>CM019155.1:97978073-98654463 GCA_009733165.1 Naja naja | reverse complement strand
ACCTATACATGGAACATTTTGAAACCAATGCTCAGCAAATCGAATACAAACCCAAACTCTGGCTAGATATGTAGATGACACTTTGGTAATTTGGCCACACGGGAAAGAAAAACTGGACAACTTCCTCACACATCTCAACAGCCTACACCCCAAAATACAATTTACCATGGAAACAGAAACCAACAATCAACTTCCGTTCCTGGACGTTCTAATTTACAAAAACAGCGGCTCCTAGGACACACCATCTACCAGAAAAAGACACACACTAACCGCTTCTTAAATGCACAATCCATCACCACCCTGCACAGATCAACTCCGTAGCAAGACCCTCATCTCCAGAACCAAGCCTAGCTGACAAAGACCACTTGAGAACAAATTACACACCCTCACTAACGTATTAATGTCCAATGGATTCCAAAGAAGCACAATCACCAACCTAATCCGAAGGGAGACTCCCCCAAAAACCAAGACACAGAACAGGACAATGGCATCGCCCTCCTCCCTTACATCAAAGGCACCACAGATAAAATCAGCAAAATTCTCCACAAACACAATATCAGGACAGCCTTTGGCACTGATCAAAAATAGCCAACATCTTAAGAAACCCAAAGACAAGATCCAGCTAGAAAACCAAGGAGTTTATAAAATACCATGCAAAATTTGCCCAGCCACATACATTGGACAAACCAACAGGAGAATAAATGCACCATCATGAAAACACAAGAGCAGTCAGAAAGAAGAAAAAACTTCCTCCCTTTTCCAGCACCTTAAAGCCACAGGACATGAAATTGATTTTGAGGGATCAAACTTATCTCCAATACTGAACACTTCAACAAGAGAATAATTAGGGAAGCCATGAAATAGAAACACCCATAACATGAATAAGCGGGATGATACTTCCCGCCTACCAGACATCTGGAAACTAGCCTAATCAACAAACGAGTCCCAGCCACAAAACCAACACGGACCCAAAATAACACATGATGCCACCACCAATCTCCTTCACCAGACTCAAACCCAAGCACGCCACAGATGAAAGGCAACCACCATCCAGAAACCAGACCATGGCTGCAACACCAGCTGCTACACCCCTCCAACCCCCAAACTAAGCAAACTGACACCGCGCTATAAACATAGCCAGACCTCAAACTCGAGCCAAACCAAGGCCCAGAATGCCACATCACAGCCTTCCACCCAGGATACTACATCACAGAACTCAGGAGATCACAACACAAAACATCAGGAGGTTGCAGCACAGACAACGACCCAGGAGATTACAGCACCACACAGGACATCACAACAATAGAACTCAGAAGGTCATCACACAGCCCATTACCCAGGTCGTTACAACACAAAGGCTGAGAGACACACAGCCAGCACCTCAGCCACACAGGGTCTCAGGAAAAAGCCATCCAATCTGCATACATCAACTCCACAAACCAATCAAGAGTAACAACACAGCCAACTCTAGAGTTTAAAGGGGAAAACAGCCACAATCACACACTTCTCCCAGGAGAAGAAGCTGAAGACACCAGCCTGTGAGATTCGTCGAAGCGTTGCCAAGGTATTCTCAATCTTACGGGACAAGACCCGAATACACCAAGACCTACATACCTTTACCCAGTGAAAATCTACGAAAACAAATATATATATATATATATATTCTTTTTTCCTAATATCATGATGGCCTGATTAGAAATTTGAATAGAGATAGAAATAAGAATACAGACCTTTATATGAAGCAATAGTTAGACGGAAAGATTGGAGGTTGAAAGATGGTATAATTAGGTATATTTAGATAATAGGAAGACTGGTACTTGAATGGTGGATTGTGGCTTTGAACAACCAAATAATGAAGGACTATGTCATAATATAAACTTGTGTATTAATACTAGGACTAGCAATGGTTATCTGACTAGAAGCTAGAATAGAGGTAGAAATAGTAGGGGGAATATTAGCAGATATACTTTTTATATAACAGAATATAAGTAATAATTAGATGGAAAAGATCAGAGGTTGAAAGATGGTATTACTATGTATGCTTATAATATCATTGGCATTAAAATGGAACACTGAAATGTTGAATAACTACTCTAAAACAATCATGTATATTAATACTAGGATTATATAAGTTTGATGGTGATGATGACATTATTATTATTGCTGTTTGTATCAAAATGAATTATATCCAGAGGCCATACTGTTCATATATTAATATTGATGTATATTTAAAAATAAAAATCCAATAAAACTTGTGGGGGGTGGAGAAATAGATTAAATAAGTTTTAGTTATGGATAAACATCTAACAAATAAAACAATTTTAATTTAGATATATGTTGAAAGCTTTCCTGGGAAAATGGGGTTTGGAATGGAAGAAGAGACATTTGAATGATTAAGTGAACATCCCAGATGGCATTATGAGAATGTTGATTTCAGCTCTTCTAGAATGGGGGTTATTTTCATTAAAATTCTAAAACAGTGCAGAGTCTGAGACTTCATTAGTGTCTGGCAAGAAGATGATTCAATGAGGCCAGAATTAAACTTATTTATTAAAAGGTTGAACAGAAGGCACTTGAGCTGTTATTCATAAGCTGGGAAGCTACAGTGATGCAGTGGTTAGAATGCAGTACTGCAGGCTATTCCCGCTGCCTGCCGGCTGCCTGCAATTTGGCAGTTCAAATCCCACCCGGCTCAAAGTTGACTCAGCCTTTCATCCTGCCAAGGTGGGTAAAATGAGGACCCAGATTGTTGGGAACAATATACTGACTCTAAACCGTTTAGAGAGGGCTGTAAAGCACTGTAAAGCAGTATATAAATCTAAGTGTTAGTGTTATTGCTAAGAAAGAAAAAAGAGCTAAATGGATTTCTCAATTAAATTACAATATGAATCATTAAGACTTTACAAAAAAAAGAGATAAATGTTACATTAAGCCAAGTTTTTCCGACACTCAAATTTGAGATGAAAAAAACCAAACCATTTTAAAGAATATCCATATTTTCCAAGCAGAACCAGTTTACTGAATGGACAAAACTGTATTCCAATTCTGCCTAGACAAAATTGATCCATGCCCAGTGCATCACAAGTAGTCATCAGCATGTTTATTAGTTACCTGAAGAGCCATCAAAAGCACTTCAGAGATATTTTCCACATGGTGGATTCTAAGACAACCACCAAGCAAATTCAGTTAAGTTTTGGATTATTTTAATGGTATTTTAAAGGATGTTAACTGCCAAGATATCTAGTGCCTGATCAAATATGTTTGTAATTAATTTCCTAATGTCTGTAATGGAGTGTACCTAGTCATCATTCCTCTTAACTTTACAACAACTTCATGTAAGTAGGTTAGTCTGAGAAGATAGCACCTGGCACAAGATCACTGCATGAGTTTCATAGTTGAATGATGATTAGATGGTAAGGGTCTAACCAATCTAATTCAAGCATTTCAATATACTCAGACACTTCAGAAACTCTAATTCTCCAGCCACATGGAAAAAGAAGAATCTTTTTACTTGCCTCTGGATAAGCCTCCCTTCCAAAGGGAGGAGGGAATTCTACATCACCCCATTTCACTTTGCAGATGTAATCAGCTGTTGCATCGATTTTTGCAGCCAGGTCTAGTACGTAAACACCATCTGCAGTTACAACTGTATAAAGAGAACAAACAAAAAGCAAGTTAGAGTGAATTGTTCCCTAGTCACTGCTGAAGTGCCTCATTTCACACTCCTACCTACTGTAAATGACTTACTCATTGGACTTTTACCACTTAAGCGTTTGGATGATTCAGACCCATGAGACATTCATGACAGCATAAGTCTCTCTTCCTCAACCTGGCCCACCCTTTAGAAGTACTGGAAATTTCCTAACACATCTGGAGAACCCCAACTTGATAATGCTGGAAAGCACTATTAAATAAGTGAAGTACATTTACGAATTAGAATTAAAGCAGATTTTCCTTGCCACCTAAATGTCAGCCTATCTAGATACTTAACGGAAAGAACAGAGATTTTGGTGGACTTCATGATTCAAATAATAAATAATTATGTATTTTTGCATTTCTCTATGTTTTATTGCAGAGTTCTCAAACTGACATGACAAAATATTAATTCTGACATAAATGAAGATGTAATTCAAAGGTTTTCTTTAGCTATGAACACAGTAGACTTCTGGACCTGTCAAAAGTAGACTGAAACATCTCTAATAAAGAAAGAAAGGAAAATATGCACACTGACCAACATTCCCTTTGATTCCTTATACAAGAGTCACAAAATATTTTTATTGTTGCATACGTAAGTTTTTCAGAATGCAGTAATGTGTTTTGGCACACAGTACTGGAATTATAGGCATAACATCTGTTAACTGATTGAATTATGTTATCTTATCATCACATCTAGCTGGAATAAGGCTGAATCATAAAAACCAGACATTTGTGATCAGTTCTTTCTCTGAAGAAGCTGTTTTATATAAAGAACCTCAAACACTGATTGATGGATATTTTTAACATTTTCCCTTCCTGAAGGAACACAATATAAATTACTTTGATAACAAGACTATGTGGCAATATATTCACTATTTTATAGCAGAGGCTTCACTTCCATCTTCATATTCTATTCCAGCAAACTAAAAATAAAAACTATCCGAAACTGAAAAATACAGGATTAAATATATCCATCTTCCACAAACATAAAATAACACATTACCTAATGGATTGATTTCCAGATATGTAAAATATAAATCTTCATAAAGGTTGAAGAGGCCAAAGATGAAGCTTGCCAAGATGCTAAATAAAAATAGTACAACATATACAGTAATAAATTGCACAATTTGAACAATTTGCCATATTATGTATATTTATCTCAATTCAGTCTGCCTTTGGCCTAGCTAAGGCTCAATGGTTGACTTGCATGAGTCAGCTAGTGTCCTTGATTGTTCCTGAAGCTATACTAGTTTCTATTTTAAATGAGATGAAAAAGACATTGCAAATCAAAACACATAAACACAAATACAATTTAAAACATTACATAAATGGGAAAATCATTTTAACCATCTTTTGAAAGCTTGCAAAGTATTTTAAAATTTTAAGCAAAATGAAGAAGCATTGGCTGAGCAGCTGTGGTATTACTTCTTCAAATAACTGCCAGCAATGGCGCCTAGGGAAACTGGTAACTAGGAAATCGGCAATCCCACAAAACGTATTTGCATGTTTGTTTTTGTTTTTCTTCACAAGCTGGCATTCAACTTGGGTTCTTATTCAACCACCCAGTTCACCATATTAACAGACATGGGCCATCCCTGCCTTCTGGCCTGCATGACGGCTAGCCTCCATCTCTTCTTTGACCTTACAGAGGTAGGCATGCAGCTCTGACCCAAAGAACCATAGCCAGGTTGGCCAAAGCTTGCAGTCCTCTTTCTTAGTAGCTTGTCTATTCTAGAAGAGGATGGACAAGTGATGGCTTAATGTGGCTATTGAATGAGATTAGGCATGGCCATTAGAAATAAGCACATCAACAGATCTCCTACAGCCTTTTGGGGAAGATAATGAGGTAAGTATGTTAAACACAATTAGCTAAGCTGCTAGGTACAATTTCAAGCACTGGGATTCAATGAAATATGTTTTTCTCTTGAGAAGGACTCAGTCAGCCTTGCCCTGAGATGTAAGAGGCATGACAAATGATTGCTGGGTGACTGGTGCCTATATACTGGCAAAGTCCAGGAAAAAAATGGTAGAATCTAGGCACAAGTCTCCCTTTGGGAATATTTCTTTATTAAATTCTGCCTTCTCTCTTGGATTGCTTCTTTTTTTATCCATATTATCCTGTCAGATAGGTAGGACTGAAAAAGATTGACCCTTTTCAGCTGTAAGCCGCCCTGAGTCCTTAGGGAGTAGGGCGGCATACAAGTCGAATAAATAAATAAATAAGTATCTAAATGCAGCATGGATATTAGAAGAAAATGGCCTAGAGATTTGCTCTTTCATAATAACTAGTTATAAAGCACTCTCCAGCCATTATTAAAAATATCCCCATTCATTACACAAAAAGAGTAGAAAAAATATATTTGGCCTCAGAAGAATGTTTATTGCCCCTGGGTAATTGTAAACCTACAATTCTTCATTACTGGACAATGCTTGGCCTGGTCAGCATAATTGCTGCCATAAATCATTCACCTGCAAACATCCACATTCCCTATGATAGAAAGCAATAGTTCAGAATTACTCTTTCTTGTCCAGTGGAGCATGCACCAAGAGATGATTCTTGATATCAGATTCACTCAGCTTGCAGTCCACGCGCACCAGCAACTTCTGGGCTTTGGCATCCACATCTCCCACATCCACACCACCCTGGTGGTGAAACAGCACATAGTCTCCTTCACGAGCTGCATAAATACATACATAGAACTCCTCTGTCTGTGAAGAAAACATAATGAATTGGTAAGGTCTTACTGTCTACTGACTAAAACAAATTGTATTAAAAGAACAGACAATCCTTTCTGACATTTCCCTTTGCTGTCTTCAAAATCTGACAAGTTCAGCCTTCTTTACTCTACTACCTTCTGCATACAGTTTATTATATAATAACAAAATTGAAGCAAAATTAAATTAATTGTAAAAAAGGAGAAAGCTTCACTTAGAATCCATTATGCCTCAGTTAAATTGCTGCACTGTAAACCAGGCTGCCTCAGAACCACGATTAATCATAGCAAGACTGAGGACGTGCAACTTGTTTTACTCTTTTCTACAGATTGGTGATGTCATCACAGTCCTATTTCATCACCTCCATTAGTAGCATTAGACTAACTTCCAGGCTGCCTGTTAATATTTAAAAATATTGGTCAACTGAAAGGAGCTTGAAAACTTCATGGAGATTATGGAAAGGGGATTTTTTTCTCTGTCCTTAGCATGACAAAGTAATCTTCTTGATCTCGCTGCCCTTTATATTCACACTGAAACATCAATCATTTTTAGTTGCCATATTGGCTAGGGAATATATTCCATTGCTTTTGAAAGACAGATTGATAAAGGCTCCTCCATGAACATGAGATGCTCAATTCTGCAAAGATAGCTTTGCAAACAAACTGACCTGTTTATGTGGAACAAAAGGTTCTATCAAGAAGTTCTTTAGGATGCCCTTAGCTTTAGCAATCTGTGAAAAAGAAGAACAGATATAAACATATTATGAATTAGCATACCCTCAAGGGACTACATAAGACCATTGTCATTGTTGGTCTCTTCTGAGTGTTTGGGGCGTTTTGAAAAAGTACCAGTCACATTCATTAGAATTCAACACAATTATTTTTAATCTGCACACTTATAATATAACATAGCTTTCATTTGATGGTAATCTGCAGAAAACTTAGTGATTTTGCCTGCAGATTATACAGTAAAAATTCCTGATCCAGTATTTGCCAGTGAAGAAATAGATCCTTATGACTTTTATAACAGGTGCTGTCAAAACCAGTATTAAATCACAGAACACAATGGAGAGACAGGTGTCCAATGATACAATAGTGATATTTGGAATGAAGATGGAGTTTTTGTCATAATTTTGAGGAAAGTATTAATGCCTTGCATCCATGTTTTTTTTATGTAGCAACCCTGGAAAGCCTGGGAAATGTGTGTTGGTCTGTTCAGACAAGAAGGATCATAATTTGAAAAGGAAGGGAATTCTATATGAAAATTATGCAAATTCTAGGAGATCAGCATGAATTCTTTTTTTAATATCTTTTCTATGTTCCTTTTACTTTTCTTACATTCTGCACTTCTCTTTCTAGCCATGTAATTGCTTCACTTTCATCCCTCCTTTTCCCAATGACATTCTTATGCCCTTCCTTATCTAAATAAGTCATATTCTCCTCCCAAAACAAAAGCTGTCATAGGACACTCAGAATGCACTAGGCACCTAGAAATGGCCTTATAAACTGCAGTGAAGATCTTAAAATGGGAGGTGGAAAGTGAATTTCCTATGCTGTAGACAGACCTATGGTCATAGTGATTCCTATAGGTACTGTATATTAAGGACATTCATTACAAAATACAAAATAGCTGTGTCCCATGGTATGTTCTCCAAACAGGTTTGGGGTATTCATTGCTTGATTCATTTATTCATTAATTCACTCCATATCCTTTCCAAAGGTCAGTGTCCAAATTATGCGGCTTACTCAGAAATAAATAATACTTACTGTAGCTTCTTTTCCAAGGCGTGGTTTCAGCCAGGCTTTCACTTGATCTAAATTAAGATCCACACCAACCAAGCCAAGTTTACCGCGTCGTTTTATCAGCTGATCAGGTTTCACCACCAGACGCTAGAATTTTTCAAAGAAAACCCCAAAAACGAAAAATTAACTTTGTGTATAATTATATCAGATCTGTCATAGCTTACATGCTTTTTCAGAAAATTCAGGTACTGTTTCTCCATGTGAATTACCGTAATTTGCTCATTTCAGCCATATCGAAGAAAAAATATAAAAAGGGTCAGTTTGACTGATAAGACTTCCTGGAAGTAATATGTATATTCATTTTGGCATATTTTCGTGTTATACTTTTAGAAAGCATCATCACTACCATGACATTATCCCTACCTCACAAATACAACGATGAAGGCTAGAAAAATGCATTATGTACCACAAGATTCCTGTGATTAGCAGGAGCACTCTTGAATAATGGTAAGATACTTTGTAGCTTTTATACCACTTTCCTATCTGTTTACTTGCAAGTAACTGCTCATCACAAACATTAACAGCAGTATAGCAAACATTGATGTCAGAACCAGAGATCTGAAAGTATTCTTTCTGTTCCTACTTTAGGCATCCTATCATTAAATTAAAAGGATATTCAGAACCCTTCCTGTCTCCTGGCACAACTCCTGATCTTATATCTTCCTTGCTGACACAAGGCAACAACTGAGTCATGTAACTAAGTGCATATTATTTAATTAGCTATCAATAGAGCTGTCCTCCATCAGCAAGAAAAATGGGACTGTATTGCAGATTTAGGCTCCAAATGTGATTAAACTGGATGGGAGCCAGGAGAACAAGCAACCCAAAGGAATCAGGGGACAGAATGTCTCTACTTTGCAATTCTGCTTTCACCATAAAGTAACTTGAAAGGAGAAGATTCCCAGAACTTTTCAAAGCAAAAATGAGAATAAAGAACACCTGCCTTTTGCCCAAATTTATATGGCCCCTACCCTGTTCATGTTTAAGGGAGCCTTTAACACCTGGCTGCCCTGTATGTCTTGGGTCAGAAAGGGTGGTAATTTTTCTTCTAGGTAATATATTCTAATTTTTTTAATTAATTTATTGCTGCACTATAAACCTCCCATAATCATGAAGATTGGGGCAGCCTGTAAATCAAATCAAAGCAAGCAAGCTAGCAAGAGGCATCTAATATGCTACTTTATCCACAGAAGACAAAAGATACAATGATCATCAGTTGGAAAGCGAAATACATCAGCTAACCATCCTTTGCTTTATTATAATCAAATACTCCACAAAGAGGCTAACGCTATAGAACTCTTTCTGTTAAGGACTGTGTTTTCTCAAAAGCAACCTGTTAAGATTGGAGGATTGAGTGGAGCTAAAGCAAGAAGGGGCTTTTCTGACACCATTCTTTTCTAGTACTGCTTTCTCCCTTTCTTATTAGACTTCTGAATTTAAATTTCACAAGGGACATTTGAGATTAGGAAGCAGGTGGTCTGTCCCTGATGAAGGTGATAACTTGTTCCCAAGCTTCACCCAATTGCAATCACCTATAGCTGCAAGTAATTCTTAATGGGAATCTCACCAGGAACTATAAGTACAAAGGTGGTCTTTCACTCTACCTAGCTTGATCTAGGAACTGAAAATTCAATGATGGTACCTAAAGACTTATATTGCTGCTTATTAACCAAATACAGACAAAAAGCTTTTCTAGATTTTATATTTTTCTTATTTTGAAAATGTTGAGATTATAGACTGTTGTTGCTAGCCTTCCAAGCTAAGAATGGATCTAAAGAGAGGAAGTGTTCAGTACTTTTATAGGAATCTCGCATAGCTCTAGGATGTTACAAGACAGAGTTTTATTTTCTCACCTCAGTCAATAGCCAGGGATGATCTTGGATGAGCCGATCCCAGTCACTATCAGGAGTTACTTTGGCATATTTGAAGCGATTCTGGACAGCTGAGGAGGTGCAGATGTATTTATACAAAAACTCCTTCCCTGTTTGTTCAGAAATTGCTTTGGCAGACATGGTTTACCTAAGGCCAATTAGAAAAAAATATACTACAGTTACTTATAAAATATTTAACTTTAGAATATTTACTTTACCATGGTGTTACTGACAGAGCTATGCCTCTAAACTATTCTATACTTAAAAGTGCTTCTTGCATGTCCAATATAACTTTAGTCAACATTAACTCTATTCTAGAAACCAAGACATAACAGTTCTGTAGCACTGTACAATTCAAAATATGGAGAAGGCACAGTAACAACTAGTGACAGTGAATTGCCTGCTCTGAGAATGCATTCCCTTTTAATTATTAATTTTAGAATTTGTTTTCATTTAATTTTTAAACTTCTTGTTCTGTGATGTATATTTAAAAATGAGATTCCTTGGCAAGGAATGCTACGAACCAGAAAAAAGATGTTTAGAATCAACAGAGAAAAAGAATCAATTTCCATCTACTCAGTCGAAACACCAAACAAGGACATTAAAACAGAGGAAAGATTCCATCTTCACTTTCAAGTTTCTCCAATATGAGAGCATGTGTTCTACCAAGAATTTATGAAGTGCAGGAAGAAAAGGAAGGACTGAAGCTAACATTGATGGAAAAATGCCAGAAAAAACAATTTGCATACATTAGTTCAAATCTTCAGAATTAGGCAAATGGCACCCCTATAAATGGCTTTTAACTACTACTGACATGTCACTCAATTCATGCTTATCTAGTTCACTAACCAGTGTTAGGGAGAGTTCCAGCAAATGATTTATTTACTCAAATCAAAATCTATTGCACCAACATTGCAATAATCTGATAAGGAAGGTGCCATGTAAAACAAATAGTTCATGTTTTAATCAGCTAAGAATTGTTTTTGACATGAGTTGACTTTTAATAGTAACTGCATGTTTCCAAAGTGCCTACTGATTGGCCTTTTTATAATTGCTCTAGGATCTTCTCAGGTATCAGTGTCAGACTGACTGGTCTATAAGGTTCCTTGAATTCTCCTTTCCTTTCCTCCACTCATTTATCTGTCCTTGTTAAAACTAAAGTCAGGAACTGATTGAGCTCTACAATATACTCCTCAACATTTTTGTTAATAACATGGATGGAAACGGGTGGTATCTTTTTCCCCCTGATCTCTCTTTTTTAACTGAATGCAAAAAACAAATAAAAAATACACAATGTTATAAATAAGGAAAAAAAATCTTGCTGCAGCAATCATATATTGAAATAATTTTCCATGATTCTTTTCTGTGTATCTATCAGTCCTAAAAAGAAAAGTTTTGACTCCAATTGAATATTAATAAACTCTTCTATATTAATTTGGGCATTTAAATCCAAAATATGTTAGCTTTGTTAAATCTCCAAAAATCATGGTAGAATATGCCTTTTGGTTTTTCACTTTTCCAACATACGTTTGGAATATTGTAGCCATTTTAGATAATTTCTCTGATGTCATGATTCATAATTTTATAAAAAATTATTTAATCATAACATAATGCAAATTTCAACCTTTTCGCTGAATATTATCTCTTTATTATAACCACAATTCTTAGCCCACTTTATCATATATTCTTTAACCTGCTATTCCATTTCAAATTTCAACAAAAATTTATATAGTTTAGCAATTATATAATTCATCATGCTAGACATTACATCAATACCAAGAAAGTTTATCCATTTTAAATCTTTCTGGTAACTGTAAACAAGAAAACCACTGACAGCTATTTCCTTTATATTATTATATGCTGACAGATTTAACACTAACCCCATGGAGGAACGGCACTGAAATGACAAAACTTGCTGAGATGGCCAGACTGACTTCATTGATAAGAGAAAGTTCATTACTGATATAGATCAATGACTGGACTTTTTTTTTAACTTAAAATGATTTTGTGGCATTTGATTTTGATGACAGAATACTTGTCTCACATGAATGAACTAATGATATACAAGACAAGGAGATGGAACCCAGATGGAGGATTGTGTCTAATGTTTTTAACTATCTTATATCTTGAAAAATATTCTTGATATTGTTCATCAGGCAATAAAGAAAAATATTTTAAATAGTCTTTCACAAAATCACCATGGAGGATACTTAATTTGACAATCTTTCCCTACTCTAGAAAATGAATGAGTTCATACTGAGGCTCATTAAATTTTACTGCTGCTTGGAATGGCTCGGTGCTCAAACTCCAAATACAAAAAAAATGGACCTGCTAGCTCAATCTTTACTTAAGGGAGATGGGATGAGTTAAAATGAACATTCTATTTGCCTTAAAACAGACTGCAAGAAGACAGTTTAAAAACAAGGATGGACAGTAAATGTGAATTTGTCTTTTGGTTTGGTTGGTAACTCAGGCAGCCCACCTTGAAATATTTGAAAAGGTTTTTTAAAACTTCTTTTAACTAAAAGAAGTAGTACCCATAAAGAACAAGACAAAATTAGTAAATGACGTATTTATTCTTTTTAATACTGTTTCCCCCCTTCAAACTAGCAGTTTCAATTTAATACTATCTAATAAAACTATTAACATTTAGAATCAAACATTTTTTCCCACAAAATTTATTATAAACTTTAAATTCCATGGGACTTACTTCTTCATAAGTATAAACTTTACAATGAAATTCAGCCTAAGATGGTACAAAATTATTCCAAAGATATTGTTCCTGAAACATTGTAGACATTTCTTAGACAGAAATAAGCATCTCACTGGCAAAAGTGTAGTTTTTCCTACATAGCACAAGAATGCTAACCTTACAATCTTTTAAAGGTAATAACAGTTTTAATATATGAGAGTAAAGGAGAAACTATTAAGGGAATAATTTTGTTAGAGAATTTGGGCACTGGGCACATTGTGCATATATGTACTTTAAATCTACAGGATGAGATGCTGATTTTTGTGAGCAGAGAAATTTATATATAAACTTAATCGCTCTAGAAAGTACTACTTTTTGATACCTAGGTACGGATCATGAATGGTAGTCTTAAATGGCTCAGAATTCTAATGGCAGATGATTCATCATGTTCCTATGATGAATCAATAAGCCTTTAATATAATCAATAAATGTTTGTTGCTATATATGATATTTAATTGTATAGAAAACTTGAAATAAGGAACTGAAAGATCCAGTGCAAGAATATCAATGGAAAACTATTTTGGCAAGTTTCTAGAATAAAATTATGATTTATCCAATGGAGCTGATTATTTTACATAAATTGAACTCTTATGGACTTCTTGGGAAGAAATTGGTAGATTCACCTCATTACTTCCCATAACACCTAAAGCAGTAAAAGAGGAAGTAAAGAAGAAAAAGAAGAAGACCTCATTATTACTGTATGGAAATGAATGCAGAAGAAGATAAACAGGCCCTGAATGCTTTTATGAAAGCAAAAACAAAACAAAAAACCAAAGTTGGAAGACAAGACAAGACAATGTTTGGAGGCACATCCTTTTCCCATCAACCCTACAATAGTTTGAAGTGCTCCTTCCTTTTTTAATATCTGAATGAATGCTCCTCTCTCTTTATCTTTTTGCCTATAATAAATGAGCTTTTTAAAAAATGAAGAAAAACACTGCAGGCGAAACAGCAGCAGTTCAAGGGGAAATTAGGAAGAAAGCCATCTTAACCAAGTGCTTTAGTTTCCCCCTTGTCATCAGTGTGCTCCCTTTCCTGGCTGATGTGTTTAAGATTCCAGGCACAAACCAGGTAACCAATTAACATAAAGCTGTGCCAGAAGGAAGGGCATATGCTAACTATATAAAGCCGAGTTCTGTAATTTTCAAAAATTACTCACTATGCTTTTATGAAATTCTTGCTTATATTTAAACATCTGACAGACAAGGAAATATTAACTCACATTTTCATTTGTTGTGTGGTTACAGATAAAGATATTCAGAGCTCTCTCTCTACACAAATCATCTGAAATCCATCACCCAAATGGATTTTTGTAATGTGCTGACTAAGCATTTATTTCTAGATACACTTCTTGGTACACAGATAGGAACAAATATATGTCATCACTACTAAATGTTTTTGTGTCAGAATGTTCTTTTAAATCTTCTCATCTTTGGAGAATATCTATGTTGGCTCACACTATTATCCTATCATGACGACAGCTATAGAAAATAATGTTTGGTTGCCACATTCCACTCTGATTTGTAAAGCTCTAAAATTTAATGTTATTTATCAGATTACTACGAATATAGCATGCTTTCCACTGCTATACAGACTGTATAATAAGCATGGTTATCTCTGTATTGCTATGACTGTTTTGGAACAAATTTTGAATCCCCTTAGCTCATTAATCCATTCTATATCATTTGTTGCTTCACAGGGAACAGATGTTATCAACAATCTAACTGTATACAATCTATTTTATGAGAGTTATAAATTAATCTTGTTTCCAGCAAATATTTCTGTTCGTGGAAGAGTTGATGCTATGGTTCCTGTCCCCCTCATTTTGAAGGTATACATATGCAATTCCTGATTATCCATGCTTTGGGAAGCCTGTTTTCTACATCATTGTCTTCCATACATAAAACTCATGTCTAGGCAGAAGTACTGGAAAAGTAAGTGATCTTGCATAACAAATTTACAGAAATGTTTACTTCCTCTCCATATCCCATATATGGGTTTGACACATAGGCTGATTCAGCCCAAGGTGAAAATCTCAGTGCCTTTTGACTTCTGATGAGCGAGACAAGAATTTCTTATATATGAATGCCATGTAATCTGACTTAAAAAGAGCAGACATAGATCAGCATTAAAGATTTTGGAAAACTACTAGCAATCAAAATAAAATAGGACTGATTTACAAGGCAAAAGGCTCATATTCCTGGTAATAATTCCAAGTATTACTTCCCTCACCACTTTTTCCAGAGATGAATTTAAAGTAGATTACAAATATGCTATTAAAATATATTAAAATATACATATTTTATCTCTAAAGGTTTTTGTGAAGTGGGAATCAAACTTTATATATAGCAGAGAAGAGTCACTGAAAAATAAGTGTACAGCAATTAGCAAATATTAAGTATAGTGTATCTCTGTTTCAGGTACAAGAGGTCTGGACATTGTTTTGGCTGAGTCACCTGGTGTTTAAGACCATCAATTGCATTCTGTGATTATCTTTTTTAGAAACCTCTCAAGTTGAATACGCCTCCCCTACTCCCACACATATACGCCACACAGTCTCTTCCTCGCATTTAAAAAGCTGTGAGATACCACAGCAGGAGGACAAGGAGGACACAATTACAGGTAAAGCAATCAAGTCTGCTGATTGAAGAGCCTCTATTAATAGCCAAGAGTGCAAAATACAAGACAGAGTATTTGAAGAGGCTGGTGTGGTCCTTGTCACATCCTCTCCCTCCTTCCCTCCCTTAAGCAAGAATTCTCAACTTATCTGCCCTCAGAGAACTTTTAGCCTTGTTCTGAAATCAAGTAGTTGAAGTAATCCCAAGGCACCCAGCCCAAGAAGTTAACTGCTTCACCTTGCATGGTTTAATATTTTACCTGGGCATCTTTCCTAGCAATCCCAGCTAGGATGAACTTTTAAGTTTTTTTATGTCAGACTTCTATCCAACTTCTCTACTCTTCTCTTACTCAAGATAGCGAGAGAGGGAGCTTGTGATTTGCCCAGCGTTGTCATATGAGTTTGCTGAGTAAAGACCTGAATTTGTGTGTATCTGGTCCTAATCATATACTCTAACTGGAAAATTAGAGTTTTAATTCTCTCTCTCTCTCTCCCCCCCCTCCCTCTCAATTCAGCAATTCTGGATGCAGACTACAAAATCATTTTTCTGTTCTGAGGAACAGGTTATCATATGTGTTTCTTCTCTAGTTAGAAGATTATGACCAGAAGATTAGCTTGTGCAAAACTGCAACGGAAAAGCTTCCCAAGAGACCAATTCTTGGTCTTTCACACTCTAACAATGAATCTTTTTGACTACAATTGTGAAACACACTTTATCTCTCAGGATCTGAGAAGTGATAAATGAGGAGGCCACATCCCTTCCAACAGATTTCTTTGTCATACCAACGTCAAGGCTAATAAAATGAACACCATTTCCATGCAAGCAATGAATACACACACAGAGAATGGCCTTGATTCTTGAAAAAGTAGGAGGCATTTTTGAGTATCTATTCCCACATGAATGAATCCTTCTGTGTTTTCTGGATCTATGTACATATGCAGATATATAAAACAGATTCCTCTAATTACAGGTTGCTTCCAAGTAACTAGGCTGTCTAACTAGAAGTCAGAGTCTAGCCAATCTTGATTGATCATGAAAAGTTAAGCAGGGTCAGAACTGGTTGTACTTGGGATGGTAGTCTTTCAGAAAAATATCTTCCCAGAAAAAAGTCATTTCTTGTCAATAAAACAGCATAGCTACGACTTTAAAGTCACCTCACCAGGAATCAAGCTCAACTTGAAGAACAAAGAATTTGGTGGTGGTGGGGGAATATTAAAATTATATTGGCTTGCTCTTAAGATTAGTAATCATGCTTTCATCTTGGCTGGCTTTATAGACCCTTGCCAACATCACGGAGAAAATAATTCCATGAAATGAACTTGAACGTCATTGAGTTTCAACATGCTTTGGGAAAGCTGCATTTTGCTATTTATCTTTCACAGAGCACTGCATTTTGCTATTTGTTTTTCACTCGTTTGTGGAGTTGTTGTTTGCTAAGTAATATATTGGTTCCAAGGTTGTCTGCAAGCACTGAAGTAGAACTCTGTTTCAGTACTTCTTGTTCCATATCTTGTTGCTGGGATAGAGGGAACTTTTTGGGTTTGGAGAATATACAATTCATTACTTTTAAGTTATAGATCTATCCCACATAGTCATCCTGTGCCATAGCTAGGGGAAGGTTTATTCAGCTCTTTTCCTTTGCAAATAACATTTATTTGAAGCTGTTAATTTATAGATTGTCAAGCGATTAAAGCAGCTGTGACTTGTGTGTATTCCAAATATCTTTTTCTCTCTCTGCTACCCATATTTTGATTTGGTTTTCCTTAACACAAGGTGTGAGTTCAGGTGTTATATTTTGTTTATATACCCAACAATTACATTCAAATCAGTAAAGATGGGTAATTAAGATGTATTTAAGATTAAATAAGCTTAAATATGAATACCCTATGAAGAATAAAGTCTACAGCCTTATACTGAATAGAACTTGCTCTGAGTTGGCAGTTATAGGATTATTGTTTAATTAATGAATTGATTTAATGTTGTATTTTCTGGTGGCTATAATTCCAAGCAACCATAATCTTCAAGCATACAGTCATTAATCAATATGAATATCTTCAGTTTCACTTTTTTAAGACACAAAAATGTAGCCACACCACTTCTGTTATCAGATACCTTTTACCAAGTACCTAGAGGCAAACTAGATGGACTGAGGAATTTTGCAAGGATATATAATGAGTTTTCAGCAAAAACATGAACACAGACTTGCTTGGGTTAGAACAACCAGGTCTGGGCTGCAAAAATCTGGGCAGCAGGAAATAGGTACAGGAAATTTTAATTGTTTGCCACCTGATGTTTGGCGAGATTTTTGAAAGATCTATGCAGAGTTCATTACTAAGAGGTCTGCTGAAAGCCATAACTATTTGCTTCCAAGACCTTCCAAAATCCATCTGCTATTTGTTCAGCTGTAGGAATATATGTTGTATCTTTGAAAGGCAAAGAGCCCTTACTGATTGCTTGACTCTTCAGATTAGTAAGCAACCTTTTTTATCATTATTAGTGTAGAAAATAATAGGCAACCCACTAGATATTTTACTTCATCTTTATTTATGTATTTGTATCCCACATTTATTATTTTTACAAATAACTCAAGGCGGTTATATCTTTCTTCTCCCATTTTCCCCGCAACAATAACCCTATGGTTTGAGCTGAGAGAGAGTAACTGGCCCAAGGTCACCCTGCTGAATTTCGTGGCTAAGGTGGGAGTAGAACTCTTGGTCTCCTGCTTTCTGGCCTGGTACCTTAATCACTAGACTCAACTGGCTCTCGTAATTTTTGAATTATAACTCCGATAAGCCTTTACATGCTGGGGACTGATCAGAGTTTAAAGTATCTGCAGAATACCTGTGTGGTGCTACCTATATTTGGATGTAGTGAAATCCAAGTGCCTTAATTGCAAGCAGATTGGACTGGCATAGTGTGAAACCTTTAAAAGTCTTATAGCCCTTCAGTAGGATCCTGTTTTTGATCTGATCCCCTGCACTTTATTCTGGCAGCACACAATTTGGTCTTAGAATGAGTTAATATGAGTGCTGTGGAAACATCTTAGAAAAAGGACGGAATTCAGGTATTTTCTGCCATTTGAATAAAAAATAGAACCTTTCTATCTCCTTGGAATTTCTATCAGTAAGGTTTTATTATAGCATCTTCTCCACTTTGAGTGCAATCAGGCCAGTCACCAAACAAAAAAGATGTATTTTCCAGCTAATGGAATGGTAGGAATAGATTATGCACAATTTTCATTAGTATCCAAGAAGTACGTGTTTATAACAGGAGCAGAGAAGACTCATTTCAGGATGACACAGAAAACCTGGTTTTAAGGTCTTCTATGCCAAAGGGTCACATTTTTTTTCAAGTTGTTACTGTCAATCTATCCTGTGAATATGTCAGAAATGTGTCAGAAGCAAAAGCAAAGAAACATGACAAGAGAAAGATCAGAATAATTCTGAGTAAAAAAAATTGACAAGCAACCTGTCCCGCAAAAAGAAATCTAAATGATATACTGCTTCCTGTATTCATTCATCTTCTATTCATACAGTGCTATGAATATATCTTTAATAAAATTAAATTCAAGGCAGGCAACAAAAGCAGGCAGTTTGAGCTCCGGGTAGTCAGCAACCATAGCTATTGATTTTTCTAAAAAGAGGAAAATTTGGAATTGAGCAAAGCAGCCAAAAAAAAATCACTAAGAGATTTTTTTTTTCAAGATGGGTGGAGGTCCAACTCTTTCTTCTGAATAAAGAATAATAGATGGGGCTATAAAGAAAATTGCAGAGATAAAGCTTGATCGCACATCATCATCATCATAAAAACTTTTAAAAATGAGGAGTGGTGAGATGGAAAAGTATCTCTTAATAAGTTGCCCTTCTATTGCTTCTATTTCAACATTTATTTCATTATTTTATGTTACATGCTTCTTCTCTAATTGCATAGAGAAGAAGCATGAAAAGAAATGAAGACATAAAAAAATTAATCAGAATAATTTGAAATGTATGGAGAAATATGTAACACAGAAAGAACCCCTGAAATAAATTTTGCATGAAATGGCCAAATCTGAGTCTGACCTTTCTAAAGCCTATTATTTATATGCCCTTAGAACAGGGCTGTCAAACTCGCAGCCTGTGGGCTGGATGTGTCACGAGCTGGCCACACCCCTACCCGGTTTAGCGAAGGGGAAAAAAGTCCCAATACATCACATAACGACACCATGACGAACGTGAGTTTGACACCCCTGCCTTAGAAAATTACTGCAGCCTCTAGAAAATTGTTGCAGCAATGAAATTATGTTCCCATAGAGAGAGAGGAAATATGATTGAGAACTCATGGCCAATTTGCAATTCCCCAGCATCCCAAATCATGTTTCCATTCCAATCATTAAAACATCCCCCAAGTCTCTAAAACTATATCAAAATGTGTCTCCGAAATTCACCCATTTTGCTGTTCAATATTAGTGATGGTTGGCAAAGTTGTTGTTTAGTCAGTTTACCTATTCTGTGGGTAGGGAAGATTTGGAGGGCTACAAATGTTTCGAAGATATTTTCTCCATTTCCACCCTTAAACCCACATTTAAAAGACCAAAAAGATCCAACTCCTTGTCTTCCTGGGATATCACTACCTTTGTGGTAACTTCACTTGTGGTTCTCCTGTTTGTCAGGAGTAAATTGCAACTCTTATGTAATTGTCTAGGCCTGTTAAAATTGCCAGGTAATTAGGCAAAACTGTCCCTCAATTTTGTGATTATCTTGCTCTACCTTTTTGTGAAACTGGGGATTAAGGGCAGAATAGAAACTTTGTAAATCTCTGCTGTACATTATTATAGGTATTAGCACATTGGTTCTTCACTCAGTGGAAATCCACTTATCAGGCTTCACTATTTAAACCCCTTTAACTTTCTAATATGTGATTGCAGCATTGAAGGTTATGTATTCCTGCTAGACGGCAATATTATGCAAATCTAATCCATGCATCTACTTTGCTAGATTGAAAAGGGAACCTGCCACTACCTTCTGCTGCTATTCACATACAGTATCCAGGGCAGCTTCCGATTAGCATTCAACAAAAAGATTTCAAACAATGCAAAGTATACTCAGGAAATGCCAGCTGAACTGTTAATACTCAAAGCCTTCCTCAAATAGTAAGGGCATCATATCCTTGTTCAACTGATCTTAGCTAGAACAGCTGCCATTTACCACAGGACCTTCAAAACCACAAAGGTTTAACTGCTGCCCAAGCTGCTTTGTGCAAATAAAGAGGCCAGCACAGTGAAAGCAAGCCTACACGTCAGCAGCTGGGTATCTTCTGTCACATTTGCCCCTCTGTAAATACTGCAAGTAGAAATCTGGCTTGCAAAAAGGGTGGCATATTAATAATTGTCTAATACAAATGCTGAAGCAACCTTTTCTTAAAGGTTTTATTACAGAAACTCATTTTTCATTTCCTAATGAACAAGATAAGCTTTCTCCAATGCAGATAGGGACATGCCAAGCTTCTTAAACTGCTTGGAACTAATTTTAAAAGATCTGAGTAAAGCTACTCTACTCAACAGCAAATCGTTATCGTTATGCTAGACATATCCATGTAGCAGAAATGTAAATTTATCCATAAAAATGAATAGACAGCAAAATCCAGAATCACTCAACAAGCATTAACTTAAGCATGGTTATTCATTTATGAAGATTCCTCAATTCAAATTTGCCAATTCAGCTGGCTTGTTGCTGTTAACAGCAGACAACGTGGAAGCTGCAAGCACTAGAAGCTGTATTTTGCAGGGATACAGAATAAGAAGGCTAGAAACATTCCCCCTTAATGCTCACCATGCTCTCTGTCCCCATGACTTTTTAAAAAGGTTACCTTAAAAGAAATAGGAAATAAGAACCTTACATGTTATGAAACTGAACCAGTCTCTTTCATCCTACCAATCTGCAGAAATGCCAATGAACCCCACAGAATAGCACGGGGAGGGCATTTTGGGGGAGAGGGAGGGTTAGCTTTCCCTTTTGATGAGTGATTTTTGATATCCCACCACCACCCATGGAAGCATTTAATGAAGAGGTGTCTTCTATTTCAACTACAGTAGATTAAGAATGTGTGCTCTCTACATTCCAGATGTACTTTCCTGAGTACAGGATACATGGTCCAAGGTTTTGCAAGAAAAAAATGACCTAATAAAAGTAAATGGATCAAAGACCTCCCCAAGAAAAGCAGTTTTAACAAAAGTGACGATACAACAGAATATGAATATAGAAGTTTCTTTGCTGATGTCCTTAATACTGGAAATAATATCCCATTGTACTCCAGTTTTCTTTTCTTGCTTCATTGTTTATATTTCTTTATCAGTTAAATATTTTTTAAAAAACAAAAACGACTTCAAGGAAAATGGTAATAAAATCAAACCTTTGTTTTTTAGGCCACAGATGACAAGAGCAAAAAGATTTAGGCAACCAATCTAGTGAAGTATTACTACACTCATCTGAGTGGCTAGTATGAGCGGTGATATAACCTGCCCACTAACAGGCCTTTTCCTCAACAGAGCTAAATACCATGATCTCAACTTCAGAAAGAATGTAGTATTCTGTCAAGATCATTTCGCCCAAGAAAAATGTTCAGAATGGAAAAATGCTTGACATAGAGGTAAAGGCAAAATTACCGAGGCCAATCTTCTCAAAAGTCAAAATGGTTAGGGTGGCATTGTTGTCATCAAAATGGGGATTAAATTGGAATTCACAAATATGTAATTTATGCCATGTTTCCAAGAATGTTGCCAACTGCTTAGTCCAGACAAAACAGAAAAACAGAGATAATAGAACTTTATGGAGTCAGACTGAAGGTTAAACAGCTCCATAATATTTAAAATATTTCAACTTTAGAGATTTTAATATTAAATACATATAATTATATTCCTAATTCATATATATTTCATTTTACATATAAAATGACTGAGTATCTTACAAACCATAAAAAATAATTGAACAATTGGAAAACTAAGGAAATAAATTTAAAATAAGCCAGCTATAAAACAACTACTGAATCAAATAAGTTCAGAATTCAGTTAAAAATGAATAGTACATTCTAACAACATGAATACCATCATAAGGTAGATAAGGCCAAGACCATAGTTGGGCTACATTGCTGCTTTTTAATATAGCTATAATGAATGCCAGCAATCAGAAGAATGAAAATGAAAATTCCAGAAATTATCTAAACAAACTTCCTTTGTTTTATTAAGAAGTGTTAACAACATGGCTTTAATTTGGTTGGGTTTATCATTTCTCTGATTTAATAATGTAAGACTATACAATCTGCTTTTGGATAGAGAATGAAAAACACCCATCAAACAGAATTTGAATAAAAGATTGCACTCTATATGATTATTTGAGAAATTATCAATTAATCGAAAAAAGTTATTTGTACTATTAGTTATTATATTTATATCTTCTTCTATGCTGCTGCATTCCAATTAGTTGAGCAAAGCAGAAATCTATGAGTGCAACTACTTAATATCATATTAAAAATGTATTTTAGGGTTTGCTAATGCCTTTAAACAATGGAAAGGGACCCCTGAACATTTCATTGCAAGCTTTAAGGTTGTGGTCAAAATGGTTCCTAGCTTTTTTCAATGGAAGGACTAAATACAACAGAGCAACACAGAAAACTGACAAGTATCAGCAGGCAACAAAGCCAAAAATATAATAAAATGACACAACGATGAGACTAAGTGGCATACCACACACACACTGATGTGTGACTTAATAAACTAATGCTTACTTCAGCTGAGTCAAAACTGCTTAGATGTGTGGATAAACAACACAAAGAAAAAGATTATTTTCTTTTTCTGCCATTCCTTTATACACAAAAATCCATCAGATTTTTATTTTAAGGCAGCCATCCCTAAAATTATAGCCCTTCAAAATCCATTAAGCTATAATTCCAAGGTTTCCTAATTGGAACTGTTAATTGCTTAAGTCTGTCTTAAAGGGGTGTGGATAAATTATTTACATAGAAAAGAACATCCAGCAGTTAGAAGAAATCTTCCAGACTATCTAATTGATAGAATAGCTACCCAGATTTAGCATCAGAACCTTGTTGTTAATTCCCCATGTTTATATGTGACATTATGATGAAAAGGTTAATGTTATATCAGTTTTATAAACAGGTATTTGATACAGGTTTAAAGAACTTCTCAGTAATATTTACCTTTTTCACTAAGATTTTTGTTCCACTATTTTTAAGAAAGATCATCCAATGGCATTATGTTAATTTGAAACAAGAGGTAAGAAATTCATCATAAGACCTCTGAAACTGTAATAACCTTGGGAGTAGAGAAAGAGATGTACCCTGGAAACAATCAAATGAGTGGGGGAAGCCTATGGCTGCATAAGAAAAGAGGACACTTAGAAAGGACTCTAAGTAATCCTTCATAAATGAATAACAAACAGAAGTTTTGTACTTTTAGAATTGCAAGGTTCTGTTAATGCAACCTTATAATAAAGTAGAATTAGCTCATCTAGTCTGTTTCTTGTTTTGGCCTATTTGGAAGGGTTGGCAGAAATAAACTTTCTGATTACCTACTATTGAACAACGTATATGCCAATTCCTCTAACAAGCAAAGACCTAGGGGGATAAGGAAGCTTTTCCATGTTTGGTAAATAGCAATAGCAATAACAGACTTATATATTGCGATTTACAGTCATTATATTGCCCCTAACAGTTTGGGTTCTCATTATATGAACTTAGGAAGGATAGAAGATTTAGTCAACCTTGAGCCAGTCAGGATTGAGGTCCTACTGTGAGCAGTTAGCCTGCAACACTGCATTCTAACCACTGTGCCATTACTACTTAAACATGTTAAACTTTTCCAAGGCAAGGCGGCTTTAGAAAATTTGAAAAAATGTTGCTTGGAGGAAAAATGCATGAGGTTCTCTTGGAAGAAGTCACAACTTGCAAGTTATATTTGCAAATCAGATTCCGGGCCAAAAAATGTTCACTAAAATGATCTCACACTAAGAAAAATATTTTCACCTGAGATTTTGGAGATCTACTAAGCTTTTGTTTGGATACAATTGACTCTATATAGACTTCAGGCAAAGTAGATATCTGAGTGATTTGTAGTAGATTCCTAATAGTTGATCCTACCATTAAAGAGAGTGACATTACTCTCTCAGCCAACTTTAAGTGTCAAAATAAAAAGCAAATTGTTATGCCTGTCCACCTAACAGTAATATTTTAAAAGGTCATATGCCACCCACAGAAACAAATATGAATGGATACAAGAGTCCAAATCAGCCTGTAAAGAATCTTAAGCTACTCACATTCTCAGAGGCATCCTGTTCATTAACTCTTGCCTGTGTATTGTTTTGCCCATGACTTTCATTGGGGGATTTTAGAGTTCTATCAAAATTTCAATCAGCTCATTCAGAGAATGCAGGATGGTCAATAAACTTCTGAGACATAGCAAAAAGTTAACACAGAAGCAAAATCACTATGAAAGGGTAGAAGGTGTGATGATGACAAATCATGGTATTGTGCCAATTTTTCAATGTAGTATATTTCAGGTGCTGTGGTAAAACCTAAGGAGGGAAAACCTATTTCCTCTATTCTTTTAAACTGTCTATATCAAGTCTTGCCTCAGCCATGAAAGCCAGCTGGCTGACCTTGGGCTAGTCATTCTCTCTCAGTCCAACTCATTTCACTCGGTTGTTGTGGGGAAATAGGAGAAAGATGTGTTGGATATGTGCACTACCTTGAGTTGTATGTAAAAATAATAAATTATAATAATTTGTAAAAATAATAAAAGGTGGATACAAACACAAAATATCTACATATCCTGCATTTTTCTTGAACATAGAGGCAAATGCCTGAAAGAAGTCCTTCATAAGGGCTCCCCTCTTAGGCATTTAATTGTAAGAACCAGACATTCATAGAATACGAAGGTTAGTTAGGCTCTTAAAGAGAAAATGAACTATGTATCATAAATTCGTTAGGATTTTCAGAAGCCTTTGAAAGTGAGTCATGAACACCATGCCTTGCAGTTGGGAAGTCTGCAGACTTAAAGAAGTGTGTGAGAAAGCAGTTTCTTTTCTCAATCCCAAATTTATATCAACAGATAATTCACAAGTTCCCAAACTGAAGAAAAGAGAAAAATGACTCCATCAACTCCTGAAGTGGAGTCCTGATGTTTCCGCCTTCCTATGTAGGAGAGGGACAGAAGTTAAAACTACTCTAGGTCTTACTTTCTTGCTTTCCCTCTATCATATGATTTTATTAACTAGTTATCAAAAGTTTCTAGAAAGAGAGAATTAATTGAGCAAAATATTATGCAAATTACTGGAGATTGGGAATTTATATTAATTGAGCAAAATATTATGCAAATTACTGGAGATTTTCCAGTAATTCGCATAATATTTTGCTCAATTAATATAAATTCCCATTCCAGTGTTCTAGGGGATTGCTCTGCAGCCCATTTGTTTCACAGCCCACAGATACACTTGCCAAAGTGTATGGTGCACTTTTGATGCTGAATACATGCAATGCAACAGTAACTATTCATCTACATAGCACCATCCGGGAAGCAGAACTTTAAACAAAAAGTGAGCAGGTACCGTTTCTATTCAGCGATTGGGCACTTATAGAACTGCGGCGTTCGTTTCAACTCTACTAGGAGGAAAAGGAATTGCTGGAATGACGGTAATCAGAAAAGTGCCTTGTTTTAAATGTCCTTAGCAGTCCGAGGAGTGCACTTATTTTCCACACATCCCTGCGAAAGGAGTAGTTAAGGAAAACGCTTAAAATAAAGGAATGCAATATTTCCCAAATCTCTCCCCTCCCCGCTTACCTTAGGGTTAAAATGCCTTGCCCTTCGCAGGCCAGGCCTTTCCTAACTCTGAAGTAGATTCCGCTGCCTTTGTCCAAGTCTTCCTGCTGCTTCCCTCTCCGTCTTTCTCTCTCGCCGCCGCCACCGCCTCCTCTGCCTCTTCTCATATGGCTAGATGCACTCCAGCCCTGCCATAGGGCAGCATTTTCTCCACGTGCTGCTTGCCTGAGCAGTGCCTGACTTCGCTCATTGGCTCACCTCCCGTGGGCAGAACACCATACGCTTTGGGGGAGGGGTGGAGCGGGAGAGAGTTGCAAAGCTTAGTGGGAATTGCAGTTTTTTAAATCTGTGACTTCCGACTTTCATGTCGTGTGGAGGCAGTAGGGGGGCCGGAAAACCGGGGACAAGTTGTTTCAGGGTGGGTTTTTAAAAATACTTTTTTTTCCTATCATTGTAAAGCGTATTTGTTTCACTAATTTTATCAGTGGGGGAAGTTAATGCAAAAACCTAGTTACATTTAAAAACGGGGCCTCGGAGCCTCCCGTCTTTAGAAATAAATTAAAATTGCTTCTAAATGTGTTGGAAATCCCAGTGTTTGCGCGAAAATTTCTCCTTTTTCCTTCCAATGATAAAATTATAATTTTACTGCTAGTTACTCTATTCAATGTTTGAAATAACTGTGGGTGGGAGTTTTACCATTTTTTTCACTTCTTCATCAGCAAGTTTCTTACACAACAGCCCTTTAAAATTCCAAGAAATTTAAAAACCAAACAGAAGGCAGCAAAAATAAAAGCAATACTTCAATTACTCCTTAATAACTAGAAACAGCCCAATAGTAGCAGTTGCAGCCAATCTGCTTCCAGATAGTCATCAACACCAGCAAAAAAAAGGGCTGCTGGGTGGGCTAGCTGGCCTGTTTTTTGTTAGCAAGCAAGGAACAAAATATGCTTTCAGTATTACCATATAGATATAAAAGAAAACCTATGAATAATATTGTAGGTGATTAATTTTTCTTCCTTGTCATTGTCTTCTCACATATAACATGAATTTATATAAATAATACTTTTTCATAACTGTACATAGTTGATGCATTGAACTGTGATTCATAAAGGTTCATGCAATAATACAGTTAAGATTTTTTAAAAGACACAAAGCTGTTTATTTATTTTTTGTTTGGAGACAGTATTGCCATCGGTCTTGTCACTGGGCAGAGGGAAACAGTTTTCTTGCAAAGATAATCTTGCTCAGTGGTTTGTCTATGAGATTTTCTTCTTTAGCTGTCAAAATAATTTAATTATTTCTAAATATGAAACTAAAGAAAGTTAGCTACACCTCAAGTGTGGTTGTTTGCATAGATAATTTCAGCATTAAAATTGTTTATTTTAAATGTAGGAAGCCCCACCTCACTCCAGATTAAAATAGGACAGGACATGACCTATAGCACATAATAGGATTTATCCATCACTATTAGAATTGCAAAAAAAGACAGAGCTCACTATATTGCACAACCCCACTGAAGCATTGCAAAAAAAAAAAAACCAGGACATAAAGATCCATCCACTCACTCAGCCATTTTTTCAACCACCCCAGAAATATGCAGCTGTCACTGAAGTTTCTGGTATCCAAATAAAAGAGATCTCCTTTCCAATAAGCCAGTCTCCATTTTATTATTTCTCTCCGCTTGGAACTGTACTGGATTTTTCTTCCTACATAAATAATGGAATAATTAAGACATCTTGCTAACAGAGTATTGAACTGATGTGAATAATGGCTTAGACATATTTCTTTTTCTGCCCATTTATAAAATGAGAAATATAATGCAATGCCTATGCAAAAAAAAATGAAAACTCCTATTTCAATATAAACTCAGATCTTTAGTAACCTTAGGCAGATTATGAATTCAGCCTTCTAGTATAATTAAATTAGAACAAACTTCCAGAATTTCAGCTAATATGACCTGAAATTATGATCTATCTTACAGAACTACTATAAGAATTTTTGAAAGGATGAGCTGGTGTAAAAGTGGAAGTAGTGCAAGAAGCACTACTACTAAAACTTCCTTAATAACAGTTTTCAAAATTGCCAGACACATTTTTGTTCAGAGAGGTGACTGGCTGAGTTCTTTCAAGAGCCAAACTTCATAAAATCTGTTAAATGGGATAAAAGACAGACTACATTTGCAGTTTGAATAGAACAAAAATTGTATGCTTCTAAATGTGTTATGGAATTGGTACACAGTTTGGCTGCTAATGCTTCATTAATATTTGCAATGTTCAGATCACAGGATAAACTCCTACATCAAAAGAATAATAGGATTTCAAATAACAATTCGCATCTTGCACATCACTATTGCTGATTCTGATAAATGCAAGTTGTTTTTCAGTTTTTTTCTTTTTTAATTTCAAAAGAAAGGTATGCTGTCTAGACAGGTACCATGCATGATAATGTCAGATAGGCAATCCAATTTGGCAAGAGTGAAAAAAGCTCTTGTATTGCTCTCATTTGCACAAAGAGGAGGTACACAAGAGTGAATAGATGGGAGCCTTTTTCCTATAACATGCTTAACTGGCTCAAGTGTGAGCTTAATCTACTGTGAGAGCACTAAATGAATGAACTGATTGTTAATTAACCTATAAGAATTAGATATAGCCCCAGACTGAAATTTCACAAAATCAGTTGTGTTATCAAAATGCTAAGTCAGTGAGATGCTCATTTTTTCCATATCTAGTTCTTCATGAAAAAGAGTTGGAGAAAAAAAGCAGCTTTAAAAAAATACATATTTCTTTTAGAAAAGGTCTAATGGAACAAGACACAGTTCTGAAATACTGACTGGCTGTGATTACTGAGCCAGGACTGCCACTGAATATCTGATCAATAGAAAGAAGTTAGGAAAAGCAAGACACTTTTATCAGTGCTTTATTAAGTTATCCTAGAGAAAATGGTCATGGAGTCTGCAGTCTAGATATAGCATATGATTATAAGGAGATCTGACCGGAATATGCCTGACTTGGTTATATGTGTATTACTGCAACATTCACTGCCAAAGAAATCTAGCCAAGGTACCATTAACTTTTTAGCTGAAGTGGCATATAATGATTACATTTTCATTAAGTGAAATTTATTTATTTATTTTATTTATGAGATTTATATGCCGCCCTATCTCCCTGAGGACTCAGGGCGGCTTACAATACTAAAAACAGTACAATATAAATATTAAAAAATTAATTAAACCAGGAATCTCATAAATCGATTAAAAATTTTAAAACAACTACTAAAACCACTAAAAAACCCTCCCCCGCTCCTTCAGTCCGGATAGGCTAGTTGGAACAGCCAAGTTTTTAGGCCACGGTGGAAGGATCGGAGGTCAGGGGCCACCCAGAGCTCCAGGGGTAGTTGGTTCCAAAGGGTGGGTGCCCCCCACAGAGAAGGCCCTACCCCTGGGACCTGCCAGCCGGCATTGCCTCGCTGACGGCACCCTGAGCAGGCCCTGCTGGTGGGAGCGCACGGGTCGTCGGGAAGCTGTTATCAGCAGCAGGGTTTCCTGCAAATACCCCGGTCCAATGCCATAAAGAGCTTTATAGGTTAACACCACCACCTTGAATCTCACCCGGAGGGCAACTGGTAACCAGTGCAGCTCACGCAGGAGTGGTGTAACATGGGAGTATCGGGAACCTCCCATCACAACCCACACCACTGCATTCTGGACAAGTTGAAGCCTCTGGGTGGTCCTCAAGGGCAGCCCCATGTAGAGAGCGTTGCAGTAGTCCAGACGGGAAATGACGAGTGCATGAGTGACCGTACGTAGGGCATCTCGATCCAGGGTCGCAACTAGCGCACCATGCGAACCTGGGCAAACGCCCCCCTGGCCACAGCTTCCACCTGCTCCTCTAAATGCATCCAGGAGGACACCCAAGTTGCGAGCCCTATCGATGGGGGGCAACACCTCTCCCCCCATAGCTAGAGATGGAAATGTCAAATATGGTTCTAATAAGCTGCCTATCTTTTTTTTGTGTGCAGAAGATGACTTGGCAAACTGATTTCTTCATTATTTCTTTCCATTTTGGCTAGTATCCCAGCCATTTTTGCAATGGCCAATATGCTGACATTTTGTGCATATGTTTTTTTTCCCTTTAAAGTCATCAGCTTAACTCATTAAGAAAACATCCACGTAGTTTTCTTAATAACAATGTATGGGTCATTCTTGATTTGTGACCATAATTGGAACTACAAAGTCTGTGAAAGGAAGCTGTCATGTAAGTGAACTGACATATGAAAGCAACCCAGCACTCCTCATTGCAGTCGTTAACTAAGAATCATATGTCATTATCTAAATGTTCATCCAATCCAAGCCATGCTGGGCAGCTCCTGGGTTGCTTGACATGCCATTCTTTTGCCACCCTAGCAAGCCATTTATCAGGCATTTCTTTATTCTTCAGTCCACCCCAGGAAGAACCAATATGCCTTACTTTACTCCCCATCCCACCTCAAGCAAGCATGGGCAAGCAGTCATTTATCCTGATGCTTTCTCTCCCAGTTCCCTGCACCAACCTTTCACCTTTTGCGCCTGGCAAAAAAGGGTCCAAAAAGGAAGCAGCAAAGGCAGTAAAAAGGGTCTGAAAAGGAGACAATAAAGACAGAAATGTATTTTTGTTGCAGCTGCAGTGGCTGGGCACAAAAGGTGAAAGATTGGTGTGGGAAACTGGAAGATAAGATAGCTGGAGGAGCCATGCAGTTCTGGAACTGCTTACTGCCTGCAAAGTCAGGGTGCAACAGATGGGGGGAGCAGATGGCCAGGCAGGGGAGTTGAAAGATCCCTGTGGTTGTAAATGCAGGTGCCTGAATTTTAATCACATGATCATGAGGGTGATACAACAATCATCATTTTGGGTATAAGTCGTAAGTCCATTGTTAGCCCATCATAATTTCAAAAATGGCTGTAAATGAAAAGTTATTTATAGGAGTTTACCATTGCCTTCTTCCAGGATATTGTCTTCTTACTCAAGCTTACAGTCCTGGGTTTTTCTGATGGTCTCTCATCCAAGAATGAATTAAGTAGATTTGTCTTACTCACAATCAGATGAAAACCAATTTACATTAGTAATATTACAGAGTAGTTTCAAGTTGTTTATCTTGTGATTTATATTCTAAAAACTCATCTTAATTTCTTGCTGTTGCTATTTTCTTGCATTTATTGATATTATTTATTAAGATATCTTTTGCCAAGACATCTGCAGGATCAAAAGCTTATGTTAAAATTACAAAACCAGTGTCATGCCATTGTAATGCAAGCTCTGCTTGTGTAGTGTGATGTCATATACAAAACAAAATTGTTCCCCTAAGCCGAGAGAAGCTATGAAGGAAGGAGAGGCTCCAAATTTGCAGACAAATTTCACCATTGCATAACCACCCCCACCCCACCCCCAACTTGTTCTCCCCTCATAGAAGAAAAAAGAGCAAACAAGCCAATTCATTTCTTAAAACAAGGCAGTGGGTTAAGACATACTGTACAATTTTCAATTCACATACATTTCTTACATGAATCCATTTTTTATTTAGTTACAACATGACAAATGCCATTCACATTTTCATAATTTAGACTGAATAATTGACTTCCCTGTCCATAAATGACAAATTGTTTAGAATATGGCAAACCCCCCTATTGTTAGGATACGAACTGTCCCAGGGACAAGGTTAAAATCAGTTCTTGCCATAGGTATCTGCCAGAGGACAATGAAACATGTATTGTGATGTCATGGCCCAGCTTATGTTCATGCATCTAACACCAGGACATAAGTACGAAGGATCAGAGTTTGTTTTGAGAAATTGGAGATTCTTTCCCAATCTCTATATCCCCAAAGTATTGGGACTACAAGCTATATCCCCAAAGTATTGGGACTACAATAAGACTTCTACAGAAGTCTTATTGGTTGAGGTTTAGGAGTTGCAATTCTATGCATGAGGAATGGGAGGATGGAGACAGTTCTCACATTTATGTCTATTGTAGCATGCTCACAGTCATGCAGTCAAACTTCAGATGTTTATAAACTGGCATGTATTTATGATGGTTGCAGCATCCTGGAATCCTGGGATTGTTGTTTGTAATCTTCCTAGGGAGCTTCTGATAAAAGCAAAGTCAATGGGGGAAGCTAGATTTGCCTAACGACTGCATGATTCACTTAACAGCTCTTGTGATTTGCTTAACAACCATGTCAAAAAAGGTAAAAAATGGGGAATGACTCATTTAATAACTGCTTTGCAATAGAAATTTTGTGCTCAATTGTGATAATAACTCAAGAAATACCTGTATAGATTAATTAAAATTATAACATATATACTCACATAAGGCTGTAAAAAAGTTTAAAATTACATAACAAATGTACTTAGTTTTAGCTGAAAGAACTTCCAAATTGCATTTGAATGTTATGAAATATTTAAGTTATAAATAATAAACTTAGATATTTCAACACATCTGGAATAACCAGTTGGACTATTACAAATTGAAGGTACAATTTTCCCAGCCTTAAAAGAACAAACCAAACTGGTTCTCTAGCTTAATCAATTAAAGAGTGTCAGAGTGAAGTAAATTTTTCTTTTGTGATCAAATATGATATTCACAACTGTTTGAAAAGTTGTGCACCCATAGCATAGCTGCACCCATAACAGTAATTTTGTGAGAGATTCCTGGATATAAAGAAGGCTCTTTATACACTTAGCACATATAGAATTGGCATTTATTAACAGGTTCACACCCATGTACATGATTTCTTCATACTTTATTGCAGTAGGCTGCAACACCAGCTGCTACACCCCTCCAGCCCCCAAACTAAGCAAACTGACACACGCTATAAACACATAGCCAGACCTCAAACTCGGAGCCAAACCAAGGCCCAGAATGCCACATCACAGCCTTCCACCCAGGATACTACATCACAGAACTCAGGAGATCACAACACAAAACATCAGGAGGTTGCAGCACAGACAACGACCCAGGAGATTACAGCACCACACCCAGGACATCACAACAATAGAACTCAGAAGGTCATCACACAGCCCATTACCCACGTCGTTACAACACAAAGGCTGAGAGACACACAGCCAGCACCTCAGCCACACAGGGTCTCAGGAAAAAGCCATCCAATCTGCATACATCAACTCCACAAACCAATCAAGAAGTAACAACACAGCCAACTCTAGAGTTTAAAAGGGGAAAACAGCCACAGTCACACACTTCTCCCAGGAGAACGAGGCTGAAGACACCAGCCTGAAGATGACGGATGAGATTTCATCGAAACGTTGCCAAGGTATTCTCAATCTTACACGGGACAAGACCCGAATACACCAAGACCTATATATATATATATATATATATATATATATATATATATATATATTTCCTGCCTACCAAACATCTGGAAACTAGCCCTAATCAACAAACGAGTCCCAGCCACGAAAACCAACACCGGACCCAAAATAACACATAATGCCACCACCAATCTCCTTCACCAGACTCAAACCCAAGCCCACGCCACAGGTGAAAGGCAATCACCATCCAGAAACCAGACCATGGCTGCAACACCAGCTGCTACACCCCCCTCCAACCCCCAAACTAAGCAAACTGACACATACTATAAACACATAGCCAGACCTCAAACTGAGCCAAACCAAGGCCGGAATGTCACATCACAGCCTTCCACCCAGGATACTACATCACAGAACTCAGGAGATTACAACACAAAACATCAGGAGGTTGCAACACAGACAATGAACCAGAAGATTACGGCACCACACCCAGGATGTCACAACAATAGAACTCAGAAGGTCATCACACAGCCCATTACCCAGGTTGTTACAACACAAAAGGCTGAGAGACACACAGCCAGCACCTCAGCCACACAGGGTCTCAGGAAAAAGCCATCCAATCTGCATACATCAACTTCATCAACCAATCAAGAAGTAACAACACAGCCAACTCTGGAGTTTAAAAGGGAAAAACAGCCACTATCACACACTTCTCCCAGAAGAACGAAGCTGAAGACACCAGCCTGAAGATGACGGATGAGATTTCGTCAAAGCGTTGCCAAGGTATTCTCAATCTTACGGGACAAGACCGAATACACCAAGACCTACATACCTTTACCCGTGAAAATCTACAAAAACAAATATATATATATATATATGTATATGTATATGTATATGTATATGTATATGTATATGTATATATATACCTTCCACTCAGTGTGTTAAAATTGTAAGGGTGCTAGGATTGTACATGCTTTAAACGTACTTCAAAAGAACTACTGCAGATTTTGTATAAGCATAAGCTTAAATCTTTGTTATTCATTAAAGCATCTTTTTCAGGCTCATGCAGAAGCCTGAAAAAAGTTGTGTTTGTTTAAGGAATGTTGGATAAGTATTTTGCTCTCATGAGGTCCAAATAACTTCTTTTGAACCATTTTTGAAGTAAGCATATTTCTAATACGTGCATCTAGTTATATAAAATTGATGTCATTGGATAGCCACTAACAGATATTATCCTTTCATACCAAAAGATACATTCAGCATTGTTATTTCTGACCATCATTGCCTCGTTATTTCTTGTCTATGTCATGCACTAAATAGCATGGAAGGTAATATCCAATTTAAAGTAGCTGATTCCTAAATTCATTTATAAACATTCAATGTATTTTGTTTAATTTCTGTTTTGATTAGTTCAAATCTTTTCCTGATTCAGGCATTGTATTATCCAACTTCATGTGTCCTTAAGACAAAGGTGGTATTCAGCAGGTTCTGACCAGTTCTGGAGAACCGGTAGTGGAAATTTTGAGCAGTTCAGAGAACCGGCAAATACCACCTCTGACTGGAGATTTTACAGTATCCTTCCCCAGCCACGCCCACCAAGCCACGCCCACAGAATTGGTAGTAAAAAAAATTGAATCCCACCACTGCCTTAAGAAATGAAGAATTCTTAATACTAGTGTCTTCAGTCTGGCCAGATTTATTTGTGGAAATTTAATATTATTTTCTACCAGCAACTATTTTGTAACTTAGAGTGTAATCAACTGATATCCAAATTCACCTAAAATTACAGCCAGCTTTCTGAGCAATAGTATTGAAGTGATTTGTTATTGCCTTCTTCCAGATTTGATTCAGGATGTCCTAAATTAATTAATTTCCATCATGCCTACAGAGCTCCACCTACTCACTTAGTTTCACTCATCCCCTTTTGAACTTATTGACAAGGGTGATCTTATTGGAAGCTCATGTTCTTGTCATCATTGTTCTTAAGGCCGTTAGTGTTTCCTCCCACCTAACTAAGAAGTGATTCTTGAATTTGACTTTCATGTAAATGTACAACCAAAATATTTTCTATTGTATGTAAATGAATATGAAAATGTAACTTGCTTCTGATTGATTTGACAATAATGACACATTCACAAAACGTTTTGGATAATAGAAAGCCCATGGGCAAGCCTTCATTCTACAGTTCCCTGAGCACTGCTTAGTTACCTGCTCTGAGTTTTTTACTAGACTGTCACTTTTTCAGAACTTGGATCCAGCAATATTAGGCAACAGAATGAGAAAGGAAAATAAATTTGGAGAGATTGAAAAAGAAAGGGGAAGGAAGAGACTGAGCTTTTCCATTTAGACTGGTGAAAGGAATATGATAGAGAGAGAGTAAAGGTACAGTTAAGATCCAGGAAAGGGAATTACAACAGGATGGCTTAATGGTGGCTTGACTTAATGTAAGCTGCTGCTATTGCTTTGGGCAAGTTGTGGAAGGGTGTGCAGTCACACATGCCAGATTGACCTTTCAAAAGAGGCAAAAGGAGGATTAGATAATAGTGGGGGAGGGAGGGAAGGCAGGGTGTTGTTTGGCAGAAGAAATTCTTCACTATCCTTTTCATTTAAAATTCCCTAAGTCCAGATTTTTACATCAGGTCTGCAAGCACAGCCATATACAAGTTGATACTTGAATGTTCATCACCAAAACAATAAATAAACAATAAATAAAATAAATAAATTATAAACAATAAAATAAAATGTAAATTAGGCAGTGAAAAGCCAGTGGGCAGGAACAGGGAAGCATCATAAGAGCATTTCAAAACAGAGGTATTTCATCAAATTTAATTTAGTTAATTGTTTCAGATTTAAAAATCACTCCTACCCATCTGATAAGCATAATCACTAGTTTTAAAAAGAAAGTGAGGCAAGGCCAAAGTCAAGAACACACAATACATTTAAAAAGCAAATGTAGGACTTTCAGCTTCTTGAACACCTCCTGCTTTTCTCTTAATTTCAGCTGTAGCGCTGAGTATATTATTCTTATTAATATTAAGGTTGCCCACTCCAAGGCTGTGGGCAGCTTCCACCCACTTAAAACATGACAGCAAAGCATATGGTTGAGTTCTGGTCTGGGCTTTAAAAAACATCCAAGTTACCCAGGAGCTTGCTCTTCCTGAGACCATCGTCTGTGAACTGTCCTTAAATATCACATTTCGATTCTTACTAAGTTACAGAGCCCCTGATTATGACATCAAACGTGTAGACAAGTTAAATTCACTACTAACATGGGCAACATCCTGCACACACGCTTTTATCTTTCTTGGTGACCTCAATCTACCTCATATTAACTGGACCCTAAACGAATGTAAAACTGAACCCATACATGCAACCTTCTACAATGCTGTAACAAATCTGGGACTGGAAAAACTAGTAACCAACAATACTAGACTTAACAACTGCCTCGATCTCATCTTCTGCAATAGTTTGAATTCAATTTACGGAATACAAATTAAAGAACGCTTTTCCAGCAGTGACCACAACATGATTGACTTTTGTCTCAACATACATCCACACAAAAATCATCATAATGATGGGATCCCCAATTATAACTTCAAAAAAGGCAACTATGATCTTATAGACAACGATCTCATCTCTTGATTGGCAATTTCTATTCACTGGATGCAATACTGTTGAAGACCATTACAACATATTTTTACTTGAAGTCAAAAGAGTCATCAAACTATATGTACCAATAACAACTCCCAAAACCAGAAAAAAACAAATTACCCATAACAATAAGGAAGCTTCAATCCAAAAAGAAATCACTTTGGCGGAAAAACAAATCTGGTCACGTTGCCAACTTCAAAAGCTGATACAAAAATTTATGCCACCAGATAAAGACTGAATGCACCAATTATCACATTAAACAAGAGGAAAACCTTCTACGCACCAATTCCACTCGCACTTTCTATAATTTTGTAAACAACAAACTAAAAGACTCAAGGTCCATCCCACCCCTGAAAGGACCTAATGGTAAAGACTGCAATGATGACACCATTAAAGCCAACCTCTTTAACACATTCTTTGGCTCAGTATTTGTAAACAGCAATGGATTATGCCCAGTATTTCCTACTCGAACCACAGACAACTACAATGATCTAATACATATCGATTTTACAGAAGACCATGTTGAAAAAGCACTACAATCTAAAACCATCTCTATCTATTGGACCGGATGGAATATGTGCCTACTTCTTAAAAAAGCTATCCACTGCCATAGCCGAACCTCTAAGCATAATCTTTGAAAAATCTTTCAGGACCAGCTCCTTGCCAAACCTATGGTCACAAGCCACGGTCATCCCCATCTTCAAAGGGAGACCCAGCCTAGTTGAAAATTACAGACCAATCTCTTTATGCTGCATCACCTGTAAAGTCATGGAATCAATTATTAACCAATCCATTATCCTCCACTTAGAGACTAACAACCTACTCTCTAATAAACAATTTGGTTTCAGAAAAAAACTATCCTGTAATCTGCAACTCTTACACTGCAAAACATATGGACTACACAACTCGATCAGGGCAAAGCAATAGATGCAATTTACATAGACTTCTGTAAAGCCTTTGATTCAGTGGTACATGACAAACTACCCCTAAAACTAAAATCTTATGGTATTTCTGGACACCTGCATAACTGGATAGAAGCATTCCTGTCAAACAGACAACAAGTGGTCAAAATTGGGAGCGTCCTATCAAACTCTGTACCTGTCAACAGTGGTGTCCCCAAGGCAGTGTTCTAGGACCAACTCTCTTCATACTCTACATAAATGACCTCTGTGATCATATTAAGAGCAACTGTGTTCTCTTCGCTGATGATGTAAAGCTATTCAACACCACAGACAATACTGCTACCCTTCAAAAGAGACCGACTATGTATCAGAATGGTCAAACAAATGGCAACTTCAAATCTCAACAAATAAATGCTTTGTCTTACATATTGGCAAAAAGTCAGAAAATAAAATACAAGCTGAATAGTCAAGACCTTGTTGATGATCCAAACTCTGTCAAGGACCTTGGAGTACTCATCTCTAATGATCTAAGTGCTAGAGCCCACTGTAACTACATAGCCAAAAAGGCATTAAGAGTTGTTAACCTAATCCTTCGATGCTTTTCTCTGGTAATATCACACTACTAACTAGAGCATACAAAACATTTGCTAGACCAATACTTGAATACAGCTCATCAGTCTGGAACCCACATTATCTGATATTAACACAGTTGAGAAAGTCCAGAAATATTTCACAAGAAGAGTTCTCCACTCCTCTACTCATTGCAGAATACCTTATGCCACCAGACTTGAAATTCTAGACCTAGAAAACCTAGAACTATGCTGCCTTCCAATCTAAGTATAGTATATAAAATTATATATTGCAATGTCCTACCTGTCAATGAATACTTCAGCTTCAACCATAACAATACAAGAGCACACAATAGATACAAACTCAAGGTAAACCACACCAAACTTGATTGCAGGAAATACGACTTCAGCAACAGAGTGGTCAATGTCTGGAATACTCTACCTGACTCTGTGGTTTCTTCCCCAAACCCCAAAAACTTTAACCTTAGACTGTCTACTATTGACTCACCCCTTTCCTAAGAGTCTGTAGGGGCGTGCATAAGCGCACCAACGTGCCTACCGTCCCTGTCCTATTGTTTCTTTTTATTTTTCTTATATGTATCTATTTCATGTATTCATAACTATGTTTATACTTATACCTGTTACCTTATAATCGCTTGACAAAAATAAATAAAAAATAAATAAAAAAAACACATCAGAGCTTCTGCAGACACAGTAATTCCAGGCCTGGGAACAAAACCAGGTCTTAAGGAGAGTACACAACTCCAGCAGAATAGACACCTATTTCAGAGGGCAGGGGGTGCCATATAATTACTCACATGCTATACTAACTAACCATAAACAACAGAATCCTATGTATGGTTATTGAGATGGAAGGCCAGACTAGAGGTTCACTGCCTGGTTATTTATTCATTTATTATTTATTTAGACTTGTATGCTGCCCTTCTCCCTAAGGACTCAGGGCAGCGAACATTTAAAAACCGAACAAATTACAATAAAAATGAATTAAACAACTACAAGTCTAAAGCCAATTAATTAAAATTGAATTAAAACAACTAAAATAACCCACCCCCGGGTCAGTCCAGACCGGCCTACTGAAATAGCCAGGTCTTCAGGTCTCAGAAAAGGAGCGAGATCAGGGGCCAAACGGAGATCCACAGGGAGCTGATTCCATAGGGCGGGCGCTCCTACAGAAAAGGCCCTAGCCCTGGAAACTGTCAGCCGACAATGTCTAACCAACGGAATCCCAAGTAGGCCCCTCCTATGGGAGCACGGGCGAGGCGTCGGAGTGTGATGCTGGCAGGAAGCGTTCCGCAGTACCCTGGACCCAAGCCATTTAGGGCTTTATAAGTTGTTACTAGCACCTTGAAGGCAACCCGGGAGGCAACCGGCAACCAGTGCAAGTCGCGGGAGGGTGTAACATGGGAGTATCGGGACACCCCATTACAGCCCGTGGCTGCATTCTGCACCAGCTGCAACCCCAGGTGGTCCGGGCAGCCCCATGTAGAGGCGTTGCAGTAGTCGATTCTGGAAGTGATGAGCACATGAGTGACCGTTCGAAGGGCATCTCGGCTCAGATAAGGGCGGAGCTGGTGAACCAGCCGAACCTGGGCAAAAGCCCCCCTGGCCACAGCCCCCACCTGCTCTTCTAAACTGAGCTGTGGATCCAAGAGGACGAGATTCCGCCCTATCCACGGGGGGCAACACCTCTCCCCCCATGACCAAAGATGTTAGCCTTGATAAACAGCACTGTATATGAAAAGCAGTTCAAACCAAGATATATTTAATTCAATGTTCTGTAGTGCATAGTGGTCAACTGGGTACCTCTTGGGAGTTTGTAAGAAGAAAATTATGATTTACTTTAGTTTTTTTCCTTCATAGGAACACATAGAGCCTCAGTGGTATAATGGTTAGAGTGCAATACTGCAGGCTACTTCTGCTGCAGCCAGCTGCCCACAATTTGGCAAATCAAATCACACCAGGCTCAAGGTTGACTCAGCTTTCCATCCTTCCAAGGTGGGTAAAATGAGGACCCAGATTATTGGAGACAATATGCTGACTCTGTAAACTGCTTAGAGAGGGCTGTAAAGCACTATAAAGCAGTATATAAGTCTAAGTGCTATTGCTATAGCTATATATGTTATTGTTTCTCTGAGTTTGGTTGCTTGCTTCAGGCATTTTATTACCTAATTAGGTACTGTAATGTCATCTGATATGTGAAAATTATTTGGTATATTAGAAGAAATGTATATTTATTTTTAATTTGGGACTAGAATAAAATAAATATTTCCTAAACATCCATTCCTAAAAATACATATGTACATATTTGAACTACATACCAATTAATATTAGTATGCCATTAGAATAGTTACATCCTTAACTAAAATTTCCAGAAGCTTACTTTAATGACTAAGCTGTAGGCAAACTTGATATCTGAAGATACATTACATTGCTCAGGTGATATATGGTTGCAACACAGTAACATGCAATCACCACCTACTTGCTCTGTTTTTTGTTTCTCAAAGCTGCAGTGCTTCTCTATAGTCTAGGATCAAACTTGGGAGAACCTTAATTATTTAATTTGTTTTTAATGTTAAAAGATATTTTCAAGTAGCGTATATGTTACCAGCAATGTGTGAAAAACTCACACTGTATAGTATGCCTGAAAACTTCATAGAATGCATAGAGTTTTTAGACAAAGTATGAAATATCTGTGTTATTTTAATATGCTACCATACAGGTGAAACTCAAAAAATTAGAATATCGTGCAAAAGTTCATTTATTTCCGTAATACAACTTAAAAGGTGAAACTCATATATGAGATAAACTCATTACATGCAAAGCAAGATAGTTCAAGCCGTGATGTGTCATAATTGTGAGGATTATGGCTTACAGCTCATGAAAACCCCAAATCCACAATCTCAGAAAATTAGAATATGACATGCAATCAATAAAACAAGGATTGTACATAGAACAATATCGGACCTCTGAAAAGTATAAGCATGCATATGTACTCAATACTTGGTTTGGGCCCCTTTTGCAGCAATTACTGCCTCAATGCAGCGTGGCATGGAAGCTATCAGCCTGTGGCACTGCTGAGGTGTTATGGAAGACCAGGATGCTTCAATAGCAGCCTTCAGCTCTTCTGCATTGTTCGGTCTCATGTCTCATCTTTCTTTGGCAATCCCCATAGATTCTCTATGGGGTTCAGGTCAGGCGAGTTTGCTGGCCAATCAAGCACAGTAATCCCATGGTCATTGAACCAGGTTTTGGTGCTTTTGGCAGTGTGGGCAGGTGCCAAGTCCTGCTGGAAAATAAGTCAGCATCCCATAAAGCTCGTCTGCGGAAGGAAGCATGAAGTGCTCCAAAATCTCCTGGTAGATGGCTGCGTTGACCCTGGACTTAATGAAGCACAGTGGACCAACACCAGCAGATGACATGGCTCCCCAAATCAACACAGACTGTGGAAACTTCACACTGGACTTCAAGCATCTTGCAGTGTGTGCCTCTCCATTCTTCCTCCATACTCTGGGTCCTTGGTTTCCAAATGAGATGCAAAAGTTGCTCTCATCAGAAAAGAGGACTTTGGACCACTGAGCAACAGACCAGGTGTGTTTTTCTTTAGCTCAAGTAAGATGCTTCCAGGATCCATCTGTGTGTGGTGGCTCTTGATGCACTGACTCCAGCCTCAGTCCACTCCTTGTGAAAGTCCCCAACACTTTTGAATGGCCTTTTCCTGACAATCCTCTCCAGTCATCCCTGCTGCTTGTGCACCTTTTTCTTCCACATTTTTCCCTTCCACATAACTTTCTATTAATGTGCTTTGATACAACACTTTGGGAACATCCAACTTCTTTTGCAATTACCTTTTGAGGCTTTCCCTCCTTATGGAGGGTGTCAATGATGGTTTTCTGCACAACTGTCAGGTCAGCAGTCTTTCCCATGATTGTGATTCCTACTGACCCAGACTGAGACCATTTAAAGGCTCAGGAACCCTTTGCAGGTGTTATGGCTTAATTAGCTGATTAGAGTGGGACACTTTGAGCCTAGAATATTGCACCTTTTCACAATATTCTAATTTTCTGAGATTGTGGATTTGGGGTATTCGTGAGCTGTAAGCCATAATCATCACAATTATGACAAATCACAGCTTGACCTATCTTGTTTTGCATGTAACGAGTCTATCTCATATATTAGTTTCACCTTTTAAGTTGCATTACAGAAATAAATGAACTTTTGCACGATATTCTAATTTTTCGAGTTTCACCTGTACTTTTCCTAGATATTGTATATAATAGGTATTATGCAAAATGACAAGAACTATTTAGGCAAAGTATGTAAAGAGAGTCATGAAAAGGGTTAAGGTTAAAATTAAGGTTAATCCTAACCCTAACCCTAACTCTAACCCTATATTGAAAAGATCTATATGAAAAGGAAAAAAGAAATACAAAAAAACTACAGGACTTTCTTACTGAAAAAACCAAGAGAAAAAGACTGATATTGACCTACTTATTGCAATAAGGAAGGCTAGAATAGCATTTTAATAGGAGTATTTTATACTTTGCCAGTTTGCTTTTTGGCATTCCATAAAATGCCTAGAAAATGTATGAAATATTAAGTGTTTCAATATTAAGATTTCCCATTGTTTCTAGGCATTCTGTAAAATGCCTAATTTTACACACTGATAGTAATAGATACATACCAATATTAAAATAATAATACATTTCATGTAATAGTAAAACACAATCATATTTTGTTCAATACTTAAATTTATAAACATACTGTATATATAAACATCCATGTGCAACACACATATGGAAATTCTGATCAAGAGTGGTGCCTCTTCCTAATCTGAGAGAGAAAACATTCAGGTGAATTGACATCATCATAGTGAAATTCTTTCTCCAAGTCATCTCTGATTCATAGGAGAAAACTAGACCTTTCTCATTTGATCCTCTGACCATGTTCTGCCATTCAGGCCATCCCTCTACTTAAAACAGGAATGCAGAACTAGAGCAATCCCAGAAAAGGAAGATTTATGAATTTGATGAATTCTATCAAAGGAAAGATCATTGCTTTTTGTAGAGATAGGAGATTGGAATGAAGGGTTTTTCCCATTATTTTATTTAATTTCTCTGTTGTGAAGAAATACTGAAACATTATTATTTGTTATTTAATGTTTCAAGATATAGTTAAACACATTATCTAAATGCAGCAGATTTACATCTTAAAAAGTAAGACAGTGTACTCACCACAATAAAATATATTTGTGGACATAAAATCAAGATAATAAATAGAATAATAACACTGAGTTAAAATTAGGAAAAAGAATTTTTTAAAAAATATCTAAAACCACTAAATGCAAGAGACTGAGAGGGCTATCCTATCACCTTCTAGTTGTTTCCTCTCTAATTTAAAGATATTTGATCTCTTTATTCTTTTAGCAAATTCTACTTTCCATATTTGTTGCCTAACATCGAACCCGTTCTAATTAGTTTGCCCAGCCTCCTGTAGTACAATTACCTGAGGTAGATGCTCTAGTAGGCCCTGTTTAATGCCAAATACTTTTTGTCAAATGTTTCTTTTCCATGACCAGAAAACTGTGACTTTATTTATGCAATCAGAAACTGCATTCACTTTTTAAAAATCATGCTCTGTTTTAAGATTTCATGCAAGTTTAACTTTTTTTCCCCTTTCCAAAGTGTGCATCCCTCATGCTGAGGTTTTCAAAGACAGAGATAAGAATTTTACTGTCTCTACTTCACAATTTCACTCTGTTACTTTTGGCCTTGTTTACTATTCTATTTCACCCATTTTGAATTTTACTGTTCTGAAGTGTTAACTACCCTTCCTATTTGACCATGACACCAGAAAAATTATCGCAATTCATCAGCAGTATCCCCTGGAAGGCTGATGTAACCTGATGATAAAAGAGTCTGAAGTCAATTGGTTCTGCAACAACCTACCAAATATCCAATTTGTTAAGAAACTGGAATACTATTTCTTCTATTTCTATTAATCTATTGTCTCTGTTTTCTGCTTAAGGGATATGTGGATCTGTCAAGAAATGAAACAATTTTTTATTAAAACTTACCTTATTAAAAATGGGAAGCAACTATTATCTGCCTAGTATGATTTAAAAGAATGTCTGATGAACCTCTTATGATGAGACCACTTTGTACATCTCTCTATCTGAAAATAGAAAAATTGTGGTGTGCTTGGTGCTTCCTGAGCTTGGTTGTTTGCTTGCAGACGTTGTGTTACCAGATGGCAGTACCTGTCCTGCAGGGGCATTTTCAAGGATGTGTCCATGTAATCCCTACCAGAGGAGTTTGACTTGGAGACTTTACTTTTTACTTTTACTAAATTATGAAGAGTTCCTTAAATAAAGTCTCTGCTCAAAGATGTGATTTTCAATGAGGAAAGGGAACAGTGACAGCCAAAGAAAAAACAAAATTGGGCAGAGTCAGTTTAGATTAATAGTTCTACAAAAGAAAAGCCATATAAAATAGGGTTACTATATCTGGAGTGCAAAATATCTATACAACAAGCCATCTAGTGATTGTCCGGAATTTTGTATGACAATCCTAACACTATAGATTTCCAAGCTACTGAACGGGCTTCTCCCACAGTTTTAAAACCCTTTGATCCATTCGGCTTCCCGTCGGACTTCCGGAAGTATTGCAGTTGCTAGGCTGCACGTTGCGAGGCAACTGCGTCGCGTCCTTCTCGGCTTTGCCTTCTTCCAAGATGGGGGACAACGAGGGGGAAGTTTTGCGTGGGACTTTCCCCAGCCTCATGGCGGAAGGAACCATGCTTAGCCGGCGCGGGGAACTCAGCAAAGCTCTGTCCTACTTCACTTACGTGAGCATTCTCCATGTGGATATTCGGAGAAGTCCCTAGATCGACGGGGGGGAACGAGTCTGCCTCCTAAGCAGGCAGACATCAGAAAGCCGAGAGCTGGGGAGGGTTTAATACTGCAGGGGGAATCCCACGAGGGGCAATTGCAAGAGCCTTGTTTGATCTCCTCCTCTCCACAGCAAAGCTGCACGGAGACAGGTTATCCGAGGAGCTGCACAGCAGGTTGGGGACTTGCATCTCTGGGTCACCCTGGGTAGCCAAGTCCCCAGATGTGATGGGTGAAGTTCTGTGCAGTGAGAATTGACTGGGGAATGCTACAGCAGTGGGACATTGTAACTGGAAGGAGATAATGCATCCGGCTACAGCTTCTAAGTCCCAGGAATTATGAAGGGCAGCAAGAAATTAGAATTTTATGTCTGCCTTTACTGCACTCCAATGATTGTCCAGATATTTGCTGTTTAGATATGTTATCCAAATAGAGTAGAGAGGCTGTTCAATCCCTAGAGTCCTACAAGTTTTTAAAGTTGCTAACAATTAATAGCAACAAAGCAAATTTCTTCTTTATTTTCCATTTGGCTGCTCCCTCCTATCTTTGAGATGAAGCTTTCTCGGCAGTTAATATGCATGTTGCAGTACTATTATGTTTCCTTTATTATTAGAGCTTCTGTCTGTAAACACAAATGGAGGAAAAGGATGGAAGAAGAAAAAGTTGGAGAGAAAGTATTTTTCTTGGCACTCATATCAAGAATATGATAAGACAAAGAATATAGGGGCTGCAGAGAACATGATCACAAAATCCAGAGTTTAGCAATATATAACAACGCAGTGCAGCTTATAAATTATAGAATACAATTTACGCATAAGAAAAATATATCCCTGATTTCACCAGAGAAATAATGGGTATGTAATGCTCAGGTTATAGCAATCATAATATGAGGGAGATTGAAAACAATTATTTTTATGGGCTAGGCCTTACAGCTTCAACCTGGCGACAGGAACTGCCTTGTTTCCCGTTCAAAATGCTACTTGAGACTTGGAGATACAGAAAATGCCCTAAAAGATGCAGAAGCCTCTCTGACTGCTGACAAAGAATTTACTAAGGTAAGCAGAGATACCTGTTTCAAACCTAAGAGATTTCAAAATCTGTCATTGGTTATCTAGTTTATTGCTAGAAGGAAGTTATGTTTTCCCCCCAATTTATTTATTTATTTATTTATTTATTTATTTATTAAATTTATATCCCGCCTCACTTCTCCCAATGGGGAACTCGAGGTGACGTACAAAAGGGTAAAAGCAATTTCTATACAATATAAAAACAAAAACTCATTCATACCAATCCAAAACATACACAGGGGAAGAGCAAGGTCTCAATGCCATGCCCTCCGACAAAGCCAGGTCTTAATGGCTTTGCGGAAGGCAAGTAGATTTGGGATGGTTCTGATCTCCGTGGGGAGCATATTCCAAAGGGACAGCGCCACTACAGAGAAGGCCCTAGCCCGTGGACCCGCCAGCCGACATTGCCTGGCCGACAGTATCCGGAGCAAGCCCTCCCTGTGAGATCTAACTGGGCTGGGAGGCATAAGGTCGCAGAAGGCGGTCTCAGGTATCCCGCTCCTAAGCCATGAAGGGCTTTTTCCCTACTGCCCCCCCCAAATTACCAGGTTAGGAAATCATATTGAAAGCAATGCAAATTAGAAGTGCAGAGGGATAAACTGGAAGATAGTTTCTTAAAACAAATTAATTAAATAAAACAGTATAAAGCTGGCAGTGGAGGAGGGAAAAATGTTATTGGATTATGCTCAAATTCCAGTTGGTCACATCTGACAAATTATTGGATTTTGGGATAAATGTATGTATACTTGCTGTTCACTTCTATGTACAATATATATTTCTTCCAGTTGTTCTTTTTTCAGTCCAATAGTTTTCCTTTCTGTAACAGGGACTGTATCAAAAAGCAGAAGCCTTGTATACCATGGGCGACTTTGAATTTGCTTTGGTCTTTTATCATCGAGGGCACAAGCTCCGCCCTGATTTGCAGAAATTCAGACTGGGTATTCAGAAATCCAAAGAAGCAATTGAAAATTCAGTTGGAAGTAAGCAATATGGTTTTCTTTGATATAAGGTTATTTTATTTTATCTGTCAGACATTATCTAGATTTGAATGTGATAGAAAATGGAAAAAATATGAAAAAAAAACCACTCAAATATTGTGCTATGTGAACACTATATATAATACATGGTCTTCCCTTTGAAAAAAATAATAAACCAAAGAATTCGTTTTGTTCTTTTCAAAACCAAATGAAGTATTAATTAAGCCTTCAAGAAGAACTTCTTTTGCAATTGAAAGTTTTTAAATAGCCCATCTAATTATTTCCCATATTTCTAAAGGAAACAAATGGGGTATTTTCAAAATTCTTTCTGAAAAAGATTCTGATTCTATCTTCAGTTTGATTGATCTATTTTCTTTCAGGAGCACAAGAGATCATACATAGTGCTTCCTCCTCCCAATTTTTTCCTAATTGAGCAATCTTTTGAATAAAGTGACTGAGAGAACAGTGATTAACTCAAAGTCACCCACTGAATTTCCATGATGGAGGGTAGATTTTAAGCAGGATATCACCAACCCTAATTCAATATTGCATTGTTCACTGGCTTGTACACTACACATCCAGGCAATGATATATTGAGGAAAGTATATAGGGGAAATAAAAAATAATATGCCATTACACAAAACTCTGGTTCATCCACATTTGAAATATTTTGTGATATTCTAAGCTATGTTTTCAAGAAAAATAAGAACATTAATAAAAGGGAAATAAATTACCAGTGGGTTGAAATGTGTGTGTGTTTTAATAAGGTTGATATTGTTTATTCTACATGTCCTTTTGACTGCTACTTGCTATAGGTGTCTTGTAGGGCATTCCTGACCTCTTGGTATCTTCTCTGTCTGTAGGCCCATCATCTGTGAGACTAGAGAATCGAGCGGACCTCTGCTTTCTGAGTCGCCAGGCAGAGGTATGGTCTCTCCAGCTTTTTTCCAAAGTGATTATTTTTTGCCTATTCTAGGAGTAAATAGAAAAATGGAATGGGTTTCAAGGTATTGGGATATGTTAGTTAATAAGAATGGTGGGGTTTTGCAATTCATTTATCTTTTTCTTGAACCATAATATGTGAGACCAGTAGCAATATCTTTTTTTTTTTGAAAAAAAGTTTTTATTTTAAGACAGACATACAAACAAGACATAAAAAACATAAAAACCATCTTCCATATATACATATAGTATGTCAATTGGTTACAGATCCTTTGTGTTATCCTTTCATAGTCATCACTCACAATTTATCAAAAAAGTTCTCATATTATCAATAAAACATTCTTATATATTTATCAATTATTATTTATATACAACTAAACTATTTCATCATTTATATGAGATATTCTCAATTCTAATGTAAAATTTATGTTATACTTTCATCCAATGGTTATAAATGTCTATATTATATTTTATAACAATCTATTAAATTTCTATTACAAAATTATATAATCTATTACATTACCAAGTCTTTTTACCCAACCATTGATAAAACAAATCCCATATCTTATAAAATTGTTTATCTTCTTGTTCTCTAATTTCAAATGTCAATTTACTCATTTCAGCACAGTCCATAATTTTCTTAATCACTTCCTCCTGCATAGGTATTTTATCATTTTTCCAGTTCTTAGCAAATACAATTCTAGCTGCTGTTAAAACATTTACAATCAAGTATTTCAACTCTTTATTGTAAATATCTGGTATAATTCCCAATAAAAATATTTCTGGTTTCAAGTCTATATGTTGTATCATTTTTTCCAACCACGTGTGGATTTTAGTCCAATATCTTTTTGCATCCGAACATGTCCACCACATATGGTAATATGATCCAGGTATCTGATGATATTTCCAACATTTATCCGATTTGTACTTAAACATTCTTGCAATTCTCGTCGGGGGTAAGTGCCACCTGTAAAACACCTTATACAAATTTTCTTTATAAGCAGTTGACATTGTCATTTTATAATTCTGAGACCATAATTTTTCCCATTTCTCTAAATCAATCCCATATCCAAAATTTTTCCCCCATGCAATCATTGTTTCTTTAACTTGTTCTTCTTCCATTTTAAATTCTAACAAATATCCATAAAGTTTTTTAATCACCTTTTCATCAGTACCCATCAATATTTTATCTAGCTCAGTCATCTTGTTATAAATATCTTCTATTTTAAAGTCTTTATCAAATCTAGATTGTACCTGCAAATATGAAAACCAATTCATTTTTATACCTTGTTCTTCCAACGCTTGCATAGATTTAAGTTCACCCTTTTCATTCAATATCTCACCATATCTAACTGTTTGTTCCTTTTTGTATATTACTGGATATGAAAAAGCTTCAATAGTAGATATCCATGATGGAATTTTCAAATAGTGTTGTTTTTTAATCTTCTCCCAATTTAAAAACAAAGCCTCTCAAATATAATGTCTTCTAAAATACCCTTGTGTTTTGGTTCCCTTATACCAAGGGAATGTATGCCACCCCAATAGCAGATCATGTCCTTCTAAGGTCAATAATCTACTGTTCCTCAGTGTTATCCAATCTTTTACCCACATCAAATTTTCCACCTGGTAATATAATTCCCAATTGGGCAATGCAAACCCTCCTCTTATTCTTGCATCCTGTAACAACTTAAGTTTTATTCTTGCTTTTTTGCCTTGCCATATATATTTCAACATCGTTTTATTTAAATCTTCAAAAAACTCTTTCCCTAGTCTAATTGGAATTGTCTGGAATAAATATAAAATTCTAGGCAGTACATTCATCTTGATTGTTGATATTCTCCCAATCAATGATAATTGTAAATTTTTCCAAGTCTGTCGCTATCTGTTGTTTGAGTGTAATATAATTATCCTCCTTCAGTGTACTACATCTTGATGTAATATATATCCCTAAATACTTAACCTTGCTTGCGACCTGTATTTCTAAAGCTTCTTCCAACTCTTTCTTCCATCTCACTAACATATTCTTCGTTAGTATCTTTGTTTTGTCTTTATTAATTTTCAAGCCTGCTACTTTTCCATACTCTTCTATTCTTTCTATTAATTTAGGTGCTGATTCCAATGGGTCCTCTAGTATAAATACCAGGTCATCTGCAAAGGCTTGTAACTTATACTCTTCTTTTTTAATTTTCATTCCTTTTATTTGTCTGTCTTCTCTAATACACCTATTCAGCACTTCTAATGTTAACACAAACAGCAGAGGCGACAGTGGGCAACCTTGCCTAGTCCCTTTTCTTATATCTATAAATTCTGTCAATTCTCCATTTATCAAAACCCTTGCAGTTTGTTCACAATATATAGTCTCAATGGCATGCATGAAATTTTTCTCCAAGCCCATTTGTGCCAACTGTAATAACATAAAACGCTAACTCACATTGTCAAAAGCTTTTTGAGCATCCAAAAACATCAAAGCCATTTGCTTTTCAGGATGTGCCTCATAATACTCCAGAGTGTCCAAAATTATTCTCATATTATGTTTAATTTGTCTCTTTGGCAGAAATCCATTTTGATCAGCATTTATAAAGTTATTTAAATATCTTTTCAATCTTTCTGCCAAAATTGAAGCAAAAATTTTATAATCAGAGTTTAATAGAGAAATAGGTCTATAATTTTTAACTTGCTGTAAGTCTGTATCTTCCTTCGGTATAAGTGTCAAATAAGCTTCTGACCATGTCTTGGGTATTCTCTTCTTTAACATAACTTCATTCATAACTTCTAATAATTGGAGGTTCAACACCTCCTGAAAAGTCTTACAGAATTCCACTGGTAAACTATCTGGGCCTGGTGCTTTCCCTATATTTTGTTTCTTTAAGGCTTCTGTTAACTCCATCATTGTTACATTCCCTTCTAGCATTATTTCAATATCTTTAGGTATCTGTGGTAATTTTGCCTTTTGTAAATATTGTTTAATTTTTTTCTTCTTGAATACTTTCTTGATAATACAATTTTCCATAGTAGTCTTGTATAATTCTTTTTTTCACTTCCATAGCAAACATGTCCTTCTTCATCTATTAAATGACTAATTCTCCTTGATTCTCTCCCCTTTCTAAGTTTATAGGCTAACCATCTTCCTGGTTTATTTGCATCTTCAAAATAGTTCTGTTTAGCATTTTTAATCTTTTGAGCTAACTCTTCTTTTTCCATTAATCCCATTTTATGTTTAGTTATATCCATTTTAATCTTAATGTCTTTTTTTGTGGAGATTTCTGTAGTTCTTTTTCTAATTATTTATAATCATCTTCCAGTATTTTAAAAGTCTTTTTCTGTTTAATATTTCTTTTCCTTGTGTAGTCAATTATCAAGCCTCTTGTGTAGGCCTTCATCGTGTCCCAGAGATTCTGTAACGATGTATCCTCTTTTGTATTTTCTTTAAAAAAGAATATCAATTCTCTCTCAATTTTCTGTTTAAAATCTTCCTTTAATATCATATTGTTTAAAGTCCATCTAGATCTCGTCTTTTGTCCTTTCCAAATAACAGTCATTGGATTATGGTCCGCCCAAGTACTTGCTTCTATTTCAATTTCTTGTATATTAGAAAATAAACCAGCTGATGTCCATATCATATCTATTCTTGACCATGATTCATGCCTGTTTGAGCAGAATGTATATCGCTTATTTCCTGTATTTCTCTCTCTCCATGCATCTTTTAAATTTATTTCTTCTATCATTTGAAAGAAAGATTTTGGTAGTTTCTTTCTGGCTTTCTTTATTGCTTTTTGTGTTTTATAATCCAACTGTGTATTAATTATTCCATTAAAGTCTCCCATCATACATAAATTAACATAATCCAATTCCATTTTTTTGTACAGCTTATTGTAAAATTCTTCTTGGTTATCATTTGGAGCATATATTGCTATTAAAAGTGTTTTAATATTATTGTCCATTATTTCCACCATTAAAATTCTTCCGTCATCGTCTGTATGGTTTAGTTCAGCCGAAATTGTTTCTCTAATATATAGAACCACACCTCTTTTTTTACATTGTGCCAATGAAGTAAACAATTTTCCTAACTTTTTTTGTTTCAATATATATTCATATTGTTTCTTAATATGTACTTCTATATTTGCACTGGAAAGTTTAATTTGATATATTAAAAAGCCTTGGATATTTGGTGGCAGTAGCTCTTCTCTTTTTGCTAGAATTTGTGGTTATTCTTTTTTTTTCACTCTCCCCCGATTGACTTTGCACAGTTTGGATTTAGTTTTTTTTATTCAGGAACTAGAACATATATATATGTATATGTATATGTATATATGTATATGTATATGTATATATATATATATACATTTTTTCCTTCTCTTTTTTTCCAAATAATTCTCCTTTTTTTCTTCTTTTGGCTTGTTTCCTTCTTTTTTCCTTTTTCATCCCTTTTTTTCTCTTTTGATTATTGCAATTGGATTAGGGCATACAAGTGCCTGAAGATTTCTCTTTCTCTTCTTTTTTTTTTGAAGTGGGAGTCATTTATCTCTGCCTTTTGTGGTTTTCCTCTTTTTTTTCCATCCCTTTTCTATTTTTGCACATAAGTGGAACTAACTGGATTAGGGTATACAAGAACCTGAAGATCTCCTTTTTTTCTTTTTTTTTTAATTTCTATTTTTCTCCTTTTTTGTCTCCTTATTCTTATTATTGTTGGATTGGCCTTTGTTTTGGGGCTTTTTTATTAGAAAATGAGTAGAAAAGTAACGGCTCCAGTTTCTCAACTAACAACTCCCTCTTTCTCACCATCTGGGGGACAACGATCGATACAGGTGATGTTGCAACAGGAGAAGGAAAAAGAAAAGGAAGATATACTACAGAAGATTTTGCAAGGAATTCAAAATCTACAGGTAAAAACAGATAATATTGAAAAGAGCATAGAGAATATTCATCAGAAAATTGAAAAGACAGATGAAAAAGTGGAGAATATTCAGCAGAAAATTGAAAAGACAGATGAGAAAGGAGAATATTCAGCAGAAAATTGAAAAGACAGATGAGAAATTGGAAAATATCCAACAGATGATGACGAAGTATGAGGAAAGAATTAAGAAAATTGAAAAACAAGAAGAATAAAGAGACAAGGAAATTGGAAATATTAATACCTGATTGAGTGAAGTTGAAAAAGACAGGACTGAATCATTGAGAGGAGAGATAGATAGGTCAGAATTCTATCTGAGATTTCAAAACGGAGGAAGAAAAGGGTGAAAACCTTGTTGAAAAAATGACAGAAATATTGGCAGAAGCATTAGAGATAACGGAAGAGAAAATGATGGATGGAATGGATGAAGTGTTTTGTGTTTACACAAGATATGCAATGAGGAACAAGTTACGAAGAGAAGTTCATATTAGATTTACTAAGAAAATTATTAAAACACAAATATTGCAAATGGCAAGAGAGAAGATGTTAAAATATAAAGACAAAGAAATTGTGGTGTTGAAACAGGTACCATAAAGAGTAAGAGAAGAGAATATCTTTTCCTAACTAAAGAATTGCTTAAAAGAGGGGTAAACTATAGATGGCTGATACCAGAAGGTCTCCTGTTTACCTGGCGGAAACAAAGACACAGAATTGACATGGTTGAAAAGGCGGAATTATTTTACTATGAATATATCAGAGGAAAGGAGGAAGATACAAGAAAAAAAGAGTCTTTGATTGAATTTCAAAAGGAGTGTATAGCAGTAATTGAGAAAGAAGAAGAAGAAGGTGCAGTAGGCGGGGTGCCCAGAGAACAAAGGGAAGTAAGGTCTACCAGAGCAATAAATCCCTTTTATAAAGTCTAAAATGGAGGAGAGAAAATTGATTACGATGAACATAAATGGACTTAATTCAATTATCAAAAGAAGGAAAGTTTTTCACAAATTAGAGAAACTAAAATTCGATATAATTTGTTTGCGAGACCAGTAGCAATATCTTCATTTTCCTGAAAACTACTTTCATTCTATCAATTTTAAATAGTTTATACTGTTAATATTTAAAAAAAAATTAAAATAACTACTTGCTTTTTACTTGTTTCTGCATGAGCTGATATTTGATCTGTTATTTTTCCTGAGTCACTTGATCTCTCCATTAGCCAACAATTTCCTAAGATACTAGTGATGATGCCGGAGATATATTATCTGGATAGACTACAGTAGTTTATTGTACTGTATTGCCTATACTTGATCAGTAATATATAATATTCCATTATTCATACAATATTTTGATGGGTCAAAAACAGAGAATTTACCATGTAGAACCCAACAATGTCAGAACAGAAGGTCATGAGAATAATAATCACACTTTACATATCATTCACTTTGCCTACATTTTGAATGTTCCTGTCTTATTCTTAAATTTCCTTCACTTAAATTGGATTTTTAAAGTACCAAATGTTTATCTATTTCTGTTTATACTTGCCAACTGTTTAAATAGCTTCATATACATTAGCTAAGCATCTAGACATTATCATTATTGCCCTTCAATTGTTGTTTTGTAGGGAGTTGCATAGTACTTGAATGCATAAAACAAGGCCTTCTGTGTTTACAGTTCATACCCTGAATCACCATGCTACATGAGAGCATGGATTGGCATAGTTCTTGAATTTTTAATCACATTATCCCAAACCTCTCAAGTTGTAGAAACCCTCTTTCCATCTCAATCTGAAATGTTCTGTTGTTTTAATCTATGCTCCTGGATCTATTCAGTTTGAGAAGCAGCTTTGCTGTGTTCCAGGGCTCCTTTTGTTTCTTTCTGAAGAAATAATGCTGCAGAGAAAGGAGAAGTCTAAAAAAGGACCTTGTAAATTATTTTTTTCTTTTCTTATGACAGAGTAAAAAAGCAAAGCAGAAACTCCATATCAAAAAGGATGCAAAGTATTTAAGTAAACAACAAGCCCCCGTGAGGAATGAGAAGATGGAACGACAGCTCCTGGGAGAGCTCTATGTTGACAAGGCTTTTCTGGAAAAACTGCTCAAGGATGAAGGTTTTAATATAATGCATTTGTATGGTGCAGCGCCTGGGAGCCCAGAACCACACACCTCATTAGATTGCCTGCCTCTGTGAAATTGATTTTTCAGGAAAGCAATTTCTTGTCTAGGTTAATAATCTTTTCTGCAATGTGCAGTACTAAAATTGTTCCATAGTTAAGGCATATACAGTTATGAAGGAATGATAGCAAAATGAAAAAGCTTGCTAGGGAAGTACATGCATATTTTAACAAGTGTCAGAATCCTCTGCAATATGCAATTTCCTGAGTGACAAGTCCTGAGTGGACAGGATTATTGAAGGGAGAGAAGTTGTCTGTTACGTGGCTCTGTGAGATTATCTTCAGATAGAGCTTTCTGGTGTTGGTAGGCTCAAATGAGGGGCTCAAATACCCATCATATACTTTGATTCCTTTCTTCTAAATCTGACTTGAGGCAAACAATAGTTATTTCATCTTAACAAGCGGACTATAGTTATATTTCCTGTTTTTTTTCCAAAATAAAGAAGTATGCAGATAAATGAAGCACAGAAATGGGAAAGAAAATGTATCATCCTTTAATTTCTTGCTGCACTTACTCAGAGCTTCCTATTATATCTGTACTGATTCTGTGCTTTTTTTCCTATTATTTTAAGGTTGTCTGTTAGGTGTGCTGATACTACATATCAGCATTAGGACAAGTTCTTTGAAGAAGTTGGGCTCATATGCATTAAACCATAAAATGATTTGGTTTTAGTACTATACAATGTTTTTGCCCAACATTATAACCTGCAGACTATAATTTAAGATTTAGCATTATTTGTGAACCAGGCAATTATATTCAATGATATAATTTGATACATATGATATTGGTAGCAGACTTAGCAAAATAATGGTAAACTAATGCTAGATAAATAGGGCAAGCAATACTTGATTCACCATCTTTGCCTAATGGTTCTAGATAATTTGAAAACCTCCATATTTTTATAGATTCTAAGACAGCTGCTGGATAGGTTAGACTTTCGTTCTAATAATCCTTAGCTGGTATACATGTTGGCTGATCATTTGCCTCTGCTCAGGGAGAATCACAAATAACATGTCAGCCTTCCCCTATAAGCCCTGCATATCTAGAGGTCAGTTTTATTTCCAGAGAGAGATTAGCCCCATATTGTAAACCTGTAAGACTGATTTAGTTAAACTATTACCATACTTTATTTCAAACATTTTGAATTGGTATCTGCATGGATTTTTGCTTTGGTTATTTGTATTTCAACAGCATTTTTTTTCTTTAAAATTTAAAATCTGACTGAGATATTTTTCTAAGGAAATTTCTTCCTCTGAAAGGCTTTCATCTTCGTGCTTACCTGTGGGGGGAAAACTGCATTTTCCCCCACAGCTCTTTTTGTCCATTGACTTACAACAATTCATTTAGTGACTATTCAAAGTTATAACAGCAATAAAAAAGTGACTTGTGACTGTTTTTCACATTTATGACCATTGCAGCATCCCCATGATCATATGATCAACATTCAGATGCAAGCATCTAACTCATTGATGATCCCAGGGGATACTGCAACCTTCATAGCCCTCTTGCAACCTTTTAACAGGCAAAGTCAATGGGGAAGCCAGATTCATTTAATAGCCATATTACTAACTTAACCACGTCAATGATTCATTTAAGAACTGTGGCAAGAAAGGTTGTAAAATGGGGCAAAGCTCAGTTAACAACTGTCTTACTCAGCAACAGAAATTGTATATATCAGTATATCAATTGTGGTCATAAGTCACTACAAGTATTTCAGCCTTTTAAAGTTTTTCTGTAAATATCCTCTCTTTCATAAGTGTCTATAAAACATTTATAGAGGAAATTACGAGTACTCTGAGTCAAGCAAATATAGTATTTTAACACCAACAGGATTGGTAATATATCTATTACTTATCTACTCAATAATAACTCACCATATTTTTTGCCTCTGGCTTTCTTGTAGAGTTGATCAAAAGTGTTACCAAGCAGGGGGTAACTGTTGGAGACTTACTTCAGGAGGGTCTTTCCTACCTGGATACTCGCACAGATTTCTGGCAGCAGCAAAAACCTATTTATGCCCGTATCAGAGATCGCAAGCTTATGTTAAAAAGATGGACCCGAGATCAAAAGCGGAAGCCCTCTGAGGTGGCAAGATACATACTAAAGAGCATGGAGGACATTGATATGCGTAGGTGGCTCAGGTGAAAATGGGGACCAGTTAGAATTTATTAATGGGATTGTTTGTGTGCTGCCTCAAATAAGATAGAACTGCAATGTTTACAGAACTGGGATTGTCCTAAGTAAGAAAATTTGCTTTCAGAATCCTTCCAATTTGTTTTTTGTCAATTCTTTGAAATGATAAACTGTATGTAATATATGTGTGACTTCTTAATGTATAGAATGTAATATTTTTGTATGCAGAATCATATTTCTTACTAAAAAAAAGTCCTCAGCACTATTAGTAAGTTCTTTCAGTGATACTTCTTGTTCTTCTGAGAACTACTAAAATATTATCTCCTATAGCCTCAGATTGATCTCCATCTAGTGGTAGCATATCTCATATATATATATGTATATGTACATGTATATATGAATATGTACATGTATATATGTATGTGTGTGTCTGTGAATGTGTGTGTGTGTGTGTAAAATATATACCTGTATTTTTTGCACTATAAGACGCTTCAGATCATAAAATACACCTAGCTTTTTGGGTGGAAAACAAGAAAAAAAATCTGCCTCCTTGCAATTTGTCTCCTTGCAGCAGCTTGGTCAGCACAGCTGATTTAGCATGAGCAGCTGATTGGCAGTTGGATCGACCTCCAGGAATACCACCAATCAGCTCTTCCAGGTTGTGTGGATCACCGCCGCTGCCTATCGCCTCTGCCTATCGCTGCCTCTGTGCACCCTATTTTTGGCCTCTGTGAGCCCCATTTTCAGCCTCCACACATCACATTTTCAGCCTCCATGCATCCTGTTTTCGGCCTTCACGCACCCCATTTTTGGCCTCCGCACATCCCATTTTTGGACCAAGCTGAAAATGGGGCACACAGAGGCCAAAAATGGGATGCATGGAGGCCAAAAATGGGGCGCACAGAGGCAGTGATAGAAGACGGCAATCCCTATATGGCAATAGGCAAACTGGAACAGCTGATCAGCAGTATTTCAGGAGGCTGATCCCACCACCAATCAGCTGCTCGTACTAAATCAGGCTGTGCTGAAGCTGACCAGACTGTTTTGCTGCAAGGAGACAAATTGCTGGGAGGCAGAGGCCAAAGGGTGGGGGCCAGTGGGTGGGATTTTGGCAACATTCACTCTGTAAGATGCACAGACATTTCCAGCCACTTTTTTGGGAGGGCGGGAGTGCATCTTATAGTGCAAAAATTATCATATGTATTCAAATCAATTTTACTGATGGAAGAAGAGGTCTAATAATTGACTTTAGGGGGAAAAATAGTATTTCTATATACTATAATATAGGAGGTTCCAAAATCCATTTTTTGATATTATCTGAATTTCTTTTGACATTTTCTGACATTGTTTTTTGAGAGAATTCTTCTTTTAGAGATATGTGAAATGTATCAACCTTCAGGCAAATTTAAGAATACAAGAGAAACTATGCTGGTTCAACTGTAATCTAGCATTCTGTGTCACTCATTACCCAGCCAAGTTTGTTCATGAATTCTCATGCATGGAGAGATTTGGGAGGGCTTTTATTTAGAAAAAGAAAATAGGAAAAATAGAAAGATAAAAGAATAATACAGTTTAATGCATAGGTGCAATAAATGATTCATGCTTCATTATAATCCACATATAATCTAAAACTATAAGCAATGCATGAAAGTATCTAAGATTTTTCTTGCTGATATTTGAGCTATATTTCATGATTTAGGAGTTATATAGGAATCAATTTTAACGCCATTTATTGTTCTGTCTTTTATCAATATATCTACTTTCTTTTTAATACCACCTAAATTAGTTAATATCCTTAAACCTGCTGAGAAAAAAATTGATAAATAAGTATTTCATATGATCATCCTGAATCTCTGTGCATTGTTTCAGTGCATACATGCTTGATTAGCATATTTGCTCATGCAGAGTTTCCCCCCCTTCTTTTTCTCCTAAGTGCTGACCAGTGGCTGCCCTGAAAGAAGTTGCCAGAAAGCTGAGCAAGTACTGAAAAAAATCCAGAGCTGGTCCGATGATGAAATCCCCAACAGGAGTGAGCTGGTTGGAAATCTTTACAGCTGCATTGGAAATGCTTACATTGAGATGGGGAATATGATGGCAGCTTTGCAGAGCCACCGTCTAGATCTGGATATTGCCAAAGAAAAGTAGGAAAGAAGCAATCACTCAGTTTTTGTCTTTCCTGGGAAAAGCAAAATTACCCAAGGGATTAAGATATGTTAGCTTGTTAATGATTAGAAAACCATGTGTGATTAACATATCAGTGTATGCATTACTCCTGAGCTCCTTGGAGGAAAGTTTACATTGCTAGACAAGTCTGTCCTGTCTAACTTCCCTACAATATCTCTACTATCTTGAGTGTAGAGTTATTTGGAGTGGTTAAGAAAGATAAAAATAACTGGAGTTTTCCACTGTACTACTCTCTCTCAATTGCTGAGGCCCTTTAACATTTAACATTTTATGATGTAAGGACACTAATTCAAGATTTACGATAAACCTATAGTTTTGAGATAATTTTACTGAATTAAATTATTTCTGCTGTGATTTCACTCTCCAATAATTAAAATATTCAACATTAGCCATTAAAAAAAGTTGAATTGCTATACTGCCACATTGCTCTCTTAAATATATGAGAGAAAACATTTTTTATAAATATGTTCTTAACAAATAATTTAAAAAATGAACCATATCATGTAATTTTTTTCTTTAGTCTTCTTTTTAAAACCAGTTATTTATATAATTGATTTGTTCTTATAATACTTTAAACAGCAGCATAATATTCCAAGTCTGATCTGCTGCTTTGCTGGGGCTGTTTGCACTGTTTAAAGTAGAGGTGGGCAACTTTGGCAGAAGCAGAAAAGATACTCATCTTTGAGAGAAAAATTTTATTTTGTTCAATGACTGGCATAGTAAGAATAAAAATATAGTAAAATACAATACATTCGCCATATAAAATTAATAAGGGGAACTAAATACAATGTAAAGTTACAAATATTAAATCTATAAAAACAAATTCAACTACACCTATATAGGTAGTCCTCTGGAAACATCCAGTCACTTAATGGCCATTTAAAGTTACAACAGAACCCACAAAAACTTCATATGACTCTGTTGGTTAAATAGTGTGTTGTTTGGGTACAAATAGTTTTAGGAAATAATCATCAGTAATCACTTTTAGGAAACTGTTTACAACAATATTTATTACATTGATATTTATTCTATCATAATGATCATAATAATAATACTGATATTTGCTTACCCAGTTTAACAAGCCTCCCTTTTTTCATTGTTCCTTTTCTTATAGTACCATGTTTCTAATTACTGTTTTTGTCAACTAACCATTGATAAAATAAGTCCGAAGTAAAAAAGTATTCAGTTTCTTCCTTTTCCTTAATTGTGTTAATCTATCCATTTCTGCACATTCTAATATTTTTTTAATCACATTTTCGACGTAGGGGTCTCTTCACTTTTCCAGTGTTGTGCAAATACAATTCTGGCTGCAGTCAATATATGTAAAATCAAATATGTATTCCCCTTGTTATACTTATCTGGTAGCATTCCCAACAAAAATATTTTTGGTTTTAAATCAATATGTTACTTTACCATTTTTTTTTCCAACCATGTATGTATTTTTGTCCAATATTTTTTTGCTTTTGGGCATGTCCACTACATATGATAATATGAACCAGGTTTATGATGGCATTTCATATCAGGAGCCTCAGTGGCGCAGTGGTTAGAGTGTATTATTTTCAAAATTATTCTTGCTTTTTTCCCTTACTAAATAAATCTTAATATTGTTTTATTTCATTCTTCAAAATATTTTTTTCCAGCTTTATTGGTATTGTTTGAAAGAGATATAATAGTGTCAGTAAAATGTTCATTTTTATAGGAGCTATTTTTCCTGTCAACGACAATTGCAAAGTTTTCCAGTTCTCCAAGTCTGTTTTAATTTGTTGAGTCAGTTTATAGTAATTATCTTCTTTAATGGTTGAACATCTTGCCATTAGACGGATTCCTAGGTATTTAACTTTCTTGACTATCTGAATATCTATCCACTTCATTAACTCTTTTTTCTATGTATCTGTAAAAATTTTAACTAAAATTTTAGTTTTTTCTTTACTTATTTTCAATCCTGCAACTTTGCTATATTCTTTTTATTATTATTAATTTGGGCCCATTTTTTAATGGATCTTCCAGGATAAAAACCAAATAATCTGCAAATGCCTGTCGCTTATATTTTCACTTTTTTATTTCCATAACTTTATTTTCTTTGTCTTGTCTAATATATCTATTAAATACTTCCAGTGTCAATATGAATAGTAGCCATCCTTGTCTTGTGTCTTTTTTTATATTAAAGTTCTCTGTCATATCTCCATTTACCATCGCCCTTGCTGTTTGCTTATGATATATTGCCTTAACTATGTTGATGAATCTCTCACCAAAGCCCATCAATTTTCATTGTGACAATATAAATTGCCAATTTACATTATCAAATGCTTTCTGTGTGTCAAAGAAAATTAATGCCATTTGCTTTCCACGATGTGCTTCATAGTATTCCAGTGTGTTTAAGATCACTCTCATGTTATTTTTAATCTGTCTCTTAGGTAAAATTCCATGGGGTCTGAATATATAAATTCATTCAAAAATCTTTTTAGTCTCTCTGCTATTATTGAAGTGTATATTTTATAATCCGCATTCAATAAATATGTAGATCTCTAGTTTTTTATCTGCATTATGTCTGAATCTTCTTTTGAAATTAGGGTAATATTTGCTTTCATGCACGAATTTGGTACCTTTGCTTCTAACAATATTTTGTTATAAACTTCTAACATTGGTGGGCCTAAAGTATCATATAAATATTTATAAAGTTCTGCCAGTAGCCCATCTAGTCCTGGTATTTTATTATTCTTTTGCCTCTTAATCACTTCTGTTAATTCCATCATTGATATTGACATGACTTTCACTGTTTCAGGTACTTTAGGTAGTTCAGCTTTTTCCAAATATTGTTTTATTCTCTCTTCTGGAATTTTCTTCTAGTCATACAGCTTCTCATAGTAATTTTGAATTTATTTATTTTTTGTCATCGTTTTGGTAGTGAAGAACTCCTTTCTCATCTGCCAATTAATATATTGGTTTCTTCTCTTTTTCAGCTTATATGCCAACCATCTTCCTGGTTTGTTCGCATTTTCAAAGAAATTCTGTTTAACATTTTTAATTTTTTGTGTCAATTCTTCTTTATCAAGTAGATTCAGTTTGTTTTATTAATTCTATTTGGTTTTTTAAATTCTTTTTGTAATTCTTTTTGTAGTTCTAATTCTAGTATTTTGTGTTCTTCTAGTGTTTTTTTGTTTCTTTTACTTATTTTTCTTTTGTATATAAGTTTTGACTAATTTTCCTCTTTCCTATTCTCTTTTTTTTAAAGTCCAATCCTTTTTCCATAGTTTGTATAAATTCCTTATCCTTTAATATTGATTGATTCAATGTCTATCTTGTTTTTCTCTTTTGTCCTTTCCATTTAAATTTTACTGGATTGTAATCTGCCCAAATGCTTTTTTCTATTTCTTGCACATTCAACTTCAGTGACATCCATATCATATCTATTCTTGACCAAGACATTTGTCTATCTGAAAAGATGAGTATTGGTTTTCCTTAGGGTATATCTCTCTCCATACATCTTGAATGCCTATTTCTTCTGTCATTTTGAAGAAGGTCTTTGGAAGTGTTTTTCTAACTTTTTTGCCTATTTTACTGCTTTTATAATCAAGTTTTGCATCTACAATTGTGTTGAAATCTCCTATCACACAAATACGTTCATATTCCAGTTCTATAATTTTCTTGTGTAATTTTTCATAAAAATCTTCCTGTTTATTATTTGGTGTATATATTGCTACCAAAAGTATCTGCTTATAGTTCATTGTTACCTCCACCATCAAAATTCTCCCCTCTTCATCTACAAAGATTTGTCTAGCATTTATTGTTTCTTTGATATATTGCATAAGGCCATACCTCTTTTCTTTTGCTGTGCTAATGGAGAGTATAATTTCCCAATTTTAGAATATTCCAATAGTTATTATGTTGTTTTTTTATGTGTACCTCTTGAAGACAAATTAAATCTGACTTTAGTTTCCTACTTTGTTAAAAGTCCTTTTCCTTTTCATAGGATAATTCAATCCATTTATATTAATTCAGTTTTATTTCTTCTTCCATTGTTTTACTTGTAAATAGGTCTTATTCTAGTCGTTCTTATTTCTTGGTGTTCTTTTATCCTTGTGCCTTCTTGTTCTGCTCTTCCCTCTAGTTCTATTTCATCTTCTTTTTGTTGTGTGATTCCCCCTCCTGATGCTTCCTCTTGTTTTTTTTTAATCATCTATTTCCTCTCTTTTTCTTTTTTCCTCATATGACCCAAACTGCTGGTCATAAAATTGCTCTGCTTTTTCTATAGAGTCCAGTCTATATCTTGGTTCTAAATCTCACATGTACCTCTCTGGGAAGTTTATTCCTTGACACATATCTTATATATACTCTGAATATTTCATCTACCCCAGCAAGCATCTCCTGTTTATCCACTTCCAAGGCATCTGCCAACAGTTCTGCCATTATCTCTGCAAGATTTTCCCCATTTTCTATCTCGATGTTCTGGAACCTGAAGAAGTATTCAGCTTTATCCATCTCTAATGTAATTACTGTTCTTTCAGGATCCTTATCTGCCTTGCAAGGCTATTATCCATCTCTTCCACTTTTTTTGTCTCTTCTAATTTCTCTTCCGTTTTCTGGATCCATTGTTCATTTTTGGTTATTATTCGTTGGATATTCTCCATTTTATCAACCATCTTTTCCATTATTTACTTCATATCTTCAAAAAAAATTGTTGTGGCTTCTTGAAGTAGTTGGAGTATTGATTTCATTTCTGCTTGCATTGTGTTCATTTTTTCCAGCTGCAACATGTTATCCAGTGAACTTTGACTTGCTGGACTAGATGCTGCTGCTGCTGATGGCACAGGTGCAATTTCCCCCTAATTTACTTAAGTTTGAGGTACTTGTCGTTTTGGATAATTTTAGATAGTTTAAGGGATTTAAAAGAGATAATCAATAATAATTCAAATATTATACCAACTTTTCCATAGTCCCCAAGCAACTTCCCATTTTTTAAAAAATATTTTCAAAAATCAAACCACCACAAAATCTCTTTTTCTTTTCCCTTTCTTCTTATTCTGTCTCCAAGTAATTTCACACTTTTTACTGTTATAGTACAAAAAAGATTGTTTGTTAGTCCCCAAGTCTTCAAACACTGTTCTCTTTTCCTCTTGATAAATTGTAATCCACATAGGCCCACCAAACCCCAGAGTTCAACCACAAAGGCTGATAAATCACCAAAAGGAGAGTTCAGCAAAGGGGAAAAAAATTCTCTGCTATTTCCCAGCTTCTGTTTACTTCATCTGTTTAGCTTCCATATAAGTTCAAAGAGCTACATTGTTTAAAAAGATTACAATGTTTCTCTCTCTGTCTCTGTTATCCCATATAAATAATTTGCCAGTGCAGGTGTTCCTTGTAGCAAACAGGCTAATCTTCAGCAGACATTCAAGGTCATCCTTTTACTCACTTTCACTTCTCGATGTTTTTCTCTACCTGTAGATGTCGCTGTTGCTCTATTTCTCTCCTTTCTCTCTCTCATTAACTTGTAATGTATTATTCAATCCAAAACTGTTTAAAAGTCCCAGGGGTTAGAATTTTGTATTCAAAAAAGTTTTCAATTTAATCAATACTGTAGTTAAAATCCCCAGGCCAACTTTCCTGGCTTTAAACTTCTTTCTCTTTCCTGAAATATTCTCTTTTCCCTGTTTCTGATTCTATAGATAGCTCTCAGGCTTGCTCGCCGTTATTCTTGGGGGGTGGAAAACAAACAATTCCACTTCCTCCTCTTTGAGTCCCACTTTCACCCAGACTAGCTTTAAGAGGGCAAGTTACTCAACAGAAGTTGGAAAAATCTCACCCAGACCGACCACACTGTTCCTCAGTTTTTTATGCTTGCTTCATCAATCAGCTGTCACAGCTTTGGTCAGGCACGTAATGGCCATCTTTTTCTTCCCGCTGGATTGAGAGCTTCCTCCAGATCAAACAAGGAGTTTGTGGTCTCCTTGTGATCGACAAGAGTGTCCTCTCTATCTTCATAACCCCTCCAGGGTGACTTGGGTCCCTCGGACCCTCCTGGCAGGTTGAATTCAGCATGATTCTATGGAGCTCTGTGGAGATGCATCATATCACTGTGACGTCAGCCAGAAAGTTTCATGACTCTGTTTCAAAATTATGGTGACTGAAGGTCCCTGCAGTCATTCATCATGATCAACTACAAAGATCTTACCTCTTCACTTCTCTCTCCCTATCCTGTCCTGACTGGATCCTGTACGTTTTGGCCTGCTCCCCATACCTCCTGCAAGCCATTTTCAGTGCTTCAGCAATTTCTTGCAGAAATGGCATCTGCTTTCCAAGCTTTCTACTCTGCTCAGTTGGCTGTTGAGAGATTACAAACCTTTCCTGGCTCTTGCTAGGTTTTTGGAAAGCCAGCTGCCTACATGCAAAGGTGGCAGCTTCAGGATGAATTTCCCCAAGTTTTTCCCTTGCTTAAGTGCTACCTGTAGGACATCCTTTAGGATCCAGCTTCTGCTGTGGCCATTTGTTGCACGTTTGTGCTGTAGCTGCTTTTTGTTTTGAGATGGATTTTTTTTCAGCTCCTCCACACAAACAAGTTGCAGAAATATTTTTTTTCCCTTGCATCCTTCCTTTCCTCTACTCCCCCTAGCCTGGCAGTCACTTGTCAAGGTAAGAACTTACAGTTTTTGTCATCAACTTGCCAGACCTGTAGTAAATTTAGCAAATGAGGTGGTTAAATGGAATCGAGATTGGAGAGCAGAGGTGGAAACAATCAACAAATACGCCCTCCCGACTTTTTTGGATTTCTTTATTGAAATCTGGGTTTCTGGAGGAGGGAAGGGGTTAAGCAAAGGAAATGTTGCTTCTCCCAACATCCAACTGATGGGGCAGTGATTCTTTTCCCACAGAGGCTTGTTTGGAAGCCTCTCTGGTATTGGAATATGGCACTAGGCATAATCTATCTGGGCTCTTTCCTCGATTGGAATGTTTTTGCTTTGTAAAGCCTTTTGTTGCTTGTCTGCCTCTAGACTCAACACGATGGCAAGCTTCCCAGAGCTTCCTCCACCCATGAGGTACTCCATGCTTGCTTAATGACCCATGCATTTGAATAACTGGCACTAGGGAGAATGGGCTGAGAGCCATTAAGTGAGGCTGTCTCACTTAATGGTTGTTACCACTTGTTACTGTAGTGGTCAGTTATGGTTGTAAGTCGAGGACTACCTATAAACCTACCAACTTTTCAATATAAAAAAGTATTAAGTAAGATGCAATAAAATATTGTATGTAAATTTTAATGTGTGGTAATGCAATATTAGATAGGCATATATTCTCATGGATAAGTAAACAAATATCCTCTTTGGATATTTACAGGAAATATAGCAGTAATTAGAGACATTCAAGAAGACTCTACAGTATCGAAACTTCCGGGTTGAGCCTTCTTGAGAACGGGCGGCGGTTTGTGATTGTCCACGACCGCAGCCTGGCTCTTGCGTCGGAGAGCCCCGATCCTGCAAGGTTTGGGGCTGAAGCTGCCTCGTAGGGGCGGCGGAGAAAGGGAAATCTGCCAGCCAGAGTGAGGGGAGCCGCATCTCCCCCCTTTTGGGTCTGGTCTTTTCCCTCCGAAGACGTCAAGAAGTGGTGGTCAAAAATGGCCACCTCGAAGAGAAGGTCTCAACGGGATTAAGATTGGTGCAGGAGGAAAGAGAGAAGTCGACAGCAGAGGAACGGGAGTATCGGATGGTAAGATCAAGGCACCCGGGATTAAGATAAAGATGAGTTTTTAAAAAAAACAGAAGCAGCGCAGTTCAAGTGAAGGAAAAATAAGTAAAATATTTCTGACAGCTATAAGGGGCTTCGAACCGGGAAAGGAAGAAGAGCGTAGAACTTAAGTTTGGGGCTCGGAAAACTTGGAATATTAAAATAAAAGGAAAGGGTTAAGACTCTGTGCAGAAAGTGCCACTTTGTGGAGAAAAATTGGAAGCTAAAGAAGAAAGAAACTATCTTGTTCCTTTGTGGATTGGGTTGTTACATTTAAAGACATAAGACTCATAGAAAGTGAAAGCTTGAATACACAAAGACGGACTACGACTAATTGGTGATATTGATATAGACTCTGGACCTGGGTTAGGATCATAGAAAATTTAAAGAAGAAGAAATAAGGAAAATAAAAATTCTGGTGGCCATCAAAAGAATTAAAATGGAGTTTAAAAGTATGAAAGAACTGCTACAGGAAGTGACTGAACTAACTTGTTGCAGAAAACATGGGCATTCAAATGCTGAATAAAGAAGAAGAAGGAGCCTTGGAAAGGGAGGAGCCAGCACAAGAGAAAGCCATCTTAAAAAGACAATTAATACAAAGATTAATACAAATAAAAGGGAAAGGAAGGGTGGCTAAAAAACGGAACCTAAGAAAGTATCTAAAAGGGGAACATTTATGAAATTAAGCATGTTAGAAAGGTTCAGAAGGAAAGGAACAGAAAGGTAAAAGAGAGAGAGGGATTCAAACTGGATAGAGAAGGGGAGCAGGATAAAAGGGAGGAGAAGGGAGCCAGCACAAGAAAAGCCATTTTAAGAAGACAACTAACACAAAGATTAATACAAATAAAAGGAAAGGAGGATGGTCAAAAAAAATGAAACTTAAGAAGGTAAAAAAGGAACATTTATGAAATTAGCATGTTAGAAAGGTCCAGAAGGATAGAGAGCAGAAAGGTAAAGAGAGAGAGGGATTCAAACTGATAGAGAAGGGGATAGCGGGATAAAAGAGAGAGAAGGAACAAGAAACAAGAACAAGATAGAGACACGGGAATTACATAATAAAGAAAGAAACTTGTTTGCATAGAGATAATGGCTAATGTATTAAAAAGGGGTTCTGCATGAAGAAATGGTAATAAGAATATATTGTAATTATAAAAGTGTAAAACAATAGGGGTTACTGACAATTTTACTGGTAAAAGGTCACATTTTTATTTCTTATTTACAAAAGAAAGGTAAATGATGATTAGATAAATTGAATTAATTGAAATGATTTTAGAAAATGCCTAAAATGAGATTTGTCAATAACCAAGATTAGTTATTTTTATTATTATCTTGGAACCATAAATAAATTTTAGGGGGATATGTATTGCAGAACCCGATCGATTAGAGATATATTGTAAGGGAGCTTTTCTTTTCTCCTTTTTCTTTTTCTTTTTTCTCTATCTTTCGTTTTAAAGGGAATGATTATGATTATGCTATATATTAACCACTGAGGTGTCACTTTCAAAGTAGTAAAAGGGGTGCAAGTCTAGGTTTTTTTTTCTTATTCTTTTTAGTGTCAAAATCTGTACGGATTTAGAATTATGGAGAGAATATGTGATGAAAGGGCAAATCTGACGGACAAAAGAATTCTGTAAATGATAAAAGAGTATTAACAATGTGAAGATAATTAAAAGATAGATATGGATGAACTTTATCTTTAATATGATGGGCAAATATATTGTTATTTGTAAGATTTATAAATGAAGTTTTTAAATATATATATATATTTGCAATTAACTGAAATGAACTGGGGGTTATACAGATTGAGATTAAGATTTGAGATTAGGATTAATTTCTTTGACCCTTTGTCTGCTAAAATGGAATAGAAGTGAAGTCAAATGTTTAAAATGAATATAGATCTACTGTCATATTTGCATGTAAAAGTGACGACCGGGAACATGCTGTCTACTGAAAAGAGCTGTTTTAAAAATTGTTAAAATTGAATAAAATTTGTTTTTTTTTTTAAAAAAAGAAGACTCTACAGTATCATTTCTCTCAGACAATACATATTAAAGATGAAATAAATCTGAGTTCCCTAGACAATTTACTATAATTTTTTTTAGTCTGCAAGGGCAAAGTGACCAGAGCAAAATGTTGTGTATCCTTTTTCTGGTTTGGAAGATGATGATGATGATGATACTTTTATTTAAAATTTAATAATTTTAAGAAGATGCTTGGTTGATACCTAGGTGCTGGCAGCTACCTGTATGTTCTAACTGTCAGGAAATTTCTCCTTAGTTCTAGGTTGCTTCTCTTTTTGATTAGTTTCCACCCATTGCTTCTTGTCCTGCCCTCAGGTGCTTTGGAGAATAACTTGACTCCCTCTTCCTTGTGGCAGCCCCTGAGATATTGGAACACTGCTATCATGTCTCCCCTAGTCCTTCTTTTCTTTTTTAATAATACTTTTTATTATTTTCCATTAATACAAATCGTAATTACATTTTTGACAGCGTTTACATCCACGTGTTGTTGTCTCATATTTCTATCATCTATTCGTACATATCAACAATTATTATGATCTATGTATCACTTTCTTGAGTATTCTATATAATCATTCTGTTTCAGTTTTTATCTCTATTTTCTAACCATTCATACCATCTATGACATACTGAGTAGTAATCAGATTTCTCTTTTTCCTTCATTTTAAGTGTGAGCATATCCATTTCTGCACAGTCTGCTATTTTTTGTAAGACTAATTCTTCTGTGGGGATTTTGGACCTTTCCACATTTGCGCATATAAGCTATAAGAATAGGTAATATTATATATTTTATCTTTTTTGGATATTGATTTTGGATTATCCCCAATAAATAAAGTTCTGGCTTAAATTCAATTTGTTGTCTGATAATTTCTTGTATCCAATCTTTAATTTTACTCCAATAAGCCCTGGCCTTAGGACATAGCCACCACATGTGATAAAAGGTACCATCAACTTGTTGGCACTTCCAACATTTTGGGCTGGTATTTGGATATATCTTAGCTAATCTTGCTGGGGCTAAGTGCCATTGATAAAACATTTTATATAAATTTTCTTTATATGATGAGGCTGTTGTAAGTTTATAGTTTATGTTCCATAGTTTTTCCCGTTCTTCTAAATTTATATTATAGCCAAAATTCCGTGCCCATGCTATCATAGTGTTCTTAACCTTTTCCTCTTCCATTTTAAAATCTAAGAGATACCTATATGTTTTGGATATAATTTTTTGTTTTGATCTCAATAAAATTTTGTCCAATTGATTTTGTCCCATATCAAATTCAAATTCTTCTGAGTCTGTTTTATATCTATTTTGAATTTGAAGATATGGCCACCAATCGTGATTCCCTGGTTTTTTAAGTTCTTGATTTGATTTTAGTTTTCCTTGTGCATCTAATAGATCATTATAATTTACCATTTTCTCTAAATCTAATCTGTTTGGGTGTATTATGGCCTCCATGGTTGACAACCAACGTAGTATTTTCATATAGTGCTTGTTCTTAATTTTCCTCCAGGTTTGTAATAATGAGTTCTCTTATTAAGTGCCTATTGAAATAGGCATGTGTTCTATGTTTTCCCCCCACAGATATGCATGCCAACCTTGGAGGTCATGACCTTCTATTGTTAATATTCTTTTATCTCTTAATTTAACCCAATCTTTAATCCAATTTAGTATCGCTGCCTGATAATATAATTCCCATTCTGGTAGCCCAAAACCACCTCTGTTTTTATTCTCCTGCATCAATTTTATGCATTCCATCGTATTAGTTGCAAGTCTGTCTTAGTCTTCTATTTACTCTTGCTTCCCTCAGTGGTCTTGATCATAATCCTTCTCTTCTTGGATGTTCTCTCTCTTCCTTTTCTCTCCTGTTCCTCTTCTAACACCTCCTGTTGTTGGTCTTCTTTTTGATCTTCTTGATTCCTGCTCTCCAATTCTTCTTTACTGCTTGTTTCTTCCTCTCCTGCCAGTTGTTCATATAGTTCCTGTGCCTTCTCAATGGTGTTGATTCTTATTCTCCTCTCTTGCCAGGTCACAAGCCTTCCTTCCGGCACCAGCCATCTAAACCAGATGTTTTGTTTGTTTAGGAACGATGCTAAGAATTTATAGTCTTAAGTCTCTCACTCGCCTCAGGATCTGCTTTAGGGTCACAATTTCTTTATCTTTGTAGGTCATCGGCTCATCTTTCGTCATCTTATATATAATATCTCTCACATTTTTCCTCATGAATCTTATGTGAACCTCCCTTGGCAGTTTATTCTGCCTTGCATAGTTCGTGTGAACCCTATAGACCTCATCTATTTCCTTTGTAATCTCTTGTTGGTACCGTTCCAGTGCCTCCGCAACCAGTTGTGCCATAATAGCTCCCAGGTCTTCATCTTTCATTTCTTGCACATTTTGAAACCTTAGAACACTGCACGTTCCATCTCCAAATGGATTATTGAATCTTCCAGGTCTCTATTCATTTCCATCATTTTCCTGTCCTTAGCTTCCATTTTCTTTCTGTTTGCTCTGCCTTTTCTTCTATGTTTTTTATTTTTTGTTCATTCTTTTCCATCATTTGTTGCATCGTTTCTATTTTCCCATCTAATTTCTGAATGTTGCTTTTCATCTCTCCCATTTCTGTCTTCAAGTCAATGTGGTTTGCCAACATTTTCTCTTGTACCTTAAGCATCATTTCTTGGATGGATAGTAGAGTTGCTTGTATAGCTTGCATATTGGCAGTGTTACTCATCTTGTCTGTAGCCAACATCCCCTCAATTGTTTTGTGTCCCGCTGGGGATGCAATCAATACTGATGAACCTGAAATTGTTTTCTTTCCTTTTAAAGTTGTTGTTGTAGTACTCATCATACTCTTTATCTTATTATATACTTCTTCCTATTTTACCATCCACAGCTTGCTTCTATCTACTTTAATTCTTCTGTTCTGTGCTTCTATATATCTAATTTAGGTTACTACCAATTTAAATTACTAATAATTTCTAAAAATTTATCCTATATTACTAACTTACTATATTCTATAATAAGCAAGAAAACCCTGCTAGTATCTAATCTGCAGTCAGAAAAAATAAGCTAAGAAAGTATTAAATCAAAGGATGTTAAGTCAGAAGAGTAATAGTATTAAAGAGAGAGATAAAAAAAAGAAGGCAAAATCTATAACAAAAAGTTACTACTTTATCTTACTAATATCTACTAATTACTAATAACCCTATTTTTATATAAATACAAATACAACTAACAAAGTTTCTCAATATCTATCAATTTATCTAAACCAGTGGTTCTTAACTCTGGATATCGCCTAAGGGGATTTTGTTTTTCAGGGGGCGATAGAACGAAAGGGGCGGGGGCGAAGGAACGGAAGGGGGGCGATATGAGGGCGATGGAGGGAGATATATTGGGAGGGAGAGAGAGAAGCAGTGGCACGTTACGTGCTGCCATGGCCACGTTCGACACGCCACCCCCCTGCCGCCTCTTAGTGCCACTCTGCTGGCCCCCTTGCAGACGCTAAGAGGCGGCAGGGGGCGTTCAAACCGCCAGCCCTGCACATTCACCCATTGACTACTAACACTCTGGAGCCGGTGCCTCCAATGTGGAAGAGGTGGTGCGTTATGTGCCGCCGTGGCTGCGTTCAACACGCCGCCCCCCTGTCACCTCTTAGCATCCCCAAGGCCAAGGGGGCAGAGGGGTGCTAGGGTGGCATTAAGCACCGCCGGCTCTGCTGTTTCATCCATTTTGGTGCCAGCTCCAGAGCGTTACTAGTGAATGGGTGAATGTGCAGGGCCAGCGCCTTGAACGCCCCCCTGCCACCTCTTAGCGCCGCTCTGCTGGCCCCCTTGGCCAGGGGGACGCTAAAAGGCGGCAGGGGGGCGTTCAAGGCGCTGGCCCTGCACATTCACCCATTGACTAGTAACGCTCTGGAGCTGGCACCAAAATGGATGAAACAGCAGAGCCGGCCGGCACCTCGAACGCCCCCCTGCCGCCCCTTAGCTCCCCTCTGTTGGCCCTCTTGGAGATGCTAAGAGGCGGCAGGGGAGCGGTTATGTTGAGGGAGGGGGGCGATGACAACTTCCTCAATGGCTCAAGGGGGCGATTCTTTCAAAAAGGTTAAGAACCACTGATCTAAACCACTAATCAATTTTACTTAATTCATTAATAACACTTAATTCATTAATCACCTTAGTTCATACCCTAGTCAAATTAAGAATTAATTAATCATCTAAAAATTCATTATGCAGTTCCTTTCTTTTCAGGGCTAATTCCCAATATTAATTAAATCTTTCCTGTATTTTTCCAATTATTTATCCAAACTCAGTAATATATTCCACACTTAAATAATAAACAATTAATTAATCTAAATCATCAATTCATTTAGCATTTTACAGTAGCAGTTAGATCAGGTTCTTCAGTCCATATATGTTTTGCTTTGTCATGATCTATTAGTCCAGCTCTCTTACTGTGTCTTCTTTCTTCTGGTCTTCTCCACACTTATAACCTCCACCGCAAGTCCCGCTTCCACAATTGCTCAGTCCTTCAATCCAGTACTCAAGTCTTGTTCAAACACTTTTAGGTAGCCAAATCCCACCGGCTCCAATGTCTTGCATTTAAATCCTATGCTCTCCCCCGCCAGATCGCCGCTTTTCTGTTGGACTTCCGCCCCCTCTCTCAGACTTACAGTTCTGCCGATCAGTCTTTAAGATCTCTCCTCTTTGACAGTCACTCTCCGCCTCCGCATGATCGCATTCAATAGTTACTTTGATATCGATGCTGCTGCTGTCGCTATTATTCCTTCCTCATTTGGTCTGATCGCCGTGATTTCAGTCTGCCATTAATATGGCAGTTCACTCACGCTGAAGTTTGTGAGCATTCCTTGCGGTGTGGCAAGCAGTTGTCCTCCATCTGCTCACACCTTGGGCTTCCTCACAATTTTGCTGATCCCTCCAGGATTCGCATGCCCCTTGGGGGGCCTCCAGACGCGCAGATTGGGGACAAAAGAATGGAAACCGATTTCTCTCCCCACACCTCCGTGGCACCGCAACTGGAAGTCCCCTAGTCCTTCTTTTCATTAGACTAGACATACCCAGTTCCTGCAACTGTTGTTCATATGTTTTAGCCTCCAGTCCCCTAATCATCTTTGTTGCTCTTCTCTGCACTCTTTCTAGAGTCTCAACATCTTTTTTACGTCATGGCAACCGAAACTGGATGCAGTATTCCAAGTGTTGCCTTACCAAGACATTATAAAGTGGTATTAACACTTCACGTGATCTTGATTCTATCCCTCTGTTTATGCAGCCTAGAACTGTGTTGGCTTTTATGGCAGCTGCAGCATAGTGCTGGCTCATATTTAAGTGATTGTTCACTAGGATGATAAGTGGTATTCTCACAGGCATGTAAAACATCTACACTCTTCAATTCATTAAAAATAGGAAACATTGAGAAGTTTCTCCTGCTAAGTTTTGGAGATGTAAATTGAGGCTGCAAAATGGAAGCAGAGGTCACAAGCACACTACAAACCATAAACTGCCACTCATGTTTTAAAGTATTGTACACATTCATAGTGTACTATACATTAATGCATAGAGATAATATCCAGGATTGGTAATGGCTGATGGTGTATTTTTGAAACAGTATCAGAACTTTTGCTTTTGTCTTTTTTGCAGCAACCTGACTGATGCCATCTCCAGAGCCCTTGACAACATTGGTCGGGTATATGCCCGTATGGGCAACTTTCAGGAAGCCATTGACACGTATGTGGAAGTCAAACAGTGATATTGCCTTCTGCAGTAATAGTCTTCACTATTTTGTCCTATTTTAACTCCACCTGATCATAAATGATCAAGGAGAGCAATGTCAGTTAAAGAAAAGCAATGATATATTAACATCTGTTAGAACTCATTTGTGCCGGGGTAAAGGATGGGAATCCAGGCTAGTGGGAACCTGTAACCTCCAAATGCTATTCCAGCGGTCCTAGCTAATACAGAGTTATATCATTGGGTAGAACCGAGACCCCCCTCACTCATAATCCAATTAATGTCCCAAAGAATGAGAAGATGCAGAAATTTTAATGCTAAAGGCTGAAACTACTACATTAAGAAAATTTTATTATTATGGAAACTTGAAATTGTCCTTGTTTTCTGAAAACTGGCTTACCATACATCAGAGGTCTCCAAACTTGGCAACTTTAAGATTTGTGGACTTCAACTCCCAGAATGCTCCCAGCTATGCTGGGACTTCAACTCCCATAGCTCCCAGCTATGCTGGCTGGAGAATTCTGGGAGTTGAAGTCCACAAGTCTTAAAGTTGCCAAGTTTGGGGACTCCTGCCATACATGGAGGATAGTAAATAGCAGTAGGGTTGAGGATAAGAATTTTTGTATAATAATCATCGCTAACAAAAGCTAATATTTGTCTCCTGAAGTCTTAGCTGCCAACTCTCAACTGTGACAGATATCAATCATTTCTCCTTTAGACCTATACGACCCCACCATTTTAATCACAATCTCTAATCTCTGAATCTCAGAATCGACCCTTAGGAGAGTTGAGAGATCTGTAACAATTGTATAAAAATGGAGATCAGGGATTGATCCTAGGAGTGCTGACTATACTGTCTCTGTATTGGGCTTGGCAGAAGCTTTATGGGAGTCTAGAATAATATTTTTAAAGGCTATTTTTTTCTGTAAATAAATCTTTACATTTCTTTCTTTTTTTTCTTTTTTTGCAAAGCTGGGAAGAAAAGATTCCTCTTATGAAGAGTAATTTAGAGAAAACTTGGCTGTTCCACGAAATTGGCAGATGCTACCTAGAACTCAACAAAGCAGCTGAAGCTCGAGACTATGGTGAAAAGTCCTTGCAGTGTGCAGAGGAAGAAGGAGACATTGAGTGGCAGCTCAATGGTGGGGTATTGGTGGCACAGGCACAGGGTAAAGTTGCTTTGCATAAGCTTTATACCCATATGTTTATCTTCATTGGCTGAAGTGGGTCTCTTTGACATAGCAGAATTCCTTGTTCTTTTCTAATGAAAATCCACTTATCATTATTCGCTATATAAGATAATCTCTACTGATATATTTAGCTTGTTGCAGTAGAGAAAATATTCAACTCAGCAACTTCCATTAGCCAAGTTATTGACAATCATATACATGCTCACTGTTAAAATGCAAATGAATTAAACTCAGATTGCTGTATAAAACTGCAGGATTGCTTCTATGTCTTAAAAGCATAGTGATCTCTTAAACTTAAAAATGATGGAGACAGCTAAACATCTAGTCAATTACTATTAATTCCTGCATTCAAAAAGATTTGAACTAATAAATTCTGTTGTCAGAAACATTTAAAACTTCATTGATATTAAAAATTAAATACTAAATCCTGGGCAGTAAAAACTGTATCCTGTTTCCTGTACCGTACTCAGTAATAGTTTGGAAATGTGTCACATGAACACTGCACGTGTAAGCTTCTCTTTATCCACAGTGAAATTGGAGGATTTTCAGTCTGCAGTCACATACTTTGAAAAGGCTCTAGAGAAGGCAAAACGTATCCACAATGATGCAGCTCAGCAGGCAATCATCATTGTAAGTAACATAAAAATGGAGGATGGAAAAAAATTGCAGGAAGGATTAAGACCAATGATTTCTTTTCATGATAAGTTGATAAGTTGGGACTTCCTAAAGCGCAGCTTAGGGCTGCCCTGCGTTTGAGAAAGTAAAATAGTACATGACACCTGATGCCTCTGTTCAGGAAGATAGTAAATCTAGAAGACCATAGGAGGCATGAGGAAAAGCTATTGATTCTAAAGATGGAAGGAAATGCAGTACTAGCTTTAATACAGAATTAGTTATACAGGTCGTCTTCGAATTATAAGTTTGTTTAGTGACCCTTCGAAATTAGAACGGCATTGAAAAAAGTGACTTAAGACTATTTTTTCACACTTATGACCGTTGCAATATTCCCATGTGATTTACATTTGGATGCTTGACAACTGGTTCATATTTATGATGGTTGAAATGTCCCGAGGTCATGTGGTCACCTTTTGTGACTGTCTGTCAAGCAAATATAAATCAAATAAATAAATAAATAAAGTCAATGAGGAAGCCAGATTTACTTAACAACCGGGTTACTAACTTAACAACTGAAGTGATTCACTTAGCAAATATGGCAAGAAAACTCATAAAATGTGGCAAACTCACTTAACTAATTTCTCACTTAGCAATATAAATTTTGGCCTCGATTGTGGTCGTAAGTTGAGGACTACTTGTATTCAGGGAAACATAATATTTTACACAAGAAACTAAACAAAATATTGGGATATACAGATAGATAAGAAGTGCTTTCATGGGTTTCTTGTAGCTTTCTTGAAATTGTTGGCTGGCTATTGTTGGAGAACTCAACAGACGTCTTCTTTTGTTCTAAAAAGTCAATAAGGCTAGGACCTGTTTTTGTCAAGAGCCCCTATATTTTCCTTCAATTTCTGATTATTACCTGATCTAACAACTTGTTTCCCCAGTTTTCCACTCTAATGACTGGAAGATTCCAGATAACTAAGTTTGAGTTACATATGTGAGTTTCCTTATGCCACTGTACTTAAAGAAACAAGAGGGTTCGAACTCCAATTCTTCTGCTTTTCCTGGTTAATCATATTTTACATGTACACATATTTAAGAACCGTTTCAATGTGTAAATTGCACACTAATGAAACTAAATGTGCAAGGAGAATATCTCTAAATTTTTCTGAAGTTCTATATAGCATTCAGACCAGAGGTGGTATTCAGCAGGTTCTGACCAGTTCTGGAGAACCGGAGCGGAAATTTTGAGTAGTTTGGAGAACCGGCAAATACCATCTCTGATTGGCGATTTTACAGTATCCTTCCCCCGCCAGGCCCACCAAGCTATGCCCACAGAACTGATAATAAAAAAATTTGAGTCCCACCACTGATTCAGACTATATTTTTTACCAGGCTCTGGATGAAGCCAACAAAGGGTTCATCAAAGAGTTGAAAGAAGAACAGAGACTTGAGAGGATGCGTGAATTGAAAGGTTGGTGTACATACCAGGTTGTTTTTTTAAAAAATAAACTTTATTTATATACAATTATATACATATTTATAACCATCTTTGATACTCATGCATTTGTATCATCTCGTATTTTTCCATTATATTCCATTCTCTTTGGTTTCAAAACTTTCATTCCTATAAAGCGTCAACCCTTTCTTTCTTTTTCCTTGACTCTAGCCATTGGTACATTTTACTCCAGACTTCATAATACTCTGTCTCACCCTTATCTTTGATTTCTAAAGTTAGTCTGTCCATCTCTGCACAGGCTAATATTTTCCTTCTTATTTCACTTTCTGTAGGGGTATCTTCATTCTTCCAGTTCTGCGCATACACCAATCTCGCAGTTGTTATTATATGTATCATTAAATATATTGTTCCTTTACTGTATTTCTCATTAATAATTGGTTTATGTACCAAGTTGATTACAAAATATTCCAGGCGTTGCCAGGGTTCCATTCCTTCCTTCCTGGTTTTAGTTTTGTGGTAGGGTAACAGAAGTCAGCTTGATGGTCCTTCAGCTATGAGGGTACCGTAAGGATTGATATTCTTCCCTCACTGCTGGCTTTTTAATATCTGAAGAAATCATTAAGAGGTCATCCAACAATTTTGGATGTGGTAGCATTAATGTGCTAAGAATACTAATGCATATATTGCTTCCTTGAATTGTGGGGAAAATGCTGTTGAAGTTTTACTCTAATATATGAAAGCTGTGAGAATCCAGATGGAAGGCAACAGCTCAAATTTAACCCAAGGAAAATGGAATTTCTATTTGTACATTGGAATTCTCCCTAGGTGCCAAGTGGTATCCCTATTGAACAGGCACTACCTATTCAGCTGTAGGTTTGTGACTGGGGAAGTTCTTCCAGATTCATGGCTTCTGCTTGAACCACCATGTAAAGGCCTCTAGTTGGGAAAACTTTTAACCAACTTTAGCTTATACACCAACTATTTTCTTACCTGGTACAAGCAGGATTAATGATAGTAAAGAACATTTTCACAGACTACTGCAGTGTGTTTTACATGGAGCTCTATTTAAATAACAATCCAGAAAATACAATTAGTTAGGGTAAGGCACCCTGTGTCTTAATTGACTCCAATTTGGGACCAACTTCCACCTATATCCATGATGGCAAACCTATGGCACACGTGCCGGAAGTGGCATGCAGAGCCACTTCTGCCGGCACACGAGAGGTCGCCCAGAAGAGCCCCATTGCGCATGCACGTGCACCACCCGCCTGCCAGCTGATTGTCGGGTGTATGGAAGATGCGGGGTGTATAGAAGATGCGCATGCATGCACAGAAATGTGTGGGAGTCTTGCGCACATGTGCAGAGATGCATGTAGCATGGGGACATGCATGCACAGGGGGTGTGGTGGGGCTCATGCATTGCCTTCTAGGCGCTGGCACATGAGCATGCGCACGTGCACAATTTTCGGCATGGGAGCCCAAAAAGGTTAGCCATCACTGATCTATATTGTGGGCTCTGCACTGGTTAAAGTTAAATAGAAGTGTATGTGTTAATCTACAAAGCTATGTATGACTTGATAACTGAATGCCACTGGGACTTTCTCCCTAAGTGGATTTTGTACAACCTCTTAGATATTGGAAGAAGGGTCTCCTTGTTGACCCACAGTTTTGGAATTTTGGGGAACCAATGTTAGAAGATGCTGCTTCTCCATAGCAATTATGGAATAGTTTCTCCCTACCCCCCACCTTACATTTTATTAAAAATGGAAGTTTTTTGAAGAGTCTTCAGTAACATTACTTACATCTTCTGTTCTTATCATTTTTTCTTCTACTTTGCTTTTGGTTTTGTTTGGATCATTAGATTGTGGCCACATTTCCATAGTGTAGCCTTTCTGAGCTGATTAAGAGTTAGCTCAGGGTTATAGAATAGATCACTCTATTCAACGTATAAAATATCACTTCAAAACTGAATAAAAAGTGCCATGTTCCAAATTTTAAATCTACAAACCATGAAAACAAGATTGCGCAAGTACTGTTTGTAGCACACTATGATGCCTGTGGCCTGCTAGAAAAATAAAAAGAATGAGAATGTGATAACAATCAATTTAGCTATAACAAGAATGCTATTTTTTGAGTTGTCTTTTGTAACAAACATAGAAAAAAAGAGGAAACAGTCAATAGTATTTCAGAATGTTCAAGGATCAAAAACATACTAATTAAAAGAGATAATACATTATTAATCCTATTGTGCTGAATAGAAAATAAAGGATAAAATGTGCAAGTAGATAATTTTAATTAAAAGTACAAAATCTCTGATAAGTCTCTATTACCTGCATTTGTAAATAAACACTACAAATGTATTGAACAGATAATAATCATGTCTCAAAAAAAACATGGTCAAACCTTAAATGTTGGAATCCAATGATTTTGGATTCTGTATTGAAAGTGAATAGATAAGCATTGCAGTTGCAGAGAAAAGCTTGCCCTGTGGGTGGTAGTATTTCTCCAGTCTCTTATTCTTGGTTGGTAGGTAGCACTGCATTTTTTCTTTTTGATTAACCAATTTTTATATTCGATTTTAAGTTTAAACTTCGGTGTTGGTGTACATTAAATCAGTATAGAACTCTTCATTACTTTTCTAGAATGAATATCTGAGGATTGTTGTGTGGCCCTCCTGTCTTCCTATTTCTAATAAGTCAGGAATCTACATATCCTTATGCCCACTGTCAAAAAGCAATTGCATTATAGCAAAGCATTGTAGGGAAAACAGTGGTGGTATGCTATCGGTTCGGCTTGGTTCGCATGAACCAGTATCAAAAATTCCTACTGGTTCAGCAGTAGTAAAACAAACCCTCCCACGATCAGCTGAGAGGAGGAAAAAAAGCCTCAGAGGAGAAAGAAGAGAAAAGCACGGGATTGGCCCTCCCACCGGGCACTGTACTTTTCTTTATCCTCTCAGCTGATTGGCATTGCAGGCCTCAGCTGGTGTGTGGAAAGCTGTGTGGGCGCGTTGGGTGCATGTGTGTGTGTGCATGCAATCACCGAACCGGTAGTGAAGCAGGTAGGATCCCACTGCTGAGGGGAAAGCACAAAAGAATAATATAGCTGCTCTCAAAGTTCTGAATAGGAAATCAAAAGCCATCCACTTATGTTCCCTTTACAATTGGCCTCACTTTTTGGGGGTTTTCCTTAGTAATCTTGCCTTTCCCATACCTGTAAAATGCAAATATGGTTGAGAAGTCATAAGCCTGAGAGTAGAGATGTATATAACATTGAAATTCTATTATTTCCCAGAGTTAGAAGATGAAGAGGAGGAAGAAGAGTTGGAGGAGGAAGGACTCAAGAGAGATGCAGATGATACAGAAAAAAAGGAGGAAGCTGAAAAACTTGAATCTGAAGATGTGAAAGAGGTATTATCCCAAGAAGCAGAAGAGGTGCCTGCACCTGAGAATGGGGAGATGCAACAGATGGAGGGAGAATCAGATCAAGGAGAAACTGAGAAGAAAGGAGAGGAACATGAAGAACCTGGGGAAGAACCTGAGGAAGAACCTGGGGAAGAACCTGGGGAAGAACTAGGGAAAGAACCTGAGAAAGAATTAGAACCTGACCCAGAAAAACCGAGTGAAGAAACCGTAGGATAGGACTGGTGAAAGTTGTTTTTGGCTTGTAATTTAGGAACTGTCTTCTTGTAGTAATCCATTTTGCCTCACAATATTCTCTCTCCATATTATTGCTTGTGATGTTCAGACTACTAAATAAAACACAAATAAAATAATTATTAAATGTATAATTTTATAAAGAAGTTGCAACAATACAGGAAATATACTTCCATCAGAGGTGGTATTCAGGTTCTAACCAGTTCTGGAGAACTGGTAGCGGAAATTTTGAGTAGCTTGGAGAACTGGCAAATACCACCTCTACTGGCCCCACCCCTATCTATTCTCTGCCTCCCAAGTCCCAGCTGATTGGCTGGGTCTTCTTTTATTGCCCTCCACAGGAGAATGGAACTGGAAAGCAGGTTAGCGGGGTGGGGAAGGAATGGGATTTTGCAGTAACCTTCCCCCAGGAGTGGGGGGAGGGATGGAGATTTTACAGTATTCTTCCTCTGCCATGCCCACCAAGCCATGCCACCCCATCAAGCCATGCCCACAGAATTAGTAGTAAAAAATTTTGAATCCCACCACTGACTTCCATGTAGGACTCTTTAAAAAGTTAGTTAATTCAGATAAAGAGCAATAATTCTGAAATACTTCATTTTATATTTTTATATTGCTTTTGAATGAATAGCTCAACTAATTAAAATTAATCCTAGCTGCAAGACAGCTAAATGATTGAAGGATTCTCAAATCAGTTCACGTTATAAATCTGAATTTAAACAAAAAACAGCAAGCATCTGCAGAATTAAATCTTTCAGTAGTAATAATTTTGGATATTAAGTTGCACAAGAGATTATGTTGTACAAGCAATTTAGATGTAAGTTCTACATTTTGGAAACTTCCTTGTGCAAAAGCTGAACCATATATTCAATACTTTTCTATGTGGAAGAGAAGCTATTAAGAAATACATTGGTGAATACATGCAAGTAAAATAAAAGCTATTCAGAACCTAACAGTAATAGACATCTGTATATGAAAATAATGCTTGTCAGTATCATAATTCCTTGGTATGAATGGGACAATTGTATTTTTCTGGGCACTCATACATAAGAAATTCAGGAGAGAAGTTAATTGTCCCGATCAAATTATTGTTGGGAATCAGCATTTTAGAAGTGGAACTTTTTCTAGGTTAAGATAATCCAGAACATGTCAATCAATCAATCTTTATTTATTGATTAGTCCTTGGGCCATATCAAAATGCAGATTTCTAAAAACAAAACACCACTAAAATTTAACAAAAGCAACCCAAAATGGAATTGAATAATTACAATTCAGAATAATTTTAGAATAAAATACAATCCAAAATGGAATCGGGATAGAATACAATGATTTAAGATATAGGTTAAATATGATTAAAATTATATTACAATGTCACCCCTGCATCTACCTCCAGAACATGTCTTTTAAACTTGCAAATTTCAAAAATCATTATTGCGGTTTTGGTCTGCACTTGGAGGGCCGCTCATTGTTAAGGCCAAATACGTCAAGAAGACTCCACGCAGGTTCTTCCTCGGATGAGCTGACCCCGACACAGAGTCCGGGGGGCTCTTTTATTGGGTGAGTATAGGCAGGGTTTAGCAAATACACGCTACAAATCATGCCATATAAGGTATTTTAGCTATACCATGTTTCCCTGAAAATAAGACCTACCCCGAAAGTAAGACCTAGCACTATTTTCTAAACCTGCCCTAATATAAGACCTACCCCAAAAATAAGACCTAGTGTAAATCTCCAGTTCCAGGAAGACTTTTCAGGGAGAACTGCACTACAAACACCCTACACACTCACACCCACTATTTGGCACCATAAATATATAAGACCTATCCCGAAAATAAGACCTAGTGTGTTTTTGGGAGCCAAAAATATATAAGACAGTGTCTTTTTTGGAAACACGGTATATGTTACCACAGTAAATTTTCTATACAAGCTTCACTTTTGTGCGAGTAAGGTATAGAACGTTGCCGTTGGGTTTCGTGGTTAGAACGGGATATGTAGAAACAGACAGATAGTGCAGAAGCACATTTCCAAGCTAACTTCCTGTACATGGTCCGACTCTGATAAGAATCTACACATACAGGTTACACAAAGGTTACATGTCAAATACAAAAGCAAGGGTTATATATGTTCACAAAAGCAAGGTTAAAGATGTCAAATACAGAAACGACTTTTTTTTAAATTATTTATATGCCGCCTTCTCCTCAAGACCAGGGTGCTTGCTATAATTTTGGGAGCACAACCCAGTGTGCTCAGCAATAGCCTTCATTCTATTGCATGCCTGCTTTGCTGTTGCTTTTACAAAGTCAGCTTATGTCCCAACAATCTTGGTCCTCAATTTACTACCCTGGGAGAGGATGGAAGGCTGAGTCAACCTTGAGCCTGGTGGGATTCCAAAGCTACAGTAATTGTAGGCAGTTGGAACTTAAATAAGGGCATTTAACAGCCTGAGCCACCAAGGCCCAAGGATTTATGGATCTTCATCTCTGTTTTTGTTTTTCAAAGGTAACCGTCTCCTTCTTCCTGTAGTAAGGGGGGGTGTACAAGGAGATGCTGCTAGGGTTCTGGTCAGTGGTGTCATCATCTTCATCCTCACTGCTCATGGTGAAGAGATTTTGTTCTGATACATTATCCTGCACACGAGTTGATAGGTGCTGCTATATTTCTGGTTTAACAAAGCATTCTGAGATTCTAATACTAGAGTCTCTAATGAATCTATTTTGCTCTCGATAAATGTTGAAAGCAAGCATGGCCCAAATGTGCATAGCAATATAAGCAAAATTAAAGGTCCTGCAACAGCACTTAGCAAGGTAGTGAGCCAAGGAGGGAATTTGTGCCAACTCTCAAACCACCCTTGTTGACCCTCCTCCCTCTTCTCTGGATGTTCAGGCCTTCCGGAGTTTGTTCATGGAGTTCTGAACTATGCCAGAGTGATCTGCATAGAAACAACATTCTTCTTAAAGCAACACATAACCCCCTTCTTGTAAAAAGTAGGTCAAGTCCTTCGATTTTGCAAAACTACTTCTGAGAGGGAGGTGAGGGATTTTGTAAGTGAGAGATAGAGGTTTCTATTCTTTCCAGGTCTCACAATAGCCTCAAGGTTGTGATATTGAGAATATTGATGTGCAAAAGAGGCTATTCCAGTACCTGCTCCTGTTAGGCCAAGTCCCACTAACAGAGCTACCGTGAGGGTGGAGATAGGCTTCAGCTTTAACGAGTTCTGACCCTGAGTAGGTGTTGTAAATGTCTTCCTCTGTGTGAAGGTATATGCTGGCATAATTTGGACGAGAATGCAAAACCTGCGGTGTTAATCACATGGCTGTAAGGCCAAGAACAGGCCCACCATCCATTTCTAGGTGGTATGTAAAAGAGTGTTGTGTTGATTGTGCTATGTGTTGTATTGCAGTATTGTTTATACTGTGTAGGTACTTTCCAATGCAGGTCCCCTTACCTGAGATTGACTGCAGTGTTTGTGAGCCATGTTTCCATCTGCATGCCTCATCGCTTGAGGAAGTATTGTATGGAGAAACAAACCCAACGGCCTCGTAATAACGGGGCTGGACATTGTAGCAAAACCAACAGGCTATAGTAAGGTTGGGATTGGTGCTATTCACCAATTGATAGGTGGCTTTGGCATGTCCACAGAGGGTTCCCAGGGTGACGCTGTGGAGGGAAGTAAGAATAAACAGCAGGAGTAGAAGAGCTGCCCTAGGACTGGAATAGCTTTTCCCAGGAGGATGGTGGGGTGGCCCATGTTCTGTTAATACATTGTTAGGACCTATCGGTACTGGGGGTCTTGCAGGGTGTTTAGTTTTATGGTAAAATATTTCCATCATTCCCGGATCTATCATAAATGCACCTCCCCAGGTGACTGCCTGCCACCCCCGCACAGTTTTCCCTGACTGGTGAAGGAAACCTTTACCGATTACATTTCTGGGGTTTATCCCTTCCACATAGTAAGTTCTTGGCAGCCTTTCTTAGTGTAATAAAGTCACTGTGAGAGGAGGGGTCCATGATATGTGTCCCATGGAGACGCAATCCCAGCTTGCAAAAAGTATACGCCTACCTTATTTCTGTGAGCTGTTTCTTCTTATAGCCAGGGGCATAGAAAGGCCATTTCTTCATAACTCTGGGGCTCAGCATGCCAGGTCTGTAGTTTTTGTAGTTCTCCAAGCCAAGCACCATTTCTCCAAAGTCAAAGTATAGGTCAGGAAACCAAGATCCCGGCACTGCCATGGATGAAGTGGAGTTCAGGATGTCTGAGGTGTCCAATACCACCCATGTCAGGTTTTGGGGTCGATTGCTTTGATGGGTTGAGGTGTGTAAAGGGCAATGCTGAGTAGCTGAATGGCAAGGGTAGTTGCAGCATTTCTTTGGTCAAGACACAGCTGCAATTAACATTCTTAATGTGATTCTAACAGTAACTAAGGACAGTCAGTTGTAGCTAAAGTCAAGGTCATTTGAGGTGGTGCTAAGTCTCAGGTCTGAAGGACAGGTCAGGCAGAGATCCACGAGCTGATTGAGCAGTGTCAGAAGGCATGGATGTCAGTCTGATGAGGATCAGGTATAGCAACAGGTATCCTGAGGTGTGGCAGGAGATGCAGATGAGAGAAAGGAACAGTTAATGTTGCTTAACTAAATAAGGTCTGGTGTTCTGGCCAGAACCCAAAGCACTCGGTCAGGTAGTTGGATGGCTGCATAAACCCCAGATGAGATCAGCAGGTCCTTCCATGTCAGTCAGGTAAGCAACGGTAGTATACCTGTGGTTTGGGTAGATCTGCAGATGAGGGAGAGGAAAGGTCGCCTGCAGGTTAATGGATGTCCAGTTAAATTTATGAAATTCAGAGTATAGACAAAGATTTAAGGTATTTTGTATCGATGGGAGGCCGGGGTTTGTTTCAAATATCGATCGGTGCATGTTTGTGTCTGGTTGCCAAGGCCTGGCCTTGGCTGTTGTAAGGTATTCCAAATTTATGGATAATATCCCATCGGTACAAAACTCTGACATGGCAGAACTTGTGTACGCAGGACCATTATCAGTTTTTAGCTCTTTTGGGCCCCAACGATGCAAAGGTTCAATACAGTGATTGATCACATGTTTAGAGGCTTCGCTCTCTGAGGAGTGGCCATGATAAACCCTGAAAATGTATCTATGGAAACGTGAGATATTTCCAGGGGCAAAGGAGCGATTGGGTAACGCCCATTTGCCATATTTGGCAGGCTGTGTGCCTCTGGGGTTGACCCCATAGGAATAGCGTTAGCCTGCTGACTGCAAGTAGGGCATTGCTGCCGGATGGCTGCCGCCTCAGCAGCTGTGATGCCAAATTGTTTTATGAGCTTTTGTATTTTGGTGAAAATATGAGTGGCTTTCCAAGGTGTTGCAGGTTGCACAGGCAAGATCAAATGTGCAGCTGCATCGCTCTGCCCTATTGTTACCTTCTTGGAGCACACCAGGGAAAGGTTGGTGGCTCCTAATATGAGCAACAAAAATGGACAATTTCGTTCATGATTAGGGACTGCAGAGTACAAAATAATGCCAATAAATCAGGTTCAATAGATGGTGATAGGTATGAGCCAAATATTGTTAAAACAATTTGAGAAACATACAAGCTATCGAGAATCAAATTAATTGGGACTTTAGAAAAAAGCTGAAAAGCCAAAATTGCAGCGGCCAATTCAGCACGCCATGCAGATTTTGTGGTGCATTGTTTTTGTTTTCCAACTGCCCTGCAGTTGCCAGGCAAGCACCTCGTTCCTTGCTGCCATCAGCAAAAACAGTGATAGCCCGTGGCAGGGGTTGGGTGGATATTGGGGATTGCCAATTTAGGGGAGGGCACAACCATTTGAAAACGTGGATCAGCTGGTGGCATGAGACTTCTCCCGCCAGTCAACCAATGCAAATTGTAATTTTGTGAAGTTTGGAACAACGATTCCCAAATTTGGAGTGAAAAAGGTACAAAAGTTTTTCTATTTCTATGCCCAACAATATCTTCGAGCTGTCTAATTTTATAATTAATTGTGCAATTTGAGATGGCCTGGTTGTAATGGAACTTCTTGGAGTGGGACAAATGGATCCACTCCAAAATGTGCACCTTGTCAATCTTCTGAATCAATGCTGCAGTGAAAAGCTTTGGAGTAGTAAGGATTACTGCGGATAAGGAAACATTTGGTTGCATCCTATCCACCCAAGTCTTAGCCATTGCTTTATTCACCCCTCAATTGCTGTTAATTGTGCTGGCTGTAAGGCAATTTTGTCGCCGGATTTTGTCCCAGCGTTAGTGCAGCTAATAGTGGTGACAATTCTGCCGTGGTTAAAGCCAAATAAGGCCGTGCCCAATTTATTGTACCCAGGTATTGTTGTAATTGTACCAAGGTAGGCTGAGGAGGCAGATGTAGCGACGGTAGGATGGGAATGCTGCTGAAAGCAACATTTTATGCCCTAAATATATAAAAGGTGACATAGTTTGAATTTTTTCTGGGGCAACATGAAGACCTCCTTGGGCCAGGAGATCCTTGTTGCAAAAGGTAGCAAATACAGTGCCCTGCGGTCCAGGTGCTGCTACCAGAATATCATCCATGTAATGATAAACTAAAAATGTGGGATAGGCCAAACGATATGGATGCAGAATCTTGCTTACATAATATTGACACATGGTGGGGCTGTTTAACATACCCTGAGGCAATACTTTCCACTGAAATCTTTGAGTTGGTTCAGAGTTATTTAAGACTGGCAATGTAAAAGCAAAGAGTATACGATCTTTTCATGTAATGGAATGGAAAAAGCAATCTTTCAAATCAATAATCATTAAATCATAATCTTGGGTATCATGTTAGGTTAATCCACATTGCAATGCCCCATGGGCTGTAATATAGCATTAACAGCTCTTAAATCAGAAAGAAAGCGATATTTCCTGATTTCTTTTGAATTACAAAACTGGAGTGTTATAGGGCTTTGTGAGACCTCAATGTGTCCCTTTGAAGTTGTTCTTGGACTAATTGGGTTAATATTTGTGTTTTCTTGGGTGAGTGGCCATTGATCCACCCACACCGTGTGTCAGTTTTAAGTGCAGCCGTAATGGTTTAATATCTGCTACTGTCATTTTTATTCAAGTGTGAGCTTAGCCTTAAATTGAGACATCAGATCCCTGCCCCACAAATTGTGTGTAAGGGCAAAATGACCGGTTGAAAATATGCGGTGCAGGAAGTATCTGACGACGTTACGGCAGCCAATGTTTGCTAGGACTGCATTCTGTATGCCCCCACTGGACAGCTGGCGCCGCTTTCAGTTTCCCATTCGTCCGCCATTCGCTGGCACGGATGACACTCACGCCTCCTGTGTCCAAAAGACCAGAAAAAACTTGTCATGGATTTTGAATGTCATGAGGGACGACTTGCTACAACGGGTTGTTCTAATGCTAGCGTCCGCCAAACCCAGTGGTGGAGGAGGCATGGGAATGGCCGTAGCAACCAATTCTCCTTCATCAAAATGTGTTGGGTGTTACCATTACTACCATTGCCACAGAAGAAAAATCATCTGAATCTCTCAGAAAGGGCGAGGCCATTATCCCTCGAACCATAAGGTCTCGGATAGGGAACACCAGGAGTGGCAGTTTGGGTGGCAACGGCTTCACCGTGATCGGGACGTGTTGGCAAAAATACACTGTCCCTGGGATGGAAATGTCTATGGCTTCTGATGCTACAATGTGAATGGTAGGAGATGAAGCAGTTGTGTCAGCCTTTGTGCGGGGCTGGCTGTATGCTCCGGTTTCCTGACTGGACACGGGACGGGATGTACACTGACTAGCCCAATGGAATCCCTTTTACATTTTGGACAAACCATTTTGGTTTTGCTTCGTGTACCCACCACCTCCTCTTGCTCTACATTGTGCTTTAAAATGTCCTGGTTTTCCACAATTAAAACAATTTCCTTGGGGTTTGTTGGCCGCACCTTGGTGAATCGCCATTGCCAAAGTTTCCATATTATATGAATTCATGCCTACGATACGGCACGCCTTCAAAAAATCGGAAAGTGAGGCATCAGGCTTTGCAGCCAAAGGTTGAAGGATGCGTCTGCAATCCTCATTTGCATTTTCATAAGCCAATTTCAAGAGTAATTCAGCCCTTGCTTCTTTGTTAACAATTTGCCTCTCAACTGCCTTTTGCAATTCCTCCACAAAATCTTGATAAGGCTGATTGGGTCCCTGATGAATTTTAGAAAACGAGCCAGTGGCGGTGCCTGAGGCATCATCCACCTTCTCTATGGCTCTAAGGGCTGCAGCACTTATGTGAGAAAAAATTGCTTGAGGCAATAGTGCCTGTGCTGTCATACTTGCCATGGCTCCACTACCAAAGATGTGATCTGTCGTTACACACCCCCAGTCGACGCAACAGTCAATTCTGCCTCTCTGCGAAAATCGGACTCCCATACTACATACTGTGGCCCTGTCAGGATCATGCAAACAAATCCTTCCAATCTTGTGCAAGCATAAAAAGGTATTTGCAAGTGTTTGGATTAAACCATGAATTGGTGCTTGAATGCCATAAAGCGAGGTTGCTTGCTTTATGTCTCTGATTGTCTTAATTGGGATCGGTTCTAATTGTGGGTCAAATTGACCATTGCCAATCGGGACGAATTGTACAGGATAAAGTTACTTAGTTACTTAGTTCGTCCATGTCCAACAAGCCTTGTTGACGAGCTTGTATCATTGCTTTTGCAATGGCTCCCATAGGGGATGAATTAGTCATTGGTGCCGGGAACACCGGACGGTGATTTTACTGTGGAGGTAGGAAAAGCTTCTATGTCTTTTCCTTCTGGTTGGGCAATTTTTCATGTTTTGGTTGATATGGCGGTGGCTTTTCTTTGCAGGTGGCATCAGAAAACGACTGTCATGGATTTTAGACATTCCATGATAATTGCCATGTCGCTAAAATTTTGGGGCTCTAGGTTGTTCATGGAAATGAATTCCCAATTTTATCCATACTGACACCTAAGTGAACCCCTTTCCGGATAAGCCGGACAATTGGCATAAACATAACTCAACAATTTGACCAAATCTTTCTTTGAGGGTAAAGGTAAAGTTTTTCCTGGTTTTTGATAATCACAATCGAACTTTTGGTTAACTCCCTAAGTTCTTGTAGGTGCCCTGACTTAGAGAATTTTCCTACCATACTCACTGAAAGGGAGGATTCCACTGGCTGGGATCCTGGGAGGGTAGTCGCTGGTCCATGTGCCCCTGAGTTGCAACTGGCACGTCCGCCGGTGAGATGAGGTCCAAGACGTATTCTGTTTTATTAATCACGTCGGGTCACCAGATGCGGTTTTGTCCGCACTTGGGGCCATTGTTAAGGCCAATACGCCAAGAAGACTCCACGCAGGTTCTTCCTGATGAGCTGACCCACACAGAGTCCGGGGCTCTTTTATTGGGTGAGTATAGGCAGGGTTTAGCAAATACACGCTACAAATCATGCCATATAAGGTATTTTAGCTATATATGTTACCACAGTAAATTTTCCTATACAAGCTTCACTTTTGTGCGAGTAAGGTATAGAAACGCTGCCGTTTGTGGTTTCATGGTCAGAACGGGATATGTAGAAACAGACAGATAGTGCAGCTACATTTTCCGCTGCTAACTTCCTGTACATGGTCCGACTCTGATAAGAATCTACACATACAGGTTACACAAAGGTTACATGTCAAATACAAAAGCAAGGGTTATATATGTCTAATACAAAGCAAAGGTTAAAGATGTCAAATACAGAAATGACTTAATGGATCTTCGCCAAACATTATCAATAACTTTCCTAAATATAATGGTTTAATGTAATGGCTTTGAGAGTTAGATAGGTTAACTGGAGAGGTAAGTTCCTGAATCTGCCATTGCCTATATTAGGGCTATGCAACATAGGCTGGTCAGCTACATGTGACCTACCAAGTAGGCTTATGCTATCCATGGGCATATTTTTAAAATGTCAGTAAAGTTAAACCAATGTCAATAAAGTTAAACCACTGCCTTGAAACACATGCTGTTGACGCCTCATCACACCAGCTACTTCCTTTGTAGCCTGCAATTGTTTTTATTTTATCAATATGGCCCTTCCCCTTTATGAATTGTGCAGGCTTGGTTTGAATGCTAGTTATTTGAACGCTAGTTTTTAATTTTTAGTATTTCAGCAACATATCTATGGAGATTCTCAGTCATCTAGGTCATGGTTGTCTCAAAGATGCCTTTTCAAAAGGTAACTGGACTTTCTTTGTTTTTTTTCCTTTGAAGACGTTTCACTTCATTTTAGTTCTGACTGAATGGTAGAGAATGGAAGGATTTATATTTCTCAGTCACCTGGTCATTAGCACTCAAGTCCAGATGACTGTGAGGAATATAAATCATTCTATTCTCCACTATTCAGTCAGAACTGAAGAAGCTCCTTAGATAAAAGGCGAAATGTCTTCAAGGAAAAATAAAGTCCTGTTGCTTTTCGAAAGAGCACCTTTTGGACATTTCAGCAACAGCCATGTTGGCAGCTAGTTTTGAGAGCTACAAGTCACATATCAACAGAGCACTCAAACCCAGAAGGTTTGTCTAGGCATTCCATTTAATTGCTCCAGTAAGTCCAAAGTTCTCAATAATCCCTCATGTTAAAGTCATTTCCATGTACGTAGGCAGAGCTTCAGGTTTAGAAAAGCTAAACCATAATTTTCAACAGCAGGACTTGTCTTTCAGGAAAATTTGAAGAGTCACAGGTTCCACGTGTGGAATATATAGAATTTGGAGAGAATACAGGAGTGTTTAGCCACTAGATAATTGTGTGATTATGTTCGTCTACATAAATATCCAATATGTTTTCCATCCTTGCAAATCAAATAATGCAACATTGTTACCTTTAGCAGGCAAAAACCCCAGCAAAGAGTTTTCTTAAGATGGTGATAGAACCACATGGTCAATGATTATGAGGCTTCAGCTGGTGCAGAATGCAGCCGCGCGGGCTGTGATGGGGGTATCCCGATACTCCCATGTTACACCCCTCCTGCGCGGCTTGCATTGGTTGCCGGTTGCCTCCCGGGTCGCCTTCAAGGTATTAGTTACAACTTATAAAGCCCTTAATGGCTTGGGTCCAGGGTACTTGTGGGAACGCCTCTTGCCAGCATCACTCTCCGATCGCCCTGTTCGCTCTCATAGGAGGGGCCTCCTTGGGGTGCCGTCAGTCAGACATTGTAGGCTGGCGGTCCCCAGGGCTAGGGCCTTCTCTGTGGGAGCACCTGCCCTTTGGAATCAGCTCCCGTCGATCTCCGTTTGGCCCCTGACCTCCGCTCCTTCCGCCGGGACCTGAAGACTTGGTTGTTCCAACGGGCCGGCCTTGAATGACCCGGGGGGGGTTGGGTTTATTTTAATTTTATTTGGCTTGTTTACTTGTTTAATTTTGTTTTATTGTAAATTTTTCTCTGTTTTAATGTTCGACGCCCTGAGTCCTTAGGGAATAGGGCGGCATACAAGTCGAATAAATAAATAAATAAATAATTATGAGCAATATAATCCCAAATCTCTGAATGAAATCTTATTGGGGTATATTGTAGAGTATTAGATTTAAAAAAAACCTGTGATATTTTGCTTCTAAGCATTTCTTCGTCTCCCGTTTCATCTTTTACCTGACAATGAGCTGCTTATTTTCCGTTGGGCTGTTTGAGGAGTTTATACTCCGGTGGATATGCTTACATTTTCTGCTTCGTTTAGTAAGTTTCGAGAGTTCGCCATAGTTTGCTTCCTTGTTCTTTAGTGACCTATACCTCCCCCCCCACCGCCCCCCACAACTATCCAGACGTTTTCCTCTGCAGAATGTGTGCTTTTCGGAGTGGGGCTAATTTTTGTTCCTTTTGCTCCCCTGGAACTAAAAAATCCCTTCTCTCCGCTCAATTTTTGTTTTGTTTATTCCTCTCAAAAAATGCAATAGAATAACAAAACGCGGAGCTGGGCAGGGCACAACCGCGCTATCACCCCTTGCTGGTGCGGGTGGGGGGAAGCAGATGAGCACTTTCGCCTTCCCGTCTCGGTTGTACCAGGCAGGGACGGGAGGGCGTGGCTTCTTCGCTTCCGTTCCCATTTGGGCTTATAAAAGATGCCTCGAGCTCTCTCCCTCCGCCTGAATGCAAAGAAGCCTGTCGGCGGTTTTGCAGCTGCCGAAGTTCCTGATTCCGGTACCTCGCCCCATCCGCTCGGTGGCGTTGCCATGGTGAGTTTGGGTGGTATGAATTCTGCTACTCCCGGTGCAGTGTTTCTCAACCTTCGCAGCTTTAAAATGTGTGGACTTTGTACATTGTTGGGCGGGGTAGTTAGAGCTGAAGTCCATATGTTTTAAAATTGTTAAGCTTGAGAAACACTGCACTGGAAGATGCCACCTTCCAACTCTGTTATTCTATTCTATTCTAACCTCCCACAGATATTTATTGCAGGATGAATTACTGGGCGGATCACTGTTTAGAATGATTAAAAAGTTTTATCTATTGAACATTGGGCATGAAGAACATAGGAAACTCGAGATTCAGTGAGTATAGATCAGGAGCAGTCCTGCCCTGGTCCTCGCCTGAGTGCAATTTGTGCGAGATAATACAAGCTGTGGAACGTTGTAAACTAGAAGGGCAACGAGAAGTTTTAGGTCTACTCTGGAGAGTAGAAGCAAGGGAGGTCCTGGATGTGCCCAGTCCTATTCAGCCCTTTGAAACTCTTTGGATCTGGGTGATTCTTCCTCTGAGAGAGAAATGGAATAATCCATTCTTCACAATGCAATATGTATCTGATGGCATTTGGTTGCACACAAGCAAAGGTAACTGTTTATCAGTTTCCTGCCTGGAGAAGATAGAAAATATGACAATAACTTGATCTGAATTTAAAGGAGAGGAAACATAAAGAGAGATAACTTGAGGACAAGTATATTTATGTCTAGGAAGAAATCCAAATTTCAAATTGAGAGTTCCATGATCACACCTTGCTTTAAATTGGCATCCTTCACTCTCAAGAGACTATGGTATCGTGCTATGAAACCACTAATTGCCACTTCCGGTGTTGTTTCAATGCTGTTTGCAAAGCTGGAGTGTCCTCTCCAGAGCAGGAGGCCTGGATAATTTAATATGGAGGATAAACTGTTACCCAAGCAGCAGATCCCCCTTGCTTTACTCTCTCTATATTCTGCTGGCAGGCTTTATGTGTGATTTGTCTGTTTGCAAGAGAATATATATTTTATCTAGGATGGAACTTTTGTATGTTTAAATATTGCAAAAATACAGCCTTAATTTTGGGGGGGGAGGGAGAATTCAGTAATCACAAATAAATCAGCTTCAAATTCATCAATTTCACAGAAAGTTGATTTATAAACCAGGAGTGCTGTGAAATATTGAGTTAATCTACTCCACAAAAGCATACTCCAATCTGCGTCCTGGTGAGTGGATTTAATTCCCCAAATTCTCCAAACTGGCTCTACTGGCTGGACATTTTAGAAGCCCACATTCTGAAAAATATTCAAGTCCGTTTATATTGATGGCAGATTTTTTATTTTATGAGAAAAATGTCTTTTTTAAAAGAACTAAGAATGCTTAGGAATTTACACTGAATGTATGTGTCTGTGTCTGCGTGTGGATTTTTGGCAAAAATTCATTCAGCTAATTTTTGAAGTGTGTACTGACATGGATTGTGTAGAGCTTATTTTTACTTATAACCTTTCCCTCCTTTTTGTATTTATAAATCCAAAGTAATTTACATTACACACTAAATACACTATAAATACAATAACTTGTACATATTTTATTAGCCCTGCTCTAATTTTCTGATCTGGCATTCAGGCCTGATTATCTTCCCTTCCTCAGTGAAATTCAGAATAGATTATTAATGTGTCAAATCTATGCATTTTCTGTACTTAGAGTAAGTCATGTGCAAAAGAGTACTGCTTACATTGTCCACACATTCTCTCTCTATCCCACAGGGCTTATTGCTGTACAGATGCTGCACATTTTGGTTGACATTAATTATATGCAGGGGATTTTTTTCTTTATTCATGGCTGGCACAGTTGGTGCATATTTTGAACAATCTTGGTTTCCTGTTTCACATAAACAGTTAAACCAGCTGTGCAAACACACAGATGATATAGAAGGTGACTACCTCTTTGTAAAGTCTTCTACGGGGTTTCAAAACATTGCAAGGAAAATGCTTACTTTCAAAACTTTCATGGTTTTTTTAAAGACAAACCTATATATGTTAATCCATTTTATATTTGTGAAACATTAAATGGCCTTATCATACTTCAGGCAAACAGAAAAAAAACTTGGCAAACTTCTTGTTGACAAAAGTCAGAAAGGTTTTTAGGGGAATCCCAAATTTCCTTACTTCTACATGTAACCCCATGTCTAATTCCGTTTTGTTGGAAAACAAACAAGATCTGATGGCAATTTTGATTTTCTTTGCAGTTAAAATACAAGGCACTTCAGTTACATACAATGAACACTCCAATAAATGGACTCAGACAACACAATGGTTTAAAATTGCCAGTCTTCAGTCTTCAGAAGAGTCAATTGCTTTTGCTTTTGTAATTGGAAAGAACTTTTGAAGAGGTTATTGCCCATTCTAAGGTGGATAAATCTTTTATTTTTTATTTATAAAATCCCAAAATGCAAACAACATCAATGGGAAAATCCAATAATAGTTGCATATCTTAAAAATGCCTACACCTATTATAGTAATTAGCATACAACTATAAAATATAAATATAAAAGGGGAAATAATAAAATATCTACATAATATCCATTTAGTATTTTTTTTAAACAAACTCATATTCTGAAGACGTTACTTATACCAGTTTTCTTCATGTAAGATTGTCTGCTTTGCCAAGCCCAAGACTTAATAGAATTTAGTAAAAAACAAAATTCCATGGTTTGGGAATATAATTTAACATCATATATATGTTTATTTCATTTCTTTCCAAAACTGTATTAATATATTTTATGATTTGAAATCAAAATAAAGCCATAGTTGGACAAGATAACTCGTTTGACTTTCTTACAAATCTGGCACAAAAATTTGATATCAATCTTTGAAATGTTTTACCTTTAGAGAGGTCCAATATATTATTTTTTTCTGATGAAATTTGTTTCATTCTTAAATCAAAAAAAGTAGATTTCATATGTTACAATATCTGAACATGCTGAGCTTTCAATACTGAATATTCCAATATTGCCTTCCATTTCAGGTATTAAAAAGATCCTAATCATTCTGTTTTTAACTCCATATAAATTTAAGTTACTAGTGTCATCCATCTTTTAAGGATCTAAGATTCTGAAGCTGCTAAAGAATCTGAGCATTCTGTTTTGACAATATATTTTAATTGTATATTTTGCCATGAAATGTTATATATAAATCATATTTGAGACATAATTTCTAAAAGTCTTTGACACTTTTATAATAATACAATTTAATGGATTTATTGTTTGGCTCAGGCATTCTAGTAAAATATATTCTCCATAATCTTAAAACTGGGATTATTTTATAGTGTCATTTTCTTCTCTGATTCTGTTATCCAAACATAACCACTTACATCTGGTATGAACAAATATGTCAAGCAGTTTTCAAGACTGGAAACAAACAAAAAAAAACCTTATTTAATATACTTGTACCTTACAACTTGCCAACATTTCAGAGGGATTACACACTTGTTCTTTAAATAGGCCAAAAAGGACAATATTCAGAAAAGTTTTTAATTCCAGAAAAGTATCCAAGTCAGTGATTCTGAAAATCTGTTAAGTGAAAGCTGGCTTCATCATAAGAAAACCTCAGTTTGATCAAATATATTTGAGGAGGCTTGCCATAATTTTTCTCTCCTTATAGATAGTCCTTGATTTACAACCATTCATTTAGTGACTGTTCAAAGTGACAACAACACTGAAAAAGGTTATTTAAGACTGCTTTTCACACATATAACCATTGTACTATCCCCTTGGTCATGAGGTAAAAATTTGGACTCTTGGCAACTGGCATGTGTTTATGAAGGTTGTAGGGTCCTGGAGGTCATGAGATCACTTTTAGTGACTTTCTGGCAAGCAAAATCAATCGGGAAGCCAGATTCATTTAATAACTGTGTTACTAACTTAACAACTGCAATGATTCATTTAACAACTGTGGCAAGAAAGGTCATAAAATGGGGCAAAACTCAACTATTGCTGAGCAACATAAATTTTGAGCTCAATTGCCATAAGTCAAGAACCACCTGTAATTTTTCCTTGTAAAGCAGTGACCCCTAACCTTTTGGGCACCAGGGACCAGTTCCATGGAGAGAAGTTTTTCCTTGGACCGGAGGGGGTATGGTTTTGTGGGCTGCAGATGTATCCTGTATCCTGCAGATGGGGCCTTGCTTCTTTGTGCGGCCTGGTTTCTGGCACGATAAAGATCTGTACCGGTCCACGGACTGAGGGTTGGGAACTCCTGTTGCAAAGTAATAAGGAGTAACATTGGAATCTGCTTTAAAATATATATTAGTCCAGGGTGATATTTATTTTAGAATAACACAGAATAAAGTAATTTGCAAAAGCAAGGTTGGAAGGAATTTGGAAGTCTTTGAGTCCAGCGTCCAGCTCAAGTAGTAGGCATATATCATTCTAGACAAATCGTTGTTCAAGCTCTTCTTGAAAACTTCTAGAGAGAGTACATCCACAATATACGGAGGTAAGCAGTTCCACTGATTAATTGTTTTCACTGTTAGGAAATTTCTCCTTAGTTACAAGTTGGATCTCTTTTTAATGATGCTCCACCTGTTACTTGTTCTACCTTGAGGTGTTTTGGAGAATAAGTTCTCTTTGTGAGAGCCCTTCAAGTCCTCCTCTTTATTAGTGTAGATATACTTACCCTAAACAATTCATTGTACCTTTTCATTTTAATTAGTACATTAATGTTGCCTAAGAGACTGAATGGTAACTTTAATCACAGTACTATATTTACACTCAAGACTGGGTAATTTTAATACATCAAATGTTTCAATTGCATCTGGCCCTTGTGGAATCTGAGTGACTGAAAGAAAATTAGAGAAAAAAGACTCCTATAGACACATACCAGGCAGCATTTAATTGGATGGACAGTCTATCCATAATGTGTCTTTTATTAGGAGTTATGTATGATGATGTATGTTAACACATGGTATAATAAGAAACAAAACTGTTCAGAATTGCAGATGATACCTGGAAGGTAAGTCATGGAAACTGGACTTCTTTTTTGTTTTGAAATGTTTTGCTGCTTATCCAAGTACTGTAGTTTTTTCAGTCAGACTGGAGAAGCTACTTTGGATAAGCAGAGAAAAGTTTCAAAACAAAAAAACAAAAAGAAGTCCAATTATCATGACTCAGTTTCCGGACAACTCTACGACTAAGAATCTTTATCAACATATTGCAAATGATAGTTTGCAATGATCAATAAAATACATTTAATTAGATGTAAGAATTAAGCAGATAATTAAATTTAGTCCATGAGATTATTTTTCAGACTTTCTATGCCTAACTATAAGTTGTGGTGGAAACTAAATGCTAAACATATCTTTAAAAGCATTTTAAAACAACATTTTTGCTTCTTGATTGTGGTAGAAATCATGTGTTATCTGCTATTATTGAACAGTTTTCCTAAGAACATGTGAAAGGGCCTTGGTGGTGCAGGCTGTTAATAGCCTAGCACTTAGTTCCAGCTGCCTGTAATTATTGCAGGCTCGAATCCCACCAGGCTCAAGGTTGACTCAGCCTTCCATCCTCTCGGGGTAGGTAAATTGAGGACCCAAGATTGTTGGGGGCAATAAGCTGACTTTGTAAAAATGCCGCTTAGTAATAATCAGGCATATACAATGGAATGAAGGCTATTGCTGAGCGCATTGGGTTGTATCCCAAAAATGGTAAGCCGCCCTGAGTCTCCGCAGAAGGGCGGGATATAAATATGAATAAAAAAAAATTAGCCCATGGGAATTGTAATATTAAGCAGGCTAAATAATAATAGATTTTCAGTTTATTAGATAAGAATAGGCATGTGTTGTTGGTTAGATTCTACTTTCTGTTTTTTCTGAGTATTATTATTATTATTATTATTATTATTATTATTTATTTATTTAGACTTGTATGTCGCCCTTCTCCCTAAGAACTCAGGGCGGCGAACATATAAAAAGAGAATACAATTACAATAAAAAAATATTAAACAGCTACAAGTCTATAAATAACTAAAAGTTAAATTAAAACAATTTAAAATTACAGTAATTAAAAAAATGCAATTAAAACAACCCACCCCCGGGTCAATCCAGGCCGAATTAGGTGTTCATTTACTCTGATATCTGCTACTACACAAGAGCAGATCTAGAATGGGCCAAATTTTTAATTTTAATGAAAGTTGTTGTTTTTGTAACATTTAATAGAAAAATATACATGTGGACAATGAAACTTTTTATATATCACTGTTTCCAAATTAAAATTTGCCTTCAATTCTGTTCCAAGAAATAGACTGTGATGGAAGTTCTCCCTTACATCTGTTGATGCCAGCTACGTTCATTAAACAATCAGCCAGGTGAGGGACAGTAAAGTGGGCTGTCCTCTGCAGACATTTCAATCTGTTGAGAAGTGAAACTGAGATGTATTTTAGTTCCCCTACTGTTTAATATTTATGTAAATTCAGTCGTTTCTACTCTTAGGCAAATATAATTTTACCCCCTTAAGCCCATAGACAGATATTTGGTAGTGCTGCTGTGTGCCAAAAATGCAACTCTCTTACAGTTGAGCCTTAAGAAAAGTTTGCAGGCCTTAGTAAAATTCTTCAGCGAGGATTCTTACAATTGTCCCAAGACTAAAATTATGGTTTTACTCTGGAAGATCTAGTTGCAATAAACATCAGTGGCAATAGGAATTAACAAAATAGAAGTTCTACCTTTCAAATATTTTGGACTAATTTTTCAAGCCACTGGAAGTTGGCAGCAACAACATTTCTACCAAAATACCTACATATAATAGTGCCAAGGCAATAACAATAGCACTTAAACCTATATACTGCCCCTAGTGCTTTACAGCACTTGGCAGTTTAAAATGTCATCATATTGCTCCCAACAATCTGGGTCTTCATTTTATCAACTTGGAAGAATGGGAGGCTCAATAAACCTGAGTCCCATCAGGATCAAACTCCAGGTTGTGGACAAAGTTTGCCTGTAATACTACCTTCTGTCCACTGTACCACCAGGGCTCTTCAATCCTGGGCTTCTTTTACTCTTAAACTGATAGATGCATATCTGTTGCCATTAAACTTAAAAGCTAGATCAAATGACCTGATAGGCAGATTTCAGATGGTCTAAAGATAGGTTCCTACAATGATTTAGAACACCTGCATGCTGCTTAATAATGTTTTGGCAAGTATTCTTCATGTCTTATGCCCCAAATGTTGTAATATTGTACCAATCCCAAGCAGAGATCAAGTTTTCAAGGAGGAACAGATGGTTTATTTTATACTCTTAGACTGGTACCCTGATCAGCTGGCAAGTTTTAATTGGCAGCTGTTGCTTTAAAAAGACTTAAAGTACCTTAATCTTGCAATGATGTTAGAAAATACTTGGATCAATTTTATTTTTATTTTGTATTCCCTTGCCTTGGTTTGTATACTCTTTTTGTATATTTTTCTTCTGATAGTAAACTGACAGGCCTATATGATGGTTTTATTGCTCTTATTGTATTCATGTTTGCTTTTATGTAGTTTTTTACTTATAACCATTTTGAGGGTCATTGATTGTAAATAAATACAATTTCATGTTATAAAAGCTTGAATTTTGTAGCAAAACTTATTTGCAAAGTTTGGAATATTTGCTCTGGTACTACAATCCCTGTTTATGGACAAGCGGGAACCCCGATTCTTGGCCACTGAAATTGGTTAATCTCAGGTTCTCTAAGATAACAAACTTTACATCCAATTGTATGGTATTCATTCACACTCCAATCATAAATGCTGTTATCAGTCCCATACAAAATATAGAGTTTTATAAAAAGATTGCTAAACAAATTTGCAAAGAAGGAGGGGATGTATCCATTCAGAAAAGCGTCAAAGACAGTTTGCATAATATGAAAACCATATTTTTAATTTATCTCATAACCTGCTAATCTTTGAGCAAGTGGGATATGACATTTCTGCCTTTATATTCGGTGGAAAAAAATACTGAGGGACAATTGATACACAGGCAGTAATGGACAAATGAAGTACAAAATATATTCAAAGCAACAGTGTAACTTAAAATGTTTCTATGTAATACTAAGCAAATGCAGTCAAATCAATATATTTTGAAGAAATAGCATAAAAATATAGAGAAGTTCTGTTTCAGATAACAATTTATCTTAAAATTAATGAGATTTGAATTGATCATAAGTAGTGCATTGTTTATTTTGAATTGAAGCATGAATAGTAAGTATTCTCCAATTTAGAGATAAGAAAAACATTAAATTTATAATCTATTCAACTAACTACACACTTATTGTTATGACTGGGTGAGGAAGGTGGTAGGAGATGGATCTACACAATATGGTTTATGATTTTGACTAGAATTTCATTTATAGGACTTTAACACCACAGTGAACAGATTCCACAAAACACCTTGGGATTATATCATACTTAAAATATTTATCTATTAATTTACCTTTCTTTCTAACACCAAAATGGAAAAAGCTGAGTCTAATACATGTCCTTAGTAGATTAAAAGTGTGAATGGGTAAATACAAATAATTCACAAAATCATAGATGAGTTAAACTTCAGTATTTCTCCAGTGGAAAGTCAATACTACAATGTGGACATTAATAATGCTACCAGCAATATCCACTTTCCTGAATCTGGTGTCTTCCAGATATGTTGAATATTATGTCTTTTATTCTCTTGGTAAAATAGTCTCTACTTGTGAGGATTGTGGATTTGAAGTCCCGTATATTTGGAGGAACAAAGTTGAGATGGGCAAACTATGTGTTTCTGTAATTATTTATGGATACAGTAGTTGTATTTGATTTGAGCATCAAGAGAGATGCTCAAAGATATGAATTTGTAGTTTCTTTGTGTTACAAGCTGAGTTGATTTCTGAGAAGTAAACGCTGCTAGTAAAAATTACACATTTACTCATTGTGAATGAGAACGATTTTCAATTCATTCAATGGAAGAGTTTTACCAGCTGGGTTATATTTATTTTTTACACCATAGTGGCCAACAAAATGTAGATAGTAAAAATGTTGTGGACATATTTATAAGACTGGAATAAAAATTATAAACACTCACAAACTGTGTAGTGTGTAGTGTCTACACAAATTTGTTTTGTTAAAGATTGGATATATAGAATAACAGAATAACAGAGTTGGAAAGTACCTTGGAGGTTGCTTAAGCAGGTTACTATTCCAGACAACTGATGTCCAGGATATTCTTAAAAGCCTCCATGGAAGCACCCACAACTTCTGAAGCCAAGCTGTTCCACTGGTTAATTGTTATCACTGCTGGAAAATTTCTCCTTAATTCCAGGTTGCTTCTCTCCTTGATTAGTTTCCATCCATTGTTTCTTGTCTTGCCTTCTGGTGCTTTGGAAAATAGGTTGATCCCTTCTTTCTGGGAGCACTGGAACACTGCTATCATGTTACTCCTAAGCCCTTTTTTCACTAGACTATACACATCCAACTCCTGCAACTGTTCTTCATATGTTTTAGCTGCCACCCTCTAATCATCTTTGTTGCTCTGTTCTGCACTCTTTCCAGAACCTCAACATCTTTTTTTTAATAATATGATGACTAAAACTGGATGCAGTATTCAAGGTGTGGACTTACTAAGGCTTTATAGTACTTCATATGATTTTCATTCTATTTCTCTATTAATGCAACCTAGGATTGCATTGGCTTTTTTGACTGCTGCTGCACATTACTGGCTCATATTTAAGTGATTGTCAACTAAGACTCTGAGACCCCTTTCTCAGTTATTGCTATTAAGCCAGGTTTCACCTAATCTGTATCTGCACATTTGGTTTTTCTTGCCTAAGTGTAATACCTTACTTTTCTCTACATTGAATTTCACTTTCAAGTCTCTGGAGATCTATCTGGCTCTTTTCTGGATATTTTCTGGGGTATTGGCTATTTCTACCAGTTTAGTGACGTCTGCAAATTTGATGAATTCCCTTTCTATTCCCTCATCTAAATCATTTAAGACGATATTGAGTGTACTGGACCTAAAATGGAACCTTGGGGTACCCATTGCTTACTTCTCTCCATGTAGATACAGTTTCATTAAAAAAAAACAGGAACCTCCAGAATGAATATCAACCCCCCCACACACAAAAGCAGTTTTGTAACAACTTATGAGAAGTCATTTACAATAACTTTTAAATGAAAAGAAACACTTGTCTTTTGTATATGTGAAGCCACATATTATTCCCCCTCTAAATACTACTTCTTATTAAATCAATAAATAATTGGTGTCCTCAATTATTCCCTTATTTTGCTTTGACTTTGTCATCCTCCTGCTTTGTCATCCTCCTCTTGCAAGATAATATTTCAATTTACTAAATATTAAAACAAATTCAGCCTAATAGAACTGTAGCCTTGAGAATACTTTTATGGAAAGAATTTCTCAGGCATCTTGGCTGTTGAAGCAATGAAGACAAGTAGTCAAAGGTGGAGTAGAATTGCTTGCTTTATTCAGTCAGCCTTTCCTCTATATATACATATTAATTTACCTAATCTTAAACAATACGTCTGCTATCACTGGTTAAATTGCACATGTACTACAAGTTTATTGGATATACTTCATTACTACTTGCTTCAGCAGTTTCTTCATCTATCTTTAGTTAAGGATTAACATATGTTCAAGTTCCTCTATATGCTCAGCTCTTATCTTGTTTTTCTAAAGCAACCTCCTTCATCTTCCATCTGCATTGTATCTGCATGCAATGCTCCTTATCTGAGGTTTGCCATCTGAGACAGGAGCATTCCGGCACGTACAATGCCTACAGGCTCTGGCTGAGATTTTGTGCATTGACATCCATAAATCTGGTGAGGAAAAGTAACATAATGAGCAACAGTAGTACCAAAACTGAGAATTTATTGAATTTGAATGTGACAAAAGGTAGAGTTTTGATCTGAAGGAAAATATTATCTCCCATATATTACTGTAGGCTCGAATCCCACCAGGCTCAAGGTTGACTCAGCCTTCCATCCTCTCGGGGTAGGTAAATTGAGGACCCAAGATTGTTGGGGGCAACTAGCTGACCTTGTAAAAATGCCGCTTAGTAATAAGCAGGCATATACAATGGAATGAAGGCTATTGCTGAGCACACTGGGTTGTATCCCCAAAAATTGTAAGCCGCCCTGAGTCTTCGGAGAAGGGCGGCATATAAATGTAATTAAAGAAAAGAAAGAAAGAAAGAAAATCAGCTTTCAAATGAGAAAATTAAATTCAGAGATTATGATGACTTGGGTCATTGTGGGGAGGAGCAGAGTAAATGATGACACATATAATTATGTTTAATTTTGTAAGAGGGAGTATAGAAGTAAGCTGCTGGCTGGCTGTCAGTTCCTCCATGATTGCCTATTTGTGAGATAGGCAGGGCAGGGGTGGGGTATGTGTGTGTTTGTGTGTTCCTGTGTGGCAGAGAATGGAACAAATTGTTCCCCTGGAAATGAATCCAAGTTCTCCTCTTAAGACAGGCTTGTGTGGTACCATTGTGTGTGTCTCCTCCCACCTGTTTTAAGACAAGCTTGCATTATTTCAATTCCATTGCAAAACAATTTGTACTTACAGTGGTTTCTCCTCCCCCTTCCATTAGTGTTACTTTGTTTTGTCTTTTTTAAAAAACTGTTGTAATTCTGTTCCCCAGACAATTGGCTTTTTAAATAATATTGCAATAGTATTTCAAATGCTACTTCAAAATTGCATAATTTTGGCCAAACAACCAGTATCTTCACTGTGGTTTGGAATTCAGAGTAGATAGTAACATAGATATTGTAATTTATTTTTTCAAGTTTCACAGAGATTAGGGGCCAAAGTCCTCTCTCTTTCTTTCTTTCTTTCTTTCTTTCTTTCTTTCTTTCTTTCTTTCTTTTCTTTCTTTCTTTCTCCTCTCCCTTGTTTGTCAGCCATTTAAACTTCTAATTTTAACATATTTTCTCTTTTATTATTTTTTTATACAATTAAGAGTTTGAAACAATTAAAAAATATTTTAATAAAAATAATAAAACTTGTTTCCTTTAAATGACGAATCAACATACAATAAAAGTATTTGCCTTCTACTAATTTCAGATACATGCTGCCTCTTTCCCCTTTCTTTTCCTTTCTTAAGCATTTTGTTCAGTTTAAAGGTTATTGTTATTGATCCAGCATCATCTCAGAAGCTCAGAGCAGGTAGTCTTTGACTTAAAACAGTTCATTTAATGACTGAAATTACAACAGTGCTGAAAAAGTAATTTGTGATGGTTTTCCACACTTATGACTATTGCAGCTTCTCCATAGTCACGTGACCAAAATTCAGATGCTTGACAACTGACTCATATTTATGATGGTTGCGGTCCTACGATCATGTGATCACTTTTTGTGACCTTCTGACAAGCAAAGTCAACCATGTTACTAATTTAACAACTACCCTGATTCACTTAACAAACTGGCAAGAAAGGTCATAAAATGAGGCAAATTTCATTTAATAATTGCCTTCTTTAGCAACAGAAATTTTGGACTCAACTATCAAGGAGTACCTGTACATCTGAAAGAATTTATTTATTTTTAATAAAGCCAATCTTTATTAATTTCCTAGCAATCTAGTTAAAACCCCTTTTGAGCAACTATTGCTATCCTATTTCCCTGTATCTTTTTCTGGACATATCTGATTTCATCAGTTTTGGCAACTGCTCATTCCTGTGTCAACCTTACAACTTTTCAGTAGCAATAATTTTAAGCTTATGACCTTAGTAATCTTTGTTGAGTCACTCCTCCCAAAAAATTAAGGCTGAAAAGGTGCATAAGATTCCCGAATCAACTACTGCAATGCTCTCTACATGGGACTGCTCTTGCGGACGACTCGGAGGTTACAGCTGGTGCAGAATGCGGCCGCGTGGGTTGTGATGGGAGTAACCCGATACTCCCATGTTACACCCCTCCTGCGTGAGCTGCATCCACTGACAAGCAAACTCAATGGGGGAAGCAAAAATCACTTAACAACTGTGTTATTAAAGTGATTCACTTAACAACCATGGCAGGAAAGGTCATAAGATGGGGCAAAACTCACTTAATAAATGTCTCACTTAGCAAATTTGGAGCTCAGTTGTGGTCAAGAATTACCTGTACAAGATGTCGGCCTAATCCTCTTGTTAGACGGTAGCTAAGTTAACTTACTTTCTAATAAGCAACAGAAGTCTTGCTTGACCTCACTAGGAGAAAATGAATGTAGCAAATTAATAATAAATATATATAGACAATCCTCAACTTATGGCTGACTTTGCTTGTCAGAATGTTGCAAAAAGGCATCACATGACCCTGGGACACTGAAACCGTCATAACACTAGCACTTACACTTATATACTGCTTCACAGTGCTTTACAGCCTACTCTAAGCAGTTTACAGAGTCAGTATATTGCCCCCAACATCTGGGTCCTCATTTTACTGACCTTGGAAAGATGGAGTCAGACCTTGAGCTGGTGAGACCCAAACTGCCAAACTGCTGGCAGCTGGTGATCAGCAGAAGTAGCCTGGATTCTAACCACTGCACCACCGCGGCTCATAAGTCAGTTGCCAAGTGTTTGAATTTTGATCACATGACCATAGACTTGCTGCAACGGTTTTAAAGATAAAAAATGGTCATAGGTCACTTTTTTCAGTGCTGTTGTAACTTTGGTCACTAAATGAACTGTTGTAAGTGCAGGATTACCTGTACTTCACATGAAATATATATAGAATTGGGCAAGCCCCAGGCTTACAGGACAACCAACCTTCCCCAGTACAGCACAGCACAAGTTGGCTAGATGAATTGGACTACAGACCCTATCCCCTTCCACTAGCCAATGGACAGTTAGTTATACTGACACTGAAAACTGTAGTCCAGCATAATTGAAGGGCACCATCTTAGGAAAGGTAAGTCTAGGGTTTTGCTACAGCTGCCTGAAAGGGCTCCTACGTCTGGAATGCACAGAGCTCTTCTCTGACATAATAGCACCATTTAAAGCCATCACTAGGCCATTTGTGCTCATCTGAATAACCAGCAGCAGCAGGAGCAATAACAAAAAATAAATAAAATCTCCCCTTCAATAGAGATTGAAAACAGTGGGCTATTATTAAGGAGAAATGATGGTATCTCTCTCTGGAATGTTCCAATAAAACCACACAATTATTCTTTTTTTCTTTCTCCCTCTCTCTCCCTTTCTCCCTCCTTTTTGATTTCAGAACAAAGGCTTCGCCCGGAAGAGCCACGTGTTCCTGCCAAAGATTTTTAAGAAAATGTCCTCCCAGCCCAAAGAACGCCCTGAGAGTTTGCAGTTCCCCTTTCTGGATGACAATGAAACGATTACCACCATTCGGGAATCAAAAACTTTTTTTGTTATCCGAGGTCTACCAGGCAGTGGAAAATCTACCTTGGCGCAGGCCATCCAAGACAAGTATAAGGATGCTTGCAAAATCATTTCGGTTGACCACTACAAAATCCAGCCTGCTATCAGGAGTGCCATTCCTGATGATTACAGCAAGGTTGATGAGGATCTAGCTGACTATTGCAAGCGTGAGATCAGTGTGGTGGTGGTAGATGACACCCACCATGAACGGGAGCGTCTGGAGCAGCTTTTTGACATTGCAGACAAATATCGCTACAAAGTCATCATTGTGGAGCCCAAAACCTCATGGAAAATGGATTGCTTGCAGCTCAAGGATAAGAATCAATGGAAACTTTCAGCTGATGAGCTAAAGAAATTGAAGCCCAGTTTAGAAAAGGATTTCCTTCCCTTGTATTATGGATGGTTTTTAAGCAAAAGGAGCTCAGAGTACTTGCGGAAGACCGGACAGGCATTTTTGGATGAGCTTGCTAATATTAAAGCCTTCAAAAAAGAGTCAAATAAATACTGTGGGTGCTCTCCCTCCCCAGCTTTTTTATTTACAGAAAATTGGCTTACTAGCTTATATGTATAATCCTTTTAATGCTTTTCAGGCTCTGCTAATATGCTGACTAGCATAATTTGCTGAAGCATCCTTAAACTTCATCTTAGGAACAAAAAGAAAAACCATTCCATTCTAATTTTGGTTTGTATGATGAATCTGGAAAACCCAGGGATATTATTTTGATTTCCTTTTGTATTCCACACCACTTTTTCAAAATTGTCACTAGCTAATTAATAAACTCCAAGGAGAAAGCAAGATCTATCACATAAACCATTTTTAAAAAATGATCATTCTTAGAATATTTTTTGGGTAAAGGGCAAACGCACATCTTCCCAACATTATGTTTGCTTTAAAACAAATAGCTGATTTTTATGTGTGTTCCAATGATGCACCAGATAATACCGTGAGTTCCTGCATATTCCTATCCTAATTTCTGGATTCATCCTCCAACTGTCATTCTATTCCCCTTCTTGACTGCCATCTGTTTCTATGCACTGAAAACTCATAATGTATTCCATTTCTACATATGCTTCTGAATTCTAGTGACCCTAAGAATCACTAAACCCAAACTCTTCTCAAGCTCTAGAATTTTGTCTTCCAGATGTTGTCCAAAAGTTCTTTGAACTCCATAAAATCATTGTGACAACCTTCTTTGTCTACTCCACTTTCAGGAATCTTTGTTATAGTCCTTGTTGCTTAGCTTTGGACCTAACACTGCATTGACAGTAGAGCCTCATATACCTGTAGATAAAGCAGATCTGTTAAATAGCATGCATGCCAGTTCTGTTTTAAGGATTTGGTCTTCAGAGTCAATTAGTCTTCCCTGACCAGATTGTGCTGGAATTGAAGACTTCTTCAGCCTGTTGCTTTCTAGATGACTTGGACTAGAGTTCCATTATCCTCAGCCTGTGCTGGCTTAATATCAATTAATCACATTTTTAAATTGCCCATTTCTCTCAGAGAAAGACTATGAGCAATATACTATAAAAGATTACTAAATATTTTAAAACTGTGTATAAAAATTTAAATAGACAGGTGACACTAAAAATTAAAGACATGGTTTTCAGGGCACTAGCCAAGCCCATGCAGGCAAGATCCCAGATCCACATTTCCACAGCTTTACAGAATTCTAGCCAGGAGAGTGGTGGCACACTTCAGCTGGGGGGGGAGAGTTTTCTTTTAATATAATACAGCATATTAGGGATGTCTAACTTGAAATCTCTTATCTTCCTTCTGTGCCAAACTAAAATTGCAAGCAACATAGCACTAAACAAAAGAGAGATGATACTCCCATTATTCCTTCCAACCATCAGTTCCCCTTGTGTTTTGAATGGCTATAAATGATACCTCAACATATTTAAAGGGCACTAGCATAGAGAAGGCTGCAATTGACCGAATGTGATTACCTTCATTATGCATATAGTATTCATTCTCCAGTATTTCAGTTGTTTGTCTGATTAATATAGAAAGCAAAACACTTAATTTTTGAAACAGATTTAAGAGAGACTTCCAATATTAGGAGAGATTAATTTTCTGATTTGCCGCACAGAAGCTGTGTGCCATTTAACACAAATCTGTTTTGACCATATTTGTAGGCAAAATTAAACTGGAGGATTAGGCTGGTTGGGATATACTTTTATTTCTGTGAAAGCTGAACTTTATAGATGCTAAATCCTTTTCCGTGAATGTTCTGCATAAGCAATAACATAATTCTAACCTCTAAGCTCTCATTTTCCATCATTATTCATCCTTGGAATTTGACTTGAAAATATTATCACCTATTTTTCCCTCTGAACTAACAAAACTAAACATATCAAATGTAATCTACTCCAAATATATAACCATATTCCTATGCCAAATTTGACTACATCTTATAGTTAAAAAATTTGTATCCTTAGCTAAGTAATTTCAAAAGTAATTTCTAAATTTCTTCTATATGGCTGATGTCAGTTTCTGATATCAGCCATATAGTTTAAAAGGCCATAGGTGTTGGGGAGATAGCAAGTAAATCAAATTAAACAGGTTCTAACCTAGTATGTTGGCTGGGGAATTCTAGGAGTTGTAGTCCACACATCTTAAAATTGCCAAGTTTGATTAACAGTGATCTAAGCTTAATGGCCACAGTTAAAGACTAAACGGAATCGTGGGGTTTTTTTCTGCATGGTAATAGCAAATGTCATTGAAGATGAGAACTGAGAATCTTTTAAATAGCGGCTCCATCCTATTAATGGAAGGCAAATAGTGAGTAAATTTGCCTACCGTATTTATTGCTTTTCCTTATTTCATTTCCAGAACAATATTCTCAACCAGGTCCCTTCAGACATGTTGGATTGTAATTCCTGTAAATCCAGCACTAGTGTGGGGAATGCTACAGGAGGAGATAGGAAGAGCACAGCAAGAAAATAGGATGCAGACATTGTTAGCAGTGTTGAGTGAAATTACATGTTTATATGTAAACTCTGTAGGCTTTTTTTTGGTTAAGAGTTCTACTCTCAAATGGAAATATTTCTTATCTGTCTTGCCAAACTAATATTGTAAAAATGCAAAAACAGTGTGAGGTGAAAAGTGCATTTAAACAAAACCATGAATCTGAAACACTGAAGTTTGCTCTCTTTGTTGTTTTAGTTGGGCAGCCCTCTGAAGAACCCAAACTGAAAATTGATCTGACCAGCTACTTTGTGAAAAGGCCTCCAGGGGTTTTGCACTGCACAACTAAATTCACTGACTTTGGGAAGGCTCCAGGAGCAGATGATTATGCACAGCAAGATGTGAGAATTTTTCTTTTTATTCTGATGGAAACATGATAGTAAAGTAAATTTTCAAGCTGATTTTAGGTGGGAAAAGTCCAACTTCCTCACTTTCTTTGAACTATTTTAAAAGAGAGAAATAGCATATTTTCAAAGGAATCTGAATGCTCCTCCCAGTTAAAATCAATATTGTCAGCATTCGGTCATTATGCAAATTTGTCAGCATTTCATGCACTAGGCAAGGTATATTCTCTTAAAAATAATATTTGGTATAAACTTGAAAAAAATGTAATTCACTTTACTTCTTAAAAATTATTGCCAGAAAGAATAATTATATACGGTATTGTAATATCTCTCCTTTAAAATTTCCTGTATTTAAATTGAACTATTATAAAAATGAATGTTTCTCATATAGAAACATTCATTTTTATAATAGTTCAATCTTATTACGTAGATATTGTTTTCAATTTTAGATTTTATTAATTGTAATCTTCCTTGAGCATATTTACATAAAACACTCTTCTTTGAGCAAATTTAGCCAATGTATGTGCGGTAAGAAAATGAGAGAGACACATACTTTAAAAAAAATTCTTGAGAATGTATTAACTCAAAAAAGTCTTCTGGATGTATTCATATGTATCAAGGTATTATCACCCAAGGGAGTTGAGCTACTTTTCATCTAAGTCCCTAATAGTTCCTCAGCTGCGATCCTTTCTAACCTAGAATAGGTATCTGCCAAATGATCCAGTTTGAATAGTCCAGATTGGGACAAAATCCACCTTGGGAAGATTATAGGTTTCACTGAATCCACCATCAAAGAAAAACATGCTCCTGAAGGTTTTTGTGGAAGCAGTTCCCAGGCTTTGCTTTATGCCTGAAAGAGCAGAGACATGTCAGCTGCCTGGGCTTATTTTGCCCACAAATGGTGGAGTCCTGGGGTGGAGTTAGGTCAAGGGAGGTGGCAGCGCTCAGTATATCCTCATGCCACCACATGCTAAAAGACTTAATATTATCTGGGGTTTGGGTAGCACAGCTGATTGAGATGAGCAAAGTCCAAGTTCTGCATCTTCCAACTTGTTTATTGCTCCAGAAAAAGTCATTTCTCAGAGCAATCTGATCAGAGGTGGCATTCAGCAGGTTCTGACCAGTTCTGGAGAACCGGTAGCGGAAATTTTGAGTAGTTCGGAGAACTGGCAAATACCACCTCTGACTGGAGATTTTACAGTATCCTTCCCCTGCCACACCCACTAAGCCACGCCCACAGAACCGCTAGTAAAAAAATGTGACTCCCACCACTGAATCTGATGTTTATTTTCATTATATCATTGTTGCACTAATAGTCTAAGCAATAATATGAAACTGTGTTCAGATTCTTGTATTTCACAAACATCATAGAATTGAACTTGAATAAAGGTGTCCAAAAAAGGAAAACTCTGTTTTGCAATTTCACTGTATACTTAGAGACAAATGGTTTAATCCAGGGTTCCCCAACCCTGGGCTATGGACTGGCACTGGGCCGCAAACTGGGCTGCAGAAGCGATAGAAGCCCCATACCAATATGTATGGGATGCAGGCAGCATGACAAACCATGCCACCGCCCTCTCCGGTGCTCTCCACAAAACCATTTCCTGGCTCCTAAAAAACTGGGGGCTACTGTGCCCAGAAGGGCTGTTTGGGGCCTAATTATTTTAAATTTGTAACCCTCTTTTTCATTCTGGAACTCAAGAGAGCCCACATAGCTTTTCCTTCTCCCTATAATTCTGTGAGATACATTGGATTGAGAGTGTGACCAACCAAAAATAATTCTGGTAATGTCTTTGTTAAGTGTGGAGCTGCATCTATGTCTCTCTGCACCTAGTCCATCATGTGAACTGCTACACCACATTAGCCTTGTTCTGTTGAAACTATCCTTTTAGGTTTAGACTATGTGCTAGGTTTATTATACAAATAATGGATTTTTTTTTCAGTCCTCTAACATTTTGGTAGATAAGATTTTGTAGTGGCAATCGACTATTACTTTTAAAAGGCAGCATAATCTGAATATTTCCTTATTGCAAATTTAATTGCCAGCATTCTGACTAATGCAGCTAGAAGGCAGGCATTATGTTGCTTGCCATAAAGTTTCCATGCCCAATTGAAGGTGCTAGTGAACATTTAAGTTTACAACATTGTCAGCCAAAATGTGACTTAACTGATTTACATTTTGGCCAATTATGTGAAGTCTACTTAACATGGTCTACTTAAAAAAACACCATTATTCAGCAACATACAGTGTTGTAGTGTCTCACATAGCCAATTAAAGGACCCCCTGTATGAAAGAGAAAGGCTCCAGAGGGGCCCTAATCCCAATGATGAGATGAGAATATCCCAGTATATTTGGGGGAATGACGTATTTGATACAACTCAAATATTTGTTATTTGCCTAGGTATTTTAATTTAGTTCATCTGTTGTCATTTGTACTGTGATCATCAGTATTTATTTTTAGCTCATATGATTTACAAGTCATGCATTTTATACTCCTGCCCCTCTTCCATACAATTTAGACACAAATAATAGTACAGAATGTTTAGATAAGATTAACATGAGGGGCTGGTAATGTTTCTGAATTTCATAGTTCATAGGCAGATATACATATTCCAAGATATTCCTGCAGGATCCAATCTGGGTCAGTCACCAGGGATTTAATCTTCTGAGCTTTTGGACTCTTGCTGGAGCCCATCTTCAGGGAACTTCTCTCTACCAGAATGTTTCACATGTCTACCAGAATGTGTCCATACATTCTGATAGGAATTCCTTGAGGATGGGCTCCAGCATGAGTCTGAAAGCAGGGAAGACTAAACCTCTGGTCCTGTTGTTCCAGCCAAATTGGATAGCAATAGCACTTAGACTTATATACCACTTCACAGTGCTTTACAGCCCTCTCTAAGCTGTTTACAGTCTATTGCCCCCAACAATCTAGGTCCTCATTTTAGCGACCTTGGAAAGATGGAAGGCTAAGTCAACCTTGAGCCTGGTGGGATTTGAACTGCCAAATTGCAGGCTGCCGGCAGTCAGCAGAAGGAGCCTACAAGACTGCACCCTAACCACTGCCCCACCGTGTCTCGATTTTTTTTTAACACCCAAATCTCACAACCCTAATCCAGCCCTCTCCAATATAGAACATTAATGACACATTTGAACTACAACCCTGGCTAGGCTGGTGGGAATCCAGAGAGATAGTCCTGATTTGAAGGTGTCTTAGGTGTAGGGGATGGCCAGGTTAATCTGAGTTGAATACACAGCTTGTCTTAAGAGGAGTAATTTCTTTTGCAGATTGTGAAGACTTCTTATGGAAAATCTTTTTTCCTGACCATATCTGCTCTATTCATCACCCCAAAAACTGCTGGTGCCCGTGTGGAAATGAGCGAGCAGCAAATGCTTCTATGGCCCGGAGATGTGGATGTGCTACAGCCAGCAGTCAGCCTCCCAAAAGGCAGCCGAGCCCACATCACTCTGGGTTGTGCCAGTGGGGTAGAAGCTGTTCAAACTGGCCTTGACCTCCTTGAATTTGCAAAACTGGAAAAGGCAGGGAACAAAGGCGAGGAAGTTGGGGAGATTGGTGGCGGAAAACTTTTGTCCTTTGGGAATGGAATGTGGATGCTTTTCCTTTCAAAAAAGATTGAGGTGAGAGCCATCTTTGGTGGCTACTATGGAAAGGGAAAACTGGTGCCAACTCAAGGAGGTAGCAAAAGGGGATCACCCTTCAATTCCTGTGTCATCATCTAAGGGCTCTCATGGCGTCTGCAGCCTTGCTTTCACGATATAATGTGTAACCTTTTATAAATTCTTCCCTATCAACAACACAAATGATAGCATTCTATGACTAAAGCAATTTCTTAATTCTAGTGATGTCCTTTTTAAAGGAGTATTTCTTGACCTTCAGAGACCTGGATTCCTCAAATGGAAAACAGCACTTTTTTATACTTTTAAAATTAACACAACTGAATATATTCCAGCCTTTTGAGGTTTCCTTTTCTTAATATAGAGAAATAGCCATTACAAGTTTGCCAGAACTGGGTCTGTTCCTGTGCTGTAAATCTTATCTGGTCCCTTACAGCAATATTAGTTACAGCAGGAGAGGGAAACTGATTGTACTACTTCAGAGCAGAGGGAAAGCAGAGGGGGCAAATAGAACCACCTTTTCTCAATGATTTCTGACATAAATATTCCCTGAGAGTAGAAAACTAATACTGTAGGTAACCATTTTCAGCAAAGGTATGGAGGGGGGAGGATATTTAAAAGTTCAACACCAACCTTTGATATCCTCACATAATCTTTTCATTTGAATTCAAATTCAGGGTAGACTTAGAAAGTTTGGATCAATTATACTTCTTCCCGTAGTCTAAAAACACTATGACAAAGTTAAGTGAATATGGTATTGTAAAATATTAGGCTTAAAATGTTCAGCTTCACTTTCCAAGTTAGCCACAGAGTAATTAGTTGGTTTCAAGGAATCTCTTCTCAGTTGAGATTCAGAATCAAGGGCGACCATCTCTGATCAATCTCAACTTGATGTTAAGGGAAACGTTACCTTTCTGGTTTGTAGTTTTAGAAGGTTCGCTTCTAAAAGAATAAGGCCTCACTCTTTTGAACATAGCTCTTGCTAGTATTCCTAACTAAGTACCAGCTGCTTTTTCCCAGATTTTTTAAAAATGGGAAATGCAAAGCTTCCCCTGCCTTGCAATTTTATGAGCTTTTGAAACATATGTTAAGCATTAACAGAGGCCTATATTTTAATGAAAGATCTTGTTAATGTGCAACTCATGATTTCATAATGTTTTAGGCTTGTGCCAGTCTGTGACGTTGCTATTGTATAGGTTATAGGTTATTGAAAGCTGGCACATTAAATACTGTTGCCTGCAGCCCCCCCCCCAAAGCATTTCCTCTTGTACAGACCTTTAAGAGATTTATATTTTTCTTATCTATCACCTTAGTTCTGCAGCATGGGCATCTACTAACAGGAATGTAAAACTAGAGAATAGGAATCTGCCTTGCAGTCTGTTTGTTATCCATCCTGTCTTGTATTTTTTAAAATGACAGGCATTAGATTTTCAGTAGAGATCTTTATATATTGTCTGATTAAAATACCAATAAATTACATTTCAACCATTGCCCATGAAAATCAGGGACTAAGATTGCCCTGTACTTTCAGATCAGTTTTTTTCAACAAGAATATTTGAACTGGTGTATTATCCAATAGCAAAATTAGTTGTACTGACTGGATCTGAACTTGCTGCAATTTATCTAAATTACAAGTCACCCAAAGTATTGTATCTGAGAAAATATCTGAGTATAGAGGGAGACACAAGTAAGGATGTATCTATGATTTTAATTGCATTGGATAAGCAATCCACCAGAGCTTCAAATTTTATGAAAACAGTGCACTAAAATATGTATCAATGAACAAGTATGTTAGACAATAGATGGTGTATTCAATGCTTTGATATACAGCTTTGTTTTCTGAAGAATATAATATATTCATGGTGCAATCAAAATGCATATAAACTTAGAAGTAAATCCTTCATGTTCAAAGAGGTATATTAAGGTAATATACAAATTCCCTAACATGTTATTTATATATACTGATTCTAACTTCTGTCAACATTAGCCAGCATAACTGTTGCCCCTGTTGTCAATTACTGTTGTAAAAGTTGAAGTTCAGAGCACTTAGTACTTGAAACTACTCAACATTTCAAAGCATATTTCAAGGAAGAACTTAGCATTTTAAAACTTACAATTTATATGTGTTTGATTTTATAACATAGTTATATCCAGCATGAGTTAAACCTGTAAAAATAAACGCAAGCCAAACATGTTATAATCTCAGCCGAACCACATCCTATTGAGTGATATATATTTTGTGCATACAACTGATTTAAGTTCTCTCAAGTAAGTCTAGTTGAACACATAGCCCGCTTACTTTCCTTTGAGCAGGATTGGTATAATAGTATGTCAGCGACCAAAGTGTCTAGATTATAGCTATCTTTCACATCGTCTATTGCAAAGCTGGGCAATAGACACTTGAACTAATCCCACTTTTGAGTTGGTTTATTCATAACATTAAGGTTAGTCCTCCCCTTTATCTCTAACACACAGGATTTAATCTCACTGAACATGACCCTTGTTTTGAGAAAAAAATCCCCAAGGCCAGCTTTTGCAAAATGATGCTCTTCAATTAGTTTGAATGACAGTGTTGCTCATTCATAATCAGCATTATCTTTGTTGTGCATGACTTTAAGACAGGTTAATTTTGGATTATAGAAAATCAAACATATGACAAGAACATTGGATTAGGGCAGACTCTTTTTTAACCATCAATGTGAATACAATGACAATAATAGTTGTCCTATGTAATTGCTGGTTATGTTTTTGATATGCTCACATTCAATATGCTCTAGATGGTAGTTAGTTTAAAATGGGAGCTTGTTAACCAATTATATAATGAAAGCTATGAAATAAGTTACAAAACATACATCACTTGAAACTTAGAATTATAGACATCCAATATATAAAGGAATAAGATAGGTGGGTCATTTACTTTTCTTGAATGCTTAGCTATACAAGAAAAAACTGGTTGTGCTATTGCTCAGGAAACATAATGTAACTTGCATTTGCAAAATATTTGTGTCAGTTCTTAAAATATTTGTTGTTTAAACATCAAATTACTGTTAATACAACTCAAATATGGTCAAAGCTTTTTTTAAAAAAAAAAACTAGAAGTAGCACATTTCAATGGTTCTGATTGATGTAACTTGAAACAATAATTCTTGTTTTGCTTTACAAAGTAGTTACTGTAAAATACACTGAAATAAATGTATTAACATGCAGAAAATGTTTGTGTTGATATTTACATTAGGCTGATTGATATGGAACTCTTTACTCAAGCCTTTGCTAACCTGAAGTTTCAGATTATTTGCAGAGAAGAGAGTGGACTTTTCATAGGTCTATAGTGGAAGGAATTAAATTGGGTACAGATGTTAACTGTAGTTTACGAGTCATTTCTTCTTATGAAAGATTCTCATGGATGCTGCTTTGGAAGTGCTCCTTGAGTCTCCAGATGACCCCATAGTGAAGCAGCCATCCACAGGAAGAGAGCCAAAGCACTTCTAAAGCAGCTATATGAGGCAAGAAGGCACGGCTCCTTTAAGGATTCCAAGAGAAGTAATTCAAATACAGACCCGTGTTTTGTGAAGCACTTTTTAAAAAAGAAATTGAACACTCCTAATACATAATCAAAACCTCTGGATCTCTTCTCAATTTTAGCATTGGTAGTCTTCTTGTCTACTTCTCTTACTGTAAAAAACAAACAAACAAACTAAACAAAAAAAGCTACTAGTTTTAACATTAACCACAACAGATTTTTGGGATTCCCCCCACCCCCAATTATTCAATCCAGCATCATGTCACCACACTCAGAGTCTCAGCAGTGTCTACTCAGTTTAAAGAAGCATAAGTCACCAATGAGATCCGGAGTGTTTATTTTTTGTACATCATATACATTTTATAATAAAGTTAGTATCAATTGCATATGGGTTTGCTTCAGTCTGGTTCAAAATTCTGCATATAAACACTTTATGAATCCTGCTTAATGAACAGTCACCACTTTTTGTTTAAATAATCTTCACCTTAGATAAGTGAAAAGGTTGAAGTGGGGCAGTATGGCTATCCATGTGTCTGAAACTATCCACAGGAGAGAGTAAAGGGGAAAGGATGTTTTTTAAAAAATAGAACATGCAACAGATGTATTTTTAAGAAGTCTAGAATGGTATGCTATCTATTCCTATCCAAAAAAGCCTTTCTTCAGGTGGCTTGAACATTAGCCTACCTGTCTTCTGTTCAGGCATTCCTTGTAAATGTATTTGTACAGCAGAGGATACAATGCATGCAAGAACACCTGTTCAAGTGTACAGGAAAATAGGCAAAAATGGCAACTTTCCCTAAAATATGCTGCTTTTAGATCTACATCACCAAAGAAATTGTCTCATGCATTGCTACATGAGAAAGTTTTGGCTCTTAATTCCCTGCTTATAGATTTGGTGTACACACATATTATGGGAAAAAGTGGTACTTTTAAATAGTTAAGTTATATTACTTAACATTACCAGCAATATATGCTTTCCTCCTGTGGCAACCTAACTAGCAGTAAAAAGAAAGTTCGAGACCCTCTCTGTACCTGTTCTTTATTCTCAGGAAGTTTCTATAAGGGTAATATCAAAAAGGCAATGTATCATTTCACCTTATGATCACTGCAACATTCTGACAATATATATCTTTATAGGTATACTCCAAGCCTCAGCCAGATAATTAATCCTTTGCTTATCAGTCACACATAGTTTTTGGTACCTCTTAAATATAGCTTGGCTAATTAAAAAACGAAAACAAAATTTGAGAGCTAAGAACCAAATTCAAATTATAAAATGATTATTACTAGGGTGGAGAATTTCTAAAGCAGGTTATAGATGGCCTAATATGTAATGCAAACGTATCAGAACATCCTTAAGGACTGCAATGAGAATTGTAGATAATCAAAAACAAATTAGAAAGGCAAAGTAATACAGCATTCATCACTTTTTAGGTTGCAATCAGTTTTAAGATCCAGGAACCATTTCTCATTGACCTTTGGATCTGAACCCCCCACCGCCCCACAAAAAAAATCTTACTACTGCCAGCTATGTAGAGATGATCAGAAAATCTGGTTGCCATCCACTGAAACTCTTAATATTCTTATATTTCTATGTGAAGTTTTAAAGTAAAGTTATTGCAAAGAGCCAGAACATCTTAAGAAATAGAAAATTCACAGGATGCCAGGATTGATTCTTGACACCTCAGTCTGAAGATGATGTGCTGTTGTTTTTAACTTCTTTCCATATAAAGTGATGAAGAGGGAGAACGTTGATTTCATAGCTTTTTGTGCCAGTTTCTGATTATCCTGTTTGTCATAACCCTTAATTGAGAATGGACACAATTCCACCAAATAACTCATTTAAATATATGCCTTTAACCAAATACAATAAATTCTACCAAAAGAAATTGAGTACCCAATGAAATCCTGAACAATTCAGTATTTACCATTTGCTGGCCAGGAATAGGCATGCAGTCTTGACTGAGGTCAAGATCCTGAGTTTATTCTCTTGCCTCTTTAGTTTCTCATTTAATTCCTGGCCATTTCTCAATAGACTGCATTTCTTTAACTAGTTTTTGATACCTTGTTATGGAATTATTAAAGGAAATGATGCAGATAAAATCTAATTTACTGCTATTTCTAAAGTTTCTCAGAACCCATTCACTGAACAGTTTGAAAAATATTATTCCCAGGACAATGTTTCATATTGGACCAATATATAACATTTCATTGAGCACTGCATAAGAGTTTAAAAATGATTACATTTTTGAAACGATTACCTTTTCCCTAGCCTCATAAAATAGAAAAGTTGCTAAAATCTGTTTGTAACACAAACATCACTCATTTCTTATATTGAATTCATCGCAGTATTGATCTTCCAGGCTAACCTTTCCCAATTTGATATTCGCTAGATACACTTGAGATTTCAGATTCCCTCATTTCCCAGTATGGTCTGAATTGAGGAAAACTTAAGAGACTACAAGGAGGAGTTTCAGTTAATGGTGAAAACTGCATCTAATACGAAGTGGTTCAACTGGAATATTGTTAGAAATGATAGTCTACTTATGATTTTTACTATTGTGGAAAAAGGAATGAGCTAATTGTCCACAGCAGAAATGATATGGATTAGTATTTGTCAATATGGTACAAATATTGAGCAAAACGTAAAAAGATATCAGGAACTTCAGTGTGGTTAGCTACTAATAAGAGTCCCCTCCCCTCAAATAATGCTGAATTTCTTCTTTTAAACTTTCAACACATTGTTGGTGAATTCTGAAAAACCTTCTCAACATCAAAAATGGTTTCTGAAATTCCAATTAATTTTAAGGGATTCCAACATTTACAGTGGACTTGAACATGCAAGTAAGAACCATGATATCACATGTTGATGTGGAAATGTGAAATATGCACTGCAGATCTAACAACACACAGACGCACACGCACACCCTTCATAACACTTGACAATCACCTCAGACTTTATGCACTTTTCAATGAAATCAAGTGTACATGTTGATCTGGAAGCCACCATCAAAATGGGATGTCCATGCAAGAAATCAGCCCTTACCATTTTCCTGAAGCACTCAAGCAATTGGAAACATAAAGTGTTCCTCAAAGAAAGAGACTCTGGGAATATTAAGAGAAAGTGCTGAGAAGAGGCAACCCTTATTCCAAACATGACTCAGGGAATAATGCAGTAAAACTTCTTTGTATTTCTCAAGTGTCTGAAATGTTTCTGGAAATAAGGTTTCAATATGGCTACAGTCAGTACAATAAGACCAAAGTTAAAAAACAAACAACTCATTTCACTTTCCCCACATTGTGAACCCAATAAAGGCATGGCATATCCAGTTTTCAAAATGTAAGGATTCCCTGAATGAAGTCCCAGCAGCTTAGGAATCTTAAATTACTTAATGGAGAAATCCACAGATTTTTCTCTCTTTCTCTCTTTTATATAAAATTAACAACAAAATAAACAAAAATGTGTATTTCTTAAGTTTCCTTCCCTTCAAATGCTGGTTTTCTCATCACACTCTAAAGCACACACACACAAAATTGATGTTTCCAACAGAAAAAATGCCACAGCCCTAAGAAATGCTGAGATGCAATGAAGGGAAGATGAAACTTGAAATTAAATGAAGCAGGTCAGGGAAACTGTGGATTTCAGTGGATGAAATGGATCTGTTCCTCAGTTTAGCCAAACTGGAAAAAGAAATTCCCAGGTCCAGAAGCTGAAAGACATAGATGTACAGATTAGCAAATTAGAAAACAAATCATCAAAGCACTTGTTGCAATATTGAGATCTTTTAAACAAAGACAGATTCTATAGTCCATTCAGAAAAAGCATGAAGTAACGTATTTTTCGGACTACAAGACACTCTGAACTATAAGATGCACATTAGCTTTAGAGAAGGAAAACAAGAAAAAAAAACTGCCTCTGCCTCCCAGCAATTTGCCTCCTTGCAGCAAACAGCAAACAGAATGGTCAGCTTCAACACAGCCTGATTTAGCATGAGCAACTGAGTGGCAGTTGGATCGGAATACCGGAATACCACCCATCAGTTGTTCCAGGTTGCAGGGATTGCTGCAGCTCATCGCCGCCATGCCCCCCCATTTTCGGCCTCCGCGCATCCCATTTTCAGCCTGTTCCAGGTGGTGGGTAAAACAGGCAGAAAACAGGACGCGCGGAGGCAGAAAACCGGGCACCTTGAGGCTAAAATGGGGCGTGCAGAAGCAGCAATAGGTGGCGTTGGGCAGTGGCGATTCCTGCAGCTTGGAACAGCTGATGGGAGGTATTCTGGGAAGCCAATCCAACCACCAATCAGCGGCTCATACTAAATCAGGCTGTGCTGAAGCTGAACAGGCTGTTTGCTGCAAGAAGGCAAATTGCTGGGAGGCAGAGGCTGAAGAGTGGGGGCTGGCGGGTGGTGGGGCTTTGGTAACATTCGCTCTATAAGACACACAGACATTTTCACCCACTTTTTGGGGGGGAGGGAGGGAAGTGCATCTTATAGACTGAGAAATACGGTATAACATAAAATTTATAATTATTATGGGAATAGATGTGTTTTTTGAGTGACTGGCAAGGACAAGAAGTAAGGTTTCCTAGAAAATCAAACCTTGATTAAACAAACAAATCCACAACTGATATTGTGCATATAAAACCCCAATTTCTTGGCCTTCTGCAAAGGGGTCAAACTTGGCTTTGTGGTCTTGCAGGAGGGCCCATGAGAGAGTCCACTCCCCACCTTGTCAGAACCACTGTTAAATGGTCATTTTGGGATTTTTATCCTTCTGATGTTTGTCATTAGTCTATAATTTAACAAAAATTTTAATCCTAATTTAATGCTAATTTTTGTTGTTTTATTTATCGATATTACATTGTATAGAAATAGCAACAGCACTCAGACCTATATACCACTTCACAGTGCTTTATAGCCCTCTCTAAGCAATTTACAGTCAGTGTATTGCCTCTAACAATCTACCTAGAGCCTCAATTTGAGGCAGATGGATGTTTAAAAATATGAAATATTAAATCAATACATAAAATATAAGCTTTGGGCACAGCACACAAAGCCCTAAAGCATATTTTTTGGCAACTTTTAGAGGAGAGTGAAATATTTTATGGTCCCCTGCTGGAACTATATTTTGTATGAATGAAACAGCCTCCACTGAATTCCTGAGACCAGAACTTAATAGGTTCCCCTGTTCTCCCAAAATGAAGGATCAAGGGACACTGCCTCAATTGACACCTACGGACATGCAAAAGCAGGACCTCCTTCAATATACATATGGTATGTGAAAGATGACCCACCTTCAAAACTAAAACTTCCAGGTGTTCCAAAGAAAGCTTTGAAGATATTATTAGCATCAAAATCTATTGGGAAGAAAATAGGTGAAGAAAAAAAAAAACAGCAGGTGAGAAGGAATTCTTGTTTAAATTTACATTTACAGTCATAAAAGTTCTGAAAAGCTTCTATAATATTTTGCAGCATTTTCTTTTTTCTATGTTTGCCTTGCCCTCAATCTCCAAACATTATTATATTAATATATTAAGCTATTAAAACATTGGATGATCAAAATTCAATTTTGTATAACTTTCATCAGAAAAAATGTAGTGTTCTCTCAAAATTTTGAGTATATACTGACTTTCCTTGTTCCCATTCCATAACTATGCACCTATGCACAGAAAGATCACTAATTAAAAATCCTCTTTAGCACTCACCTCCCATATTCATGCCATCTTCCTCTAGATCCTGGCCACTGTCATAGCGGGCCTTTTTCTTTGGATCAGAGAGAATGGTAAAGGCTTCACCAACTTCTTTGAATTTCTTTTCTTCCTCTTTTTGGATTTCAGCACTTGCTCCACTATGCCGATCTGCCAGAAAAATTAACATGTGTGGCTGGTGGGTGAGACAGTGAGAGAGGCAGAGCAAAAAAGTCTAACTGTAATGAAAAAGAATAATTGGTTCTAATAACCAGGTGGGGGAAAAAAGCTCTTTATCAAAGAGATACAAATTTAGTGTAAAGAGAAGCTTAATTTACTAGTTTATTAATTAAGTACTGAAGCAGATTTGTGTTATTAGATTTTTCTCCTGCCTTTCTATTTAACTAATTACTTAGGGAAATATATATTAAAAACAAGGCCTTTTCTTGAGTTGCCTTTCACATGGATCTGAACATCCAAACAGGTTTGCAATGGAAATCATGATTCTTCAAGTAGCTAGACTTTAAGCTATTTAAAACTTTAAAGATTAATACCAACGAATCAAACTCTTTCCTACAAAGCAATTGGTAATTAATACCAATATTTTAGGGCAGGCAACATACAATCTGAAAATTACTTATTACATTTTCTAATCTGTGTATATACCAATTAATTCCAACAATATATGATCTTTTTGTGTGTTCTCTAGCAGAAGATGTCAGCTCTCTATTGTCGCTTGGAAACAACAAAGATAAGTGAGGTACAGTTATATGGTTAAGAATTGTAACAATTGTTCATAATGTTCTCAATGAAGAACTTGGAGAGAATGAAAAAAAATCATTTTCCATTATCAAGGACAAAAAAAAATCAGGGGAATTGCAACTAGAAAGAAAAATCCCCTCCCCTCCAAGTAACAGGAACAAAGAATGATCTGTGGATTTTGAGAGATTAATGTATGCACTTGTACTGAACCCACAAACCCTCTAGAACAGCTTTAGTTTGAGTGAATATCTCCATCCCCGAGTTCCAATCTCCCATTATTCCTCTTATTTCTCCCTTACCGTGTTTGCTTTTCATGGCCAGGAATAATGAATATAAACAAATTTCCAATTAGTTAATGAGCAACAGCAGCAATAGAACTGCCCTTGAAATAACAATGGAGAGTTTGGGGTTGGTGGCAGGATTCCACAGCTATGGGAGAAAAGTGGGCAATTCCAAGTTCTGAGTGGAAATGGAAAACCTCAATCTCGTAGCTTCAGAGAACATACTGAAAATTGCCTTCACAGCATAAGTGATGGGGCAATGCATGGTAGAGTCATAGCTATATTTCTTCAAAGCCAGATGGAGGAGAAATAAAAAAGAGTAGGAGAAAAGCCTGTGATGGTGAACCTACACAGAGCCCTCGTCCCAGCTCAGCTCTGCCATGCATGCGTGCCTCCCGTCAGCAGGCTGGCTGGTCTTTGGGTCTCTGCTGCACATGCATGGGAGGTGAAGGACATGCATGGGGGGCAAGGCACATGCATGGGGCACATGTGTGGGGGACACCTTGTATGCGCGGGGTGGGGCACATGCACAGGGATGTGTATGCATGCACAGAGGTGGAGTGCATGCATGGGGATACACACATGCACGGTGGGTAGGGCACATGCACAGGAGTGGAGTGTATGTGTGGGGGCGGGGTGCACGCGCAGGGTGTATACACGGGGGACGCACATTTTCGGGATGCGCACGTGTGTATGCTTTGGGCACTCAGTGCTGAAAAGGTTACCCATCACTGGCCTATAGCTATGTATCACTTTTGCTCTTTTTCTATCATATCACATCATTTAGCAACTAAATTTCAACTCTATTATCTGTCGTGATGTTATTCCATAACTGCAGCAATGATTTTTTTTCTTTTTAACAATTCTATTGGCAATATCATTTTCTACTCAGGAGCAAGTCAAGATCACAACCCTATAGATGTAATCCTTGAGTTACTAATATAATGGAGCCTGCCGATTACTTTCATAATCTGAGGATTTGCTAATTGGATCATGTTAAATGAACATGATCCCTCCCTACTTTATCCAATGCATTTGTTAAACAAATGCACAAGTCATTAACTGCATATGAGGTATCTCAAAGTGGGAAGACCATGAGGTGGGCCTAGTGCTTCCAACCACCCAAGGCCTCTCCTGAACCACTGAGATTTCTCATGTTTCTTCCCCCACCCCCCATTCTGCCCTGTGGGTCTGACAGGCACCGGGCCTGTGGAGAATCACTTACCTTTTGAAGATCTTGATGATCAAACCTCTCCAGCCTCTCTGCTGTGGTTTCTTTCTCTGCTCCCGGCGCTCCAAAAATGGAGTGATGAGAGCTGAGGCAGAGTGGGACCAGTCCACCCTGCTCAGCTTGGCTGACTCACCGAGGCTGCCTGTGCAGAACACCATATCCGCTTTTGGAGCACCAGGCAGCCTCAGTGAGTTTGAAGGAGCCTTGAGGAAAAGGGAGGGAGGCCTACGGGAGTGCAATCTCATGGCCCTGAAGGCTTCCATCCTTTTGCAAAAAGCTTTTGGTGAGAAGAACGGAGGCTACCTGTGCAAGGTTCCGTTCTTCACATGAAAAGCTTTTTGGAAAAAGGACAGAAGCTTTTGGGGGTATGATTTCACATCCCTGCATGCTTCCATCCCCTTTGCTCAAAGCTTTTGGCACAGAGAACAGATGCCTGCGTCCTCTCACAGGCCTCTGTTCTCTGCATCAAAGGTTTTTTGCAAAGAGGACAGCAGGTATGTAAGAAAATGGCTGCTTTTCTGCCACATGGCCCTGACTCTATAGATCTTCGAAAGGTAAGTGAACGATCAGTGACAGGATGGAGCGGGGGAATAGGCAAGGGGAATGTTGAAGCATCTCTGCAGTCGGTCATAAGGGTGAATGACTGTCATGCTGCTGAAACAGTCATAACTTTGGTACTATATTGTAATTACTTTGGGGAAGGGGTGTCATAACTTTAAACCATTGCTAAGTGAACTGTCGTAACCTGAGGATTACCTGTAGTTTCCCAGCTCCTTTGGAACTTCTATAACTTTTTGATCTGAAAGTTTATTCCAGTATTATATTTTTGTGAAAATATTAGGAATTTTCTATTTGAGTTCTTTAAATGTGCTTGGATAAATGCCATGCAGTAATAAGGGGAGGGTGTGAAACCATGTGTTTTACAGTGTATTGTACGTAACTGTGTTGAGAGAATCGTAGAGGATGACAATGGAGCAATTATTCCATTTTAAATAGAGCTGTAAAAATTGAAATTGCATCATGCCACTTTCTAAACAAGAAAAGAAAAACAAGCTTCTTCAGTACTTTCGAATATTCTCCTCTTGCTCCTATTGAAGGGACTCATGGCTGAGCACTCTCAGTTCCAGAGAAGTTGTAACTCAACAACTTAATCAGAAGGAAAACAAAAAGGAGTCCTCAAGTCACTTATTCTGTCTTCATGAGGCTTATTGAAAATGTAGCAGTATCAAACTGGCTGGTGGGGAAAAAAACTCATACCAATGCACCTTTTCAAATATTACCATTTACCAGTTAAGCTCCTAGAACAATGATAATCACAATTTCTGTAGTGACTCAAAAGTCCAGCAATGTTATTTTCTGAGACACCTACGTTCTCACCCCACCTTTGTTCACCCAATCAGAGCTTGGGCAATGATAAAAAAGGAGAGAAGAGGGTCTCGTACTAAAAAAACAGGAACAGAGGAGCCTTAGCGAAAAAGTTTATATTACTGAATATATTCCTTTCATGACATTCGGTTGAAGAAATTAGCAGTGGAACTAGGGTAATAGGTCTTGTGATTTTTGTACCTGGGTGATGCATTAGGGCCCGTTTCCGGTATGCTTTTTTAATTTCATCTTCAGATGCATTCTTATCCACACCCAGGATCTTGTAATAATCTTTCCTTTTACTCTTTTTCAATTCCATCTGTGCATTCTTGAGTAGCTGTTTGTGTTCTACAATATATCAGAGGGAAAAGTTTTTAGCTGAAAGAACAAATTATACACCGAATGCAATTTTCCTACAAGCAGGCTAAGTAAGAGAAAATTCAGGACTAATAAAGCACATTTTGATGTAATATACAATAGAAAAGATCTGCCGTCATTAGATAGTATGATAGCTCCTGAATTACTTTATTTTTAAAAGTGGATAAACTAATTGCAGATAGAGCTATCAACAATTGCTTGTCTGGAATCTAACCATATACTATTAAAAATCTCCAGTTTGTCTATTTGTAATTGACTAAAACTGTCTATCATAGGGAAATCATTTTAGAATCAATGTATCTCAAATGGGTAACTTAAAGAACGTGTCCAAAACCTGAAATCTATAATTCAAGTAGAACTGAAACTTGGCTGCTACAGTCATGTGATCATCATTTCCAATGCTCTCTGCCAGCTTCCCACAAGGAAAAGCTGACAAGAAGTTGGAAATCCCAAGCTGCCAAGTAGGTAAATGGCTGCTGTTGGGGGAGTGAATGAGGGAGTGCACAGGGATGGTGTGTGTGTGTGAGGTTGTGAGGAGGTGAGTGCACACAGGTGCTGTGGGAGAGGGTTAGGAAAGGTGCATGGGGATGTGAGATAGTATGAGGAAGACATGGAAAGGATCAGGGAGGGTGTGCACAGAAGTGGGCAAGTGGTAAGTATCACTGAAAGCATGACCCAATAGCTCTTGTGTTATCTATTATCGCTGGATGGGAAGGAACAGGCTTCGGCTCAACCTGGCCAAGACCGAGCACATACCAGCATCTCGGATTGTCCAGGATGTCCCATCTTTGGTCATGTGGGGAGAGGTGTTACCCGCCGTGGAAAGGGCGCGCAATCTAGGCGTCCTCCTGGACGCACAGCTGAATTTGGAAGATCATGTAGGAGCTGTGGCCAAGGGAGCATTTGCGCAGGTTCGCCTTGTGCGCCAGTTGTGCCCCTATCTGGACTGAGATGCCTTGCGTACGGTTACTCATGCGCTCGTTACCTCCTGTGTATACTGCAATGCTCTCTACGTGGGACTGCCCTTGAGGACCACTCGGAGGCTTCAACTGGTGCAAAATGCAGCCATGCGGGTTGTGATGGGAGTATCCCGATACTCCCATATTACACCCCTCCTGCGTGAGCTGCACTGGTTGCTGGTTGCCCTCCGAGTGAGATTCAAATTGCTGGTAATCACCTATAAAGCCCTTCATGGCTTAGGTCCGGGGTATTTGCGGGAGCACCTACTGCCAACAACCGTCTCCCATTGCCCTGTGCGCTCCCACAGACGGGGTCTCCTCAGGGTGCCATCGGCTAGACAACGTTGGCTGGCGACCCCCAGGGGGAAAGTCTTTTCTGTGGCTGCACCCACCCTCTGGAATCAACTACCCATGGAGCTGCAGATGGCTCCTGACTTTCGATCCTTCCGTCGTGACCTGAAGACATGGCTTTTTCGATTGGCCAACCTGGACTGAAGGGTTTTTTTAAATTGTTTTTTTTAAATTTGTTTGTTGGTTTTAATGTTTTAATGTTTGTAACTGGGGTTTTCTTATTTAATAATTTTTTAAATTTTGTATTTCTGTTTTTTATTGTTGTAAGCCGCCCTGAGTCCTTTGGGAGATATGGCGGCATAGAAATCTCAATATTAAATTAAATTAAATTAAATTAAATTATACTAATGAGATATAATTGCTACGATCCGGGTTCTAGAATGACCCTAGCTATGGAAGTCTGACTTCACACAATTGCTCTCATTCAGACAAACCTAACTCATAGGGTTATTGCTGGGCTAAAACTAGGAAAGAGCATTATGCATGCTGCCTTAAGCTCTTAAGTGAAAAAGTGTGATATAAATCAAATAAGACTGTGAAAATAATAGTTAAAACCGATTTTCAGCAATACTGAGCTAGTATACCCATCATCCCTAGCAAGAAGTTGCAGCTTGGATTATATTAGAAAAAAGGCCAGTCAAGTCCAGAAGCACATGCTCTATGTTTACCTTTAGTTTTCTCTGTCTGGTAAACCTTTTCATAATCTCTCACAGCATCTTCATACTGCTCTGTATCCATGTAGCTAGGCAGAAGCATAATTAACCTTATAAGCCTCAAAACAAGATACAAATTACATCAAGAAAAAAAATCAGAAAATGATTTGAGTTAAAGGGAAGGAGAAATCACTCCTAACCCATTTTTCAGCTATGAACAACATCTAAGTACCTACCAAATCAGGGAGGAAGTGCTGTATAGAAAAGTGATTTACAGAAAATCAAATTTGATATGATAAGCAACATGACCTGATTTCTAGACCATCTGAATCAAGAGAGTACTGGAGCTGAATCTAGCAGAAATTCATGAAATAGTTTTGGATCTGGTGCATTTTAACACCAATTACCTTAAAGGCTTGGGATGAAATGTGAAGTGAGCAGAAACAAGAATATAATTCTAAACTTCTCAAATGTAAAAATGAGAGAGCTCTTATGTAAAAATGGGAGAGTACATAGAGAAATTGTTCAAAAAGGAAAACATCTGGTTTTTATAGTTTAGCAATTGCCTCATTTAGCAACCACTTGCAATTATGAAGATCCTGCCCTTTCCCTTTCCATTTGGATGGAAAAGATTAGCTGGTGACATTAAAGGGGGCTCTTTTCATATCCTTATTAAAGTAGCCACCAAAGAGGTTATCTATTTACCTACTTGCGATTACTTGCTTTCAGCCTTCCATCCTCTCCGGGTAGGTAAATTGAGGACCCAAGATTGTTGGGGGCAATTAGCTGACCTTGTAAAAATGCCGCTTAGTAATAAGCAGGCATATACAATGGAATGAAGGCTATTGCTGAGCACACTGGGTTGTATCCCAAAAATTGTAAGCCGCCCTGAGTCTTCGGAGAAGGGCGGCATATAAATGTAATTTTTTTTTTAAAAAAATGTTAGATTGGTAGGAGCTGGAGCGAATGAAGGGCACTCACCCCCACTACACAGCAACACTTGGGTCTCGCACATAGGCTTGCTAATTGTCAACCGAGCATCCCAACCATGTGAGCCACCATGCTCCTCAATCCTCATATTTATGATCTTGGCAGGTCTATATAGCAAAGGAAAGCTTTGCTTAATGACCAAATTGCTGGCCTAGTTGGGGTTGCTAAATAAGGACTACTTTGATATTCTTCCCAATTCACTCAATTCACTCAGCTGGTATTAGATATCAGGACACCCTAAATCAAAAGATGAGCTGTATCTTCACTACTTCTTAGATTATTAGTCTTTCCTAGCATTATTTGGAATTAATGTTTTCAGCATTGACATCCAATTGGTCAAGCAGACAGAGGAGTCCAGTTCACGGCCAAATTTTGGAGGGAGTTCCTGCGGACTATTGGGTTGTCCTAGAGTCTTAGCTCAGCCTTTCATCCAAGCACCAATGGGGGGGCGGGCAGAGAGATTCAACGCCATGGTAGAACAGTATCTGAGATGCTACGTGAATGATCAGCAATCCGATTGGGCGAACCTCCTGCCTTTTGCGAAGGTCGCCTATAATAATGCTGTTCACAGTAGCATGGGACTAACCCCCTTCAAAGTAGTGAGTGGCATGGACTTCATCCCAATGCCTGAGTATCCAAGGGATCCCCCCTCCTCCGTCAGCCTGACTGATTGGATGTCAATGCTGAAAGCAACTTGGGAGAATGTAAAAAAGGTGCTGCCAAAAGCGGAACAGAGCTATAAGAAACAGGCAGACAAACACTGGGCCTCACAAAGGCAATTCCGGGTGGGAGAGAAGGCAGGGGTGGGATTCTATTGGTTTGGATTGGTTCTGTAGAACCGGTTGTTATGATTCTGCACAGTTCGGAGAACCAGCAAATCACACCACTGGCTGGCCCTGCCCCTCCCTGCCCTGCCCAGTCAGTCCTCATCTTGCCCGCCATTGATAACCTGCCTTCACCGGCCATTGCTGCCTGCCTTCTGCCGTGGCCCTGATCTCCCTGGGTGAGTGAGCCTGCAAGTGAGCCCTGTTGACTCGACTCCCGGGTTGGCCTAGGCCTCTGCACTGTCCCCCCCCTCACTCCCACCGTCCCTGGGCTTCACTGGCTTGCACATTCAGCTTCTCCCCCTGGCTGGGAAGAAGCCGCATGGCCATGGCCTCGCTGGCTGGGAGAAGGTTCTCCTCCCCCTGGCTGGGAAACTGCATGGCTGAGCTGGCCAGGAGAACAAATTCCTCAATGATTTCTTTGCTTACTGATTTGAGGCTCTTTCGCGTTTCTTGCCATCGTGTGTAGGGAAAGAAAAGTTTGTGTGGGGCTAAAAAAAAAAAAAAAAGTTCAACCAATCAATTCCAACTTCTCACGAAAGAAGAAGAAGATCATGCAAAGTTGGAATTGATTGAATTTTTTAAAGCCCCAACACAACTTTTCTTTCCTTGCATATAATGGCAAGAAAAGCGAAGGAGCCTCAAATCAGGTAGGCCAAGAAATCCTTGGGAGAAGTGAGGGCATCTGGCGGTGGTGGGTGGGGAAAGCTCCATGGCACAATGCTGCAATGGTGAAACAGGCAGCGGAGTGGCTGGCATGAGATAAGGAGGTGGCTGCTGTCCTTCTTTTCTCCCTGTTCCTCCTGCTCCCCTTTGTGCTGGTTGCTCCATTTCTTGTTTCTACACTGCAGCGCAGCACCCAGGAATCCATTTTGATAGCATGGGGGGGGGTGTTAATTTGCCTGGCCAAACAGTCTCTGCTATGCTCAGCAGCACCTTCGATCAGGTCGCTCCGTCAGCAGCGAAAAAAACAGTCCCATCGCAATTTGAAACAACCCCGAGGGCTTGTTCACAAACCACATTCCCCAGCTTCTCGGCAGGAGTTCTCTCCAGGCTCAGCAGAGCCAATTTGGCTCGTCTCGTCTGCGCAAGCTCACATCATTCTCCCCCGCGCTGCTTGGCGTGTCTTTTTAGCTATTTATCTTTTTAGCGCAAAAGGGCTGGTGTGTGTATGTGCTTTCTAGGGGTCTTCTCTTTTAAGAGGCACTAGCTTTGGGATTTACAGGATTGTGGGTTGATCTGCTTCCTGCCACCGCCTCCTCCTCTCCCTTTGTCCTTTGACTTTATAGGTAGATGGTCCTCCCTGGGATTTGCTGTATTCTGTTGAAACTTGTTATTTACCTAGCATATGTGTCAGGATCAGGGAGATTGGTTAGCAGCTAGCAAATATTCTACCTTTTCTTACATGAAATCTGCCTATATCTTTACATCTGTAGATCTGGTTTTAAGATTGTGATCATACAAGGCGAATAATTCAAAATTAAATTTTTATTGATAAAATGCTGTCTCATCTCTTCATCCTGACACTGGATATGGGATCTGTAGCAAAAAGAAGGCTGGGGAATTCTGGAGGTTGAAGTCCATAAAGGTAGCTCCCGATTTAACAACCATTCCTTTCACCCTCTGTTCCCGCCTTCCATTTCATGAAGCCAATAACTTTATTCTGGAAATTACATGTCCCTTGAAATTAACAGGATTAACTTCTGTATATAAAGGTAGTCCTCAATTTACAACAGTTCATTTAGTGACCATTCAAAATTACAATGGCACTGAAACTTTTCAACTTACAGTCATTGCAGCATCCCCATGGTCAAAATTCAGATGCTTGTCAACTGGTTCATATTTGTGACAGTTGCAGTGTCCCAGGGTCATGTGATCAACTTTTGCAACCTTCTGACATATTCACTTAAGAACTGTGTTATTAACTTAACAACTACAGTGACTTACTTAACAACTGTGGCAAGAAAGGTTGTTAAATGCGGCAAAATTAATTTCATACCAAAGGAGCAGCTCCTCGCATTGTGGCTGCTGCAACAAACATGAGAAGCCCAGACAATGTTTTGAGCACAGTTAATATCTCTAGCCCAATGAGCTCTCCATTAACATTCACCAAACCTGTCAATTTACCAACTCCAGTTACTGCACCAGTGAACATCGCACATCCAGTCACTATCACCTCACAATGAATCTCCCAACACCAATGTCCTTAGCTGGCTCTTTAAATATAGCCATGAGACCTGTGGAAAGCATGCCTTTTCTTCCCTTCCCCAGGCACTGCCAACCTCTCCCCCCTAATAAAAAAAAACCTACAGCAAAAACTTCATGCAGTATTAAAAACAATAGAAAAGGGGGCTGTTGGGTATTGTTTAATGGACTGCTAAATTGGCAAAATGGACTGCTAAATTGGCCACACCCACCTAGCCACATGACATGGCCATGCCCACCCAGTCACATGACAACCTAGCCACGCCCAGTCACATGACCACCTAGCCACATGGCCACCTAGCCACATGGCCACCAAGCCACGCCCAGCCAGTCATGTGACCAGCAAGCCATGTCCACCCACCAACCCATGTCCACCCGGTCACATGACCACCAAGCCACACCCACAAATTAAGCCCATAGAACTGGTTGTTAAAAAATTTGAATCCCACCCTGGGAGAAGGTCTACCTCTCCACCAAATACTTGAGGTTAAGGCTCCCTAGCAAGAAGTTGGGGACAAAGTTCATGGAACTTTTCCCCATAGTAAAGGTAATCAACTCAGTCCTGGTGCAACTGAAGTTGCCCCGACTGTTAGGGAAAATACACCCGGTATTCCATAGTAGCCTCTTAAAACCTGAGGTGGGATCGACCCTGAGGCCACGACCTCGTGAACCCCTAGATCCAGTGGTCATAGGGGGCCAAACCCATTATGAGGTACAGCGAATCCTTGATTTGAGGTGGTACAGGAAACAACTCCAATATTTAATCAAGTGCAAGGGCTACCATTATCAGAGGCATCTTGGGTAAAGAGTAGAAATGTCCAAGCTGATTGCCTTGTGACGAGGTTTCATGCAGAAAACCCAAACAAACCTTGGTGGGGGGGTGTTCACAACCCTAAGTTCTATACCTGTAATAAATTTGTTTTCTTTTTGTGTTGTATAGGTCACCTTCAAGAAGTGAGGGGAGCTGAATATCAACTAAAAAGATATTCCTTTGGTCTTTTTAGCTGCCAGAAAAAGGGAGTTGGGGAAAACAGGGCATTCCTTAAGTACCTGATAATCACCCCGAAAACCCAAAGTTGTTGGAGCGCAAGGATATTACTGGAGAGCATGACTGATGACTCTTGGGGATGGATGTGTCCCATTGGAGAATACACATCCAGGGGGTGGGGGGTGGGGGGAAGATCAGGGTCAAGGGGGAAATGAATGATATATTTTAGTATTGGCTGCATCCAGCTAACACCAACATGGCCACTTCTAATAAATCCATTTACTTTTCTGTGAGATACGGCTAGAGACTTATGATTTGAATGGGGGTGGATTTGTTGAAGTTCTGACACTAATGATAAATCTCCCTGCCACCATTTTTTGTTCAGTCAAAAAACTTTTTTAAATTACTAAATCAGCTATTCCACTCCCTTCCAATTTTAGATGCCCATTCTTACCACTGTGCTCTTCTTAGATAGGCCTTGATGTATGTGTCGTCCAGCTTGATAGCACTTGTACAGTCTCCTATTGCTTCGCATAGCTTTCCAAGCTGAAAGGCAAACACCAAGATTAGGAACTAAACTCTTTGGCATTATTTTTAGTCATTAAGATAGAAAGCAATACATCTCTACTTCAATCTTCATTTCCTTTGACAGGTCTCTAAGCGAGTTTAGATCATGGCTTTTTGATCCCTCATCATATATTCTAACTAATACATCATCATCATCATCATCATTATTGATTTAATCTTCAATTTCATTCATAGTCTGGAACTGGTATAAACTTAACAGTTCAAGACCTAACCAAGGACCTGAGAGCTATTAAGGTAACGTCTGAGTATATAGGCAGTTGTGAGTAAGATGGGTTTTTTTTTTTGCAAAGTCAGAATATTCAGGTCTGATAAGTTCAAAATTTCCATGTATCTAGGCAACCCTTTGGGTATTGCACCAAGGCTTCCTATTACTATTGGTTCAACCATTGATTTCTTCCTCCACAATTGCTCAACTTCAATCTACAGATCACAGTATTTCATTTTTTCTAGCAGTTTCTCTTCAAGTCGTATTCACCTGGTATTGCCATATTAATGAACCAGACTTTTTTTTCCCACAATAGCAATGTCAGGTGTGTTGTGGGCCAGATGTCTGTTTGGATTCAAAAGCCCCACAAGATTTTGACCTGTTTATTTTCAAGAACTTTGTCAATTTGGTGTTCCCAGTAATTTTTACAGCATTTGAACTCAAACTTCTGGCAAAGCTTCCAATATATGATTTTGGCAACTCTATCATGACATTATAGATGATCAGTTTGTGAGATTTTGCTGCAGCCATTGATAAGGTGATCCGCTGTTTCATCTTTCTCACTGCATAAGCAACATTTGCTGTTGTCACTGACATGCTGAATTTTTGCTTTCATAGAATTGGTCTTCAGGGCTTGTTTTTGGGCAGCCTTTAGTTTCTTTCTTCACCTCCCTTATCTCAGCCATCTCCATGTTAGCTTTGTATCTATCTGTCCTTCAATGTCCTTCAGTATTGACTGTGCATAGACTTTTTTCCAGTTAGAAACTCAATGCTCATTTGTTCCTTTCGTTATTCTGCTTTCAATCTTGTTGTTTTTAAGAGTTTTCCTTTGTTCACCTCTTTTAACAGAGGCTCTTTTGCTTTTTTATGGTCATTTATGCCATGTTTTTCCTCTTCCAGTTTGTTTCACCTGTAAGAGTCCTCTGCTACACTGAGATCTAGGCAGGTACAATCGATCAATATCACTTTTTGGGTGCAGAACATGATGCATTATCATTAGTTTTTTTGTTTTTCAATCCAAGTTATCAAGTTCTAGCTGAGTCAAATCAATTATTTCAGTTGAGTATTGTATTGCAGGCACTGCCGAGGTATTAATTGCCTTTATGATATTTTTTCCACTTACCTTTGATCTTAAGATTTTACGGACTTGCTTTATGTATTTTGTTGAAGTAGTTTCCTTGACTTGATTGTGCAACAGATCAAAGACTTCCAAAACTCCTAAGTACTTATACCCATCTTCTGGTGTTACTGCTTTTTTCAACTCTTCATTATCAAGTTCAAATCCATCACCTTCAACAATTTTTCCTGCCTTAATTTCAGCAATTGTCGCACATTTGTCAATGCCAAATTGCATTTCAATGTCTCTGCTAAACTCCTCAGTGCTTTTCAGCAGTGAGCTCAATTCAGCTTTTGTTTTTCCAAAGAGTTTTAAATCATCCAAGTAGAGTAAATGGGAAATTTTCAACCATTTTTTGCTAATTTATAACCCAGTTGTTTTGTTCAAAATGCTTGCTAGTGGCGCCATGGGAAGTACGAATAACAGAGGTATTTTCCATCTTAATTTTCTCAGCTAGTTCTGGTTGTCAGTTCTTCAAGAACTGATTCAGCTCTTGCTTCTTGTTCCTCATCAATTTCTCTGATTTCCTTCCTTTTCTCTGGAACTTACTGTTCCACATCTAAATTATCTCTATTATCAGTTACCCTTGGGTCTTGATCTGTTGTTGATCTTGTTGTTGTTAAATCTTCAATGCAATTCAGTCTGGGACTTGTAAATGAACCAGACTTTTTTCTTTTCAACAATAGTGATGTCAGGCGTGTTATGGACCAGATTTCAATAGCTATATTTTTCCTGCTGTTCCAAGTGCTGCAGAAATGATTGACCAAATGCATTAAGCACTTGATAATTTTTGGAAGCTTTAAAATGCAAGATGCAAAAAAAGATAATGTCCTCTAATTATGCTTAGGGGTTTTCTTTCTATACTTGAGTGTTTGCAGAATGACTCCTTGATTTTATTCTTATTTCATCAGTTCTGTTAATCTCCACAAATTTTTTTCAGGTTTTAAAAATGCTGTTTACTTAATTCAAAAAGAACACATTGTATTACTCAGTTTCAGCATCACACAACAGTAGCTGAGTCAAAAATTAAAGAGACCCTATATCCACCCTCCACATTTATTAATAATGAAATTGCTCTTGAGACAAACCCAAATCACTCAGGTACAATACTTGTAAATCTAGAGATCAGTTAGAACAAATGCTACAGGCACCGCTATGGTTCAACTCTTTGACATACAATAAGATTTGTCAGGATTTAAATAAACAAGCAAACAAACATAGAGGCATTGCTATTCTGAACAATTTCTCATCTTTATTATTTCAGGTTTCAGTGGTGAGAAGACTTCTTCTAATGTGGCCTTCATGATCTTTTACAATTGAAGGTTAAAAGATTCTTCAAGGCCTTTTGTATCACACATCGCAATAAGGAGAGAGAGTTGAGGTAATGTCTCCCACATTTAAAACTGTTTGTGTTAGAAGGCTTCAGAGAGATACCTGATCTAAACAAAAAAGACCCTACTTGGGCACTTACTTTGGAATTAACAGTTCCACGATTGCAGTAGAGTTTGGCATTGGTTTTCCTGTTGTTTGGATCTATTGCTAGAGCCTCTGTATAAAGTGTGAAGGCCAGCTTATAATTCCCTTCCTTGAAAGCCTTGTTACCTTCATCTTTCTTTGCTTTCAGAGCTTTGGCATTCTGAAGAAAGAAGTGGGTCAAAAGATAATGAAAGTCTTTGAGTAATTAAAAAAAACCTCGGGCTGTCTTAGCATATCTTAGTTGGCTAACTCGCACAAAGATTTCTATTAAAGAATTACCCAATTCCCAATCTCAAGATCTAGCAAATGGAGAGAAGTGTTTTGGACACATCTCAATACATTGCCAAAGTTGTGCAGTATGAAGCAATTAATAATATTTGGAAGGAAAGAGATTATTATGCAGATGATAGGATTTCTTCTCTACTCAGTTTGAAAATACTCAGCTTAGCGCCTGCTTTAGTAATGTAATAGCAAAAGCAGATTTCTAGCTGCTACCTACCACCATCTATCTTCTTTTGAACATTGCATGAAATTTAGCATTTCCAAAGTAATTCCTGGGACCCCTTTGGAAAAATTCGAGTAAGTCAAGAGTTGAACCTCTGCATCTTTTAAAGTATTTATTTAAAACATTTTTAGCAACTCCAGGATGCTGTGACTAGTAGCATCCTTCACCACTGGACATTGGGGTTGTGTATTAGCAAGATTTGGAAAGCCACACCCCACCCAGGCCTGTCAGAAAGCCCATACATCTCCCCAGCATTTCTTTTGATGCTTACACGGCAGGCAAGGCAGGCCTTATCGTGGTCAGGAGCCATTTTTAGTGCCTGGACGAAGAACTGCACAGCCTTTTCGATGCAGTCCTCATAGTAAAGGCAAAGTCCTCGGACATAGAGAGCATCAGCATTTGTTGCATCTATTCGCAAGATGTCACTAAATATAGAGCGCAGGAGCAGAGGAAAAACATCACAGGACAGAAACAGAGCTGGGTACACTCTCAAACCAAGACACCAATACTGTAAACAACCTGTAGCATAACAATATGTGAGTACTTCAAATCAATGCATGATGCCTCACTTCTGCAGTTTCCAGACAAAGACAACATCCTTTCTAGTTGTCCACTGTCTTTCCTTTTCTCTAATTCCTGACACTGGCTTTTTGTTGTTGTTGCTTTTATTCTAGTGGACCATTTCCATTCCAGTTCCCTTCTGTTAATTTCAAATAAGTATACCCATGAGTATTTTTATTTATAACCACATTTGTACAGTTGTTCATTTCACAAAATGACTTTGGGATGGTGTACATAAAATAATTTTTTGAAAGCTCCTATTGCATTTTATTTTGTTTTCTGCCAGGACCCTTTTGGACACAAAGATGCCTCTTTAGAACTAAACAAGCTTCAGTCAACTATGCCCACTGGTGGGGGAATTTTAGTTTCCCAGGTTATTCATTTTTCATTAAACACCAATTTATACAATTTGCTGTAAATTCTGAACCTGATGGAATGATTAGAATAGTGAACTTGTTCGGGCAGGATTGAAGTTGTCTTCATCCTGTCCTTGTGGGTCTTCTGCTAGTTCAGCTTAACAGGAAAGGGAAGAGTGTGATGCCAAAGTTAGTTGTTACTCACACGCTCTTTTTCTGTGACTGTGCACTTCTGAACAAGAAATTGAATTTACTTCTCAACACCTTTATTCATATCCTTGTTGATTCTCCTCAAATTACTTGAGGATCTTTCCACTAGTTTATTTTAATTCCATTCCTCTATTTCCATTCCTCCATTCCTCTCCTTTCCCATCCCTTTATTTTCACAATACATTCCAGTTAGTAGTTTTAAAAACTCTGGTTTTTGCAAAAATGAAAAAAGCAAAAACACACAAACATATACTCCACTGTAATTTAGAGAAATAAAAACTATTTTGGGTGCCACTGTGACTTCTCAATACTAGATTATGCAAAAGCACAGTTCCAGTCTTTTTATTAGTATCAGGAACATGAGATATTGCCCTCAGTGTTAACTACATTATTATTTATACATATAGGCTTTCTCATAAAACCTATTATAGTTCTTACCTTATAACAGACTGGGCTTCAGAATAGCGACCTAGCAAAGCTAAACATTCTGCTTTGAGGATTTTGAACCGGTGACAGGCAGGGGCAAATTCTAGAGCACGATCCATACAAAAGACAACCTGGGGAATAGACACAAAGAGAAAAGAAAAAAAAACCAGAACACAAAAACTCAAGATATTGATTTGGAGGCAACCCTAGGCCTGCTGAAGATAGGCATGCAGCTTGAATAATCTGTAATAGTTAGGAGTTCTGCTCTGAAACAAAATTCAGGATAGGCAAAAATTAGTATCTTTTCCATTTAACTCATAATTCACAAAGCGTATGGTTAATGTATGTACTGGTATCTCTTAGCAGCTTTTGGTCTTAATAGCTAAATAAGGGTCAATATGTTCAGAGGCAGCATACCACACTACTGGTTACTATGGAAAATATTGACAACATACCACTATAAGTCTGAAATCTGATTTATTTCATACATTATAACATAAGTATACTTATAGATCTACATAAAGGGTCTTTTGGATAGGATCCATATCTCTTGCAAGTTAGCCTAAGGCTTTGAAATGGTACTAATTTTCAAACACCAAAGCTCGGCTTCTCCTAAAAGTCTTATGAACCTTTTATTTATTTATTATTATTTATTTATTAATTCGACTTGTATGCCACCCCCTCTCTGAAAGGACTCGGGGTGACTCACAGCTAAAAATACAAAAATAAATAAATTACCTAAAAACATATTAAACAATTACAAGCCAAATTAGAATTAAAAACCCCAAAGTTAAAATAAACAAGCCCCAGAGGTCAGCACAGCAGATTGTAAAAATAGCCAGGTCTTTAAATGCGTGGGAAGGTGCGGAGATCGGGAGCCAGCTGGAGCTCCGGTGGAAGAAGATTCCATAAAGTGGGAGCCACAGAATAGGCCCTTCCCAGTGCCGTAGCGACATTGAGTGCAGGCGGCACCCGAGGAGACGTCTGTCGCCCATACAGGCGGTTGGTATTGATGCTGGGAGAGAGTGGATTCTCGTAAATATCCTGGACCCATGCCATGTAGGACTTTGAATGTTAACACCAAAACCTTGAATCTCACCGGGAGGCAGCGGGAAGCCAATGCAGGCAGCGCGGAGGGTGTAATATGGGAGTATCGGGAAGCTCCCATCACTACCTGCGCAACCATTTCTGCACCTGAAGCCTCAGAGTGGTATGCAAGGGCAGTCCTAAATAGAAGCGTTACAGTAGTGAGTCGAAATGGCGAGTGCCTGAGTGATGTCGTCGCAGGGCATCTCGGTCCAGATATGGCGCACTGGCAAACCCAGCGGATCTGGGCAAAAGCCCCCTGGCCATGGCCCCACCTGCTCCTCCAATTTGAGCCATGAGTCCAGGAGGACCTCCAGATTCCATGCCCTGTCCCGCGGGGGCAACACCTCCTCCCCATGACCAAAGATGGAACCCCGGACTGGACTGAGATGTCGGTATGCACAACCACTCTGTCTTGGCTGGATTGAGTCGAAGCATGTTCCTGTCCATCCAATCCTGCAGCTTCCAAGCAGGACATCACAGAGAGCATCACTGATGTGGCCGGGGTGGGATGTATAATGTGTATCATCAGCATACTGATGATAGCTCACCCAAAGCCACGGATGATCTCACCCAGCGACTTCATATAAATGTTGAACAAGAGAGGCAAGAGGACCGACCCTGGGGCACCCCACAAGTGAGATACCTCAGAGTGGACCTCTGTCCCCTGCCCACGTTTGCGAACGTCGAGAGGTAGGAGGAGAACCACTGTAAAACAGTGCCTCCCTCCCAACCCCGAGAGTTGCAACAGGATACCATGGTCGATGGTATCAAAAGCAGCTGAGAGATCTAACAGGACCAGGACAGAGGAAAAACCCTGTCGAGCCTAGAGATCATCAATCAGGCGACCAATGCTGTCTCCGTGCTGTACCGGGCGGAAGCCCGATTGAATGCGGATCCAGGTAGTCCGCTTCCTCCAGGAAGAGTGGCAATTGCTGCGCCACCACACTCTCAACCAACCTAAAAAGCGAAGGTTGGAACTGAGCGAAAGTTGTTCAACCGCTTGGGTCCAGGGCAGGCTTCTTCATCACCGCTTCTTTCAAAGTGGCAGGGAACAGCCCTTCCCTTAATGAAGCGTTGACCACTGCTCGGAGCCAGCCGCATGTGACCTCCCTGGAGGCATAAATCAACCAGGAAGGGCGGGTCCAATGAACATGTGGTGGAACTCAGCCGCGCATCCTGTCCATTCATCCTCAGAAACAGGATCGAACTCAGTCCAGATTACATTAGCCAGACCACTCACATCCCCATCCTCAGACCACTGCAAGTCCGGCGCAACCCTTCCTGGATCCGGCGATTTTATCCTGCAGATACTGACCAAATTCCTCAGCTCTGCCCGCGGGAGTCCGCCACCTCCCCAAGGGTAAGAGGGAGCGACCCAGAACAGGGGCTGGCTGGGCGATTATCTCGGATGCTGAGGAGGAGAAATAAGACCTTCTCGCCCCCACAGCTACCAGGTAAGTCCTAATATGGGCTCTTAACTGGGCTTGGTGAGATCCGGAGCGGGTCGCCTTCTACCTGCTCTCTAGTCCCCTTCTAGTCCCCTTCTTTTAATGAGGGTATGTAGAGAAGTTTAAGAAGCACAAACACACACCTCAAGTAACTAAACTGCTATTAGTCCCTGATTAAGGTCATTCACATATTAATACCTGATATCAAACTTTTCTATCTAGAAGCAGTGGGAAATCTAACTCCCCAAAACACACAAGATGAGGCTTTCTGCAGGTCTAATCTCCAGAATTTTCCAGGAGAAAATTACGTGAATGAAACCTTTCTAGTATGCAACAATAACTTCCCATCTATAAGTTAGTCTTGGAAGAACATAAGAATATCTTTATTTTATAAGTGACGCTTGATTGAAAATATGCATGTAGCCATTCCCAGAAGTACTAACAGGTGAAGCACATAGTCTTTATTCATAGAAATTATTGGGTGAAACTTGTTCTGGGAGCAAAATAAACTTAAACCCAAATATGCCATAGTCACAAAATGGGGCAGGCGGATTGTGAGTGCTACTTAAAAATGCAAAACAAAAAATATGGACAGTAGATGATAGTGGATGCATCTTTGCTATTTAGAAGTTCTTCTTTTGGAACGTTTCTCTTGGAGGGTGTGTGTGTGTGTGTGTGTGTGTGTGTGTGTGTGTGTGGAATAAGAAAAAAATGTAAGCTATAGATTACTATCCATTTTCCACACTCTTCACCTAAACCACTTTCAATCTTTAAACTAGGTGCCTTTGCCCCAGCTTCTATGTGACTAGGACAGATATGGCCTAAGAATTCACCAGTATCTATTCTGCATACTTCTGTATTCTGGGATAAAAGCTTTTCTAAATAATTATTTAAAGTATGGCCTGAGTCTGCATAAGTCCACTAGTTCATCTGTCACAGCTTCTCTGTGTTCATGGGACAAGCCTGCTCAATGTCCCATCCCTGGTTCATATATATAACCTTTGCTGTGACCTAAGGTTTGGTAATTATCTTTTATGACCTTCCAACAAGCAAAGTCAATGGGGAAATCAGAATCATTAATGACTGGGTTACTAACTTATCAACTGCAGTAATTCACTTAACAATTGCAGCAAGAAAGGTCATAAAATGGGGCAAAACTCACTTAACAAATGTCTTGCTTAACAATAGAAATGTTGGGCTCCATTGTGGTTGTAAGTCGAGGACTATGTATACTGTATTTTTCAGCTACATATTTCAGTTTAAAAACATTTAAGAATGGAAAAGATGGGAAGGCATACACAAAGGCAGCTATAAACTTATTAATCTGAAAATATTAACTCCTGTACTCTTATAAGTGAAAATGTAGGGAAAGTGTCTCATTTTTCTGAATATTCAGTGCTCTGTGATTGCAGAAATTTTGGTAAATATTGCATTAGAAACTCAAGAAGCTGAAAATGATAAAATAAAAATGGCTTCAATGAAGCAGCAGCTACTATGACAAATGATGAACCTGAATTTCAGGTCTCAGTGAGTGTTCTCATGGTCTCTCAGCTAGCTGCACATGAAGAGGGCATTGTTGGTTTCAGGCTCAGCTGGATTCTCAAATTCCCTTCCCCCAACTCTTCTCACAGGTGACATCACCACTGGGTGCTGTGGAAAGTGCCGAGACACTCCAGATGATGGAGCCACAAAAAGGAGGAGCTTCTTCTCCAGAAACAAGGGACATATTTGATAATGCATAAGGGACAGAGAAGCCTAAATAGAGCTTGCTCAAATGTCAGACAAAGCAGATTTCTTCCTTAAGACAAACTTCAGATTGTCTCTGGTGAACCAGCTGCTCTTGGCAATTAGAAAGCAGCATAGTAAGAATTCACTAGGTCAGACAGAGGACTTAACACTGAAATAGTGGGGCTAAGCAACAATACCATCTTGCTGAAGAGCAATTAAGACAAATTTGTTACTCAAGAGAGACAAAAAAAGACAGGGAGAGCTAGAGGTTTGAAACACTTGTGGTGGTAGTGATGGTGAAATAAACCTCCTGCTTCCCATTCATGAAAAGGTAAGATGAAATTAAGTAATTCTGAAAGCAAGAAAGGAACCCCATTGTCCCAACTAAACAGTTTCTTACTCTCTCTCTCTCTCCCTCCCTCCCTCCTCTCTCTCTCCTCCTCTCCCTCCCTCCCTCTCCCTAATTACACAACACACATATATACACATCAAGTAATCTTTATCACCTTTCGGAAATCCCGTTTGTCAAAGTCAACTTCAGCAATTTTCTCATAATCTAGAACAGCTTTGGCACTCTTCAGCTGGAACAGAAAGCATCATATCAGATTAGAAATATTAACTGTTTGTAGGACATCAGGCATTTTGTTGTCTTCTAGATATATTTAACTACTGAATGAATCTACAAGATTCTCAATCAGCTATTAGCCATAATTCTGAGAGCAATAGCTCACTGTATTTCATGGATAACAACACTGGGGAGTCTAATCTAATGCTTTAAATTTCATATTTATTTGAACTTCATTATGATATCTTTCTTTTTGATAAACAATATTTAACCATCAATTTTCAACATAATCTTAATAATACATGCTAATATAAGATAGACAATGTCTTGTAGCCAATATATATTCAGGATGTGGGTTATGATTAAGAATCAAGTTTCTAGCATACATGACTTCTAATGTCCCTGAATATATTCAGGCAATATTTAAAATATGCTGCAGCACTTGTGGGCAGAATTTCTGTCCTCTGTTTTGCATACATCTGGAGGGTTATACTGTAAGAGTTATACTTCTGTACAGGGCAACTATTTACATTAGCATTTACACCCCACATTTAAAGGAGTCAGCATAATGCAACATGGGTCCTCAAACTGGGCATTCGGACTTCTAGGATATTATGAGCAATCTACTGGGAGTGGGATTTTTAAATATCAGACTAAGCTTGACAAATAAAGCGTTAAGTGCTGCCAAAAGATTCCCTTCATTTTAGTTAAACTCACAATTGATTTGTTGAGATAAAAGGGGCAAAGTCTGGAGCAAGTTCTGAGACATGACTAAAACTGAAGGTGTTTTCCAACTGTGCAAAACCATCCATTTGTAAAAGAACTGTGATTGAGCAACATCTGTTGATTTTTAGGATTTAAATGAAGTTAGATAATTTCAAAAACCTGGTTAATATAACATGCTAATTGTATTAACTGCGCACTTAAGGCAAATGGAGGAACAAATGGACAATTCACACCAGAGAAGGGATCATTTTGTAGATCTTATCATTAATATCTCAAATGTTTTTGTGACACACACACACAATGTTCTGTACATTAATTTTAATAATATATTGACAGATTCAAAATTATATCATTTTAAGAAATGGTTTAAGGACAAGCATAGTTCTAGAAAGAACATGAGGGTTTTAAAGAAAATCCAGAAATTTTGTATATAAAAAGAAAAGGAAGCTTTCTTATCAAATGAAGACTGGAAGAGATACAGTATTTCTTCTACTCACAGACTTATAGCTAGGACAAGGGACAAAACATTTAATTCACTAATGTCCTGTGTGTAACTGAAAACTGAAATAACTGTATACATTCAAAATGAAATTTAAAACTGAAATTTGGTATTCAAAAGAAATGTTAACTAAATTAATATAACCCAGTGCAACGTATCTTGGGACTTTTATCAATCAAACAAGGGCTGCTTGTTTGTCCTTTGGGAGTTGGGTGGCGTAAGTTTAATTAAATAAATAAGTTTAATTAAATAAATAAATGCTGAACCAGATCAATCACCCAAACCAGGGGTGGGATTCTCCCGGTATAACAATTGGTTTGCTAATCGCGCGCTTCACACGCTTCGCACACCTAACACACGCTATTGCAATTACTTACCTTCAATGGAAGTAACACAGCTGAGGTGTGACAATCTGCTCTGCCACGCAACTCAGCTGAGTAGATATAGGTGAGTACAGTGCAGTGGTGTGCCGACATGATCGTTCGATGGAACCAGTTCGGAGCCAGCTGATCATTGTAGCTAAGGGTTCCCCTGAACTGGTCCGAACCAGGAGAATCCCACCCCTGCCCAAACCTCATGTTCAAAACCTTACCTCTTGCTCTGCCTGTGCATTTTTATCATCCAATTCTTTAACTCGCTGGAAGCAGCGACTGGCAGCCATGGCATTCCCCAGAGATAGGTGGCATTTTCCCTCTCTTAGATGTCCCTGAGAAGATAAGAACATTATAAAAGCATGCCAGTATAGTGTAGGATCAGGAGAGCTACACATGTGAGTCACATACCCTCAGAAAGCTATCGTCCATTCTGACTGATTGCTGAGCATCCCCAAGGGCCTCCCGAAATTTGCCTAACATCATGAGAGTGGCAGCACGGTTTCCATAATAACTGGCATTGCTGGGACATGCATCTGGAAGATAAGAAACAAGAAGGTAGTAGTTAATTTAGAAGCAGTAAAGAACTCACTTGTTCTGCATTGTGCCTTTTTGAAGACATCTTCAAAAAGAAAGACAAAGCTATGTGCTATTCTGCAAGATTTTGAACTCTTTCTCTCCACGAAGTAGATTTTATTTTTTATTTAATGATTATAATAAGATTTTTATTTTGATATACAAAATAAACTGGCCGGTTTGCACAGATTTGCAAAGAGCATTAAATACTTGTTTATGCCTTTGCTACAGAAACATAAAGAATACAAAGCAACTAATAGAGAAATAGGGTAATAGGCTAATGGCTAACCAATTCATGAAAGATCTATTTTGGTTTCTCAATCAAATACGCCATGAATTTCCCCCCCAAGATTTTTCATAACTGCAAAGAATAGTACTTTGATATTAAGAAAGATCTCTGTGCTTATAGTAGGCTATTTACACACTGCGTTCTAGACCCATACTGTATCTCTAGGACAGCCATGAATCAAAGAATATAACGTAGAAGGATATACTGATATACATGAAAAATCTTTATTCTGTATGTATTAAATGGTTTTCTGCATTAAAAATGCTGGATTTGACTGCTGTAAAGAATTATCCATCTGAGCCAATTCATACATACTAGAATAAAAACATTTCCAACTGAAGGAAATAAAAGGCCTTCATGATCTACACTTGGATGTGCCCAAAGTTTTCAGATTTCCCATCCCTTTCCTTTTCATCCTCACCTATTGCTTTTGTATAGTAATTGTATGCTTCATTGTAGTCCTTTTTGGCATAAAATGCATTTCCCTGCTCCTTGAAGGACTCTGCTTCTCTGAAAACAAAACAAAACATTATAATCTGAAATGCAGCAGCCTTCAATCCAAGCAAGATAACAGCAAAGAGATGATAGATCTATCTTATCTTACCAGAATCCTCACTACCTGAACCCTGAATAACAATTGCTTTGTGTTAAATATTGGGAAATGGACCATGCTACTGAATGCACCCTTCTTCATAAAACATTTATTCTCTCAATGATTATCATAATGAAGCAATAAGATATCCCTTAACTAACAATAAATAATGCTAATAATCCCATTTCTATTAAGAAGAAATGTGGTTAGAATTTCTTAGTTAACACTGGTGCTATCTAGATGTTTGGAACCACCACTTCCATATATAACTAACAATGTCTTGGTCATATAAATTTTGATTACCATTTATACTAAAATTAAATAAAAAGGTAAAGGTTCCCCTCGCATATACGTGCTAGTCGTTTCTGGCTCTAGGGGGTGGTGCTCTTCTCTGTTACAAAGTCGAAGAGCCAGCACTGCCCAAAGACGTCTCCGTGGTCATGTGGCCAGCATGACTAAATGCCAAAGGTGCACGGAATGCTGTTATCTTCCCACTAAAGTGGTCCCTATTTTTCTACTTGCATTTTTATATGCTTTCAAATTGCTAGGTTGGCAGAAGCTGGGACAAGTAACTGGAGCTCACTCCGTTACATGGCACTAGGGATTCAAACCACTGAACTGTCAACCTTTCTGATCGACAAACTCAGTGTCTTAGCCACTGAGCCATTGCATCCCTAAAATTAAATACATTACATCAAAAATGGGTTCCAAAAATGGAGAATGTTACTTGCAGTATCATTCTAGATACGTTTTTAAGCAATTATACTTTAATGAATACATTTAAATAAATTTTAATGCATTTTTTTGGACTAGTGATTAAGCCACTTGTCCAGAAACTAGGAGACTGTTGAGTTTTAATCTTGTCTCACGCATGAAAGTCAGCTGAGTGACTTTGGGTCAGTCAATCTCAGAGGACTGCTGTTGTGGGAAAAATAGGAGGAGGAAGGAGTATTAGGTATGTTTGTCAACCTGAGCTAATGTTAAATATAATTAAGATGGGACAGAAATAAATAAAGAAAAAAAAGCTAAATATGTAAATAAAAGTAAGTAAATAATCCCAGAAGAAACAGTGGGAAACCATTTATGTTGTTGTCAAGAATATGTTTTAATACATCTTTTTAAAAAGCTATGAAATTCTAGAAACTGCATAAACCACTGATTCTCCCCTACCTCAATAAGAGCTCTGAGGCTTGCCAACTTATTTACAAGTGCATGATTCTAAGTGAAGTTGCATTCAGCTGAATTATTGAAGACTATTGGTTGGAGGGGGGCTGTCTACAAATTCATACAGGATATTATCAAACTATGTCAGAATGAAATGTAGCACTCTGGCAAGCAGGCTCTTTATATAGTTCTGAATTTATGTTCTTAGGAGTGACAAGGAATGCCCAAGACGTTTTGAGCAAGCTGGGAATCCAACTCTCAAAAGAGCTATTGCAACAGTCAACCATAAGAAATAAAAAAGCACCCTTAAATCTAAGCTAATGGCTCTAAATTGGTTTCTTCAGTGGAATCCCACCCCCTTAGTACTCCTGGAAACAGCTAAATAAAGCAGTTTGGCCAGGACAATACAAGCTATTTAGGGAGAAAAAATCTCAAGAGAAAAAGAACAATGGAGGGTTGTATTGGTATGTGTTAACATGGTTTAACCTCATTTTGACCTCAGCCCACTGGCCACCCTCTCCAGACTCCTACCCTCAGACAGTTCCCATTAGAATGGAGCAGTTTAGTAGATTAGGTTGTAAATACAATCAAATGAATCTGAAAACATTTCATCTCATCAAAAGGCTGATAGAGGTCAAGATCAAAATAATACTGCTCACACTTAGCGTAGTCAATTGTGTTTACTTCAAGGTTATACGAGAACGACTCCTGCCAGCATCAAATACCAACCGCCCTATGCGGGTGCACAGATGGGGGCTCCTCGGGGTGCCATCGACAACTCAATGTCGTTTGGCGGTGACCCGGGGGAGGACCTATTCTGTGGCGGCTCCTACTTTGTGGAATCAGCTTCTGCCAGAGCTCCGGTTGGCCCCTGATCTCTGCACCTTCCACCACGATTTAAAGACCTGGCTGTTTGCGCAGTCCGGGCTGTGCTGACCTCCTGGGGGGGGGGGGGTTGATGGTTGTTTTAACCTTGGGTGTTTTAACTTTTATATTTGACTTGTTACTGCTTAATTTGGCTTTAGGTAATTATTTATTGTTGTGTTTTTAAGCTGTGAGCCGCCCCGAATCCTTTCGGAGAGGGGGCGGCATACAAGTCAAACAAACAAACAAACAAACAAACAAATAAATAAATAAATAGTGTCCTTGATTTGCCCTAGCCTACAAAAATTCTAAGGCTTAAGAGAGGGATGGCACATGTAATCCAAAAGGTATAATAAAATCCATGTTCCTATTCCCACTATTTTTAATGTGAATATGTGATTTGAAAATCACCAGGGGTGTGTGTGTATATGTGTGTGTGTGTGAGTTATTTTGGTAATTTGGCGGTGGTCTGTTTCGAGAGTTTTACTCATGGCCTCACGCGAGCGCCTAGAGGTGGTGGATGGTTACCCGGAGGTTCGGTGTCGTCATCAGCTGTTTGGCATCATTGGCGGCGGCCACGGCGGTGGCAGAGCCTCGGCGGCTGTGATGTTGGTGGCCGGAGATTCGGCGTCATCAGCTGTTGGGCATCATTGGCGATGACTGCAGTGGCGGTGGTCTGCAGCGCGGCGGCAGCGACGACGGCGGTGATGGTAACGATGGCCCAGGGGACCCCCACTGTTGCCTACCGGTCGCTCCGATGTTCCTCGGCCCTTGGGGGTGTTGCCTTTGATGGTTCGGTGCCCTGGTGGGCTCGTTGGTCCAGAGACGTCCGTGTTTTGTCAGCGTAGTGGGCCTGGATATCATAGGTGGGGCAGTGACCTTGTTGGGGGCTTTGACTTTCGTGCTACCCTCGACGTCGCTGCCCTCCCTTTTCCCTCCAGAGGTGAGAGTTCCTGGAGGAAGAGGCCCTGCGAAGGTAGCATCGGGGGGGCGTAGGCCTGGAGGCCTGGGGAGCCCAGACTGTTGGCAGTGGTGGTTATGGCCCAGGTTGGGTGAGTCGGCGCTGGCCTGGCGGGGTCGGTGGTTGAACTAACATCGGAGGAGAGACCCCCGTGGAAGGTTGGTGCCATGACTCTGGACCTGGGGCTGTGGTTGGAATTCGAACACTGTGTCATCCCTGGACTTGTTTCTTTGGACCCAGCCGCCCCCCATTTCTTTTCACTCTCGGACTGTTGGCTGCCTGCCTCCATCTATGGCCGCTGCTTCTCTGTGTACCCCTGACTCTTCCGGGACACTCTGGAAGGTGCCTGATCATCTGTGACAGTCGCCTTGGTTCATTCTCTACTGTCGGACCCTCTTCTTTCCTTCGGGTCCAGCTGCCCCCCATTGTAGTGAGAGGGCAATGGGTGGACTCAACTCCCTTGTTGTGAGAGGGCGGGGGGGGGTTGTCCATGGTTTTACCAGTGCCCTGTCACAAGCCACTGCGGTGGGAGAGCAGTGGCTTGGCCACTTCGACTCTGGTCCCCAGCAGCTGTGAGAGAGCTGCTGGTTGTGGGATGTTCTGGTCGCTATTGCCTGGCCCTTTTGTTGCACACTCTTCATCTGTGCAACTGTTATCATCTTGCCGATTGTTTTTTCCACCCGTCTGCCCTTGAAACGGGACATCTTATGCCAGCTTACTCTTTTTTGGAGTTACGGGCCCTCCAGACTGTCTCCTTGTCTCTGGAGTGGCCCTCTGGGTTATCGAGAGCCTACCTCAAGGACGGATCTTGGGATCCCGAGAGGTGGCAAGGGGTTAAATTTTAAATTTGGTATTAAGGGGAAACTTTTAATTTTTTTAATTCGCTGTTTTAATGGGATAGGGAGGGGGGAGGGAAATCAACTTTTGGGTCAACATTGTCCTTCCAGGCTGGAAATGGGTCCCGGTATGGGGGCTGGGTGAGGGGGCCTTGGGGTCCGTTGGGGAAGGGGCAGGGTTGACAATTCCCAGGGTGAATGGTTATGGCGGGGGGGACGAGACAGGGGCCAAATTATGTTATGAGAGCGCGCTCCCGCTGCTTACCAGCGGTGGCGTGCTCCAACCCCCAGGTCTCTTCCCACTCCCCTGGGGTCTTGGGAGGTGTGGTCCCTGGGCTTAAGCTGGTCTATGTGAACGCCAGGTCCATAGCCAACAAGTCATCCCTCCTCCGTGAGCTCATTGAGGAGGAGGCTGCGGATCTGGCATGCATTACGGAAACCTAGTTGGGTCCGGACGGGGGGTGTCCCTCTGTGCGATTTATGTCCCCCAGGTTTCCGTGTGCTGTACCGGTCTCGAGCCCAGGGAAGGGGCGGAGGGATAGCCATAGTTGTTAGAGAGACCCTGTTTCCAAGAGAGGCCACTGTCCCGCAGATAGGGTGTGAGGCTCTCCTCATGAGATTGGGCCCAGGAGGTCAGTTGGGTTTGTTGCTGATGTACCTGTCCCCCAGCTGCGTGGCGGCGGCCCTTCCTGAGCTGCTCGACGTCCTCTCGGGGGTGGCGGTGGAGTTCCCCAGGCTTATAGTTCTGAGGGACTTTAACTTGCCCTCTCTGGGGGCGTGGGTTTGGCTCAGGAGTTCATGGCATCCATGGCAGCCATGGACCTGACCCAGGTGATTCAAGGACCCACTCATGAGGGGGAAACTCGACCTTGTTTTTGTCTCTGGGCAGTGGTGTAGTGATCTGGGGGTTCTCCATCTACCCTACCCTTATCATGGACGGATCACTATCTCCTGTGGCTGGTCTTTCAATGGCTGTCCTCGCTGCTGGGATGAGGAGCCAACTCGATGGTTCCGCCCCAGGTGCCTGATGGACCCTGAGAGGTTTCAGACGGCCCTGGGGTTCTTGCCTACCTCCCCGACCACAGCCCAGCCGAGGCGTTGGTGGCGCCTGGCAACAGGCGCCTCGATGCTTCGACCAGGTTGTCCCCTTGCGGCCTCTTCCCCGCCGTAGATCCCAGTTAGCTCCCTGGTTTTCTGAGGAGCTCTGGGGGATGAAGCAGCGGAGAAGATGCCTAGAGAGCAGGTGGAGGACTAGCCGTTCCGAATCCAACCATGTCCAGTTACGAGCCTATATTAGGACTTACCTGGAAGCAATTAGAGCAGCGAGGTGTGCCTACTTCTCCGCTCTGATTGCGTCCGCAGAGGACTGCCCTGCGGCCCTGTTCAGGGTGACCCGCTCCCTCCTTCAATTGGGGAGGGGACCCTTTCAAGCAGAGCAGAAATTTAGTTTACATCTGGCGGATAAGGTCGCTGGATTCGGGCGGCTTGGACTCAGACTGGCAGGGGTCTGATGATGGGGTGACAACGGATCTGGTTGATTCTATCTGGGATGAGTTTGACCCGGTCTCCCTTGATGAAGTGGACAGGATCATGCGGAGGTTGTCCTCCACCACGTGTTTATTGGACCCATGTCCTTCCTGGTTGGTTTATGCCTCCAGGGAGGTTACCTTGCTGGCTCCAGGCAGTTGTCAACGCCTTGAAAGAGGCGGTGGTGAGGCCCCTCCACAAGAAGCCTGCCTTGGACCCGGCTGTTTTGGACAACTATAATCCAGTCTCCAATCTTCGCTTTTTAGCGAAGGTTGTTGAGAGCGTGGTGGTGCAGCAACTTCCCTTGTTCCTGGAGGAAGCTGATTATCTAGACCTGTATCAATCGGGCTTCAGGTCCGGACGCAGCACGGAGACAGCATTGGTCACACTGGTGGATGATCTCTGGAGGCTGGGACAGGGGTTTTTTCTCTGTCCTAGTCCTATTAGATCTCTCAGCGGCTTTCAATACCATCGACCATGGTATCCTTCTGCGGCGGCTCCGGGGACTGGGGGTGGGGGTCACCGTCTTGTGGTGGTTCTCCTCCTACCTCTTGGGCCATTCGCAGTTGGTGTTGGCAGGAGAGCAGAGGTCAGCCCCGAGGCCCCTCACTTGTGGGGTGCCACAGGAGTCTGTTCTCTCGCCTCTCCTGTTTAATATCTACATGAAACCTGGGAGATCATCCGAGGTTTTGGGGTGAGGTATCATCAATATGCTGATGATACCCAGCTTTATATCTCCACCCCAGACCAGATCAGTGATGCTCTCTCTGTGATGTCCCGGTGCCTGGAGGCAGTAAAGGTCTGGATGGGGAGTAATAGGCTCTGGCTCAACCCGACCAAGACGGAGTGGCTGTTCTTACCGGCATCTCAGCTTTCATTGGATGTACCATCTTTGGTCATGGGGAGAGTGTGTTACCCCGTGGATAGGGCGAGGAATCTGTGCGTCCTCCTGGATTCACAGCTCAGTTTGTAGGAACAGGTGGGAGCTGTGGCCAGGGGGGCCTTTGCCCAGGTTTGGCTGGTTTGCCAGCTCCGCCCTTACCTGAGCCGAGATGCCCTTTGAACAGTCACTCATGCGCTCGTCACCTCCAGAATCGACTACTGCAACGCTCTCTACATGGGGCTGCCCTTGCGGACTACCCGGAGGTTGCAGCTGGTGCAGAATGCCGCCACGCGGGCTGTGATGGGAGTGCCCTGATACTCCCATGTTACACCCCTCCTGCGCAACCTGCACTGGCTGCCAGTTGCCTTCCGGTTAGCTTCAAGGTGCTAGTAACAACTTATAAAGCCCTAAATGGCTTGGGTCCAGGGTACTTGCGGGAACGCCTCCTGCCAGCATCACATCGCCCTGTCGGCTCCCATAGGAGGGGCCTCCTTGGGATACTGTCCGTCAGGCATTGTCGGCTGGCGGTCCCCAGGACTAGGGCCTTCTCTGTGGGAGCGCCCACCCTTTGGAATCAGCTCCCAGTGGATCTCCGTCTGGCCCCTGATCTCCACTCCTTCTGCTGGGACCTGAAGAACTGGCTGTTTCAACAGGCCGGCCTGGAATGACCTGGGAGGGGGGCTTTTTAAGTGTTATTTTAATTGGTATTCCGACTTGTTGTATTTAATCTATTTTTATTGTAAATTTGTCCTGTTTTAATGTTCGCCACCCTGAGTCCTTAGGGAGAAGGGCGGCATACAAGTTGAATAAATAATAATAATAATAATAATTATTATTATTATTATTAATTATTGCCAAGAAGAGATTAGAGGTGTCCACATTTAAGGCTCACCACAATTCTCCATAGCAAGTGAGAGAAAATTAGAATGTAGTGAATGTATTATTGTACAACAGCAGAATATGAAATCATGGCTCTTGGACTTTTAAAATATAAACAAATTATAACTCCCCAAGTTGATCTATCAGAGAGAAGTGGTCCTGTTAAATCTGAAATGTAAAATTCTTATTTTTCCTTTGGAAAAAAACAAAATAGAAAAAGGCCAGTGCTCATAAGGATTTGATACTCAACTTAAGGTATATTTATGCTCCTTGTTAAGCTATAAAGTAAAATGATAATACAACTAATGCAATGCCATTTAATATTTTAAATATATCATTATTATCTGTTCTCAACAACATTTGTATTGTAATATTTCCTGCAGTAATTATGGAGACAAAGAAAAAAATAACATCAGAAATTGGAATTGTATTAGAATACCTATCACCACCCCACTGCAGATTACGCACAGGAATGTGTAACAATTGGTAGGGATTCCAGGCAAGTTATGTAGAATTAAACTGCCTTCTTATTAACCATTTAATCTCTGAGGAAACCTCTGAAAAGTTGCAGTTTCTTTCAATCTTAAATCACACACTAGAATCATGCACACTAACATCTACCAATTTTTATACACGTAGTGAGCATGCTATGTTTTAAGATGCAATTTAAGACAGAGTCCTGTCCTTGTTTACTAAGGACTGGCTGCCAGAACAAGAGGGAAAGTCAGGATCTCCTGATATCACAAATGATTGTTTCTGCTTCTAACAGATGCCATAGTCTGAATGAGGTCATTCTGCAAAGCTTGCACTGATGTAGGCTGCGTTCCCCACTTGCTACTTTTGAAGCTGAAGAAAGAATCTGGCTAAAAATACAATCCAATTTTCTGAATAGGTCTCTTTGTTGGGCAAGAAGTTGATGTCAATCTGTGAACTCTAGGGGGTGAGACACAGAGCTACAATGAAGAACTAAAAAAAGAAAAAATATCTCCCTATACTAAGCTTCTGGGAAGCAAATAGCCATGCTAGGAAAGATGCCTTTTGAATATGATACCATAGATTGTTATGGTATTGAAGACTGTTAGGGTATGGAATGCCAGGGCTCCTTAGCCAAGTCTTTGCCCACAATATGTCCATTCAGGATATCACCATAACTTTGACATCTAAGCCCTTTTTTTCACTGTTCCATTTCGTGGAACTTTTTTTACTATCCATGAGGTTGAACAGTAAAAAAAGTTCTTAGATGTCAAAATTATGGTGACGTCTTGAGAGGATAACAAAACTATATAAGGCATATCGTGGACAAAGACTTGGCTAAGGAGCCCTGGCATTCCATACATAGCAACAAAAAATATAAGCAATTATATTAATAGTAGCTTGCACACTACTAAGTGTGCAAATGTAGTTGAGGGTTGGACAACTTTTATATTAATTGGTGACTTAAGCAGGGCAACAGCCTAATATTTTATTTGCACAAAGTGTGAGATTGATAAAATTATTAGCCACACTCTCAGTTCATTAGGAATTCATTACAAATATGCAAGAGTTATTTATGTTAAAAAAACGAGTCCACAAGGAGTATCTATGGAGATTCTCAATCATCCAGTTCATTTTTGTACCAAAGGTACTTTTTCTAAAAGACAACTGGACATTCTTGGTTTTTTCTTTGAAAACGTTTTGCTTCTCATCCAAGTTTCTCCAGTTCTAACTGAAGTTAGTAGGGTTAGAACTGAAGAAAGGCTTTCAAAGAAAAAAAACCCAAGAAAATACAGTTGCCTTTTGGAAAAAGCATCTTTGGGATAGTCCACAAGGACTTGTAAAAGCAGAAACCTTAGTGCGTTTCTATCCTCTATGTTAGTATTTTATAAACCAAAGATAAGCTCTAAAATAGCAATGCATAAGATCAGTAAATCACATAGTTTGCACAACATAAAGTTGGATATATGAACTATCACAAGATAAGTATTAGGAATTAGGTCTGTAGGGATTTTTTTTTGTTTGATTCTCCAGTTTTAACTTGCATGATGCAAATGCAATGAGTATAATGCAAGTTATTGTAGCATGTGAATAAACATTCATCTGTGCACCAGTGTCGCCTAGCGTCTAGTGAAAACAACTGAAGTCAAATAAGTAAGATGCTGTGTAAAGTTCTGAAAAAGGAGCTTTATAACAGAGATTTGCACTTTTTCTTCAAATTCTTCTCATAATTTTAAGCTTATGTCTTTGGGGTTTTCTTTGACTTTAAGATCACACTTTGATTCAAAATCTTTAATAAGATTTTCCTTTCCTGCAGTGTATATACCACATTGCTGTGCCAGATATTGTGTGGTTTTTCCAGATATTCTGTGAGCTTTGGTTTTCTTTTCCTGGAAATTTGTTAGCTCCAGATATCAAAACTCTATTTGTTATTTAGAGCTTGATTTTATTCTCTGAATAGAAAAGGTAAGAAACTCATTGCTAAGACAACAGAAGCTTTACTGTACTCAAAATTGTGACAAACTCAAAACTGCCAAAGAAATCACTTAAAAAAATATTAGAACAGGAACATGCCTTTATTTCTCATTATTCTATGCAACAACTGTGTTGTTTTAGCATGTTAAAATCTTGAAGACTGAATATTATTATACTACATCATCAGAAGAATATTAAGTACTATACAGTACCTCTTTTTTATTGCTTCAAAATTTATTGTTATTGAAAATGGGATGAGGCGTGTTCTTAGAGCAAAAGTACAAGAACATTTTCATGTAGGAACCTCAGCTAATCACTACACCTAGGCAGAGTTTAATGTTTATTCATGTATACATTCCCTCTTAACACTTTTACAATTGCTATGAAGGAAGGGGAATTATACAAAGTCTAAAGCCTCAGACTGACTTCAGGGACAGAGTCAAGAATACTTAGAAAAAAATTCCTTACAAACAAACTGATTAGGAATTCTTGCAATTTGCCCTTCTGAAAAAAGAAAGAAAAAGAAACTTGGAAGAAGTTTGGATTTTCTGAATCACATAGACCTAATAATTGGGGGGGGGGATTATTCCTACTTACTGAATTGCAGTTAATTTTTGAAGTCTTTGATGCACACTAAGATTGCAAACATTTTCATTACCTAAGTAAGTATTCTGTGCTAATGAGCGTGAGGTTTGCTCTGTGTTTATATAAAACAGCTTGCCCTGACAATGTTGATTGAGATGTGGTTTTCTCCTTGGTGATGTCTTGATTAGGGCATTATTTTCTATTTGTCTCATGTTAATCCCTGCTCATCTGGATATAGCCTGCTGGATATTGTCTGCTATCTTTTTGTTCTCACTTTCTAATTGTCTTTTTTGAACTATATATAAATGTGTGATTTGTGTCTACTTATGGCTGATTTACCTAAAATTCCCTTGTCTGAATGCCAGGCTTCCAGGAATTCCATAGTGCTTCTGAATTTGACTTGGTTAAGGATGCTTTGTTTTCTCCGTTGTGGTGGAGATAGCATTCAGGATCGGGTTGATCAGTCTCTGCTGCTGATTGGACTGAGTCTGCCAAAACTCTTAGGACACTCCCCCTGTTGCCAGGGACCTCCCGAAATTGACTCAGTCAGCTAGCTGGACGATGCGTTAATTTCTTCTCCTAGCAAATTCAAAAATCTTGAAAAATTGATTCAGAAAATAGGAGTAAAATCACCAATCCTGAATACTATTGCAAAGCTGGAACCGGTCTACCACTTTGACAGCTGTCAAACGGCAGCGCAGTTGGGGCTTCGGCCCAGGCTGTCAGATGTCAGATCGGCTGAGGGCCGATCTGCAACGTACTGAGGTACTGGTTGCGGGAGGTGTGTTGAACCAACATCCACACTTCTCTCCCGCACTTTGGCTTGGTGAGTCTCTCAACGGTTTCAGCTGTTGTAGATGCCAAATTAACCACGGTAGCATTTAAAGGGGCAGAAGACTGCAGCAAAGACCAGCAGGGTGACAGGCAGATAGGAAGATTAGATTTAGGTAGGAAACTGTCAGAAAGGCTGCAGAGTAATTGGTTTTAATTCAGGAATAACATTGTTGGAGTTAAAAATGGCTGAATCGCAAAATGCTAACCGCGCTGTCAGGAAAATGGAGGAGACAGCTCGCAGGCCATCACGCTCTCTAAGCCCAGCAGCCCCAGAACAGATGGCTTCCCTTTACAGCCACAAGCCATAGGACAAGGCTGCAGGAACCCAAAAGGGCTCCAAGGCAGCAGAGAGGGATGAGCGCTGCAGGGACAAGGGTCTGGGTAAGTTATGGGCTCAAGGGAAAGAGCAAAATGACGAAGAAATGGTGCCCAGCATAATTTCCCGCCCAAATGAGGAACGACCATTATTGAGAGAAGAGAGGCAGCAATAAACTGACAGGACTGTAGTAGCAGAAACGGCCATAGGGGGAGCTCAAGAGCAGCAGGAATCTATTGAGGCTCCTGAGATTAGAAACTACTTCTCTGTCTGCCCAGCAACAGAGCAACTGACAGTCACTGATCAGAGACATAGAATGGCTCCAGAGGCGACATTTACTCCATGTCAGCTGGGATTAGACCAGTAAGGGGGCAGGAACCTGAGTTCCAAGTTAATATGCAGGCTATGTTAAATGAGGCAGTAAGGCAAGGAGTGTCAGCTGTCTTGAGACAGACCAGAGGCTCACCCTCAGAGATTTCAGTTTCTTCATCCAGAGGTAGTAGGAGACACTGGTCTCATTATGATGATCATCTTTCCCTGCATACAGAATCAGATGTATATATTCCTGCTGAAAGCTCCCATTCTATCACATCTGACAGTGGCCAGATGATGGACAGGAACTATTCTGATAATGAAGGCCTCTATCCCGGGCCTGTTCCAACCTGCCATCTTTAGGTCTCTCCTCTTTAAGGCCAAAAAGACCACAGGGCGAGGCTTGGTTCCCGAACCACAGGAGCCTGCAGACCCCGCTGAGGACCCTAATGACCCATTGTTTTCAGCAAAAACAGTCACAGCAGATGTCATCCCTGCACCAAAGGTGTTTACCACAGTCATCCAAAGGCAGTGGTCATCCCGCGGGTCCGGTCCAAGCCCTTCCTCCCTAGACAAGAAATTGTTTAATGTAGGAGGTGATCTCTCCAAGGCCTTAGAAGTCCCCAATGTCGATGCCCCAGTTGCGGCCCTGCAAGCCAACACAGACATCCCTGGGGAGCATGAGGACTCGCTGAAGGCTGAGGACAAGAAGGCTGAGCAAACGTTGCAAAGAACACACTTGTCAGCAGCATGGGCAGTGAAGACTTCCACAGCCGCATCATTCTTTAACAGGGCCTCTCTCATCTGGCTTCAGGAGCTGCAAGAGAGAATTCAACTGGACGATGTCAGATCGCACCAACATGTGAACAAACTATTGGCAGCAGTGGAATTTTCAGCTGATACCACACTCAGCACTGCCAGATTTGCATCTAGGGCAATAGTGGGTATGGTGACCTCTCATCGCCTGCTCTGGCTAAAGCAATGGCAGGCTGACATGAGGCACAAATGGAGGTTGGCCACTGCCCTCTTTAAAGGGGATAAATTATTTGGAGAGGCTCTGGACAAGTTCTTGGTGGACTCCAAGGACAAAGTGAAGGTCTTGCCGTCCAAGTCCAGAAAGAGTGAATTTAGATCAACTCCCTACGCCAGACGCTCCTATTATAGTACCCCTGATGCAGGAGGGGGATTCCCCAGACCCCAGAGGCCTTTTGCCCCCAGGCAGAAACAAAACCAGGACAGGACAGGTAGAAATCGCCCTTTAATAATGCCCCTTCGAGGGCTGGGGTCGTCCCTTCCGATGCCCCAGATAAAATGGATGTCAACCCTCCCATTGGGGGAAGCCTGCCTTGTTTGCCAGACGTTGGGAAGAAATAACTACTGACACCTGGGTCCTGGGTCAGTCCGCTTGGGACTATCTACAGAATTCTTCTCTATGCCCCCGAGGTTTTTTATTCGTTGTCCTGTCTCTCGGAATGCAGAAAGAAAGACCCTTATGGAAACAGCTATTCAGCACCTGTTGGAAATCCAAGCTATTCAGCTGGTGCCTGAGGGTGAACAGGGCATGGGATTCTATTCCATCTTGTTTGTAATCCCCAAAGCCTCGGGGGGGGGGGGGATGGAGAGCAATTCTGGATTTGAAGCATCTTAACCACCAGGTGAAATACAGGTGGCTCAAGATGCATTCACTCCAGTCCATCCTGGAGGGAATTAGGGAGGGGGACTTCCTTACCTCCTTTGATTTAATGGAAGCCTACCTCCATGTCCCTATTACCCTTTCACATCGACAATTCCTCAGGTTCTGTTACAATGGGAAGCACTACCAATATAGGGCCTTGCCCTTTGGACTTTCATCAGCCCCAGGGCATTTACTAAGCTGTTGGCAGCCCTGGCAGCCCACCTTAGGGCTACCCCAGTTAGAGTCCAGTGTTATCTTGATGGTAAACTGGTCCAGTCATCTTCCCCAACTAGGGCAGTAGAGGACTTAGAGCTCACCATTCAGGTGCTTCAAGAGCATGGCTTCTCCGTCAACGAGGCCAAAAGCCATTTCACTCCCACCAATACCTTACTTCATCTGGGAGCTGTAATAGATACTATCTCCTGCAAGGTGTCCTTATCCCAAGAATGTCAGGAGAGTATCAGGGACTTAATTGGACAAGTAAAATCTCAACCTAGAGTGTCTCTGGGTACGCTTTGCAAGCTCCTGGGGAAAATGATATCATGCATTAATATTGTGCCCTGTGCTAGATTGCATGCCAGGTCACTTCGATAGTTTCTTCTACCTTATCAGAAGACGGGTAGGAGTTGTTCCCCCTTACAGGTCAGATTAACTCTGCTGGTCCTTAAGTCTTTACGATGGTGGTCAACTGAGGCGCTTTACAGGGGACTCCTCTTCAAGGAACCGGACAGGTTAGTGCTGACCACAGATATCGAATGCCGATCGCCCTGTGTGAACACACAGACTGGGACTTCTCACTGTGCCGTCCGCAAGACAGTGTTGGCTGGCAGTGCCCCGGGGAAGGGCCTACTCTGTAGTGGCTCCCGCCTGTGGAACCAACTACCCTTGGGTCCGCTTGGCTCCTGATCTCCTCTTTCTGCCATGATCTGAAAACTTGGCTGTTTGAGCAGGCCGAGCTGGACTGACCTCTCGGGGTTAAATTGATTTTATTTATTGGGCTTGTTGGGTTTAATTCTTTTTTAAAGTATTTATTGTCTGTATTTTTGTGAGTCACGAGTCCTTTCGAGAGGGGCATACAAGTCCAAATAATAAAAATAAAATAAATAAATGCCAGTCTTCATGGCCTGGGTGTCCATATTGAATCCAGGGTCCTCCAGGGACAATGGTCCCAGGCAGATTTGGCCCATAATATTAATTGGCTAAAGCTTCAAGTGGTCCATTTGGCCCTGAGACAATTAGAGGACATTGAGATAAGGACATTCTGATCTTGACTGACAATGTGTCAACCAAGGCCCACATTAACCCCCAAGGGGGGACACATTCTGGGCCTCTGATGCTAGAGGCAGAACAGCTCTGTTTATGGGCAGAGAGACACCAGGTATCGCTCAGAGCTGAGCACATTGCAGGTGTGGCCAATGTTGAGGCTGACTGGCTTAGCATAGCCACCATTGACCATGCAGAATGGTGTTTGCACCCCAATTTGTTTCAGGAGCTATCGGAGTGCTTCTGATGCCCAGCAGTGGATCTCTTCACTTCCCAGGACAACACACAACTCCCAAGATTCTATTCCAGGTTTGCGGTTCCAGGGGCGGAGGGAACAAACGCCTTACGCAGCCATTGGCCAAGGGAACTCCTGTATGCATTCCCTCCCCTGCCCTTGATCCTGAGGGTCATCCAGAAACTGTTGACAGAAAGAGCAGAACTTATCCTTGTAGCCCCTCATTAGCACAGGAGGCCATGGTTTGCAGACTTAGTAAATGTTTCCATTTCCAGACCTTGGAGGATACCGGAGGACAGAGTATTGCTCAGCCGGGGGCTAATCTTGCACCCAGAGCCCCAGTGGCTTCACTTGGCCATCTGGAGATTGAGCAGGGATCTCTGATCCAGGACAATTATTCCTCCAGAGTAATAAGAACTATCCAGGCCTCCAGGAGACCTTTCACCAACCGCATCTACGATGCAACCTGGAAGGCTTTCAGCAAATGGTGTTGTAAGTATGACATTGTCCCTTCTGGGGCCTCAATTGCCCAGGTACTGGACTTCCTCCAAGAGGGTCTAGACTAGGGACTTTCTCCTAGAGGAACCTAGAGCATCTTCTTTCTAACGCATGCACAGGATGTGGACAAAAGTCAGGTAAAATTAGACTTCCGGTTTTGAGCCTCCCTGAAGACAGATCACTGACCACGATCGTGTGCGGTTTTGGTCCGTGCTTCGTCATCGGAGAGCCCCGATCTTTTAGATTTGGGGCAGAAGCTGCCTCGTAGGGGCGGAGGAGGAAGGGGAGACCGTCAGCTGGGTAGAGGGGAGCCGCAAATCCCTCCTCTTGGCAAAGCTCCTCCTGAAGACGCCAGAAGCGGTGGTCCAAAATGGCCACCCTGAAGGGGAGGATTAGACTGGAATAAGCATTGGGCAGGATAGAGTGGAAGAAGTGAACAGCAGGAGGAACGGGACGATATAATCAAATGGAAATTACCTTCTGGATTAGCATTACAAAGTATCTTTAAGAAAGGACTCAAAGCGGTGAATTGAAAGAAGTTTAAAAAAAGGGTGTGAATTGTCTTTGACAGCAATAGAGCTTCGAACTGAGAGAGGTAGAAGCTGTAGGAAGAATTATACAACTAATTTGGATGAGTATATTTTGATTTCATACAAGCACTAATTTAAGCTGAACTATAGATTGCTAAAGATTGCTGAAGAGCAAATTTATATTAACTGGATCTTTTTGGAGGACTGTGGTTTGAAAAGCTCTGAATAACTGGGAAGGAAATGAAAAGAGGAGGTGTAGACTTGTTAGAACAAAGAGTGCCATCTGAGTTAAATTTAACTTGACTTTCTTTTTTTTAAGACTCTGTTTCTTAAAAATACAAGGAAAATTGATACAATAAGATATGAGTTTTGGAAAATTGAAATACTGAAGAAAGATATATGAAGATTCTGCCCTTGGATTAATTGCTGATTTTGTTATGGGCTTGGTATTGGACTAGCTGAAGATTAAAAGTTGAGAGGAAGGAAACAAAAGCGGACTGTTGGGAATTAACTTTAAAGACATTAACTGGATTAAATAGAAAATTGTAAAATGGCAATATCTCTTCAGGTACTAAAAAATGGAACTTGGAAACATCAAGGAAACTTTACAGGAAAGAGGTGAAACTTTGGGCTTCATTTTTAAATTTTTTGAAGAGGCAATTGCAGAGTATAAAGACAAAGCACAGAAGAAGAGGTGGAGCAAATTTGAGAAGGGGCTATCTTTAATCACCATCGAGAACAAAGGAATCCAGAAGGAAAGAGAAAAAGAATTCGGAATAAATATCGGAGGTCTGAGAAATTGATTAAAAAGAGAAATATCCGGAAAATAAATAAAGGGGAAAAGAATCAGCAGAAATTTGAAGAGCAGAAGATAGTCAAAAAGAGAGAGGGGGTTAAAAACTGGAGTGAAATAATAAAAGGGAAATGTTAGGGGAAAGAAGGTGAAGAAACAGGATTTGGGAATAAAGGAATATGGGAATTTTTAAAAAAATTTCTTACACAGAGATAATGGCTGAATGATATTGGGAGAGGGGATTCTGCAAGGTGCTGGGGAATAATATAGATAAATTGTGAGTTGTGAAATGGGGACATATAAGATGGATAATAGAATTGTTATTTTTTGGTAATGCTCTCTTCCTTTATGTTTAAGAGGTAAATATAACAAACATATGGAATATGTTTATCAAATATATTGAAATACTTTTGAGGGTTGGAATGCTGATTTTTCTTTTCATTTCTGTTGGTTTAAGTATGAACAGAATAATTAATAGAATATGTGTAATAAATAAGATTGAAATAAATGAAATAATATAGAAGGAGAGCTGAAAATGAAATTGGCATTAGGGTTTAGGATCAAATGAGTAGATAAATACCGTGTTTCCCCGAAAATAAGACACTGTCATATATTTTTGGCTCCCAAAACACACTAGGTCTTATTTTCGGGTAGGTCTTATATATTTATGGTGCCAAATAGTGGGTGTGAGTGTGTGTGGGGTGTTTATGGGTGCACGGTTGCTCCCTGAAAAGTCTTCCTGGAACTGGAGATTTGCACTAGGTCTTATTTTCGGGGTAGGTCTTATATTAGGGCAGGTTTAGAAAATAGTGCTAGGTCTTACTTTCGGGGTAGGTCTTATTTTCGGGGAAACACGGTATGTCCTTTTTCTTTTCTGAAATGATAAATTTTATGGAATTAAGAAGGGGAAACCATGCAGAATCTGATTTACATATGTAGTTTTAAAGGGGATTAGTAATTTTAAAGTTGTAGGTAATAAAATGCTAAATATTTGATGTGATTCAAAAGGGGAAATAATGAATATGTAATGCTGAGGTGGCGCTCTTAAATTGATATTAAAGGGGGGGAAACCAATTTATAGAAGAAGTGTTATTAATTAGAATTCAAGTGGATTATATACAAATGTGACAGTTAAAAGTTTTATAGCACAATAACTATGAAGACAATATATGTCAATTAAATTATGAGATAAGCACTTAGAATAATATAACAAAATAGAAAAGGCATAAAAATATTGTTAAGACTAGAAATTGAATATAAAAATCGAATATGTAACCATGGTCATATTTGTATGTATATGTGGAACCTGTAATCATGCTGTTCACTAAAAAGAGATGTTAAAATGTAGAAAACTGAATAAAACTTGTTTATGTAAAAAAAAAAGTCAGAAATTAGTTCCTGGGCTCTGTGGAACCACAGAGGCAGGTTGCAGCCTTGTCCTCTGTTCTATCCTTGGGGGGAGTGGAATCTTTGTCTAAACATCCCAAGATCCCCAGGTTTCTAAAGGGTGCTACAAACCTGAGGCCTCCAGTGGTTCATCGATATCCGACATGGGACCTCTCTGAAGTACTGCAGTCACTGACTGAGGCCCCATTTGAGCCAGTGAGGTCAATTCCCTTGCAGTTTTTGTCTTATAAGGTAGCCTTTCTGGTAGCAATCACCTCTGCCAGAAGGATTTCGGACCTGGCAGCCTTGTCTGTCAGGAAAGACCTTTGTGTGTTTCACACCAATTGAGTGGTGTTAAAACTAGACCCTTCATTCATGCCAAAGGTGAACTCGTGGTTCCACAGAGCTCAGGAACTAATTTTACCTAACTTTTGTCCGCATCCTGTGTGCACATTAGAAAGAAGATGGAATACTCTGGATGTTCGGAGGGCTCTGAGGATCTACATTAAGAGAACACTGTCCTTCAGGAGGTCCCTCTTTATTTCCTTTCAACCTTCCACCATGGGCTGCAAGATGACTCCAACGACTGTGGGGAGATAGATAACACTTTGCATATCCAAAGCCTACCAAACACAGGGACTTGCAGTTCGTCTAAGAATAACAGTGCACTCAACTAGAAGCGGGGCAACATTGACGGCGTGGGCCACCCAGGCCTCTCTGGAGGAGGTTTGCAGGGCGGCTACATGGGCCTCCCTTTCTCCGTTCATCAGACACTATAAGCTGGACTCATTTGCTTCTGCTGAGGCAAAAGGTCCATTCTGTGTAAGGGACTCGGACCACACTAGGCCCACCCGTAGGACAGCCTGCTTTGGTATGTCCCAATCCTGAATGCTATCTCCACCACAATGGAGAAGGGTTGTTGGTTTTAACCTGATACGACCTTTCTCTTTGTGTGGAGATAGCATTCAGTCCCATGCTTTTCTGTGGTGTGTTCCGAATGTAATGGTGTATGTTATATTTATAGGAGAACACGTCAGTCTGTCACTGTTCCTTTGCCAATTTCTGGGAGGTCCCTGGCAACAGGGGGAGTGTCCTAAGAGTTTTGACAGACTCAGTCCAATCAGCAGTGGAGACTGATCAACCCGATCCTGAATGCTATCTCCACACAAAGAGAAAGGTCGTATCAGGTTAGAACCAACCATCATTCTAATAGAAATTAAGGTTGAATCTCAATAAAGGAGAATATTTGCAGCTCACAGTTGAAATGAGTTGTTCTTGGTGCTGTCTGAGCTTGGTTGTTTTGTTGCAGATGCTTCATTACCCAAATTAGGTAACATCAGAGATTGAAAAATAATATTTCTACAGACCTAATTCCTAATATTTATCTTGAAATAGTAACTATGTAATTTTAATGATCTTCTGCATCACTGTTTCAGAACTAGTTTGGGTAATGAAACATCTGCAAAACAACCAAGCTCAGAGAGCACCAAGAATACCCCATGGTTGAGTCTGCCAGGTATGAGATTGAATAGTTTTTATTGTGTCTTCTACCTGCTTTTCATGGCCTGTAATCCTCTGTCTGTCCTACATAGTAGCTGTTACACTACTTACACCATATGTTGTAGATAACTCCTGTTTCTTCTTTCTTGGGCTACTGGGTCCTTTAGTTTACTTAAGATGTTTTGGACAGCTTTAGTTGGTTTGTGTGCTATGATGATGCTATAATGATAGTTGCTGCTTCTGAGGTGTTTTTGATGTGTATCAATAGTCATATCAATAGACAATACACCTTTACAAATTATGCAGCACACTCATTAGCACTGATAATGTTACCTAGCTGGGTAATAAAACATTTAACTATGTTCAGAGTGCACCAAGCACCCTAATCTACATATATTCTTTTCAGTTGATAATTTTGTGGGCAAATACATTTGGAAGTCCTTGGCTGACTGGTTGCTTAATAGCCCCTGCATTTGCAATGGCAATGGAACTGGTGCTTTATAATCTTTAACATTTTTATAATTGTGTTCCCCCCCTCTCCTCCCTAGTCATGTGAGTTCATGCCAGGTACTCGGTAAATAGTCACAACATTAACTGCAGTCAAGCGACCGTCATCTGTGATTTTTGTGTTAGTTTCTGGCTTTATTTACTGGTTTCTGACAAAAAAAACACCATTAGAATGGATTCACTTAACAATTACCTTGGCTATTCAAGTAGATTCAAGTAGATAGTTCCAGCATTTTATAATGCCTTTTCAAAACAATGCCTGCCCAATTTAAAAATTCAATTTTTTATGTTTTAAAAGATCTTTAGCTTTTCTCCCCTTAGTTCCTTTCTTTCAGGTCTAGGATTTTTCTCTTTATGGTTGTTCACTGCTTTGAGAAATAGTTCTAAGAATATCTTTTCCTGGATTTTCATCTTTCTTTTTTTCTTTAAAGTTAGGGTCTAAATAAAAAAGAATATTCTTACCCAGCTCCAATCACTGTTCATCTACACAGCTCCTGCACATTTCTTTGTTGCCTCGGCTGTCCCAGCTTCATGGTGGGTGAGAGGGAAGAAGCCCTGTGTCCAGTAGGAGAGTTGCTGCTCACCGTGACCTGCAGGGCACCCCTCTTTTCTTCACCAACCCTACAGGGTAGCTTTAGCTCATTTCAGAGCCCTCCAACAGGGAGAACTCAGTATGGGAGTGCGGAGACCCGCTTCTCACATTCTGTAGCGCCGCGATGTCAGCCAGAAGTCCATTAAATGAGACATTTGTTAAGTGAATTTTGCCCCATTTTATAAACATTCTTGCCACAGTTCTTAAGTGAATCAGTGCAGTTATTACATTAATAATATAGTTGTTAAGTGAATCTGGCTTCCCTATTGACTTTGCTTGCCAGAAGATTGTAAAAAATGATCATATGACCCCAAGACACTGCAACTGTCAAAAGTATGAACCAGTTGTCAAGCGTCTGGGTTTTGATCACATGATCATGGGGATGCTGCAAAGATCGTAACTAAAAAATGGTCATAAGTCACTTTTTCCAGTGCCATTGTAACTTTGAACGGTCACTAAATGAACGTTGTAAGTTGAGGACTATCTGTATATTCACTTAATGACCACAGCAAAAAAATGCTAGAAAACAATTCTATTCCCCAGCTATGAAGGAAAACCTCTGCACCAGATGAAATAACTGAGTCAGTGCTTTTTTTTGTAAATTTCCCACTTGGTTTTAGCAAGAGTGAAATTTTTATGAATAAAAATTATGATAACTAACTATCATACCTACACCAACCTGGTTTTTGCCCTTTTTCATTTTCCCTTGTAGTTGTAGGATGAGGGGTGAAAAGAAAGAACCAAACAGCCAAGGACAGCCTAGAGAACCCCTATTTTCCCTGGCGGCTCTCTACAATATAATTTCCATTACAACTAGGAAAAAAAGTAATCAAACCCCAACTTATTGAGCAAAACAGCAAAGCTGGCCAGAGAACAGAGACAGTTTTATTTTTTGCTCCATTTACCAAACTTTCCTAGTGTCATAATTCAAACCAGCTGAATGTATCATAGGAATAGGCCACCGGAAACAATAACTCCAGACCAATCATGTGACTATATAAAAGTATATTTCTCAATTTTATTATTCAAAGCTTTTAACATCTGGATTGCCTGCCTCCTCCCCCCCACCCGCACCTCTGCTTCTATCTGCTGCTTGGACAGGAAATCAACTCATCTGCGCTGCATGGGCTGCAGTTGCTAACAGACACCATTGGCCCATGTTCGCTCACTGCCTCCTGTGCTGGTCACCTCCACCCCTTCACTAGACTTATTTTTCAAGTAGGACTTATTTTCTGGAAAATATGGTGCTTAGATTTTTATAATCATCACAATTAATGAATTTACCATGACTCTATCACATAGTGTACATTTATGCTAGAATAAACTCTCATTTTAGGTTATAGGATTATGCATTACTCCAAATAGAAATGCAGTACCTATCTGCAATATCTTAACAAATTGTTTTCCAAGGATCACACAGCAAGGAAAACTCTATCCTAACTCTAATCACAGCAGTTTTGAAGAAATTTCACTCTTGTCCAAAATAGGGATTACATTTTTGTCTGTTTTCTCAAAAACGTAATTACAAAACACTGTAGAACCCTACTAGAGACTGTCCTGAGATAGAAATCTTTCCAGAAACCAGGATATGCCCTTTTTATGAAGTAGTATACATATTCTCAGTATCTGAGCAGGCAATTCAAGCTATGGAAGTTGTACTGGAGAGGTTTTTAAATTTGGGGAAAATCCTTCCCACGCAGTTGATAAGGAATCCATAAATATTGCAAAGGATTCTGAAACATGCTCAGGGAACAATGGTTAGTCATTATGGATGCCTGATATGCAAGATTTAATATGGTCTCTTTTTCTCCTGTGTATGTAATTATGTATCTCCTTTCTATCCCCAGTTTTGATAGATACAACTGTACTTTACGACCTCAACCATTATCTGATATTGGTACAATAACACATGCCTGAATTCATATATCATATTAAACTATAATTTAATTATGATGCACTGAATAAATCACATTCAACTGCAATTAATAGTTTAATAATCTCAAACTATGCTTCTGTTAGGAAGTTGTTTTAATTCTCCTTCACTCCCTAACCCCATAAACTGTTATTCAGTTTCACTATTTGAAGAAAGGCTGATAATTGTAGATCACCTTACAATCTTACAGGAGGAAAAAAGTCAATACCTTTAATTGGTGGTCAACTGTCACTAGGGAATCTAATAGTTTGAATTCCATTATGGAATATTTAGCTGGAAGACTCATATTCAAACCCTAGCCAAGATTGCTAATATAAATTATAGCTCACTTATCCAATTCAGAAGGTTCCCCTGAGGATAAACCACACTATGCACCCTAGCAAACTGCTAGTGTTGGCTATCATCCAATGTCCCAGGAGTACATGTGTTACAACCCAACTATGTATGTCACAGTTTCTATATATAAGTATAATAAGCATTTACTATTAGGTACCTTTAGCTGTAGGGCAGAAGAGAAATATGAAATAAGGTGTGATCCTTTGAATAACAGGAGAAACAGGAATTCTTTTCAAATCATACATCTAATTTTGTAATTAATGATAGCCAACAGATTCATTTTTCTTCACCTTTTCTTTCTGTATGCTCAACCAGTCAAAGCCTGACACTACAAACTTCCAGATTCGCTACTACATTTTGCTACAGATTCTGCTAAATCTATGATTTTTCTCACAAGAGAGGAGTCACTTGCTATAAACCAAGTGGGACCCAACCCAGAATTATTTCTTAAAGACTGCATTCATTTTTACAGGCAAGTGCCTACACTATTATGCAGTGATTATGCATGTTATGCATCAAGATGAGAAAAATCACTGCCCCATGAGAACCCAAAACGAAATTCAAAATATTTTTCCCAAATAAGATTTAACACAAAATGTACAGATTATTAAATGTCTCACTGACTACTGTGGCATTTCTCTACCATCTAAAAGCTTCCAATGGCAAGAACAACTGCTACCCCAACCAACATATGTTTATTTAGTGGGATATTCTTGAAATGCTGAGATCAAAGAGAAATCATTGTTCATATACCAAACCATATTGCAAGTCATGTACTGTGCACAATACCTGAAACAAAGAGACCAACTGTACAATAATTAATGGTCAAACTAATTTGCTCATAAAATAGAGTAAAAAGTTACCCAAACATATGTATTTCTGGTTCCTCTTCAGAATGTGTGTGTGTGTAGGGTTCTTGTAATAAACCCCTGTGGGAAACTACTTGGAGAGCTATAATAATTGAATTGCTGGATAATGGAACTGAATTACGGGAATAATGGAATTCAGCAGTAAGTCTGCAACTACACACACACACAGACATGCAGTAGGATGGCTGATCTCCAGCTTGAATCCTGTTATACCTTGAGCCTGGGAAATTCACAGTTAAATGTAAATATTGATCTGACTGTAGGTCTCTGTCATCCAGCAATTCATCTCTTAAACAGCCCAGAAGTTACAACAGGAATGCATGATTTATTCCTGAACACGCTGAATTTTAAACGTACATTGTCCCTCAGTGAGAGAGCTTCTCCTAACTGCCCGTCATTAACTGGCTTAATCTTGAATTTTCTCTTCCGTGATCCTTTGGAGGAAGAGCTGACAAATGACAACTATAACAAATCGCCTTCCAAACTACTTTCCTAAAAGAAGCCCTATTTCTCCCCCACCCCACCCCCACGGCACTGAAGCAGGCTCCGCCTCCTGTCCTCCCCCCCTCCCCGGCTTCGAAGCAGCCCCTCCCCTCCGCGGGGGGGGCAAGGGATGGAAGCGGTGGCGGAGGGCTTACCTGCGCGTCCCCTCCTCGCTCAACATCAGCGGCACCGCGGAATGCGAAGCTACCGCTGGGGGTGCCGCGGGCGCCATAATCACGTCGCAATCTCCGCCCGCCGTCGCCATCTTGATTCCTTGTTGCTGCAATCAACGGCCGGCGAGCTGGGGAGAGAGAACGAGAGAAAGTAAAAAAGAACGAGGCGGAAGTTCTTCCTTCTATATCCGGAGACAAAAGAGTCAGAGTTACATAGGCCACTTCCGATTGGGAGGCGAGTGAGGAGAGGACTCGGTAGAGTCCTCCAAGGGGGGGATTTATTTTGCCTCGGAATTGGACAAACAGGAATTGGAAATAATCATTTATCTTCAGGCAAAAATATGCAGAAAAAAACCTGGAAGTCGGGACTGATCTATTTTTAGATCTCTTTTTGATAGCACTGGGCTTCAATGTTTCGGAATTTTTTAATATTTGGTTAGGAATAAGCTCTCTCTAGATAGGCAGGTTTCTTCTGCTATAAAAATGGAAAATGCGGTTTGAAAGAATTCTTTAAGAGTTTGTATTTTTTTTGAAAGGCAATACAGCATATAAGGGTCTTCAAACTTAGCATGTTTAAGACTTGTGGACTTCAACTTCCAGAATTCCTGAGCTAACATGACTGGAGAAGGAATCTTTTGTTAAGTATCTAGCAATAGATAAAAATTTCATACATTGATGTATTTTTTATATATCAAAGAATTCATTCTTCTGATTGCATGAGCACGATAAGAAAAAACTAATCAATTATGTTTCAGCCTAATGTGCTCTGCAAAGCCAACTTGTGTATTAGCTGTATTGTTCATATTATGTGAAACCCAGAAAATTTGAGTTAATTCCATAAACCATAGATCAATTAGTCAAGAAGGCCACGTGAACACAGCCATTGCATCAACCAGGTATCTAATCCTTAACATTTTTCGGCGTCATATGTACACTCAAAATACCCCACGTGTATTTATTCTCATTTCATTTCTGCTGTAAGGGTATTTTAATTTCTCATTTTTCTGCTACTAGCACTCTTGCCAAACACAATTTGCTTTAAGTGTAAATATGTGAACTCAATCAGATAGGGAGGGAAAAGAGGTACTGCTTTATTACTTTCAATTCACCATTTCCTCAATTTTGTTTAAAGATCAATAGTCCTCTGCTTGGTTGTATAATTTTCATAAAATTTAAAATGAAAAATAACACCGATTGGATTATAGCAAGATTGCTGAGCTCAGTTTTCTATTTCCGTTCTCCTGTGTTTGACTGCAACGCGGTGGTGTTACCTTTTCCTAAACATCTTAACTTGATCGCAAGAGAGAGTAAATCACACCGTAGACAGTGCTCTAGATGGAGCTGTGGGCTGCAGTTCCCACATATGTCTTTTCTCTCAGTCATGCCGAGTTGTTGGTCCTTAGTTCCTTTCCTTGCTGGAGACGGCAGGGAAACATCAAGAACAAGGTTGGAAAGGTAAGTTGTCTTGGATTGGCTGTTCTTTGTTTTTTTTACATCGAGTTTTCAGAAAAATTGCAGACTTTTAGAAGTGCAATGGTGATTGTGTGGGTTTGCACGCTAATTGTATCGGCGATTAATTTCATCTTTGATAGATTTGCAAATGAGCACCATTCCCTCTCTAAGGAGTAGTAACCAGCTGTTTAATTAGAGTATTATCTAACCCACCAGAAGCTAGCAGTGCCTTGAAGATTAATTGATAATTGATGGCATTGGCTTTTGACAACTTGGCTTTTATCAGATATCAGGCAGGCCTTATTTGACAGACCATGAATGCGCAAATAAAAGAGAAAAAAAGGGTCATGAAATGTAAGAAACAGCAATTTTGCCATTTGCCATTGCAGTGTGGTATTTCTCTGAGCAGCTACACAAGATTAAAGGTATAACTCTTTTCAATAGTGGAAATTTGTAAGTGCTGTCTAATTTATTCCTCTATGTTTGTAGTGTGGTTAAATCCTGGTTAATCTGTAGAAAATATGAAGAGACTAAAATTATTGGTGTATTTATAAACATTTAACTTTAGTTATATAATACATTCATGTACATAATTATGTAGAAAATAAGAATTACCTTACAGGGGAGATGGTTAGCATAACAATGTAATAACTAAAATATGGCACAGAAGCAATACCAACTGGTAAACATGACTTTCACTCCCCCCACCCTAAAAAGTAAGAATATTACTTGGAGATACTGTGGCTTTCCTGTTCCATTGTATAATTTTGGTTGTCAGAGACATAAAAATATTCCAATAAAAGATAATATTGGTAGCTCAGGGTTGAAATGAGGAGTCCTTGATGTTCTCTGAACTTATTTTCTTGCTAGCATGAAAATGATGATATTCCTTATTTGGATAATGAAACATCTACAAGAAAGCAACCAAGCTCAGAGAGTATGAAGGACCCCTCATAAAAATATTCAGAGTAGGCAGATAATATAGGATACATATTCAGATTGATGATTAGATAGGACACTGCATTTTCAGAGGAAACCCCTTATGAATGAAGGCGAATATACATATCCCAGGATAATGTTGCCTAACCCAGATTGGATCCTGAAACCCCTTATCACTGCTTCATTCAGTTTTTAAACGTTTTTTGGTTTACAATTTTAATGTTAGCTGTAGATGAAAAGAAATGTATATTGGAAACTGCTTACATGTTATTTTTATTCTTCAATTTATTATTTTGTTTGGCTAACTTTTCAGACAAGTAGCTTTTCTAAAACTAACATAATAGTACTGTAAAAAGCAGCCGCTTTCTAGATGTGCTTCATTGAGTGAATGGCTTAAAAATTACTTAGGAAAAGTGAATGGACTTGCTTTTAGCCTAAAATGACAAACACGAGGAAACAAAAGGAAATGTCTATCCTACCCGTCCCTAAAATTGCTCAGTGCTGCTGCTACTGCTAGTAAGTCTCAGCTGCTTTTCCATTCTCTCCTCATTAATGTGGTATGATTAGGAGGGAAAGATGTTAATGTCTCTTCCAAGATAATCATGATTATGCCAGGAAAAAACTGAAGGGACAGAAGGGTTCTCTCTGAAACTTTAAAAGCATCAGCAAGCTCTGTTTGATTCAAGCACTGACTGGAATTCAGAGACACCAAACAGACAGAATAAAAAAAACAACATGTAAAGAGGCTAAAAGTAAAAGACTAAAAGAAGAGTAAAATTAGAGATGAAGTGTAAGAAACAGATTGCCTTGATTCTGTCTCCTAGAATGTATGGGCTTTACTTTGTTTTGACTGGAAACCCAAGCCAAGTTCTTATTCTACAGTCTGCACTATACACCATATTAACTCTAATCCTTTTTACATATTTTTAGAATAATATTTTTTCTTTTTCTTAATTGTGACTCTGGAGTTTATTTGCTGGTCTATGAGTGAATAAAAATTGATTTGATTTCACTGGAATTGAAAATTCACCAAATAAAAGCCAGATCTAAAACTAAGGCAAATTATTACTGCAGACCATACAAATCAGTATATTTAAATACATGAGTTACTAAAGATCAGAAAGTCTTATGCAGAGAATCACTGTGGTGAAAAGAATTACACCGAGATCTGAGCAAAATCATTTATGTTCTTATTTTGTCAAATAGGAACCTTGAGGTCAATATATATATGTGAATAGCACAAGGCCAATCATGGCAGGAAAAAAAATTCAATTCTATTTGTAAACATTAAATTATCAGGCCTTAAGAAATGCTTTCTATTTCTTACAAATAACTGATGTATTAATTGTTCTTCATCTGCTTGACTCTACCCAGGCATTTGCCACTTTAAGGCCCTGTGAAGTTCTGCTCATGTCTTTTATCAGTGTACCAGCACCTCAGATTAAAATAGTCTGGCTATTATAATTTGTAGGATAGCCAAAGCCAGCCTTGAGCAATACTGGCATTTGCATATGTTTAGGCATGTTTTCACCACTCATCTTCAGTATATCCTTCTTAGTTTTTTCCTCTTTGTATCTTCCAGATAATGGGGAAGAGTTGCAAAGTGGTAATATGTGGGCAAGCATCAGTTGGGAAGACTTCGATCCTGGAACAGCTTCTATATGGGAATCATATTGTTGGTGAGTGTTGGCATTAACGGGAAATCTTATTTCCTTGCTATTTTAGGCTTTTCTGTTTCATTGGCTGCTAAGTCATGATCTGTTTAGGAATTTTTCTTTGAATAACTATACTACTAATAAATCGGGACTAACAAAGGAGATTGATGGATTTGGGCATACTAAACCTAAAGGAAATACATCATAATAAGGTTTAGTACAACATGTGAACATTAAATAGCTTTATTTTGTTATTAGTATGTACTGGAAGTCCTTGACTACCACAATCACAATTGAGCCCAAAATTTCTGTTGCTAATTGTTAAATGAATTTTGCCCCATTTTACATCTTTTCTTACTGCAGTTGTTACGTGCATCATTACAGTTGTCAAGTTAAAAACCCGGCTGTTAAGTGAATCTGGCTTCTCCATTGATTTGTCAGAAAGATTGCATTGCAAAAGGTGATCACGTTACTCTGGGACACTACAACCATCATGAGTTGGTTTCCAAGTATATGAATTTTGATCACATGACCATGGTCGTAAATGAAAACCAGTCAGAAGTCACTTTTTTCAGTGCGCTTGTAATTTTGAATGGTCACTAAATGAACTGTTGAGGACTACCTATATGAGTTAAACCTGTTGCCTGTTGAATTATGATTAACATGTAAGTTTGCGTAATAAAGCACGTTCAATGTATACCATGTAATATACAAATTCAACCAATTTATTTTTCATTCATATGACAGATGTGGTAAAATAATGACACTTTAAGGAAAAGGTGTTGAGGCAAAGCATGAAAACATCATTTCACAACTGGCAAGTTACCTGAGCATAATTGCTTCCATTTGTTGACATGCACATACAATCGGAGGATATACAGAGTATTTACTTGTTGTTCCTGTGAATTAACCTAAATTAAATTAAATTAATTGTATGCCCTAGGTTTGTCCATGGTGATAAGCTAATATGGTCATGCTAACTCATGGTTGAATCACTCTACACCGTTGCCCATCACATTGTGCCCCTGTCAAATTTCCTTTTCATCTGGTACCTCCCAATTATTTACACTTCCGCCCCCCACATGTTCTTGTTGAAGTTTCAGTAACTTAAGAACACTGAAACAATAATTAAACATTTAGCAAGTGCAGTTAGCAAAAATTATTCTAGATACCTGTGTAGGTTTTTCTAGGAGCAAGATTCAGGGTGTTTTTTGGGTAAAGATTCTTATATTCTGTCTGATTGACTCTCTGCAGGTTCAGAAATGATCGAAACCCAGGAAGACATTTATGTGGGTTCAATTGAAACAGACCGGAATGTGCGTGAGCAGGTGCGTTTCTATGACACCCGAGGCTTGAGGGATGGAGCTTCCCCATGCTTAGAGTTGCCCAAGCATTGCTTCTCTTGCACCGATGGATTTGTGCTGGTTTACAGTATTGACAGCAAGGAGTCTTTCAAAAGGGTAGAGATTCTCAAGAAGGAAATAGACAAAAACAAAGATAAGAAGGAGGTAGGTGGAATTATTTTCTGAAGCTTTTCCTGTTTGGGGAAATTTGCAGAACATTGGTTGATTGCTGATTGACTGATTGACTGTATTATTTTTACAAATAACTCAAGGCAGCGAACATATCCAACACATCTTCCTTCTTGTTTCCCTTACAACAATCTGTGCAGTGAATTGGGTTGAGAGTGAGAGTGACTGGCCCAAGGCCACCCTGCTGGATTTCATGGTTAAGGCAGGACTAGATCTCATGGTCTTCTACTTTCTAGCCTTATGCCTTAATCACTAGATTGATCTGGCTCTCAGCATCTCAGATACTCATGTCATAAAAGCCGTTGGGTAGCAAAGAGTCTAGGGATGTTCTAAAGTAGAAGTTCAAATCAACTTTCAAAAACCTAATGTTCCTTAGACATGGAGACCCAGTAACAAAATGTCTCTATTAATAAAGACAAAAATGACATAATTTGTTCCAAGTTTATTTTGAGATAACTTTAATGATCTTTTTGATCTTGTTGCAATGACCCTAAAATGACAAAAATGGACTTTTCATATTGGTTTGAATCTATTTTCACATTGTTGTTTTCAGTGTGTTCTTTATCTGGTAGCACAGTGTCTTTGATGTGTGTATTTATGTCTTTATTCTGTGTTTGTCAGCTTTACCAGGTAGAAGGAATCACGGTAAAATGAGCTAATTCTATTTTATTCTAAAGCTATATTAACTGAATCTTGCAAGTCTGAAAAGTGTATTTCTTCTGCCATCACATACAGCTTAGGTGACTTAGGGAGGTCCTCTTCAGACTCTTGTTCCCTAAGCAGCTTTGATGGAGTGTAGTAGGGTGGATTTCCAAGAGGGAGGAGACCATTCCAGAGGAATAAAAGACACGTATTTTTTCAAAAAATAAAATTTTATTTAAAAAAAAAGACAAGTATTTTGTGTGAGAGAAAGAGGGTGAAGGTAGTCTCTTCCTAATAATTCTTAGAACATATGGTAGATGCAAGTAGTAGAGTCCTCAACCTGGCAAGATTCTGCCTGTAGATGTGGAAACCATAAAGGACTCGGCTTAGAAGAAACACCATTTGTCATTCTTGGGCTTGGGGCCTGACATCAGCATCTCTTTGCCCAGTCTTCCAAGGTACCATTACATCTTTCATTTTTAGGAGAAACAATTGTTGCATAATAGTTACATCTTTATTTCTCAAAAGTATTATATATTTAAGCTATAAAAGATGTGCTGTGCTGATTCTCTTTAGAGAGTTATATCGATCAAACATCTTAAATTTATTTTTCTGCCTAGAAAAGGTACAGGTACTCCTTGTTTACCAGTTGTCCTGGGCAATGATTGTTCAGTTATAATAATGCTGAAAAAATAACTTTGTGACCAATTATTTATAATATCTATAGGTCTGGAAAGGAAAGGAAAGGTGAAGTTAGCAGAATTTTCACTTAGTGACCACTTGGCTTAATACTTCCATTGCTGATCCTGAATGTGGCCATTAAAAGAAGACTACCTGCAGTGTGGTTGGTTTTTTGGCAGTTTAATAATTTCTTGGGAGGGAGACCCCAACTCTAGAAACTAGTTTCCACCCATCATTAGAAGCTCTTGGCCCCTGGCCCCTTTGTATCAAGCCAGATCATTAGAAGTTAATAATCTCTCCTGTCACAAGGTCTGTGATGTTGGTGTGATTGTATGGTCACGTAAGTCTCTGTTTGGTCAAGCTCAGCAAATAATGTGGAAATAATTTGCTATTGTATTTTCATGGGATCCTTTTTCTTTTTCCTTTCCTTTCCTTTTTGCATTCTTAGTTGAATCCACAACCGTGGGAATTTCTAGTGGTCTCCCACCCAAACATTAATTAGTTCCAACTTTGCTTAGCTTTCTTAAACCCACCAAGGTCAGCTAAATGGTACAGTTGCTGAGGATGAGTCTCTCAGAGAAGGGTAAATGGAAGAACCCTGAGGCAGACAATTTGGGTGGCAGGCACTAAGAAGCAGGAATGACTTTTTTTTTTAAAGGGCATTTATGCCACCAGTAAGCATGCTGGGATTGTTTTCAAGTGCACTGACAACCCATCCTGTTGTCTTTAGAAGCAACCTTTAGCTGACAAATCAGTGCCTGAAGGGGGAAAAATGCTTTCTCTTGACTCAATATCCTGGGTGGCCTTGTTCCACCATGTCATGAGCATCTTGGATTTGATTCACAATGGAGAAATGGATGGTGAAAATGATGGAACTTGCAGCTAAGGTTAAATTGACCACCTTGATTAGAGAAAAGATAACATCTACACTTATTATTGTCTCAAAAGCCGCTTATCGGTTTTTCCATGAAACAGAAAAAGTGATTTAAGGATTTCATTATGAAAAAAAATTATATAATACAACATTTTTAATAATCATAGAGTAAAAAAATAATTAAGTGGTCATATTTGTATCTGGTGCAAAGGAAATTGGAAGCTTTTTAAAATTTCTTACTTTTTCTTTTTGCTTCTTTTGTCCTTTTTTCTTTTCTTTACTTTGTAATACTTTTTGATAGTTCTTATGCTTTAATAAAATTTATATAAGAGCATCCTGGGATTTGGAGGTTTTTGTGTATTTAACATTGTACTAGCTAGATTTTTTTTCTCTCTCCTCCAATCTTCATAGGTGACTATTGTGGTTTTAGGCAACAAATGTGATTTGCAGGATCAACGCCGTGTGGACCACGATATAGCCCAACACTGGGCAAAGATGGAGAAAGTAAAATTGTGGGAAACCTCAGTTGCTGACCGTAGGAGTCTCATTGACCCCTTTGTCTACTTAGCCAGCAAAATGACGCAGCCACAGAGCAAGTCCACCTTCCCGCTCAGCCGCAAGAACAAAAGCAGTGGTTCTGTGGATGGATGAAACCCACAGGCGTTGGACCCGCTATTGCTGGTAAAAATATATGCATGTAGGGCAAGGCTGGCCTTGCCACAGAGCAGAAACCAGTAGCAGATACCATATAAGGCACTTCTTTTGTTCCTGCAGTCTCTCTATCATTTGTTTTTGTTTTGGTAGAAAGAACTTTCCAAATCCAAAACAGGAGTGTAAAACCTTTTTTTCACTTTTTACTTAAAATAATAAGAAAAAAAAAATCAAGCAGATAGTTCCTGTATACGTTCAGTACCTAGTATACTAAATGGTCAATACACTGCATTAAAGGTTGGATTTTTAACATTCTTTTACTCAGACCATTTTTTTTTACTGTTTAAAGAATTCACATTTTAAATCTGAAAATAGCTGTTAGGGGTACTAAGTTGTATTCTTGATTTGAAACCTGAGGGGTAGTATGGTAGAAATATCCCAACCTTCCCAGAACTATGTTAGGTTATGGAAAAGGGAGGGATGGGCCATGGATATAGCAACGTGAGGAATAAGAATGGAATATTCCTTCAGTTGGTATTGAAGCCTTCCTGGCCAAGTTAATCCACCATCTTCCATGTTCCTGAATTAGATTCTAGAATTTTTTTTTTAGAAGCCAGCTGTACTTTTATAAGGAGACCAACTTGTGGAGAAGAGAAAATAGCAAGTTTGGAAAAGCACATTGGGGATAATAGTTTTTAGTGATCTTTTATGTATCATTAACTTGATCTGGATTTGATTTTTAATATTTTGTGAATGTCTTTTCCAAACACTGTGACCTTGTGTTCCTGATCTGGATAATGGATGTAACAATTCATGTAACTGATATCATGATAAAATGGATTCAACTCAAAGTAAGGTTATTATCCCTTAAATGCATTGAGAAATGATTTCTATGTTAGTTGCTTATGAATTCTTGAAGTGCAGATTAAAAACAGATTCTACACTGCTCTGAATTGTTTGTGTAATATCAACTTTTATTGAATACAATACAGAACACAGTCCCAGTCAGAATAGATGACACCAATAAATAAATAAAGTATATTTTAGCTTTCCCAGCATCAATGTGAATATAATTATTTTTCCAGTTTTTCCAATGTAGATTAGGGAGGGAGGATTGGGAAGGATTTAAACAGAAAGATTGAAATTGGACAAAAATGGCATTAGTTTAATAAGAAAGTTATGATTATAGGCAAAATATTTGTTGAAAAATTCAAAGATAATCTTCCGTTTAAGTTCTTTATGAAACAATCCTTTTTAAAAAAAATCTTACGTATTTGCAAAAGGAATATTAAAAATGTCTATTAATCTATAAATGGCATAATGTCAGTAAATACAACTCATTGTTGGAATAAGAATTAAAATTGTGTTACAGTACAATACAGGTAGTCCTCAACTTATAACCACAATCGAGCCCAAAATTTATGTTGCTAAGCAGTACAGTGAAATGAGTTTTGCCCCATTTTATATTTTTTCTTGATGTAGTTGTTAAACAAATCACTGCAGTTGTTAAGTTAGTAGCACATTTAAGTGAATCTGGCTTCCCCATTGGCTTTATTAGAAAGTCTCAAAAGATGATCACGTAACCCCACGACATTGCAATCCTCATAAATATATGAGAAACTGTCCAAATTTTTATCATGTGGCTGGGGCTGGGGGATGCTGCAGTAATGATAAATGTGAAAAATGGTCATAAATCACTTTTCTCAGGCTGTTGTACTTTCAAACAATCACTAAATGAATGGTTATAAATTGAGGACTACTTGTACTATATTCTGAAGTAATGCCCATCATATTCATGTAACTTACCTCGTTGTTGCTAAATGTTCATAGAGAAACCATGAGAATAAATTAATTTGCATAAAGAGACGTTGCAGAAGGAAATAGAGGGGCAGTGGGAGATACTTTATCTTCCCCTTTATTACCTATTTTCTTTCATAACATTTTAATTCTTGCAACTGATTTCTGATTGAGGAGCCAGACTGCAAAAAATGTGTTTGTGGTAGAGGGGAAATAATTAAGAGCCAAATAAAGAACTGACATGCTTCCCTTCCAACTACCATTTCTCACTTGCAAACACATGCTGCAATTAAAAAAAGTTGGCTGAAGCAACATGTTGTTTGTGTGCCAAGTTAGTTTATAGAAAGCTCAGCTGGCATGTATTTGTGTGGGCACATAGCAAGAATACCTCTGCGTGCTTATCTTCTCTTAGTGCCTCTAGAAGGTCAAAGATGGCATGTAGGGGATATGATGTTCTATTCTGTAAGAGGTATAATGATCGTCAATTGCAAACTTAAACAAAGACCACAAAGAGATCATCAAGGACTCTGGAAAATACAGATCTGAGTTTATAGAGACTAAATGTAGCAAACTGATGAGCCCAGACATTGACGAGCGGATTGGCCTGCAATGTATTCCTTTGGTAAGAATGTTCATTGGCTGTTAACAATACAGATCTAAAAAGAACTTCAAACTACCTTAGCTCCATTCCTAGGTTCAATAGACTAAGTTCTTTGTATGGTAAAACAACTTGGTTTGGGCTAGGTGGAAACTATTTTTGGAGCTTTCTTCCCTGGTATTTATTTACATGTTTAAATAGTGCACTCACAAAACTATCCTAAACAAGGCTACTAGAAATAAATGGGAGCTGTCAATTTATTCTCTATTTCATTCACTGCAAAGAGACTGTATAGAATTTCTACTGCATTGATAAGTCAGTTCTTTCCCACTGACTCTTAACTGTGAGGAAATGCAACATCTGGAGAAGAATGCAGAGGAAAACTGTCTTTGCCTATATACTTTTAGCTATATAGCTTTACCTTTATGTTTTTAATCTATGGTTGTATTTTTTGTTGCAGTAAGCCAAAGTCTGGTTTGGATTGCATGTGTTGTGCAAATACAACAAAATGTATTGCATTCAATAAAGCATGCCTCAGCTGGACACGTCTGTAAGTGGCTCATAATAAAGATCTATTCCCACCACCACCACCAAGAAAAGTCACTAAACCAATAAAACTGGGATGAAAAGAATCTTAGTGGAGAATCCCTCATTATAACTATTTTTCAACAGCCCAAGAGATTTTAGGTACAATTTTAATGGTGTAACCCAAGAATAGTTTCATTTATCTCATCTAAGATTTGTACAGACCAGGCCTTCATCGCTACAGTATTCTTTTACGCAAGTATTGGTTCGAGAGCCTTGTGTACGTTGTATAAAGATACTTCTCTTGGACCTTTTGTGACAGATACCAGCTCTGAAATTGTCATTGTGAAATTTGTACACTGCTGTAATCATATAATAGACTCCTAGTAGTAATAATGGATTCGCTGCATTAACTGCTGAAGAAATTGAAAAGTTCCCAAGGCATTTTAACCTGCAGTCCAATACAACCTGCAGATGAACTGCAGATATATCACATCATCCACTACCATGTCAATAGAACTGACAGCTGTTTCCTTTTATTAAAATGTTTAATTTATGTCCTTTCCTCCAGTAGTTCAAGGCTATTTATGGACCACACTTCCCTAATTTTCCCTGAAACAGTGGCCTTTTGGGCTGAATGTGACTGGCCCAAACTCCCTCAGTGAACTGCCATGGTCGAAGATTGACTTGAATGTAACACATCTGTAGCCCAACAATTTGAATTTATCAATCAAGCAACACAGGAGATCAAGTAAATTTGATTATCAAAATATTTTTACTTTTATTTCAACACTTTTTATAATATATATGTGTGTGTATGTGTGTGTGTGTGTATATATATATATTTATTTATATTTATATGGTACATCAAAAATATACATTGAATCATCAGTGGGCAGAGGAAAAACAATATACTGGCCATGTCCCTAAGGTCATTTGAATGTTTTTTCACTTAAAAAAAAGTTTAAATGTTGCACATCACTTTTTAAAAAATTGGTTGGGAATAGGTGCCTCACACACTACTAAGAGCTATGGCCTAGGTGCCCTTACCCACTACCTGGAGTATATTATACTCTATACTAAATATGAAGGCATTAATGCTTTGGATACAGAGGGTTAGGGCTATAAAAGAAAGCATCCACACTGTGTTCCTAAAGCAGCTTCTTGCTATAGTATTATTAGCAGAAGAAATGGCTTCTAGGGGTTAAAGTGCGAAATATATCAAAAACCCTAGTGCCAGAACAAGACTGAGGGCCAGCTGCATTTAGGCCAACGGTTTGCCGGAAAATCTATACCAATGATAAGACAATGAAACTACAAGCAGCACCAATAGGGTTCAAGGTGCACTGGTGCTTTTCTGACCTTCTATTTTCCAAATCTGCCACCCAGAACAGTGAAGCACAGCACTGGAAAAAAAAGGGGGGAGGAAACAGAAGAAAAATGAGAAAAGTGATGGATGAAGGTCTTCCAACTGGACAGAAAGCAAGCACATTCAGAGACAAGGGGCTGAGATAAAGTTAGAACTATAAAGAAGAGAAAAAGATTTGGGTGGTAGAATCAAGAGCAGATTTTTGGCTTATCAGAATTTTATCTAGAATGCCTTAACTTCCATGTGCTGGATATTTCGTAAGATGTCTATTAACAAAGGTGTACTTCTGCCATTTTGGAACTTAGCCTTACAAGTTGCCTGTTCTGAGCAATGCAGATTTTTCTCATTTGACAAAAGGCAAGCATTTTACTTCTTTAATCTTATTTTCTCTCTGTGGACCCGATAAGGAATTCTTTGAAAATCAAATGTTGAAGAACAACCTGCTACAATACATGATACAGTCATAAGAAGCCAGAGTTCACTCGTTTCGTACTTGTATCCTATAACATGTATTTGTGTACATATACTGCTCGTTTATATTCATTTCCACAACATCAGCGTGTAGACTTCCAATGAGGTGTATGAAACAACCCCATGTAATCTATTAAAAGACAGTCTAGACTCTAGTTCATGTATCTGGAAAAAGGATCAAAACAACGCACCACTCCATGGGAGGAAAGCACAGTGATAGGTCAAATATTTCAACACAGTAGCTTGAAGAGTTTCAGAAAAGCGAGATACACAGCTAATGGAACCATTCTAGGAGTGCTCTGAATGCAAAAGGAAATGGGGGGAATCACAGTGAAAGGCCAGAGGATTTGTCAAATCAGCCAACAGGAAAGATGGCATTCAGATAAATGGAAAATTTCCTGTAAGTTAGTTGAAGATGTGTATAAAGGTCATTATAAGAAGCTTGGAACTTTACAGTAATTCAAGTAGCATATCCAGGCCACTAAAAGATAAAGCAGAATCCTGCAGGTAGCATTCAGGGTCACTGTAAGAATCGTTTTGTGAAACCCAAGATTCAGTAGCATCCCAAAGAAAGCAACACAACTGAAGCAGAAGCCTGCTTTCAGACCCTCTTGGATTTTGAAAACATCATTGCATCAGTCAAACTAGATCACCAGAGTGGAGAAAAGTTAGACTTGTTTTATGGAATACTGCAGGGTGAAGCTGGCTTTTTTTTTGCATAATGGCTTGTTTTGGTAAACAAACGTAGGATTCATGCAATTTATCAAGCTTCCCATAAATAACTATATATGTATATGGCAAAAATAGAAAATGAGACTATTTTATATTCATTGCAAATGGCTATGCTCCAAACATAAGTGATAATGCCACAAAAATATAGTACATCCAGTGCCACATCCACATCCATAAAACTGGAGCATTTGCTGAATCACTGAGTGAAGTACTTCTGCAACTTATTAATATGCCAAACAAAATATTAGCCTATCACATTGTCTATAGGTAGATTATTCCAGCTATGATTTGGTATTTTTTCTTACAATATAATCTGTCAGTATTTGTCTTCTGTTAACTTTTCCACCCTGTAATCAAACCACACATCTTTTCTTCTTCTTTCTAACCCCATTTCATTATTTTATTAAAAGCCTTTTGCATACTGAGCCAGATTCCTATAATCTTTTTGTAACATTCAATTTATTTCAGTCTACTCACCACAGATCTACAGTCCCAATGTTTTGGAATTTATAACACAAAACCTGTACTAGCTAGATATATTGATTTTTCAGAGCAAGGTGTGCCTCTAAATTCTGCTTAGAGTTGCTAGGGTTACTGGAGCTCAACTTTAGAATCACAATGCAATTAGTTCTGGAAAACAGGACAATCACATTCCAAAGATGTATCCAGTAGTAGTCCTTTGCAATATCAATAACTCACTAACATGGGGAAATGCAACATCCTAACTTATTAAGGGTCTGGGTCCCACCCCACCAATCAATTTTATTTCTCTAGTGCTTTGGCTATCTGAGAAGTTTAGCAGGGAAGGAAAACCAACTTTTTCCTAGTTTACAAATTTCCTTTTTGATCACCTGAATGTGATTCTTACTTAGCACAAGCAAGTAGCTACTGCAATTATTTACATATTTATATTGAGTATATAACACGTAAGTTTTATTTTTTTAATGAACATAGAGACATTCCCCCAGAAAGTCAAATAGCTCTTACTTTATTGGCTTTTAAGAAGACTATTAAAATTTGGCTGATTAGCAGGCCTTGGCAGTTGGGATATTGTAAGATCATTAAGATATATATTTTAAATTACTATAATAAATACTTATAGTATTTATGTACATCAATATGCTTCTGATTTTATAACTATTCATATGTTTGAATCTAATTTACAAATGTCAGGTATATATGCCTCTTGGACTCAATAGTAATTAAAATGACCTATAAGCCCAGTAAAATAAACATTTCCACCTGATTATTCAGATAGAATAATATTAGCACTAGCAGCTGAGATAGTAACCTAGTCACAATGCATTTCATGCAGAACAAGACAAATATTTTCTGTTATAAGAAGGTCACCTCTAATATTGCTACCATATTACAGAATTTTATTATTAGCTAAATATGCGCAAATTTGTATGGATAATGCAAAAGATACTAGAATGAGGGGGAAGCACATGTTTTTGCAATCATTTTTTAAAATCTGCCCAATTGAATAAGGCACTTTAAAAAAAGTATACATTTCCTATTCCTTTAATTACTTGTATTATGAAAATATACCTGGTATGAAGCAGCAGAGGCTTGAGGGAAATTGAAGCAGACTAACATTAAACAACAGAGAAACTGGCAAGAACCTGAAATGAATCTATCATAAGCATTATAGTCCTCTATACCTGGTTTGATTCAATTCTCTGATTCAACCATAGATTTCCTTGCAAATTCCTATATTGTTTAATCTACCACATCCACTTTCCTGATGTAATGAAAGCCAGCATTTGTCAAGGTTGTAATCCTAAACAAAATTACAGAATCAGAAACTGCACTGAACTTAATAACATGAATCTCAGAAAGCATGCACAGGATTGTGCTGTAAATCTAGCTAGAACCTGAAAAAGTTAGAAATGGCTAACTGGCAATAGTTTCCCATCTGAAGCTCTCCGGGATAAATTGACAGAACCACTCCCAATATTTTCAGATATTTTTAGGATTATTGGGGAGTCATCTTGACAGCTGTTGTGGAATCCTGAGATGCTGAGATTAAAAGAAAAAGAAAGATTCTATTTCATGGTTGGGGAGAAAAGCCAAGGGAGAGAAATGTTAAGTGGTATTATTAGGTGATACCTTGTGTTCTCTTTACTTGTTCCTATCCCCATTTCTACCTGTTTTTGCCACTTGTCAAATATTATTTTCCAAGAATCATTTTTCTATCACCAGCCTGCTTGCAGAAAACGGTTGGAATTATAAAGTAACCTAACCATGTTCCCAAAATGAACCTGCCACTATATTTGCAAAACCTATAATGAAATGAGCAAGTTAAAACAAATTAGTGCAATCTAGCAAAAAAAATTTCAGCTACAAACAATGTTTCAGATTTGAAAGTACAGTATTTAGGAAGTAGCTTTAAGAGCAGCTGGAAGCAAAGGTTTGGTGAATATGTAACAATTTTATCTGGGTGTTAGCTGAATTCTGAGCTGGTTTGCATGTTTTCCCTCAGAAGGTAACTGCCTTAGGAAACAGTTACTGTTCAACACAAAATCAGAAAAAAAGCGTAAATAGTTTTATGACAATATTCTACAGATGAATGGATTTTAAAGAATGAATCCAATTTTGCAAAAAAACATATTCATTATATTAAGCTGAATGTTTGGACATTAGACCATCTTGTACTTTTCCCCATGAATCCATCAGAATTTCTCCCCCTGCTCTCCTCATTCTTATAGATGTACTGGCAAAACTGACTTGCAAGTTATATGCTTTGGTGAGATCATGGGTACTATTCAGATAACAACAACCATTTTTACTCCTACAAGTAGTTATTCTTCCGCACTCGCACTTGGAAAAGTGTTTGCTCTTGAACACAGTATGGATGGTTTTAAGTGGATCTCCCAGATCTATACATTTTACATCAGATACCATATTTTTGTATCTATTTTCACATAATTTAAGTTAACTAGGCTGCATTGTAAATGGACTGACAGATGATCTTGTTCTCGGACAGCTTTGTTATCCTGGAACTCAAAATCTACCACTTTTTAGGCAGCTAGTAGAACACTGCTCCTCATGGCAATACTTATGTTTCAGCAGGCTGAACCAATTGGCACATTTCCATATCTAATAAATAGAAAGGGATGTTGCTGTTCTACAATGAAAAGGAACATTTCATATCTACAAGACCACTGTGACAGCAATGCCTTTGTTTTTATGTATAGATTTTGGCCATAGATCTCATCCTTGTCTTTTGGATAGAAACAACCATAACACAGGCCTGGAAACCAAATAACAACCATTCCATTAGTATTTTGCATAGATTGGAATGTTTCATCACTTAGTTGTGGCCATCAATAATTGCTCGTTTTATTTCAGCTCTATCCAATAATACTTTCTTGCCACTGGTTAGCTTTGTATTTAGGATGTGCTTCAGTTGACAAGTTTATGAGATTTATACCTATTTACTGAAATACTGGATCAAAGGAAAAAAAAACTTAGCTTCACATGATGTCTTGTTAAAGTGATTAGTTGCATGATATAATAGAATTGGCACTGAGGAACCTCAATAATGGTCAGACTATATACCTTTGCAAAGTTTATAAGAATGCTATGACAATCATGGTCTTTTCCTATGGCTTTCCTGTAGCATCAAATAGTCCCAGATTTTGAGTTAAGGCCGGTTTTAAGGAACTGAGGGTTCCAAAGGAAAAAGTAAAGAGAATCCTCAAAAGCAATCTGGAGTATGAAACATTAGGTTTTTTTTTTTTAATTACATTTATATGCCGCCCTTCTCCGGAGACTCAGGACGGCTTACAATTTTTGGGATACAACCCAGTGTGCTCAGCAATAGCCTTCATTCCATTGTATATGCCTGCTTATTACTAAGCTGCATTTTACAAGGTCAGCTAATTGCCCCCAACAATCTTGGGTCCTCAGTTTACCTACCCCGAGAGGATGGAAGGCTGAGTCAACCTTGAGCCTGGTGGGATTCGAGCCTACAGCAGTTGTAGGCAGCTGGAACTTAAGTGCAGGCAATTAACAGCCTGAGCCACCAAGGCCCAAGGTATAATTAGCTTAAACATGCCTTCCCAACAAGATGCTCCCCAGATGTCAGGATTTAAAACTCTCTATATTCACATCCAGCATATAGTTTGGCTCAATACATCTGGAAGGCACCAGTTAGAGAAGACTTGCTTGTATAATTATTCAGAACTGCAGAAACGAGGAAAGATTTTGGAGAGCTACTGCCAGTCTGAATGAGTGGCAGAAATGATAAAGCGTGGCTACAGGAAGAGGGTAGGAATTGTTGGAACCTCATGACCTTGAATCGGATATCCTGCTGGATCTGCCAGTTACTCCTTAATGAAATTTGCTCATGCTGTTAGCTCAAAATGTCTTGAGCCACCTACTCTTTAATATGTGGTTGTCTAACAGTTTTTTTTTAAATCTGCTGTCTTTTTCCTGCATTTATTCTGTTGCTTCTGGGCCACATATCAACACATAATCAACACACGGTAAAGTGATATTCTGAAATGTTCTGCCAAGTAACACGGAACATTCATTCCAGGATGACACAACCAACCAGCAATTAAACAAGTAGGTAAATACTCTCTTGCATTTGGTAAATCATCACCTGTTGTTACACAGTTCAAACCTCATAGTTAAGGTCCCTCACATAAGATAAAAATCCCTGCTTTTCTTTCCTGGAGTAGAAAAGTGTTCTGCCAAATCTCTCCAAATAACTCCTCTCACTTTTCAAATATCAAAATTCATTTGCACAAGTGAGCACTTTAATGACAAATGCAGACCAGTACTACAGGCACCCACTCCCCCTAAAATGATCAAATCTAAAGAACTGCCCTGAAAAATTTCCCTTATTTCTCTTAAGGTGTCAGGGATCATTACAGCTGCAAGCAAAACTGAAGAAAGTTTCAGCCAATAGATTTTAATACATACTTTGTATTTGACTGATATCCATAACTTAGGCAAGTGAAAAAATAAACTCCTATATCCAATAACTAATAATATTGGAAGATTGTCCATGGCTTGCTTCATTTACTGAAGTGAATGGCTACTGTGTGTACATCTCTTCCACCTTTCTTGTGGAATTTGGTTTGTGAGCAGCAACATCCTATGCATTGCAATGGGAAATAGGGCAGCAATCTCTGACCCACTACTACAGTCCTAGATATTTATGAACTAGATACATTTTTTTCAGCCAACCAACAAGGTCTAGAAAACTGCAGCATTATATTATCTGAGAGTAAGCAATATTAGCTCATTTGCACAGAATTGCAATATGCATACTTGCAATAAATTCAGTAAATTCAAAAGCATTATATTGGAACTAGTGCTTAGTAACGTATTTCTAATAGAGTAACTTTTTATGTTTTGGATTTTGCTTCTAAAATCTGAAACCCATGTGTCCTCAAACTTGAACTTTTCTACTTTTACATTCCTGACATTAATCCTTCTATGAATGAAATCACCATGGAAAACCTGGCTCCAGTCTTTCTTCTTCATTCAGTAGATTTAAGTAGATCCCAGCAGTGGTTTGTTAGACTATCATGAATATAATAACAGAAACTGGGAAATAAGTTATTTCAAATGTTCAAGGACACATGGCAGTTATGTATGAACCCACTGTGCATTTTCTACAGGGTTCCATATTCTTGCCATTCCTTCACCTTAGGCAATACACACCGTAATATCTATAAAGATGGTCTCCAGACAATCTTTCCCACCAGGGTACCTTTTGATTATGTTGAAACTACAAGAATTCTCAGGTTGGCTCAAAATTCTGGGTCTTGTCAATACAGCTGAAAGGACACCCAACTGGGAAAGGCTGACTTAAGTTCTGAAATAATTCTATCTCTATACCCTTCTTTGTTTAAATCCCATTCTTGCTCCATATATAAGCAAAAAAACGCCTCAATTTATACTTTTTTACCTACATAACAGCACTTTTCTTATTCTCTCTGTCTTGTGCCCATACTTAAACAGATGTTTTCTTCTCCTTTCCTCTCCTTCAATTCAAAAACCCATTTCAGTTCCTTTATGAGATATAGGGTTGTCTTAGTAACTCACAAAGAGAACAATACATGTTTGTCCATCATTACTATTTTCTTTAAATTTGTAATTGTGGGAAGAGGAATGTGAAGTGAATTAGGAACTGCATCCAAATCTGATTTTCATAAAGGTGCATTTGGAAAAGAAGCCTCTTTGGAGTTCCAATTACACAAATTCCTAATTAATAGAATTCTGTTTAAAATGACAGTTTTTAGTTCACAGATATTTTGAATGCATACTTTTGACTTTACCACATGACCATCTGGACAAGTGAGATTGTGCTTCTAGATATACTATGAGTTAGAAAGATTGGTGCATTGTGGGAGAATCAGACAACAGGAAAAGTTATTTGCAAGTATAACTGAATTAATGACATAAGTGGAAATCTCAAAGAAACAAATTCCATTTCAAACAGTTCAAAGATTCTGCTTTTCCTTTGTTCAGAATATAGCCCTGTAAAGTTACCCACCCTCCCCAATTTTCTTTGTACAGCTATGGTCTACAATTCCCCACCCAAACAACCTTTGGGGTTTTTCTAGTAAGGGGCAAAAACAATGGGGCCTGTGGCTGCTCGCACAGGGCCTGGGGGAGATCGAAAAAGCGCTGGTCCAAAGATGGGTGCTTGGAAGAGGGTAGCAGCAGCTGGTCGGAGAGTTAATGGGCTGGGCAAAGTACACACAGTGGCGGGTGCCAGGGGACTTGGCAGGAACCGGGCAGCCAAGGTCTTCGTAAGATGCTTCTGCAGAGCCACTTTGGACTGTGAAGAGTAAGAATGAGGGACAGGGAAGAAGCACAAAGAGATAGACATGGTACATGAGCAAAGCAGCTTCAAAAGACAAGGGGAACATAGAGAAGATTTGCTTTAATATTGCAGTAAATAGTTTAAACCAGGGGCTTCAGTATCAAAACTGATTTGACAGCCTGATTCAGCTCTGAAGTAGGTGAATTAATAGTACTTTATGAATACTATAAATGCAAATACTATAAATAAGAATATCTAATATGTAGCCTTCCAAATGTTGCTCAATATATTTCAACAATACAATGAATGGTGAAGAATGATGTGAATTATATTTTCACATCATCTGGAGAACCACATATTCTCTATCCTTGGCTGACAGTAATACTGTATGACTTTATTGTGACAAAAATTCTTTTACTTTCAAAGTAGGATGAAGTTTAAAAGAATATAGTAAGTTGCCCTATTGAATCAGCTCAAATATCCATCTATTGCCAACAGTGAAGAGGCCAGATGTAGTGGGTGGGCGTGTTTGTGTGTATTTATGTGTGCACATATATGTGCAAGAGATTACGGCTGTGGTATAGCTAGATAAGTGAAAAGCTTCTCCTTCCAACTGTAGCTTTCCTTATCCTTTAAAATGGCTTTTCCTATTAAGAATATAAAGCCCATCCTAAAAAAAGGGGAGGGCTATAAGGTGAATCTCTACCTCTTGTTGGTGTTCAACAGCTCCTGGAGGGCTTTTCATATATACATAAGCAGTGGCAGATCTATCCCTGTATTTGCCCAATACTTTTTAAACAGCTATCTGTGTCACAGTTACTGTAACAGTCCTGCTACAATTACTTCCACTAAATTAATTATGCACTACAAGTAGATGCATAAAGAGAAAAGGAATACTGGGAATTGTAACCTCTTGATCTGATCTGTCCCACTGCTCTTCTTGCTTCCTCTCATGCAAGCAGTTGTTTCTCACTCTAGTTTCCAAATGTTGCTGGCAGTAGCACTATCTGTACTTTTGTTGTAGGATGAGACAGTTTAACATTCAGACACAATTCTCTACTGAGTGGGTGACTGGATTTTGAAGAATAATTAAGACACCAGGGGAATTTCCTTATTGTCCCTCACATTTTCCATACACCCCAGAGTTACCTGGCACCTTCTGTGACAAATACCTTGAGAATACTCACTGCCAGGGCAGTATTCTTCTGCAGTTTGCTGTACGGGCTGTATTTGGGCTTTGGCGGCTTCCCTGCAAGCCTGTCTTTGTGACGTCTACTGCTCATATGCTGTAGATGAAAAAACAAAAGCTCCCACCATTATCTACGTATAAAAGCACCTTGATATCCTTCGGTCACCTTTAGTAAACTTTCCAATGACAGTTCTTTAGACTATTCTATGTTTTTATTTGATGAAGGAACTGGAAGATATGTCTTCAATTATGTTGAAATGTCTGTTCTGCGTAAGCTTGGACCAACAGGGTCATGATGACAAGCTTTTGATATTGCTTTGACTTCAGGTCTCTGGTATTTTGCTCTGAAATTGTCTCCTGATAGATACTACTCTGTCTTTGTGGTGAGAACTGTCTATATATCTGTCTTTGAATCTTTTCCTTAATAAGATAAATGCAGAACAGGATAATTAACTTTAGGCCTGTTTCAAGGCTCATTCAAAATACTCTAAATTTAAAGCGAGTCCTCCTATTTTGTATTTCCTTTCTTTTCTGTTTATCTAGACATTACTTGCCTATATCCTGCTGGAAACAAATATTGGAATTTTAAAATAATTGTGCAGAGAAACTGAACAAGGGAAACACAAATTAGTTAACTATTTGGATTTTAATGATATCTATATTCCTTATGTTGTTTATTACTATTAAGATAAGATTTTTAAAAAGGGAAGCACAAAATAAGAGGCTAGCAGAAAGCGATTTATTGCTACATTTTCTTGCTTATGGCAAAAAACTTCAAGATGGCACCCCAAATGTCAATTTCTAGAGTGCACGCTTTCCTGAGTGGCTAAAATGGGATATTTGAAACACTCTTATATCAGCTTAGCCTGCCAAAACGTTGAAGATTGCCAGAGAGGTTCTCGTGCCTCTGTTATCAGCATTTCTGCTGTATTTATCTGGAAAAGAGAATTTTCTGAGCTGTACTCAGCCTCTTGAATGGTCTCCAACCCTTTTCTATGATGTTTCCTTACTTAATCAAATAATTCCTCTTCAAATATTCTCCTGTTCTACAAAAATGCAAATGCTCCCTTCTAACAGTACGTTTTCTCTTTTTGCTGGTTATTTTGAAATTCTGTTCTTGTGCTGCTGCTTTTTAAAAAGTGTCTGAAGAATTAAGTTGCTATTTACTCTGTGTGTGTGTGTGTATGAATTTGTAGTTACTAGAGATGCTACTAATACAGTAAAATCTCCCCACTGGGGGGGGGGTGTCTATTATTCCTCAAGGGTGATTAAATTGCAAATTACATCATTTATGGTGATTTGTGTCATTATGTCATTATGCAAACGACACACTTTGACGTGGATGACATTATTTGGGTAATGATGTTATTACACAAATGACGTAAATAAATGCAAATGATGTAATTTTCACTATTAGTATATTCAGATCATTATGCAAATAAGGTAAATCAACATGATGGCATGAAATTAATGTAAATGTAATGTAAATGTAACATTTAGCATGGACTGCTTTGGATTGAAAAGATTTGTCTGTTATTTCAGGAAGTTGTTCAGACAGAAATCTTGCCCAATTACATCTGATGTCCATTAAATGGGGGTCAGTGGAATAAAAGGTTCTCCGTATCATTGTTTTTGTTCTTGGTGTGCTGCTGATTTTTAGCCTTCTTGTTACTTTTACTCAAGTTGCACAAAGTATTTGCAATTAATTAATCAATTAGATACTATATAAAGAAGCACTTAACTCTGATCATTCTCTTGTCATTGGAAAAGCCATTTGTGTAGGATTTTCTGGAAGGCAAGTATTGTATAAACTTCAAATCTGATGAGAATGGAAAACTGCCTAGGACAATATTTGGATCAGAGGAATTTAAGGCAGAGAAAGACATGAGCAGCTGGCCTTCTATGTTACTTTTTCACCCTGACTGCCCCTTAAGATGATTTTGTTTATTTTACAAGAACTGTTGGGATGATGCTTCAGGTGTCTTAATGCAACCTTTGCTTTAATCTGCAATTGAGAATAGTAAAATTTCTGCTTGCAATGTAACTTCTTAACTTCATTAAATATCTTAATATCCCAGGGTGATCGGATTTGGCGGTGGATGAAGGGGCAGGGGGCCATATTGTGATCTGGGAGCGCGCTGCCGCTGTTTGCGAGCTGTGGCCTGCTCCGACCCCCATGCCTCTGCCCACTCCCCCGGGGATATGGGACCCGGAGCCCCTGGGCTGCAGCTGGTGTATTTTAATGCTAGGTCCGTGGTTAATAAGGCGTCCCTCCTCCGGGAAGTGATTGAGAGGAGGCATGGACCTGGCTTGCATCACTGAAACCTGGTTGGGACCGGGAGGTGGAGTTCCTCTGGTCACTTATGTCCCCCAGGTTTTCGGGTTTTGTACCAGCCTAGAGTCCAGGGAAGGGGTGGTGGGGTGGCTGTGGTTATTCGGGAGACCCTGATTCCAAGGGGAGGTCTCTGTTCTGCAGACTGGCGGTGTGAGACCCTCCTCCCTGGTTGGGCCCGGTGGCCAGTTGGGCCTGTTGCTTGCATACCTTTCCCCCAGCTGTGTAGCAGCGGCCCTGTCTGGGTTTCTCGATGCACTCGGGAGTGGCGGTGGAGCTCCCAGGCCTTCTGGTCTTGGGTGACTTCAACCTGCTCTCCCTGGGGGGGGGGGCGTCGGGTTTGACCCAGGAGTTCATGGCCTCCATGGCTATGGGCCTGGCCCAGCTAATACAGGGCCCCACGGGGGGCAACATGCTCAACCTTGTTTTTGTCTCGGAGCAGTGGCGTAGTGATCTGGGGGTGGGCAGTGTTAATGCCCAACCCGTTGCATGGTCAGATCACTATCTCCTTTGGCTGGTCTTCCAACAGGCCGCCCCATGCTGCTAGGATGAGGAACCGCTGAGATGGTTCCGCCCCAGATGCCTGATGGACTCTGAGAGGTTCCAGGCAGAGCTGGGGTTTCTGCCCGTCTCCCTTTATCCACAGCTCGACCAAGGTGCTGGCAGCTGCATGGCAACAAGCTGCCTCGGAGGCCCTCGACCGGGTTGTCCCCTTATGTCCCCTCACTTGCCGCAGATCCCGGGTGGCTCCTTGGTTTATAGAGGAGCTCCGGGAGATGAAGCGATGTAGGAGGGGTTTAGAGAGCAGGTGGAGATCGACCCGTTCCAAATCCAACTGAACCCAGTTGAGAGCCCATATTAGGACTTACCTGGGAGCTTTGAAGATGGCGGGAGGGTTTACCTCTCCGCCCTCGTCGCAGAATAATTGCCCGCCACCCTGTTCAGGGTCACGCGCTCCCTCTTACATCGGGAGCGGAGGTGGACCCTTGCAGGGTAGGACTGAGAATTTGGATAATATCTGTCGGATAAGATGCTTCGGATCCGGGAGGGGTTGAACTCTAATTTGCAGTGGTCTGAGTAGGGAGTTACAGAGACTCTGGCCAATGTCATCTGGGCTGAGTTTGATCCTGTTTCTGAGGATGAAGTGGACAGGATTATGCAACGACTAAGTTCCACCACCTGTTTATTGGACCCGTGTCCTTCCTGGATGGTATATGCCTCCAGGAGACCACGTCGGCTGGCTCCAGGCAGTTGTTAATGCCTCACTGAGGGAGGGTCCTTTCCTGCGCCTTGAAAGAGGTGGTGAGACCCTCCTGAAGAAGCTGCTCTGGACCCAGCCGTTTAAACAATTTTCCCAGTCTCCAACCTTTTTTGGTGAAGGTTGTTGAGAATGTGGTGGCTCAGCAGTTTCCGCTTTTCCTGGAGAAGCGGACTATCTAGATCTATCAGTTGGGCTTCCAACCCGGGTACAGCACAGAGATGGCATTGGTCGCGCTGATGGATGATCTCTGGAGGGCTCGGGACAGGGGATTTTCCTCTGTCCTAGTCCTATTAGATCTCTCAGCGGCTTTTGATACCATCGACCATGGTATCCTATTGCGCGGGGGTTGGGAGTGGGGGGCACTGTTCTGCGGTGGTTCTCCTCCTACCTCTCAGGGCATTCACAGTCGGTGCTGGCAGGAGGCAGAGGCTGGACCCGAGGCACTCACATGTGGGGTCCCTCAGGGGTGGTCCTCTCCCTCCTGTTCAACATCTATATGAAGCCGCTGGGTGAGATCATCCGTGGTTTTGGGGTGAGGTATCATCAGTATGCTAATAATACCCAGTTATATATCTCCACCCCAAGCCAAATCAGTGATGCCCTCTCGTGATGACCGTTGTCTGGATGTGGTGCGGACCTGGATGGGCAGGAACGGACTACAGCTCAACCCGGCTAAGACTGGGTGGTTGTGCGTATAGGCATCTCGGCCCAGTCAGTTGATTCCATCTTTGGTCATAGGGGAGAGGTGTTGCCCCTGTGGATAGGGCTCGAACCTGGGAGTCCTCCTGGATTCACGGCTTAGTTTGGAGGAGCAGGTGGGGGCCGTGACCAGGGGCTTTGCCCAGGTCGACTGGTTCGCCAGTTACGCCCTATCTGGACCGAGATGCCCTTCCCGATCACTCATGCACTTGTGACGTCGACTTGACTACTGCAACGCTCTCTATTTAGGACTGCCCTTGCATACCATCCGGAGGCTTCAGCTGGTGCAGAATGCGGCTGCGCGGGTTGTGATGGGAGTTTCCCGATACTCCCATGTTACACCCCTCCTGCGAGCTGCATTGGTTGCGGTTGCCCTCGGTGAGATTCAAGGTGTTGGTGTTAACATTCAAAGTCCTTTACGATATGGGTCGGGGTACTTGCGGAGCGTCTTCTGCCAATATCAAACACCGACGCCCTGTGCGTGCGCAGAGGGGACTCCTCGGGTACCGTCGGCTGAACAATGTCGGCTAGCGGTGCCCGGGGAAGGGCCTATTCTGTTGCGGCCCCTGCCCTGGAACCAACTCCCTCTGGAGCTCGGTTGGCTCCTGATCTCCGCTCCTTCCGCGATCTGAAGACCTGGCTGTTTGAACAGGCCAGGCTGGACTGACCTCCTGGGGTTTTAAGTATTTTAATGGGTTTTAGTGATTGGGCTTATTGATCTAATTTTGTTTTAAATATTTATTGATTGATGTACTGTGTTTAATTGTGAGCAGTCCTTGTGGAGAGGGGCATATAAGTCAATTATAAATAAATAAATAAATAAATAAATAAATAAATAAATAAATAAATATTTAATGAAAGGTCTAAGCTGAAACTTGGGAGTGGAAGTAGGGTGGAAAGATTAATGCTCTATTCCCCTTTTTCTTTCCATCTTAAAACGCTTCCTTCAAAAATACCCAAAATTCAGCATGATCCTCATTACAGTCCTCCAGACAATCAGAAGAGAGTTTAGATTGATCTGCTTACCTGTTTGAGTTGTGTCTCTGAGTTGACAAAGATCTCGCACACCTGGCATTGAAAGGCCTTGTTCTGAATGTTGAGGCTGCCCTTGCTGCCAATCCGTTTGGGCTTGTGTCCCACTCGAGAGAGAACCTTCCCCCGGCTTCGCCTTGGCAAAACTGTTTGCCCTTCCAGCATCAATTTGTGCTTTGCTCCTGGGAGTGGGGAAGAGAAGATGAGCTGGGAACAAAAAAGGGAAACCTGCTTCTTGCACTTTGATAAGCAGGAAGTGGTCTAAGAGGCAGACATGGCAGTTATCAATAGGATGGGGGCAATTCCATGATGCCAGAATCAAGCTGGCTATATGGAAATCCTCGGGCAGGTCTCTGACACAACATCTGCATTTTATATTTAATTTTTTGTTCTTGTTTCCTTGTTAAATGCACTTTTATACATCTTAATATATTGTTATATTTAATATACTATTACTATATACTATTTGGGGAGCGATAGTGGTTAAAGCAACAGGCTAGAACATTGGTATAAGTTTATGTATTGTTATGATAAACTGTTTTTTAAAAAGGTTTTATGATCTTATCTTGCCTTTCTGTCAATTACACCATTTAGAGATCACTTTTGTATTTTATATTTTGCTACTATTAGATAAAATAGAGATAGCAAGTAAGGCAAGGTCAGATCCCAAATGAATTGATTTCTCTTTATTTTTAACTATCCTTATCATTGTAATTCCTTGTTTTGCCTGAAAACATACGACATAACAAAATGACAGCCTTAAAAATTAAGAGTCAAAATAAAGCAGTTCATTATTTTGCAGACAGAAGATTCTGTAATTTTAAAACCACAGTACTGAATAAAATCCAAAAGTTTTATAAAAACAAGCAGGCTCTCAAGTTCATTAACATTCTTTATAAGGTTAATCTACTTTAGCTTAATGTACTCCAAGTGTATTGAACTACAGTGTCAGGCATGTTAAGCAATCATCAGATCAGGGAAGATAAGAATAGAAATCATGAAATAATTGAAAGATGAAGGTGGGGGGAAATAAAATTTTTACCAAGCAAAATGGAAAGTCAAAATTGGTTGCGTATTTATTATATATATATGTAAAATAAAGGAAATATTTAAGCTTTTTGGCTTCTTAACTGGCTTGCTGCAAAAAGATCTTACAACACATCATATAAGGATAGAAAAATACAGTTGTTCTTTTTTTGAGAACAGAAAAGAATATGGATAGAACTTGGAATCCCAGTTCTTTTCAAGAAATATGCAATCAGTGGACTACAAATACATTAGCAGCAAACCATACCTATTTGTCCAATCATTTTTGAATTCAGAAAGCAAAGAGTTTGTAAAACTCTCAAGCTTTTCATTTTACTCAAGTGACAAAGTACAGAGTTATTGTAAAATCTGGCAGTCAGTATCTGTAAATGACTCCTGGTTTCAACATACCTGCTTCTCATGGCTTTCATACTACTGTATCTCTTCTATTCTATGGATAGCCTATTATCATGTCTGCTGAAAGAATGCTAAAATAAAACATCTACTAATGAACAAAACACATGTTTATTCGTTGTTAGGTATTGGTTAAGAATCCCCAAAGTCAGAATTGTATGCTTTTAGCACAAAATTTAGTTAACTGATGCAAAAATCTGTTCATTGGGAATAAAAATAGATTAATAGGTCACCTTTTCTAAGTGGCAGCCTCCACATGTACTGAGAATTCTGGGAGTTCCAATCCCAGAAGATCTGAAGGATGCCAGATTGGGGAAGCTTTCTTTATGGTTTTTATCAGCTTCAGTTATTAAAGTCTATCAATATCAATGAGGCAAGATGATGTACTTTTGGTAGCATTCAACATTTTCTGTCGAGGAAGAGGAGTAACTTATCCCTCTTACTGCTACAAGGGAACTACCTTGATCCAGTATCACTACCTAGACAAATGCTTTTGGAAGGTGAAATGAACAGATAAATTGGAGTGGGCAAGAAGGCAAATAATGAAAACCGTGCTGCACCACTGTGATGCAAGTTCTCCCCCTTTTGTATATGTATCATGACGATGCATGCATGTACAAAAGGTGTGAAGTTTGCATTGTGACTCTGATTTCATCATTTTGCCAAAAGCCTTGCATCCTGCAGATGCCTCTGAAAGTGAATTATTATGAGCTACATGCAATAGGCTCCAGATGTCATATTTTTTACAGCAGTGGTAGACACATTATAGGTCTAGCTTGGCCTTTTATGGGGTAGCTGGAGAAAACCCACATGAAGGCTCCTTACCAGAATTATGAGCCTCCAACTGAGAGGCAGAGTTAACTGTTACTTTGCAAGTGGGACAGTACAAGTGCTGCTTGATTTTCTTTCCCTCTTTCTCCACCTCTGCTGCTGAGCCGGCGGTTCCTCCAGATTCAGTTGCTGGCACCTCCATACCAGCTGCTGCTGCTGGTCTCACACTTGCACTATCTGGAGCAACTTCCAAGGGCTCTGAAACTGATGGGGGAACCAGGGACAGGATGCCAGTAGATATCTTGGCTGGTGATTCCTCTGTCGGGGACATCAGCATGAGGTTGCAATGTTCTGCCATTGGTTGGCTCAATCCTAGCAAGCTACTGGGTTGTGCTAATAAAAAAGGAAGACATTTATTTTCCTCTGAATTGTGGTTTTAAGATTAACTAGCCTTAAAGATAACTAGCATTTGCTTCCATTATAGTGGCATCTCAGCTAAGATTATTCTTCTGCTACGTAACAGAAGAGATAAATTACAGGAAAATATGAAAATTTCCCCAAACTAAAATCTACCTAGAAGAATGCCTCTTCCTAGATGAGCTTGCCCCTTACCTCTGCTGCTGCTGCTGCTGCTGCTGGTGTCTCTGCTGATATCTAGTGCAGCTTCAAAATTAGCCATTTTTTCTTGGCTGCTGCTGCTATTGTCAGCTGTCTTGTGCTTATTTTTCACTGCTTCAATGGCTTTGAGTCTCCGGGCATGCTTGTGGCCTCTGTAATGTGCCTCAGCTTGATTCTGAGAGAGATAAACGGGAGGGGAGTGTTGAGTGATGGAGAAGAGTATTAAGGCCATTCCATATTATGGAAGATCAAAGAGAGACTATAATGCAAAATGATTTGCAAAGCCCATTTTTCTAGTTGGTGGAGAGCACTTTGAAGCTTGGTTATCTTCCTGCTGCAGCAGCAGATGACATTTTTTCCAACTACCTTGCTATTTCCCCCCAGTTTTCTCCATTTCCTTTTTTTTTCAGTATTGAGGAGCAGCACAGAAATAATCTTTCTGTGTACATCTTCCTCCCATCTTAGCCTTTGGAAAAAGCTATATAGGTAGGCAGGCCAAGTGATAGACAGTGAGTGTACAAGTGAAGTGGATCTTTTAAGAATATGAGGATAAAAATGTGATTTCATGCATTAACTAGACATCTCCCACCAAAACAAAAAAACACATGAAAAGCAGAGCAAGAGGGAATTTTCTATACCTCTCGTTTTTGGGCATTGAGCACTTCTATTTCTTTCTGCAGCCATTATGCAAACGAATGCAACACCCTCATTTCAATTCAGATTGGGCTTAAATTCACATGAATTTGCCAGAGAACCATTCATTGTAGTGAGAATCAGGAAAACTGCCTTTGACTACTAAGTACACAGGCTTTTGGGCATGGGGGTCTTTTGTAATTCTTTTGTATTTTCTTTAAAAAAATATTTTATCAGCAGTGAACAGGCAGAGGACATTAACACATACTTCAGTTTATTCATCCTTTTCTCTGAAAAGCTGAAGGGCCTGGTTATAGGAAAGCACAAAATGTAAACTCACACATATGTACAGAACTGGCATGGCTGCCTAGGAATATAGACTTCATGTTAGCTCTGCATTCCAGGAAGGGACAATAGTTGTTATTTATGTCCTTCTCTTCCCCTCTACTTCAAGTGAATATATTTAGCTATATACTATTTTATTTTGTGTTGCAAAACTGCCTGCTGCATATTTTTTTTCTGAAGCTGCATATTTTAATTTTCTTTCTTTCTTTTTTGCCCAAAAGCGCTTTTTGAAACAAGAAATGGGCTGCATTTAATCAGGGGCAACGTGTCTTATCTCCATTTCGCCAGGCAATGAACAATGCCAGGAATTGAATTATATGGATGCACAGCATGAGGCAGGGAGGGAGCGAAAGTCATCAGATGAAACAGGAGCCTGACGGCAAAGGGGTGTGGGTATATGTGCGTGCATGTGTACATGTACAAAATGAAAACAGAGGATGTAATGCTTTGCTAGAGGGCCCACAAAGTTCAAATGGGGTAGTGCTGAAGGTATGGACAGGGTTTTATTGGGACAAAGAAGCATCGCTTGATATATTTGTTCTCCTGGCATCTAGATATTCCCTTGGTTAGTTTACCTGTAACCAGTCCAAAATAAGCCTAGTAAGCCTTAGATGCTTCTGTTTCATATGCCCTTTGGTGGGTGCCTTTCTGCTTGCATATTAATTTCTATGGGTAGAGGAGTGATCAAATTATCTTGAATAGTTTTTTTTAGAAAGTACAGGAAAATATATGGCATTAAGATTTGTATTAATCAAGCAACATTACTTTATTGGTTGGTTCTAGTAAATCTATGTAAACAAATAATTCTGCCACCTTTAGTGCTATACAGAACTATGCTACATTGAATGAGTGAATTTAGATAGTGTGTTAGAAAAGCATGGAGTAAAAAAAAAATCTGCCTAGGAATTTTTTTTTGGTCACAGCTTTTATTAAAAAAAAAAGTCCCTGGGCATAATGCCGAACTGCACCAACTGGATAATATGGGCTGCGTACTGCAGTCCCTTTTTTTGGCCAGATTCAAGTAACGCACACAGGCTGAAAACCAATGGAATGGGTCTCCCAGATAAAACACCTTTCTGTACAAGCTGCCTGCCTGACTTCTTGAATGCAGAACAAAGAAACACCAAAGTATGGTTTCCCTTTGGAAGCCCTTAAGAGTCTGCTTCTCTTCTTATGCCCCCACCTCAAAAAAAGGAAATAAACAGAGGGGTGGAAGGTGGTAGTACAGTAAGAGAACATTATTTCCTGAAAAAATGTATGATATCTGTTTTTTTCTCAAAAGAGATGAAAGAATTGACATTCAATGAACTTGCAGGCATTACACAATATACAATATTTTATGGCTTATATACAAGCAAAGTGTCATTTTGATTCTTCTTTTTTTATTGTGACAGTAGACTCTTTCAATGAGGAAGCATGGTGAACAAACCAAGAGTCTTTATCCATAGTTTATTTAATAAGTCATCCAACAGTAGGATTCTAACTTGTTCCTCTTGCAACATTTTAGAGGAAGAAACTTAGAGGAAGAAGCACGAGATCTTGATTTGGATAGTGCATTAAACAATGCCTTCATGGCGTCATCTGCAGTGGATGGTCTTTCTCTGATGACACTTGTTAATATGACTTGCTGTGCTTTGTGCTCTGTGAATCTAAGGGAACCATAAATCAGGCCTACACCAACTGAAGTCTCAACTTTGCCAAAGACTACCACAAATTCAGCTTTAAGACAGTTTCAGCCTGGGACTGTAGAATATGGAAGGCGTTACTAATCATGACTTTCCTCACAAATTATTAAATTAGGTGCCTTGAACACTAAAACAGTATGTGAATTTTTGTGCACTCATAAGCAAAATTGACATAGTTATCTATATTGTAGTTCTCCTCTTCCTTTTCCATTCCTATCTGCCTGATCCTAATGTTTAAGGGATGTAGCTTACCGCAGAGTTGAATCTCAGATGACAAATATTACAAGAGATGAACTGCTTCTTCTTAAGTGGATTGGGTACACCAAAGGTATGGTTGATTACTGCCTTTTGTACTGGATCCATCTAGAGAGGGGAAGGATGTGAAGATAAATGGAGCCAAGTTAGCTGGTGCTCTGAGAGCCAGGCATGTAAAATTGTGTTTGTGCTTTTCAAAAACTGCCTTCATAGCACCACAGAACATTTGCTTATTTGCTGAAGAAATGTCCTTATCTGTCAGATTTGGGTCAGGCATGTAAAACTCTGCTCCTCCAAAACCTCCATCCTTAGTGAGGAAGTAGCTAAAAATAGAATTTTATACAGCTACATGTGTCAAATATTATAGACACAAGGCAGGCCTTGCTGCAGAATGCAAAAAAACAAGCGCATATGCTGGCTCTGAGATTTAAAATCTTAAGTGTCTACCCCGCCTGCCCTTACAAGTTATATGGATTCTTAATCATGACTTTCCCAGCCTGAAGATTGGAATGCAATTTCTCAAGTGTCTACACAGGGACATTCTCTGGTCTGGATGACACTAGTTACTTCTTCTCCAGCTTCAGCTGAATATGGCAAAGAATTCTGCTGGTGGTAATGGTTAAGGGGGAAAGCCTTTCCTTGCACCTTCTACACTGCTAGTTCCATCGAGGCTACCATGTTTCCCCGAAAATAAGACACTGTCTTATTTTTTTTTGGCTCGAAAAAACACACTAGGTCTTATTTTTGGGGTAGGACTTATATATTTATGGTGCCAAATAGTGGGTGTGAGTGTGCAGGGGGGGTGTTTCACGGGTTCACGGTTGCTCCCTGAAAAGTCTTCCTGGAACTGGAGATTTACACTAGGTCTTATTTTCGGGGTAGGTCTTATATTAGGGCAGGTTTAGAAAATAGTGCTAGGTCTTACTTTCGGGGTAGGTCTTATTTTCGGGGAAACACGGTATTATGTGAAGCAACTGATCGGGATGTCAGCTATTCCTTTGGGGCCCACAATTATTTTTAATGTAGTAAGGTGGCCCTTTCTTCTCTATACGTTGTGTCAGTCTTCTCTAAAAGCTGAAAATTGTTGCAGAAAGACACTATTGGACAAGGTTTCATAGAAACGTGTCAGTCATTATAGGTCTTGCAATTGGAAAAACACTATAAGCTTCTCAAGAACCTCGTGCTTCTGTAGAAATTGCTGATGTGGAAGATAATTTATGCTGTGATAGGAAACAGAGCTTGAGGAAGTAACATTTCAATAATTGCCTGATGTCTCAAGGGCCAAGTCAAAAGAATTGAAAAACCAGCACTTGTTTAACACTCAGATTGAGAGAATACTGCTGCAAACCAATTCTATTATATTCTGCTTTAAAGAAATTTGTTTCTGTTGGTTTTCCCTAACTCTCATGTTTAAATATTCACAATAATTGTAAATAGAGGGAAAAGGTTAGAGTAAGAGCTACAAAGGTGAAAAAGATAAAGGAAAAATAACAAGCTAATATAAAATTCTATGTACATAGAATTGACCACAGCTATAATCTATAACATAAACATTGTTCTTTTATCCCTGTGGTTGTGAAAGATATCTTTCCCAGAGCTGGCCATCAAGAACAATGGGACGAGAAAGAGATTGAGGTTTGAAGGTGATCGTATTTCTCAGCAAAGCTATTTAGTTGCCTGGACAGGTGCATCTGTTTGGCAGGCAAAGTGTGCAGACAAGGGAATCATTATTTGGATCCCTAAAGTCCATCACCAAAGGAAATGGAAGTGGCAACAAACAGTAATCGATGATCATGGTACCTTCCCATGATTATGACAATTTTTTTTACTGATTCATTTGCAATAAAAATGAAGGGGGATAGATAAAAACTGAATGGCAAGAGTGATCTATCAGAGATTTTAAGAGAGGAAAGGAAGTTTTTATACTACAGTTAATAGCAGTTTGCTCTAGATAGCACCAACCTGATGCAAGGATATGGCTCAGAAAGGTGATATAAATATAGAGTCACAATATCTCCAAAAGGAGAAAAAAGTATTGTGATTTTTTTTGGAGAAAAGTGACATATGAACGATATATGAATGACTATATTATGAACAGCATGAGGATGTATATCTGTTCCTTTTGTGGTTATTTTTAAAAACAAATCCTGCTATGATAGATCAAAGGCCAACCATTGTGTGCCAGTGCCTCCAAAGCATAAAGATGATTCCATTTTCTGAATAGAAGGGAAACCACCTTCCCCCAAACACAAGAGGAACAAAGGATCAATTCTCAATTCTCCTCAATTTTCCTGCGCGAGCTGCATTGGTTGCCGGTTGCCCTCCGTGTAAGATTCAAGATGCTGGTGTTGACTTATAAAGCCTTACATGGCTTGGGTCCAGGGTACTTGCAGGAGCGTCTTCTGCCACCATCGAGCTCCAATCACCTGGTGCGCTCCCACCGACAGGGCCTCCTTGGGGTGCCATCGGCCAGACAATGTCGGTTGGCGGCCCCCAGGGGTAGGGTCTTCTCTGTGGGAGCTCCCACCCTGTGGAACCAGCTGCCCCTGGGGTTATGGTTGGCCCCTGACCTGCATTCCTTCCACCGCAAACTAAACCTGGCTGTTTTTGCAGGCCGGCCTGGATTGAGGGGGATTGGGGTTTTAATTGGGCACTTTTAATGTGGGATTTTATTGTTTATTTGGATTGGGTTTAATACTTTCTTAATATTTGTACATTATATTTTTATGTGAGCTGCCCCGAGTCCTTCGGGAGATGGGGCGGCATATAAATCCAAATAAATGAAATGAAATGAAATTGACAAGATGATTCTGGAAAACTGCAAGAGGTGGTTGATCAACATGAATGTAGTGTACAACTCACTTCACAAAACTGAATAATCAAGTACCTAGAAATAATAGGTATCAGTAGAAACATCACAATTTTTCTGCAAAGATAGATGGCACAATGAATAGGGTTGCTGGTCAATGTTGATAGATGGGAGAGGTTACATTGGGACATAGTTTTCAAAGAGACTCACTATCACCACTCCTGTTTGTCATTGCACAGATTCCTCTGTCAACCATACTGAACAAAGTCAGACCATGGCTATCAAACATCGAAAATATCTGCCAGGCTATCCCACCTTTTTTACATGGATGATCTGGAGCTGTATGGAAGAACACCATCTGAAATAGCTGATGCTTTTTCTGCTCTACACTGTTCAAGGTATTGCAATAGAATTTGGACTAGACAAATGTGTCATGCTTACCATTAAGTGGGGAAAATAGTGAAAACTGAAGGAATCAAGATGCCCTATGTCTAAATAAAGATAATTAGTACAAATATTCTTCAGGCTGACATCAAGCACACTGAAGTCAAGAAAAGGGTTAGAGATAAATACATCAAGAGAGTAAAGAAGATCTTAATATCCAAATTTAGTGGAGAAAATACCACCAAGACAATTAACCACATTGGCAATTCCAGTCATTAGATACAGAGCTGGGAGAATGGATTGGACTCAAGCAGAACTAAAAGCCCAGGATAGGAAAATCAGAAAAATAATGACAGTAACTCATGCCCTTCATTCTCGCAGTGACCTTGACAGACTATATATTTACCAAGGAAAATAAGTGGTTATGAAATATTGCAAGTGTATCAGAAGGCTGAAGAAGAAAAAAGGCCACTGGAAGAATATCTGAAAGGTAGTGAAGGAGATGCTCTGAAACTAGTATATCAGGAAGGTTTACTGAGTACCCGAGAGACCAAACTGGCCAATAAGAAAGACCAAATGAAGAACAGAAAACAGACATGGAAAGACAAAATATTACATGGCCAGTATGTTAAAAAAATAGCAGGCTAAGAGCAGATAAGTTGCAGAAAGAGACAGAGGTGCTAATTCTGGCTGCACAAGATCAAATATATACAAAGACAGAACTGATAAACTGGCTCTTTTGCAAAGAAGCTGAAGAAACAATCAACCACTTGGTTAGCCACTGTAAGAAGATTGTTTAGATTGACTACAAACAGGGGTGGGATTCTACCGGTTCTGTCCACTTCTGTAGAACCGGTTGCTATGAAAAGCAGCAAACAGAGAGCATACATAGAACCGGTTCTATGTCTGCTGCTGTTTTGCCTCGCCGCCCGGCTCTTACCTGACCTTTATTTCCGCGTTTTCAACCGCGAGCTGCTTTGACACAGCTGTGGTTGAAAAAGCAGGAAAAAGTGCTTTTTCAACCGCTGCATTTCAGACACAGGGCTGCTCAGCTGTCTGGGCAGCTCAGCAGGTTGTAAATTGCACTCGCGAGACTTGCACGTGAGATGCAGAGCAACAGAACCAGTACTTATACTGGTTGGATCCCATCCAAATAACAGCATGACAAAGTACCACAATGGTGCATTGGAATATCTGCAAGAAGTACCATTTTATTTGCAAGCAAGAACTAGTGGGACCATAAAATAGATAAAATAATAGAAAATGAAGAAGCTAAACTGCTCTGGGATTTTAAATTTCAGATAGGCACCTGCCACATAACACCCCAGACTTAATAATTGTCAATAAGAAAGACAAAATAATCTGGACAGTTTACATGGCAGTACCTGAGAGAGTAAAATAGAAGAGAAACAGCTAGAGAAAATATCAAAATACACACCATGGATGCAATCCCAAAACAACTGGTGCACCACTTGAACAGCAGTGACACTGACAATATCACCATTGGCCAGTTACAAAAGGCAGCTTTACTCAAACAGCTTAGAATTATACCTTTAACACCATCAAACATCCACAACTACCTATTGCAGATCTTTGGAAGGGCTTGATAGGTTGATAAAAATGCCAAATCAGGTCTTAAACGTCTAGCAGATTGTGCAACAAACCAATAACAATTACTATTCTGAATAGCAATCTTTTTACTTTGTGGCTCCATTTACACATTATAGCTAACAGGTACAGTTTTGCTTTTAATAGACAATTGTTTTTAAAAACAACCTATACATGCGTAACCTTGTAATCAAGTGTTGTCCCATGTGTAAGGTAAAATTATATGCATGTTAATTCAGAACTAATCTTTAATGTAGCTCTCTTTTAAGAGACTTAAATGTTTCATATTAAATGATGATAATTACCACAATAGCGACAGTAAACAGCCAAACATCCTAAGGCTGTGAACATCATTTATTAATATTATTAATTACTTTTCTACATTATGATATAGTTCTCACTTTCTAAAAACATTTGGTTATAAGTTGAGTAAAGTACAGTAGAACAAACTCAGCAAAGTAAATCTATCAGGTAAACCATTCTGGTAATTCAACTTTAAAAAGGTTTGATACATAAGAATATTTTAATATTTAAATTTAATGACAGATTTCTCTGGTTATCAATCGGAATCATGCAGCCACTGCAGAAACCCTTTGTCTTTAATCATTATGCAAAAGCAGACATAAAAAAGACCTGCCTAATAATTTGAAGTTTGCTTTAGGCAAATATATTTTTCTGCTACTTCTGTATGGCTTATTCTGTTAGAGGTTGCTGACTTCTAACAACAGAATTCAAGATTTCTTCTAGAGTCTAGACTTATTCCAGTGTCAATAAAATATGGGCTGTTAATCAATAGGAATGTAGAACCTTACTTACAGAATCCAAATTCGGTACTCAAACTTTCTGCATCATGTGCCTTCAGGTTCATGTTGACTTCTGGTAATTGTTTGAACTAGTCCCTGCAGTTTTCTCAAATTCTGACATAACGTTCCCGTTCTTGACAGCCTATCCTGCTGGTTCTTAAAATTCTGCAGTGGTTTTTTTTTGTTATCTAAATTTGCAGTTGGTCTATGTTGAAGAACAAACTATTCCATAGCTGAATTTTTAGCAAAACCAACCAAGTTTAGAAGCACTGTAAAATTGCAATAGTTCCATTTTGAATTGCTCAGTAACCAACTCTATTATTTCTCCCTTACCATTTTTTTTGCTTAGTTGTTTTAATTATCTACTCTTGGCAGTATAGAATGAGGTGATAATAATATTCCATCTTAGAGCCAATATGAAATTCAAGAAATTTGGTTTCTAACAGCACTTTCTATATCTTTTCCTTTATTATCTAAAACCTCCTATTAGAAAGTCCATTTTATCATTTATCACCAAGTTGTATCTCTGTTGTGATTGGTTAATATGTCACTACTCAAACAAACATTTTTATCCAATTTTGGGTAATTTACCCAAGCTTAGGAAGTACATGCAATTCCAGACTGTTTTTTCCACAGAGATTCTGTGCGCTGAACTTACAAATTTTCTTCCATTAAACAGACCTGATCTGCAAAGGATTATGTGCACCTCCTGCTAGCTGAGCATTTTGAGATTACTAGGAGAGATGCAAGAATTATACAATTATTTTACTGTGCTAGAGTTATTAGAACAACCTAAACCTGCTACTCTTTATCCATCTTCTTCCCTTGAACTTACTGATTTTTAAATTATACTATTTTAACTGATTTTTTAAAAACTTGATTCTTAACCAAAATAAATAACATTGTCCAACCTACTAGATACAATTTATTCTTAATGTATTAATCTACAGAAGTTGTAGGACTTTCTCACCTCTCTATCTGTTAAGGATAGAGACAAAGACAAAATACCCAGAAAACTGTAAAGTATTATTTTGGATTCAAGCAGTTAAGAAAAATCCCCAACTCTATGTTTAAACTAATTTGCAATGACTTGGATTACTTTTGTTTTATCCCTGCAATATATCGACTGATATATAAAAAGAGATTTTTGCACTGAATCTCCTGTAAAGACTATGAGGTCAGGAAAACCAGGAGACACAAGAATGGCCCAAGTCTGCCTGCCTGCCTGTCTCTGTCTGTATCTATCTATCTATCTATCTATCTACCTACCTACCTACCTACCTATCATTTATCTATCTATCATCTCCAAATCTACAAATAGGTTGCATAATCAAGGGAGATCAAATAAGCCTTTCTTGTGTTATTCTTAGAATGAAACCATTAGAGAAAAAGGAAACTTTTGATTCCCAAGAAGTTACAGTCAAATTGCTTTAAGGTTCAGACTTAACTCAAAAAGTACATCACTTCCAGACTCTTCTCCCCACTATCAATTTATTTTCTTTGTTAGTTCAATGCAATATGTGGCTTCACCTATCTATTGGCTGCTTTTATTTATTTATTAAATTTATATGTCACCCATCTCACTGTCAAATGACTGGATGACTCACAACACCGTAAAATTACAATAAAATCAAAACATTAAGCTTTAAAAACTGAAACATTAAAAGTTAAACAAAAGCAAGATAAAAAAGGGACCAACACATAAATAGGATGGAGCTGGGATCTTCTTCTAATCTACTAAACATCTCTAATATAAAGCACCTCCATCAGGGCCTCAAGCCAGTTGGCAGAGCCAGAATTTCAGGCCCTTTCTGGAAAGGGCCTTGGTGGCTCAGGCTGTTAATTGCCTGCACTTAAGTTCCAGCTGCCTACAACTGCTGTAGGCTTGAATCCCACCAGGCTCAAGGTTGACTCAGCCTTCCATCCTCTCGGGGTAGGTAAATTGAGGACCCAAGATTGTTGGGGGCAATTAGCTGACCTTGTAAAAATGCCGCTTAGTAATAAGCAGGCATATACAATGGAATGAAGGCTATTGCTGAGCACACTGGGTTGTATCCCAAAAATTGTAAGCAGCCCTGAGTCTTCGGAGAAGGGCCGCATATAAATGTAATTAAAAAAAAAAGCCGAGAGGGTTAGGGTTAGGGTGAAGGAGGATCTCTATCATCTCAAGGGGTACAATGTTCCAAAGGGCAACAGCCATGGCAGAAATGGTTCTTGTCCTGAACTTCATCAGCTGAAATGTCTTGGCTGATGGGTCTGAAGATGCCCCTACTGCCAGAGCAAGTGGGACAGGCCAATCCCATTGGGATATATTTTAACATATATGAAAGCCTTATGATACTCATCATAATTAAGTTCCTACTGCATGTTGTTTACATAAACTTATTTATAGTGGTGCTTTTATTTTGCTACTGTATATACAAATTAAGATAATGAGGTTACTTAGAAATCTACTGAATAAACACAATGAGCCATAACTGAACCAAATTGGTTAATTTAGTTCTCTTATATATAGCTATGAACAATATAACATGATTTCCTTAACATCCAGACTATTAATTATTTCTATCAACTGGAACTTCAATCTGTCCAAATAACAGATTAGACAGTAGTGGAAATTAACATCAAAATCATTTTTTTCCTGCCTACTAGAGCAAGGAGCAAATATGGCAGTTGTGATTCTACTTTTGTCTTTTGTTAATTCTTTCTATATAATAATATTCCATTTTTCATTTCAAAGGGAAAGATGAACAGGTTAACATATAGATAATCCATTATTCATTTGTTAACATTAGTTTGCTCAGAAAACATAAGTTAGTATCATTCATTGAAAACAGTATTGCTCTCAAGCAGACAAATAGATAACACTTATTACAGTGATATAATTACCACTGTAAGATATAGTAAGCAAAATCTGGAATAGATAAATGGAGGAAGGCAGTTTCATCAATGAATTAATAATCCTAGTACTGTAGTTAAATGGATCCTCAACATTCAGAAATATTATATCAGATAAAGAGGCAAAAGTGCAAATCTCTTGAAGACATCTACTGCCTGCTGTGAAAACAGGAGACTAGAATAGATACTGCATCTGTCTTTGTTGAAGATGTTCAAGAACAATTGACCCCAACTTGAAACCTTCATGGTCCTATACTGGATGGGAATTTTTGGAGTTGCAATCCTATTGAATTGCGGGGGAGGTAGTGCCAAGAAAATGGAAACATGACTGTTTTTAAAGGATATCAGATACACAATTTTAGAATTTGTGACGACTGACTATATCTCTATTGTTTTGACCTTCTGAAATACATGGAAAATAAAATTCCAAGGAAACAAAGAGTGCTTTGCATAAGCTATTATGGGAAATCAGTAGAAAAGTAAAGTCGATTTAGTGTATTATTCTGGAACTCTGTGATTCTTCCCATCAATTAAAAAGCCACGCTACAGCTACAACATCATTATATGGCTATTATCATCATGGCATCTTAAAAATCCCCAGTGACCTTTGCATCTCTCTTTAGGTGTTAGCTTAAGCTTTCTATCTGTAGGTGTGGGGCATAATATGATGAACATGATGGGTTATGTGTAGGCATCCTGCTCTTTCTGTATTTCTGTAACTATCACACATAGATCCAGTGTATGTGTCCTGTTTGACCTTGGAGTCTATAGATCAACAGGGTGAATTATGCAATGAGCAAACAAAGAAGACTGAGATACACATTGACCCAGAATAGTTATATTCTAAGGTGAAAATGGCTAGCTCATAAAGTAGAGGATAATTTTGCTGCTACCTAACTCCATACAGTGCTAAGGACACTGCTCTGTGAGGATAAAAAGACAGATCAAACTAGAAAAACTCACCGTATTGAAATTAGGAAAGAGGTTGAGTGGTGGGGTGCCATTCAGGCGAAAAGTCAGAAAATGCTTGATATCCAGGGATGGATGTAAAGACCGTCCTGGGATGGGAAGCGAGGCTAAGAGGGAGCTGTTGTGATTAGCTGGACCTAGGAATCAAGAAAAGAACAGAAATGAGGCATATGTTTCAAAAGATAGAGCTGGAAGGAGAAGCTGGCTAATATTGTCCCTTAAAGCAGACCTTCCAATGTAATGTACTGCAAGAAAAGGCTAATTCGTTATGAGAACTAAGCAAGGGCCAAATTCTCATCCCACAGCAGAGGTAGCTATTCACAATATGTTTGTTTATCTTCTTATATTACATGCTTTCATTGCTTCAAAACTTGTAACCTATTTCAGACAGATGCATTTGTATAGAAATTCAGAATAGCCCTACACTCTAACAAACACGGTGTGTGTGTGTGTGTGTGTGCATATAATAGAACATTATATAACAAACATAAAATATCAGTATGATTCACTCCTCAATGGTTGCAAGCATTGTAAACATACAGTAGAATAACACACGTTGGAAAATTGGATAATTTAATCACTCCCAACTCCAAAAGCAGTAGAATTATCCAGTTGCTATTGTCTCCCAGCATGAATAACCACTCTAAGCTTTCTTTTAGTAATGAATCATACCAAAAGTAATAATTCAAACAGACATGTGATTTGCTTTCCTGAGTCAAGTAATTTTTATTCATAATACAGGATAAGTCATGTTAACTTTTATTCCTTTTTTCATTTTTTAGATATACTAGAACACCTTAAATCTCTCAAATATGTCAAGACATCCATTTCCTGTAATGTCTTCACTAAAAATATCAGACTGATTTTTTCAGAGATTGGAAGAAAATGTCTTAAGAAGCAATGGGCTGCCTTAAAGTTTTAGAAGTCTTAAGGCCCTGATTTTACCTCTTAACCTCCCCAAATGGGGAAATGTGTAGAATTTGGTGTGGGCTTTTTTTTTACATAGCCCACTTTAGTATTGTTATTGAATCACTGGCCAAAACTGCTGCAATCTTCAGACAAGGTAAGAGCTGAAAGAGTAACTCACAAGCTGGAATCTGTCTGACCTGGACATATGAATCAATCCAAAATTAAAACTTGCAGTTAGAAGAATGAAGTGGGACTCCTGTTTCCATTCAGAAAGGAGCCCTTAGAAACATATGGAATATTACTTTATTATTCAAAAAAGCCTAGTTTTGACCTAGGCCATGTGGGAGCCAGATTTTTGAAGGCTTTCATGCTTAATCATGCTGATGGTACCATACCAAGAACAGGCAGAGTTACTATAAAAAATGGATTGTAGATTTTCTGGCCAATATAATAGAATAACAATTGGAATGTCTTAGCTACACAGTACTACAGCTGATATAACCTGTATCATGATACATATTCAAAACAGAGAATGTTAGCAGCTGTTTTCCTTTCTATTTCTATAACAAACACAATCTCCACTTAATTTTCTTTCCTCTAGATTGGCCATCCCTTAGTTTTTTCAGTCTTCACTCAAAATAATTTGCTTACGTGACCCATCCTTAAAATTGCTCATTCAGGAATTTCTAGTATACGATCTCCTTATATTTGTTGGTAATTAGCATGAGGACACTGTGCAGAGATTGTTTGATACCTTTTGCTGTGTTGGGTACCCTATAATTTTGTTGTATTTAAGATTTTGTATTTTGGTTAAAAGCAATCTTAGGAAAATGAAATCCTTTTCAAGTCCTTTCCTGATTGCCCTTCTTTTTCCATTATTCACATATCAAACTAAAGTGAACACCTGGCCATTAGGCATTCCCTGGCATCTTGACAGACCTTCTCAAGAATCCCTTTTAAGTACTTCATATAAATTAGTGGATATTTTGTTCACTTTGCAGCATCAGTTATACTTTCAGCAACAGGTGCAATCTAAATGCTCCAGTCAATAGCTTTCAGAACAGCTGATAGAACTACAGTGATATTTTATCTAGAGCTATCCTAGGGATGTCATCTGAAATCTTCTATTAGTTACGATTCTGTTTCATCACATAGAGATGCTTCCAAAATTCTCCTCATTTCAAAATTCTCCTCAGATTTCATTGTTCCAAAGGAAAGCAGACTCTTAAAAATACAACATTGCTCTGTGTTTATTTTCTCATTTTATATAGAAAGCTGTAGTTTATTAAAAGTTTCAACTAAGATCTATACCTATATCCTTTAAAATGTGTGGGTACAAATAGAACAGTGGCAACAAAGGGCAGCTAATTATTAAATGCTGTTGCTTTATTGAACTGCTCTTGATATGTGTGGGAGATTTTGCAAGGCCAAGTTAAAAGCCAAGCTAACCCAAAATTATTTTCTCAGGAAAAACAAAATATTGGCTCAGCCACATGATGTCAAGCTGGACAATTATTCCTTTACAAAAACATTTTCCTAACTACACTGTCAGCTTGGTAATCTAAACAATAGCAGTTCATCCTTAGGTGTGCTGCCTCAATCAGAACTAGACTAAAACTTTGTCTTATGGCAGGATTACGTCTACATTTTATTTTCATAATTTGCAAATGGTGTGCATACAAGAATTCTTGTATCTGACTTTATGCATTTCTCTGATGATAAAACAGGCTGTAAATTTGGACTTCCAAAAAGCTAAGAGGAAAAAAAAAGATAGAACACTGCTTTTATTGATTGCATGACCAAACCCAGAACAGGCTTGATGCCTTCCATCAATCCAATTGTGTATATTTACCAATAAAAATGCTTCAATACTATTGAAAATACAGAGCAAAGAGAAAAACACTTTTTAAAACCTTGAGCTATGGTCATTTTTTCTACTAATTGTAGAAGGGTGCCTTGAAGGTGCAAGTGGCCTCTTTTTAGCAGCCTGGTCAAATTTCTCCTGTCTCACAAACCAGTTCTAACTCAAGGGTGAGGGGGAGAAAAATTGGTTTGCTCCATCAGGCATGTACTGATCAAATTATTGTCAATGTCACCCAGAAGGGAAATCTGAGGAACAGCAGGAAAAAAAGCCACACAAACATGTTTCATTTATTCATGTTTAAAGCAACAAAAGCAAACATGTCAACAATTTAATACTTATTCTGGCATGGTTGCTGCAGACAATTTTAACTTCACAGCAACTTTTGTAGGGCTGAAACAATCTCCCAAATCATAACAAAACATTCTGTCTTGTTTTCAACTCAGTGTTTTCCATATATGTTGGACCATACCTCTCACCATAATGCTATTTGGAGATGATGGGCTTGTAATCTGGTGTAGGAAACACAGAGAAGGAATGCAATGTCAATTAGAAAACCATGAACTAAGACCAGGAAGGAAGAAGATAGAGAGAAAGAAATATAAAGTGTCTCTCCCTGGTATAATAGGAAGGAAAGGGAAAAGTCTTTCAGTTATGCAAGATGTTGTTATTATAGCATATGTTAATAAAGTAAAGTTTTTGCGGAGACCATTTTTGACTTGGCATATCTTTTTTTAAATAATTTTTTTTAATTTTTATTTTAAAACAAATCCATCTTTCAGTTATACAGTGTGTTGACTAGGTACATATATCTTGTGCAACTGTTTATATTTTGTATACCTTTCTTATTCATGTTACAAACTACTCAACCTTATATATCTTATCATTATAACAATATCATTTAACTTCTTTATTTTCCAACCATTTATAAAATAAATCCCATATCCTATAATATTCCGCTTCTTCTTGTTCTTTAATTGCCAGTGTTAATCTACTCATTTCTGCACATTCCACTTCAGTTATTCAAGATGTTGTTATTATAGCATATATTAATAAAGTAAAGTTTTTGAAAAGACCATTTTTGACTTGGCTTATCTTGAAGGGCTAACATCTAGAGAATGAAGGCTGATGCATTTTTCTTCAGTAATCCCAAAAATTTAATTGATAAAAAGGATAAAAATAAAATTTGCAAGTGTGTGCACAGCTATATGTGAAATATAATCTTGTACTGTTAATCAAATATTAATCAAAGGAAACAAACAGGAAAATAATATCCAGACATATAGTTATTATATGGAATGCTAATGTCTTTCATTTTCAGAAACAAGCTTCTAGACTTCAGAACCATAAAGCAGATATGCCCAAAATATATTGAGTTTCCACTAATTACATGAAAGACATAAAAATGAACAGACTAGCGGTTGGGAAGATCTCAAGGCCACATATATAATATCCCTTGTTCCCCGATTATTCTGGTTACTGTTCCTCATTCCCTTTAAGGTAGATAGGATATTTTGTGTAGATATTTGTTTGTATTTGTTTATTACTTTTAAATAATCATTTTCTATGTGCAGCTATATATTTCAAAGTATATTTTAAAAAGATGACAAATATATCACAGTAAAATGTCTTGAACATCTGATGCATGATGCATACTTTCTGAGTAAGATGTGATTTAAAAAGCTAATAGCCTAACTTTTTTTTCCTTGTATAATATAAATTTCAGGAATAAAAAACCAGAAAGACTGTCCAATTCCTCAAAGGATTGCTAGCTCACTATTCACTACTGAATAAAATATATTTATCTAGATTTGCTTCCTGATTACAAGGTCAACAACAAGGATAAGGACACAGTCAGAAAAGACAATGAACCATTGAGACCTGCAGATAATTTTGATATCTCTGCAGTGAAACATCCAGTCCCAGCCAATGCAAAGATGGAACAGAATTAACAACTGATAGGAAAAATTGGCTGGAAGAAAGTGAAATAAAGCACTTTAAGGTCACAAATGACTACATTATTATTTTTCCTGTGGTGAACCAGCAGTTTTCATGCTGTATGCAGTTTAGAAATATTATATTAAGACAGTGAAGATTTCACTAGATTTGCAGCAATTCTTCCAACGTGACAAATACTAGCATGCCAATTATGGTGCCTTACAGTATGATTTGAGTCTACGGAAAAGCTTTACAATAATGCTCCTTTCGCAAGAATACTGGAGAACAAAACTGAACACATAATTAACCAACATATTCATTTTGAAAAATATGTTTCCTATGCTTATGAAGAAAAGATGATGGTATGCAAGTCTTAGGGAATGGTTGATGAAGATGATGGTGATTGCAGAGGTGGCCAAATTGACTTATTTGATTAGAAAAAGAAAAATATCTACATTAGTGGCTGACTGGAAACACTTTACAAACTTTTTGCAAGAAACAGAAAAATGAACTTATGTTTTGGGTTTTGATGATTAGAAAGAAAACTGAATAATAGAATTCAGAATTTCTTTTGGTAACCACAAAGCAAGAGATAAATTTGTAATCATAATTGCAATGGTTGATGCAGGGGTAATGTAAATTTTCTTCTTTCTATTTTTTTATCTTTTCTGTTTTTCTTCATTTTCTTTTTGTATTAGTTTGAATTAGTTTTAAGCTTTTAAAATATGTATATATATATGCATGTTTGTCTGTGAATGTATATGTACTATATGTCTCTATCTTTAGGCATCATGATCAGCTTCTTCCTTACTTTTCAGAGAAATCGGAGGATGTAATTCCAGACCCTGAGTTCTGCTGGTTGGGAAAATCTTTAGTGACAAGAGACCATTTCTTGTTAAGTATCCATAACTGTCAGGACAAAATCTGAAGACATTTATCATAGCAAAACATACAGAATACCATTTGTAAAGAAAAAGACTATCTCCATTTGCAAAACAAGGTTTATATATTCATTTAAACATGGTTGGAGATGGGATGTTCTGAGGCAACATAGAAATAGGAACTGGGAGCTTTCCATGGTCCTGAAACTGATCTGAAAATTTTCTACAATATAATACTAGCTACCTTTCCCTTGCACATTCTTACCTTTGACTGATCCTTCTTGTGTCTGTCTGGATGCTGATCTCTTGACTTCTCGGATTTTGTCAAAATAATGGAGTCTGACAATGTTTGATCAACATTTCCTAAACTAAAGATGCATTGCAACATTTTGGTCAACCTAACAGAAGTTCAGTCATCCTTGGGTCTGGAGGAAACTACATTAACATACATTTTGCTGCTCTTACAGCTTATCTTGCATAACTCATAACTGAGAATGATATTGCTGCCCTATCACAATATGTCTCACAATATAATGGAGTAGAGTTTCCAGGCAGCATTTCATGAATTCCTTTCTATCCTTTTTCCTCCTCACATTATTACCTACTGGTGGGAAAACCAACTACCAATTGTTCTCTGACAGAGGCTAAGGCTTGTTATTATGATTTTATCTACTTATTCATTAGGTTTCATTTTAATTATTTACAGGATGGTTCTTTTGACAGGACTATTGATCTCCTGGGAGAACAAATACTCTTATGAAATGATTTCCTGATTGATGCCAGCTGGATTACTACCTAGTTCCTGGAGATCCTGTCAGAGTAATGGAGGATCAATATATCTGTGTCAAATAATCTCCTCCAATTGCAATTGGACCTATTGTTGTGTCTTACTGTATTATTTCTCATCCCTAAAACACAAGAAAAAAATGTGAAATCCAATCTATAGACATGACATGTGCATTTTGACATCTTTAAAAATGTTAAGGCGGGACACCCCTGCTATTAAAGGAAGAGCATCTGTGATGACAAGAATCTTAAGAGCAAGAAGCTAGAATATGTAGTAGAAGGGGCGTTAGTGCTTACCTGATACACCCATTCTCTGTGAGCTGTGAAGGGTATCCAGGCATGGCAGGTGCTTCTGTCTCTTGTTCGATAGGCTGAGCTGATTTCTGAGGACACTCCACAATGCTCCTCCTTAGCAAAGTTGAAGTGATAAGTTCATTGTTGTTCTCCTTCACCTTTGCTCATAGACTTGGCCAGGATTGGACCCACACCAGATGTACTCTGGGTGGGGCTGGATGCTCTTCACAGCTCACAGAAAATGGGCATATCAGGTAAGCACCAACGCCCCTTCTCCAGATGAGTTGTTCAGAGCATCCAGGCATGGGACATACCAAAGCTGGCGTGTCCTATGTGAGTGTCTCCATCTGGTTTGGAGTTCCCTTTTTATGTTGCAACACCCATCTGCCGAAAGCTGCTTCAGCAGAAGCAAAAACATTCAGTTTATAGTGCCTTATGAAAGGCAACGGTGAAGCCCACATTGCTGTTGATCTCATCAATCAACGCTTGGGTAGCCCAAGCAGCTGATGTTGCAGCACTCCTGGTTGAGTGTGCTGTAATACTTGTAGGTACAGGCAATGACTGAGTCTCATAAGTCTTTGCAATCATGACCTGCCAACTGTCGATGATGTGACTTTTCTTCCTTGAGTAGAAGGTTGAAAGGAGACAAAGAGCGCCTCCGTCTTCCTAAAAGAGGCAGTCCTGTCTATGTAGATTTGGAGTGCATGTTGTACATCTAATAGATGCCATTGTCACTCTACACCATGAGATGGCCTAGGACAGAAGTTGGGGAGTATCAATTCCTGTGCTCTGTGGAAGGCCGAATTAATCTTGGGAATGAAAGTTGGATCTAAGCGAAGGACAACTCTGTCTGAATGGAAAATGCAGAGATCTTGTCTCACTGACAGGGCGGCTAGCTCAGAAATTCTTCTTGCAGATGTTATCGCTACTAAGAATACCACCTTGTATGTGAGTAGGTGGAGACTCGTGGTTCTCAGAGGTTCAAAAGGTTGTTTTGTGAGTGCTGTGAGAACCTTGTTTAGATCCCAGGTGGGGTATCTGTGGACCACTGGAGGTCTTAGATTAGTGGCCCAACTAAGAAAGCTGCGTATTCTCGGGTGATGAGTGAGGGATCACCATAGGGAATGATTTATGCTAAGGCCGCCACCTGTCTACACAAGGTATTTGGTGAAAATCTTTTGTCCAGACCTTCCTGGAGAAAGTTCAGTATTTGTGCCACCAATGGAGAGGTGGGGTCTATCTTCACCTTGTCGCACCACCTGCAGCAGATGTTCCAGGTAGCATTGTAATATCTGCTTCGTGGAAGGACGTCTGGCCGCTTGGATCATAAAGATGACTTTATTGGAGAGCTTCTCACCTTTCAGACATCTCCGCTCAAGTGCCACACGGCTAGGTGCAGCCATTGTGGGTCCGGATGTTGAACTGGACCCTGTGTGAGTGAGACTCTGTCCGGCAGAATTCTCCATGAGTCCATGATTGATAGACCCCCTGAGATCCGCGAATCATGGATGTCTGGGCCAGTACGGTGCCACCAACAATAGTTCCGCTTTCTCCTCTAGAAGCTTCTGGACCACCCTGGGAATCAGTGGGAGGGAAGGAAAGGCATAAAGGAACCTCAAGGCCAGCGGCAGCGTAGAACATTGACTCCCTCCACTCCTTGTGTTGGAAACCTGGAACAGAAACTCAGGAGCTGTGTATTGAGTGGCGAGGCAAAGAGGTCCATGATCTGTTCTCCTGGAACAGACTCGTATGCAGGTGCCACTCGTAATGGTTGATTAAGTTCCTCTCTGCCCAGGTGGCACAGTCTCTCTCTCTCTCTCTCATATTAGCAATTTTGAATGAGTGCCCCCCTGCCTGTTTATGTGGGCCTTTGTGGCCACGTTGTTGGTCAGGAGGAGGACATGTTGTCTCTGGATCAGTGGTAGAAATTTGAGGAGGGCCAGATGGGCTGCCCTCAGTTTTAGCCAGTTTATGCTGCAAGTCTGTTTTGCCGTGGACCAGTGACCCTGAGCTACAAGGGACTGAGAGTGTGCTCCCCATCCAAATAGACTTGTGTCTGTTGTGATAGTCTGCCTGTGAGGGTCTTTGAAAATACAGCCCCTGTTAATGTTGATGTGGCCCACCAGTAAAGTGATATGATAACCTTTGATGGAACAGTAACCTTGGACTTGGCATTGCTCCTTCCTGACCATTGTTATGGGAGCAGAAACTATTGTAGGATTCTGGTGTAGAGCTGGGCCCAGGGAACAATAGAAATGCAGGAGATCATTTTTCCTAACAGTTTAGATAATTGGCCCAGGGGTACTCATTTGAGAGTCCTATCCTCTTTTGACAACTGCCTAATGCTACTCTGCCTACCCGGTGACAGGGATACCTTCCCAGACTCAGTATCGATGATGGCTCCCAAATGCAGGAGATGAGTTGATGGTGTCAAATGACTCTTGGCCCAAATTATTGAAAATCCATGCTGTTGGAGAGGCTGTAGGGTTACTTGAGTATCCAGTTCAGCCTGCCATCTAGATGATGACAAAATTAGTATGTCATCGAGATAGCATTGTAGCCGAACTGGCTTACTCCTAAGATGGCCTGCTAATGTCACCAGAACCTTGGTAAAGGTTCGGGGAGCTGAGGCCAGGCCAAATGGAAGGGCTACATACTCGTAGTGGTGGTTATTATAACAGAATCTCAGGAATCTGCTATACTTCGGTATAATAGGAATATGTACATATGCCTCTGTTAAGTCGATTGATGTTAAGTCATCTCCTTGTCTGATGCTGAGAAGGATTGATTGCAAGGAGCTTATCTTAAATCTCCCGAAGACCAGGAAGCGATTCAGGCATTTTAAGTCTAGAATTGCTCTCCACCCCCACCTCCCGAACTCTTTGGAACCACAAATAGATGTGAATAGAATCCCTGTCTATATTGATCCATTGACACAGGTTGGATTGCCCAGATCACCAGCAAATGCTGGATTGCGGTCTCCATAAGGGACATTTTGGTAGGATCCCTTGATACAGGGCACTGCGTAAAGGAATTTGGAGGTGTGGAAAGGAACTCTATGGAGAGACCTGATCTTATGGTCTCTCTGACCCAGGCACCTGATATTGTAGATTCCCATTGATCTGCAAATAGCCTTAATCATCCTACTATGGGAGGATCGAAATTGAAATTATTTGGGATGACAAAATGACTGTTTCCCTGCCCCACAAAAGGGCCTTTTCATCTGCCCTCCTCACCTATTTCTGTCCCCAAAGTCAGATCTTTCTGCCAGCTGTACCTGTTGGTATCCAAAGGGTCTCTGTGATCTCTGAGATCACCGGGATTGATAGAGGGAATGAAAGAAATTCTTCCAAAAGTACTGGGATGGTCTGCTTTCAGGCTTGTGAAAAAAAAAGGGGGGGGGGAGTATCTTTTTCTTATTTCAAGATTCCACCAGGAGCAGATCCAGGGCAGATCCCAACAGTTTGTTCCCTGCAAAGGGAGCGGATGCCAGCCTCCACTTACGTTTGGTATCCACTTGCCAATATCGGAGTCAGAGTGTCGTGCTGTGACTTGGGATGCTATGGCTCTTGATGAGAATTTTACTGAATTAAATGTTGTATCTGCAGAGAATTCTGCAGCTGCCATCAATTTGGCTATGTCCTGATGCGTGCTGGTATTTGATGAAGGAATGGAATCTCTCAGGTGACAGAGCCACCTTAGGGAAGATCTGGTAAAGAATGAAGTGGCTGTAGCCGCTCTGATAACCCATACATCTGTTTGATGAACCCTACAAAGAGCTAACTCTGTTCTCTTGTCCTTTGGTTTGAGAGCTTCCTCTGCTTTGCTTGGTATGGCAAAAGAAGAGGCTAGGGCTACCACAGGTTCCTCTGCATTGGGGATTAGCAGGGAGTTAGAAAATTCTGATGCTAGGTTATAAAAATTTTCGTCATATCCCAATAGATTGGGATATGTTTGGTTAGCCCTGTAGAGGTCCATTGTTTTTGAATTAAATTGGTGAACATTTGTGGGACTAGTATAACCTCCGCTTTGGTGATAGGTTGTGAAAAGTTTAAGTCTCCAACTCCTCCTGCGCTGAAGACAGTTGGGAGGCAGAAGTCGGATTGTCAAGGTGTGTGGTGTTTTTTGCCTTGAATAATAAAGACTTAAATAGGTGAGGGTGGAAGAGCCCTGTGAATGTAGGTTGATCAGGAGCTAAACCTTCATCTTCTGACATGTCCTTCTTTAGCTGATGTGCCTCAGACAAAGATGAATCATTGTCTTGGGAGGACACTGACACAATTTGTTCCAACTCATCTAGTTGGTCTTCCCTGTATCGCAAGACCCAGTTGGGCATGTGAACTGTTGGCGGATTTGCCCCCTGGGGTGGTACTTGAAGTTGAATGGAATCCGCCCTGCTTAGCGACTGTGGTGATTGAAGATCATGATCAGGACCTGCTTGATGTTGCCTTGCCAGGAGGGTCTGTTGCACAATACCTTGTTTGATGGCTAGCTCCATCCAAGCCCTCATATGTGCGGGGATTTCCTAAGGAAGATTCCTCTGTGCGAAATCCCACTGCCATGGGAGTGAATGTAGCCTCAGGAATGCCCCATGATGCAGGTTGTGCAGATGAAGAGCCTGACTGGTTTAGCAAATTAGTACTGCCCCTGGATTGCACTGAAAGATCCAGTGGAGGAGCTGTACTGGAGCTTTGAACAGGAATGGCTCTTGAAGGAGATGTTGTTTGTTTGTTCTTTTCAGCCTCACAAAGGCAATTTTCAGGTATTTTTCTAGTGCCCTTTGGCGTCTCTCGGCATCTTTCTCGGTGGCCTTGGAAGGCTTCTTTGAACCAGTTGTCTTACTCTGGGTTCTGGCCATGGCCCTTCTGGCTGCCACTCTAGAACCTGAAGAAGTGAAGCCAATAGAGCTTCCACTTGCCATCATAATCCCTGGATACAGGAGCTTTAAAGGGTGAAGCTTGACAATTAGTGGTGGTTGGCATGCCTGAGGAACCTGCTCCGGAATGGGCAGGTACTCCCTAAAATGTGATAGATTTAATCCCCCCCTTTAAAATTAATTAATTAATGCCAAATAAATTTGAATTAGTACAAATTTTAGATACACCTTAACACCCCAGAGTATAATCAAGAGTAAATTACACTGGACCTGCAACAGCTTTAATGCACAGGCAGTCACAGGCCTGGTGCTAGCTATTGTCCTGCTGACTGGATTTGCTTGTAAGGCAATTGCCAACTAAAATCCTCCTTCAGGCAGCCTTTGATGTTTGTAAGCTGAAACTAAAGGCCCTGCAATGCTGTGCTGGTCAGCTCAGTTTAGGGATTATCTCCTCACAAATGTCTATTTAATATGGTTTCAAGGTCCTGCTGCCTTTTTAATGAAGTTCAAGTTACATAAAGTTAACTTGTAGGTTGCCACACAAGGAAACAAAATGGCAGCCACTTATTAATGAGGCCCCAACTGCTGAATCCAACTGTAGAAAGTCAGACAAGCGCAAAATGGCGCCAGCCATTATTTTTGGCGTGCAACCTCTCAATCAGCTTTGAAATCCCTGGCAAAAACTCAGCAATTGATTAACAATCTCCAATTAACTGTGCCAGGTAGGAGTGATGGTGCTGAGGCCAATCCCCACTTTTTAGGTTCTTTAAAGAGGAATAAGCCTTGGCCGTTTTTATTGCTTTACTTACTTTTGGCGCGATCGCGAGCCTGCACTCTGCTCTATCGTGAACCTGCTCTATCTAACAGCCAGCTGATTTTAACTGCGGCCAGGAGTAAAGAAGCGTCTCCAATCTTTCTCTCCCTTGTTTCATTGTGAAAATGGCCGTTTAAGTGAGGCGCTAACTCGAGGATTCTTTTGCAGCGCCTTTACAGCCCTCCCCGAGGGCTTGAGAGCACTGACAGCCAGCTGGTGTTAAATGCCGTCAGAAACTCTCAGCGGTTCTTTTTAAGCCAAATGCAATGATCGTAGGCAGCCAAAAGCTGCAATCTGACCTGCAATTGATATTTTTAATTTTCTCTGTCCTTTTCCTACAATCCAGCTGAGGGAAAAATTGCCTTGCTTGAATGAAGGCTGAGCAAAAACTGGGGACTAAGGAGGAATCTCAAGGAGGAGTGTCCTCAGAAATCAGCTCAGCCTATTGAACGAGAGACAGAAGCACCTCCCATGTCTGGATGCTCTGAACAGCTCATCTGGAGAATAGAAAAATGATCTTACACAAGCTCTTTCATCATGCAAAAATTGGCTTGTAGGATTTTAGTCTGATGTTAGAACCTGCAATCTAAATAATGCATCCCTATTTCCAGAGCTTATCAATGTACTCTTATCACTCTTCTCTGGAATAATATTCTCCAGTTGAATTCATTTTCACCTCCCATAATTTTTTTTTTTTTTTACATTTATATGCCACCCTTCTCCGGAGACTCAGGGCGGCTTACAATTTTTGGGATACAACCCAGTATGCTCAGCAATAGCCTTCATTCCATTGTATATGCCTGCTTATTACTAAGCGGCATTTTTACAAGGTCAGCTAATTGCCCCCAACAATCTTGGGTCCTCAATTTACCTACCCCGAGAGGATGGAAGGCTGAGTCAACCTTGAGCCTGGTGGGATTCGAGCCTACAGCAGTTGTAGGCAGCTGGAACTTAAGTACAGGCAATTAACAGCCTGAGCCACCAATTCTTAGACAGCAAGGCCATGATATCTGAAAAAATATGGGAAATGAAGTTCAATATAACAGGTTTGGGAAGCTATACAAATTATAATAGTCACATGACAAGGTTTCATTATACTCTTTAATTATGGGTAGAGGGGAAGTATATTTCAGAGGTCAGATGCAATAACAGGGTTAATGGCTACTTCAAATTTTAAAAAGTGAAGAAATTACAACAAATGTTAATCTTTTCCCCACCAACTGCTTTGTTACATCACTACCACAGCCAGTTTGTTAGCCACTACCACAGTAAAAATGAGGCTGTAAAAACCAAGACATTGCCTATCTTTGAGTGAATGCAACCACACTCAAAAGATCTACTTCAAAATGGATTATGCCAATGGAATTTCTTACTTCTAACTGCAGTATCCTTTATTGTTCCCCACCTATAGATAGAAAACTTGCTTAACTAAAATAGACTACATACTCCATTAAATATATATTTTGAGAACTCCTGGAAAGGAGCTGTGTTAACTCCCTCCCTCCCAGACAAACTATCTAAACTTCATTGTCTTTTGCTCCTCTGGAATTTCCTCCCTCTCTCCCACCCTCCTGTGAAACTGTATTATATTCCATCACAGATTTACTTTCATTATACTCCCTCTTGTCTATGCAGTCCCAATGTTCTTGTTGTACTGGTTGCCATATATCATATTAAACATATGGTTGGATCTCCTGCTATGTCTATCAGGGTTCTTTAATTGTTTGTTCTCTTTCTCCTGTAATTCCAATCCATTCTTTCTGGTTTACTTTTGATGAAGTCTTTATCTTTCAGGGAGGCCATGCAGCTGGCACTAACTTGTCGATGCCCCTTCATCATATCTGTTTACTTTCAGTCAAGCTGCCAAGATATATGTCATCCAGCATTAACGTAACGAAGATATCAAATCCAGGATGGGATATGCAGTTAAACAACAAACTTGATTTTGCTAGCTTCTGTTTTCTAAGGGTCAAAAGCCTGCAAGGAACATCTAAATGGGAAATAAAATTACCATTAATTAAAAAGAACCCTGGAAATTCTCATGGCATGTGTATATATATTCATCCCCATAGTATATCCCAACAACAGTTTTTTTATCTTCTTCAAAGTAACAGCTGTCTTTGACTGTTTCCTAGCAGTAAGGATAAAACCATTGAAACTCAAAGCTAACATGGAAGGTACAAAGTATCTCTGTCAGCATTAACATAAAAAGGCATTTCTCTATAAGAAGAATGACCTACATTTATATGATGCAATAACTCAACACATTTTTTAAAAAAATAACCACATATACATCTTTCCTCCCCAATAACAAAGTTTATTATTTTGAACTGTGGATCGTTTTGGCAAGACCAAAAGGTTTACTCTTACTTCCTTAGTAGATAAGATGATGTTGCGTTACCATAAGAGATGGGCAAACAACCAGTCCATTCTGCATAATATAGTTAGACAAAATAAATACTTAATATGTTTGGAGATTAATCTGCTCTATCTTTCAGAATTAATCTGATGAATAAAAGCTTTCAAAAGGAAGGTTCCAAGATGTCCAGCTAAAATTCAGTAGTAAATTAAGTGTATTGCATTAAAGTATTGTCAGTACAGATTTGTATTAGGAATTGTGTGCCTTTGGCAATTTAGAATAACAAACAAGTACATATTATCATTGGTGATTTCTGCTTTGAATGAACCCCCCTTTCTCTCTTACTTCCTCCCTCCCTCCACACAAAAATCTATGTATCTGCAAGTTACTTTAAACAATATTTGTCAACTTAAGGCAAATTGGAAGTTTACCAACAGAAGTTTAGGCCACAGCAAGATGTTTGACTAGGTACATTTTTTCCAAACTTCTTTAAAGGAAAACTTGAATATATTTGGCAACCCTGTGAGCTTGACTGCTGGAACATTTTCTTGTTCGTATTTAGTTAAGATATTTTTTAAGCCATCTTATACTTCCTAGCTTGTCCTCTTTTATCCCCTCTCTCTTCGAATCAATTTTTGTCAGTGATATTCCAAATGAGCAGCTGTGGGATGTATTTTTAGCTCTTAATTCAGGCACTCAATTAAAAGGATTTGCTCAAACAAGAAGACTTCTCTTTGGAGACCTGGATAGAAGGACCTAATCTTAAAGATGTCTTCCTGTTGCAAAGAAGGAAATAGTTGGCTAAATTAGAAGCTGTATGATAGGGAGGAACGCTCTAAAATCTTTTTCTCTATTTAATCAGAACTGGGCAGGATGATAAATGGACATAGTGCAAGTGTTTGGACTGGCATGCAGTTATAAGAAGACATCCTGTAACGGTCTTCACAGTTTGTAGTTTTCAAAATCAGCAGTTAAAAAGAATCTTTACTCTTAGTTTCCAACTTGTTTTTGATTAAAATAGATCAGTCTAAAACTACAGGGTCATAAAATGGGACTTTTTACGTCCCTGTAGTCCCTATTCAGAGTAGACTCAAGGCAACTGGATGGAGCTGAATGTTTACTGGCCATTTTTATTTCTAAAAGCTGCTTAACTGGATTAGGCAAAATATGCTAATTTGCACCAAATCTAACTCAGTGACCGTGTGTTCAAAGCAATGCTATTAATCCAGACTTTTGAGCTACAAACAGTCTTTGTGTGCAATTCTTGTCAATAAAAATAGATCAGTTAAAATTGATGGATTAGCAAGTTCAAGAGCAAATAGAAGCAAGTACATCCTGTCAACATGCAGACTGAATAGAAAAAGTGCTAGAAAGTAGTTGGTTCAAGAATAAGCGTATGACCTATCAGTATATACTGATTCTGGACAAACCTACACTTTCTATTAATTCATCTCCTATTTTACATTGATAGAAACTGTTGTCCCAAATATTGTGCAGGCAAAAATGTTTACAACAAAGGTAGAAAAAGTAGAACATGTGGTGACAAAAATCACTTTATGTTTCAGATATTGAGGAAGACTGATGCTGAAAGCACTGTTACAAAAATTTTACAAATTTTAATTACCAAAAAAGGTAGGAGGTACACCTTTGCTTTGCAACAGTTAAGTACCCATACAAATTGGAGCTAGGATATACAATTAACCAATTCATAGAGTCCCGATAACCTTCTAGTTTCTCTTCTCCCTCCTCCACAATCTACCTGCCACTGCGTGTCCATGGAGGTTCTTGGTTATCCAGGTTATGGTTGTCCCCAAAAATGCTTTTTTCAAACTGCAACTGGATTTTCTTGGTTTTTCCTGAAGATGTTTCACTTCTCATCCAAAAAGCATCTTCAGTTCTAACTAACTAGTGGTTGTGCATACTAACCCAACCCAAGCTATAAACAAGGAGATAGGAGAACAATACTTTGGAGTTTCACATCAAGCCATGCCATCCTGCCATAAACCCTATTAAGAAAGTGGTGGGAGCTCTTCAGCAAGAAATGGCCTTTTCAGCTTTCTATTCTCAAAGTAAAATAGTTTAAATGGCAAAGTGGGAGAGGATAACCAAGCAAAAAAGTGAGTTCAGTGTTGGCATTTATTACCACAAAAGTGCAACTCTCTCTTACAACCAGGAAATGTTGGAATCCCACACTGTTAATGTCAGAACTGATGGAGCAAGGAAGAGAATTAGCATCTTTGATGGAATTGACTCCACAGAAGAGAGAAATGGAATAGTGAGGAACAATGCTGTAAAGAACAGAATGAGAATGAAGAAAATCCAGTCTGATCCGAATCTCATACTCCTGGATGTGGAAGTATTTTAAAATGTGTGGATTATTACATAACAAATGGAACATTTACAGGGGACTAAGAGACATACGTGGACAGGGGAAAAAGCTGGAAAAGTTTAGAATCATAGTAAGATTAAAATGGAACACTTCTAAAATATACACAGTTAAAAAGATACTTTTTGGAAGCATTCAAGGCTCTCAATATTACATTGACAGCAATAATTTTCCTATTAGATTATTTCTAAAATGCTCTTTGTTTTCAAAGGTCAAATTGACTGGACTTTTTGCTCCTCCATACAAGGTTTGCTCCTTTTCTGGACTCTTGCAAGATGAGTAGCCAGTATCTCTACTACTGTACTATATACGGGCAATCTATGTAATTTACATGGTCCAGGAAAAAGTTTACAAGTTTGAAGTTAAAGTTTACAACTTCAGAAAAATATTGACTAAAAGAGCTGGAACCCCAAACATTGATCAAAACTAATAAATCCTTTCCCCAATTTTTGTTCTTTTCCCAGTACCAGAGAATTTTCTCAAATATCAGAAATACATTTTGGTTTCCTACATGTTTAGAAAACCACCTCATAAATCCTGGTTCTTATAAAGAGTCCTGTTCACTTCATTACAGAGGCTATGACCATTCATACAGTATAACTTTAAGTTGTTGATAATGTCAGAGATGATAGGTTACCTTAGAGAAAGATTGAATAAAATGGTTTAGTATTTGGAAGATAGGAAATATATCCAGCAATACTTCAGTGAAAGCCACAAAATGCTTTCTTCACATGCAAATATACATACGTTTTGACTCATTCTGTTTGAAGCAATAAAAACAAGAAGTCTTCTCAAAAGGTAGATAGAATCTCCAGTTTGAATTATGCAAGGAGCATAAAAAGGTTGGTCCTATTGAGGAAAGTGTAATGCAATCCTTTTTTTCAGTGTATTCAGTGTCTTTTCTACCTAAAAATGTTGATGTCTTCAGCTTGAGCTTCTTCTTACTATGTAACACTTTTACAATTACTTCTTGGTATTAACATGAAAATCAATGTTTAAGGTGTGTGTGTGTGTGTGTGTCTGCATATTTTGGGTTTCTGCATGTGCCTTCAAGTCAATGTTTGACAACTGACAATTGCCTGGACAAGTCCTTCTTGGTAAAGGTTTTTAGGAGTGGTTTGCCATTAGCTTTTTCCTAGTACTGAGAGAGTAACTGACTTACGTTCATCCAGCTGGCTTCATGCCTAAGCCCTGAACTCACCATCTACCAGTTTCTAGTCTGGTGCCTCAATCACGATACCATCTGATTCCAGAGGAATGAGTGCAAGAGTATTAGTATAAGGATATCAAGATAATTCATGGTCAGGTTAATAGGAAAATAACATTCTGACTTTATTTTTGCATCCTTGATTTCACTTGTTCTGATTTTAAGTTACAGGTCCCTCCTTACTTCCTTCTGTGCTATCTCAATGTGATGGTGATTTTTTGGAAGGGATGAGCAAAGAGCCCTAGGAATATGTGCCAGTACATAATTCCACCACCCAAGATGTGAAGGTCAGCCCTGCCCAGCTAAAGGAAGTAGGCACCTTTTTGGTCAGCAACCGTATAGGAAAATATTAGAAGTAGTTTAATGACAATGGCAAAGGCATAATTTCATACTGTGCAGAAGGCAATAGGAAACAATTTCTGTATTTATAAAGAAAATCACATGGACAGAAAATAATGTGATTAATAATATTTTGTCTGGTGATGGGCTCCTCAATTTAGATAGCACACAACAAGCTACTGAGGAAGGTTTTTTTTGAATAAGTTGGCTAAATTAAAGCCTTTGGGATATTGCCATGCAGAAAAAGAAAATCTGAAGCTACAGAGACAAAATTACAGCCAAGCCTGGAATGTACAACATATGAACACGGAAAAGTTTGACACAGTAAAATGTGAAATGAATCAACTATATGGTGACATCTTAGGCATTAGCGAATTGAGACAGTCTACAATTGGGACACTTTGAATTAGAAGTTCACAATTTTTACTACTCAGGACATGAAAAATAAGAAGGAACAGCATTGTTATCATAGTTATGAAGGATATACTAAGAACTGTACTTGTCCTCAATGTAATCAATGACCAAGTAATATCAATTAAACCCCAGGGACGGCCATTTAATATGATTATCCCTGTTTATGCTTTAGCCACTGATGCAGAAGAAGAAAAGCTGTAAGTAAAATGAAAGAAACTGAAAAAGTGAAAATAAGGGACTAAATTAAATACAAAGAAGATCAAGCTAATAACAACAGGTATAGCAACTGTCTTGGAACTGACAATGAAAACGAAGAAATATTGGATAGGTTCTGCTTTTTAGAAATCAACTATCAACAGTAAAAGAACCTGCAATCAGCATATATGCTTTAAACTAACATTTGGTAGCATAGCAACGAAGGCCTTGAAAAGATTTTCAGATGCATCTATAACTATAAAAATTAGAATTGTGCAAGCATTTTTTCCAGTGACAGTTACAAGCAAAATTGGAGTTTGAAGAAGTAGGACAGAACGAGTATTGACAGTTTTGAACTTTGGTGTTGGAAGAACTTCTGAAAATATAACAGATAGTCAAGAAAACAAAACAAATGGATCATTAAACAAATCAACTCAGAGTTCTCCCTTGAGGTTTAAACTATCATACTTTGGATATATTATGCAAAGACCCATTCTGTAATGCTGGGAAAGATGGAAACAAAGTGGAAATGATGACCAGCAGCAAAGTTGGTGAATTTAAATACAATGGTGATGGGTATCCTGCTGGAAGACCTGAGGGGTCAAGTTGGGGACATATACTCCTGGAGAAAAACAATTATCTATGGAATTGCAACAATGACTTAGTAGCACATAACCAATCAATTCAAAGATACAGAGAGTCATGTTGCCTCCTTTAAAGGTCTTTCCTATTGTAAGAATCATTATAGTACCCATTCAGAGGTGGTATTCAGCAGGTTCTGACCAGTTCTGGAAAACTGATAGTGGAAATTTTGAGTAGTTCAGAGAGCTGGCAAATAGCATCTCTGACTGGAGATTTTGCAGTATCCTTCCCCTGCCACGTCCACCAAGCCACGTCCACAGAACTGGTAGTAAAAAAAATTGAATCCTACCATTGTCTCATTACACCTTCTCAACCTGTTTGCCATTAGGGGCAACAAATGTAATCAAAGTTAACATAGGCAGGGGTGTCAAACTGGTGGCCAACAGGTTGGATACGTCACATGCAGGCCACACCCACCCCAGCTCCTCAAAGGGGGAAAAAAGTCATAATAGGTCACATGACAGCAACATGACACAGTGAGTTTGATATCTGTGACATAGGAATTCCCATGTTTGATTTTCTTCCATTGTTCCGCTGATACTTCTTAGACCCGTAACTAGTTAAGAGTAAAATTTTCAGAACTGTAATCATTTCAGTCCTTGCTTGTTTCAGTATTTTCTCTCCCATCCCTGATTCCCACCCCCCAAAGAATGGTGTAGATATTATGTCAACTCCATGTGATCTAAAAGCCCTTCCATGCTTTTATTTTAGAATGGAGCTAGGTTGAGTATGTAAGTTTTCTACAACTCCCTGATAATATTTTTTTCTCTGTTTCAAATTAAGATTAGCCTCCAGAATAATTATATTATTTGTGCCCAGACTTGCTGCATATTTCCCATATTTTCTTGTTTGGAGTAAAAAATATGCAATGACCAGCTAAACATTCATAGAAGAAACTAGAAATTTGAAGTACCAATGAATTAGCGAATTCTGAGTCACAAATTACCATTAAACATGAGGCTGAAACGCAGAAGATTGCATGTTTATTTTTGCATTTGCTAACAAATGCTCCGGTGCATACGGGCATCCCAAATCACATGTTATTCCATTTTAGTCATCCACAACATGCGTGGAACATAGAACTATTATAGCATGCATATTTCATTTATGAGACCAGGAATAATCAGTATTATAATAGTAATAGTAGCTGAGCTTAGAAAGAGTTATCAACAAGATATCATAGTTGCTTCTCACTGCTGTTTGTAAATATGTTATATACTCTTAAAACTGGTAGAAAACACAGACCTGCTTATAAAGCATACAAAATATTGAAATTCTAGTATTTGCATCTATTTGCTAGAAAATAAAATTCATTGGGATCAGTACTGATGTCTGAATAAAAAATATAGAATTATAATATTTCTTCACTCCCTTTGTACAATTGCACAATTAGAAAAAATTAGTACCGTATTATAATCTTCCAGTTTTTCCTGTCCCTGTGATTTCATTGCAAGGTAGGGGAGCATTTGCTAGTCAGAAAGCCAATCTGGTCTACCGGTTAAGGCACTAGGCAAAGAACCAGAAGATTATGGTCATACCATAAGCATGAAAGCCATCTGGGTGACTTTGTGCTCCTTTCTCAGCCCAATCCACATCACAGGATTGTTGAGAAAAATAGGAGGAAATATTGAGTATGTTCACTGCCCTGAGTTCCTTATAAAAATAAAGATGGGGTTTTAAAAAAATCTAAAACAAATCTTTAAAAAAACATACTTCCACTGATTTACTGCTCTATGTTGTGCATGGGCACACAATGAAGTGCCTTCTACACACAAAAATAGGGTGATTGTCTCCACAAAACAAAGCCCACCTTATGTTTCTTCACTAGAGTTCAATAACAGGAGAATCTCATTTTTATGTGAACTTGCCTCCACCTGCATTTCAAAGACTATCCATTTAAACTCATTTATAATTTCATCACTTCTTCCAAGCAACACTGGGTACACTGAATTCTATTCTGTGGAAATATTTTAATCGCTAATCACCAGCTCCCCATCTTCCACATTTTGTGTGTGTGAGAGAAATCTAATTAGCATGTTTATCTGCTGTAAAACAGAGAACCTTACTTATGCAAATCACCTGGCAAAGGCTCAAAATTGGGCAAACAAATTAATTTGATTTTAATAGGCATGAAATACTGATAAGATTAAAGAAGTCTTCCCTCTTTCTTCCCTTCTTTCCTGAGCTCCTCTGGCTTTGGCTTGGTAATAGTACTTATGGAGTAGCTGAGAATAGGGAGACAGATTCTGTTTTAAAGAGCAAAACTCAATGGCAGAATTGTTTATGATGTTAATTTAAGATGCTTTTCTCATTAAGGGAATAAAGTATTCTGCCCCTGCAATTTAAAAAGGAAAAAGGCCTTCGTTTTTAAATTATTTTGTTTACAGTTAGTAATTTCTTTACATACCTATTGAAAGATCTCCCATTATGAGTAGGTATCTATATTTAACCAATATGAATAACTATCAGTATGGAACACCAGATTAAATCTGGGGGAAAGGCAGGTCAAACCACAACTGACACTTTAAATAATAAATGCAGTTATAATATTAAGTTTTAAATGCAGTTTTGCAATTATACTAACAAAGCAATTCTGCCACCTCATAAAATCTCTTATTTGTAAACAGTAGTAATTCATATATGACTATATAATATGACTATTATGACTAGTAATTCAGATATGACTAAAACTAGATTTTTGTTTCTCTTGGGCTTAGCTGAAAGCAATACCTTATAGATGTTGAGCTTTCGTTTCTCATTGGACACCTCCATTTTGACCATCCAGATGTTGAGGACAGCAAGGATAGAGGCTAGTTGGCTTCTTATAGTGAGAGGTGGTGGTTTTGTACTGAGATATCAGATGCCAATTGCTCTCTATTGACTGTCAAGGGCTTGCCGGGGACATAGTAATGTTATCTGAGTCTAATATATTGGGGGGGGGGGTTGCCATGTCTTGTTTGACAGCATTCTAGGAAAAATACAATCCCTGCTCATAATCAGATCGTAGCTGGGTGAACTCTTCATTTTAGCTCACTGAAGTACCATTTGCACTTCAACTAAAAATGCAAATAATACTTCAGTGAGCTAAAATGAAGAGTTTGCCCAGCTACAAAGGAACTTTTCATGGCAAACTTCTACATAGCTTGTTTATGGCCTGGAAATCAAATGATTTGGACGAGAAACTGATTCTCTCTCCTTGCTGTAGTAGAATCAGGTTTTTGCATTTAATTTAAAAGAAAATGCTATTTGTCAATTCACAAGTTTGACTGAAGATGAAAGAGACAAGAAGGAGATTTGGGAATTGGCAAATCTGTTCCAACTTTGTCACAATAAACTCTTGCCTTTAATTGACAAAGAGATCGAAGAGAGAAGTCTGCATTATGAAAAAAAATCCAAGATCTTTTTCCTTCCCATGTCATCAATTCTTATTTCCTTGACATTGATTTCTTGTTGAGACTTCTTGTTGATATTGTTCTATATTTTCTGGAAACATATTAAACCAGAGTTATCATGTGAGAGAAAAAGAGGAGTGGCATACTGAATCAAGCTGATCAATCCTTGTAACTCTCATTAGAATAAATTGGGATTTTATAACAGCTCCTATCCATTTGCATGGGATTTGCTGGTGGCTTCCTTTCCTTAACAACTCAGAGTACTAACTGGTTAATATGGGCATGCATTCACCCTATGAAGTGCAAAAGATGGCATATGAAACTATTTCAATAGAAGAGAAATATATAGCTTAGGGTTGAACAATGGAGTGAGTCTTGGTGCTGCCTCAGCTTGACTGTTTTACTTGCAAACATTTTGTTACCGGACTAGGTGACATCTTCACTCAACCTAGCACTGAAAATATTCCCTAGCCTGGTAACAAAATGCCTGCAAATAAACAACCAAGCTCAGAGAATGCCAAATATTCCACAGAATTATATATCCTCCACATTTTGCACACAGCAGGAATTAGAAAGCAAGGCAGTTAACAATTTCAGTATCCATAGTTAGGATTCTGAATTAAAAGCTCAAAATCTGCTACTACAGTACTACACTGCAAACTCTCCAGCATTTTCCTGAAAAAGATTCTTCCTCTGGAATATAAATGTTTTGTTGGAATGCTATCCTATTGGTCTGACAACTGATATGGAAAATACCCAGATTGCACAATTTCCAGATTCCTTCTTTCCTAGTTAAGAAAACACTGTGGGTGCAATATAGTATACTGTATGTTTGTATGCATGCATTAGGTGAAAACATTGGCACTAACTCTTTCCTTCTGCAAACAAAATACTGTTACTATATATTTCCTATGGTGATCTACTGTAGCTGAGGAAGGTAATATCTGGGAATTCCTCATGATTTCACCCTGACTTTGGAACGGATTTCTTATTCCACTCCTTTCATCTCACAGATTCAACACCACTCACAATGGCTGAGAATGTTCTCAGGAAAGGACTGTTTTATACTGTTTTGTAGGAAAGGATTCCCCCTCCCCCCCCCAGGTTTCATCCAGATATTTCAGAGGCTTGAAGATAGAGAGTGGAAGTCATTCATCCTTATTAACTTACTGAGATAAGCTCTGGTTTGATGCAACCATTTCATCCTCATCCTCATCCTCAATCATCCTCAATCATCCTCATCCAAAATATCTATGACCCAAATGTAAGTGGCTCAGTGGATACGAATTCATCCCCCATCCCGCCCCCCGGCGACTGCTTTGTTTCCTAAAAGGAAACAGGTATTTTGTAGCTTTTGTTTCTTCACAAACATTTGAGAACTAGTGATTAGGCAGAAAGTTGTACTGCAACTAAATCAGGAGTCATACTCCAATAACCTACCTTGTTTAGTGACTGTTCAAAGTTACAACACTGTTTAAAAAAAGTGACTTATAACTGTTTTTCAAACTTGCAACCATTGCAGCATTTTCATAGTCACATGATCAAAATTCAGGTGCCTGGCAACTGGCATGTATTTATAACAGTTGCACTGTCCTGGGGCCATGTGATCACCTTTTGAAACCTTCCCAGCTGGCTTCTAACAAGCAAAGTCAATGGGGGAAGCCAGATTCATTTAATGACTTCATGATTCATTTAACAACTGTAGTGATTTGCTTAAAACTGTGGCAAAACAGGTCATAAAATGAGGCAAACTCACTTAATTGCTGCTTAGCAACAAACATTTGGGCTCAATTATGGTCATAAATCAAGGATTATGTATACATATTTTAATATTTATTCATTTATTCTTGAATTTATATATGCAATGTTTATCTTAACATATAAGATGATATGTAACAATACAAATATGATGTGTAAAGCTAAGCAATAGAACTGATGCAATTAAAATCAAACTTACATTAGAATCATAATGAATAAATTCAAATCTTGGTGAAATGTGATTGTGCTATTTTACAAAATCTTGAGAGTGTGGGGGCCTTGTGCATCTCCTTAGGAACTGGATTCCAAACCCAGGAAGCCATCAAGGAGAAGAGTCTATGAAAATTCTCAATCACTGAGGTCAGGGTTGCCCCAAACGTGCCTTTTCCAAAAGGCAGCTGGACTTTCTTAGGTTTTTCTTCCTTGAAAACATTTCACTTCTCATCCAAGAAGCTTCTTCAGTTCTGAACTGAAGAGAACTGAAGAAGCTTCTTGGATGAGAAATGAAAAGTTTTCAAAGAAAAAAAAAAACCAGGGAAGTCCCATTGTCTTTTGGAAAAAGCACCTTTGGGACATCAAGGATGTCCCTAATAGCATACTTTAGAAAAGGCTTGTTCTGCTGATCCAAGTAATCTGGCAGGTTCATTACTTTAGCATGCGGTGGAAGTTTAACTTCTAAAGCAGGAGTCTGCTGTAGATCCAGGAAACAAGGGACCCAAGATCAATGGCAAAGTCCAAAAAAGGACTGAGGGAATAACTTTTCCTTTCCCCATCCTGTTTTTGACTTCTCTCATTCTCCTTTCAACACTTTCTTCATTTCCCTCCTACCAATCATGCCTCACTAAGAATGAGCTGATGCAGATTGTCCTTTCTTTTCCTTTGGCTCTCAAGCAGGCTACTAGATCAACTTGGCAGAAAAAGATTATATCTTCCCTGGCCAATCTGGAGGGCTGCAGATCCCATAACTGCATAATGGAAGAAGTAGGAACTGGGTTCTGAATGATATATTCATTCATTTCATCTAAAAAAATGGTCTATCATTCAGTGAGCTCTAAGAATCTCTGTAACTATAGTACATATTTTATTGTGTCTGTCTCTGTCCGTCCGTCCATCCATCCATCCATCCATCACTACATTTGTTATGTTAGTAACACAGTTGTCCCAAGGGTGCTTTTCCAGGAAGCAACTGGACTTTTTCTTTGAAGACGTTTCACTTCAAAGAAAAAACAAGGAAGTCCAGTTGCCCCCTGAAAAAACAACCATGGGACAACCATGACTTGGATGACTTTGCTTGTCAGAAGGTCACAAAAGGTAATCGTGTGACTCTGGGACACTGCAACTGTCAAAAGTATGAGTCAGTTGCCAAAAATTTTAGATCACATGACCAAGGAGATGCTGCGACATTCATAAGTGTGAGAAATGGTCATAAGTCACTTTTTTCAGTACTGTTGTAACTTTGAATGGTTACTAAATGATTAAGGATTATCTGTAGTCTACATTGCTATTGTTTTGCTAGATCAGGGGTCTTCAAACTTGACAGCTTTAAGACTTGTGGACTTCAACTCCCAGAATTCCTCCTCCAGTCATCTTAGCTCAGGAATTCTGGGAGTTGAAGTCTACAAGTCTTAAACTTGCCAAGTTTGAAGACCCTTGTGCTAGATGCTAGTGGATAGAAAGGATTTTTCAATCATTATACCATTTTAAATTAGCCTATTAAGGCCCCATTTATAATTAACAAAAGTAGAGTAGAAGCTGTTGAAAACAAAAGTATTGGCATGAAATGTTTTTGGCTGGAAATATCATTGCAAGGTATGGGTGCCCTTGAAGTAGCTTGAAGAAATTTGCCTTAAATGTAACCCTTGTTGCAAAGCTTAAGCAGGGCTTTCCATTCCGTTCTTCCTCTCACTTCACTTCCCTTCAAGTTTGTTCCCATTTTCTCTTTTCCCCACTTCCCAATGTTACTAACTTTTCCCCTCATCCTATTTTTGCTTTTCTTATTTCTGCTGGATGAGAGATAGGAGGGGAACATGTGTTTCTGTGCATGTCTACTTGTATGTTTCTGTGAACGAAAACATTTCATACATACAAGGGTGAGTTATTGATACTTGCAGATGGGCATTGATTAATTTTGGAAATGTTATTTTGTTTTGTTGGCAATGAAATTAATAACCCAATTAGTATATATTTATTTAATCTTGATTAATCTCATTTTTGGGGAGTCAGTAGCTTTTGACAGGGGTATATGCACGCACACATATTTATACATATATGTATACACCACACACACACACGGGGGGGGGGCAGAGGCATCTGCAAGATATGGTAAAAATAGTCAAGATGGGGCTGCATAAATGATCCTCACAAAAAGAGGCAAAGCTTCAACAGTATTATTGTGGCTGCCATCTTAACTTTTGTTTTTAACCTTACCCTGTGACACCCCTGTATGTGATCACATATATACAAGAATGTTCCATGTGCAGATTTAATGGATAAGCAAGGAAAATTTTCCAGGAGTGGTAATAGACAGAGTCGGCAGTCTAAAGATGACTGCTGATAAAGGTGAGAAGTTGTGAAGTGAGATGTTTCCTTGCTTATTCTTTTTTGCTTTGTTAAATTTGTAATCATCTTCCTTTTATGTTGATTTTCATTTAAGGCATGTTTTTTCTACCTGATATAGGACCTAAAGGGCATAGATTTACAAATTACACCTCTTGTTATTGGATGCAGAATTCTGATTTTTTATTTTCTAATGAAGAACATGCTGTTGATCCTATTTTTTTCACAAAAATAGCAGGCAATGTCCCAGCAGGGCTATGAAGGAACAGTCCCTCTTGAATCACCAATTTCACTCAGGGCCTATTTTATTATACGTCCCAAGGATGAACAGATTGTACTGTGGTTGCGGACTTCCATTTCCAATTTTCTAGTATAAATAGGTAAACAAGCTAAATCTGGAATGTAAAAGCTCTTTTAGGAGGAAAAGCAGAGTATGAGAAGTTTGGAAAGACTATAAACTGCTGAGAAGGGCTTGAAAGGAGTCTGGAGTGATCATAACCATCACACCATGTTGAAATCTTTGCACAGACTGCAGAAAAATCAATGGCAATTTTCTTCTTCAAGTGTTATCTCAGGGCCAAATTACACAGGAGGTTGGAAAATCTGTAATCAAACTGAGCACCTTTTGATGGGAGGAATACAGATCTGAGCATACTGAGTTTCTGGGGAGGCAGACAAGGAAGCTCAGCCTTTCATTGGCACTAAAATTGGTACAAGCTTCTCACAGCCTCACTATCCATACAGGGTAGGGACAGAATGGACAAAGTGATTGGGGAAGGTTAATTAAATACCCGAGAAAATAAGCATCCCATTTCCTGAGTAGCTCTGATGAAAAAAATACCAGCATGCTGCAAATTCTCCTAACAAAGCGAGTGATTCTCAAAGTCAGATTATTAGTTTAATACACATTTTAGATGAATAAAGAAGAGAAATGCATCCGTGTCCATCATTGCAAAAATGTGTCTTTTCAGAAATATCAAATTTCATCCTTACACTTTTGCTCCGACACACCTCCTTGATGACAGATTCACATCATTTTTTGCAAAGCTGCTGCTGGGGAACTTCACTGATTTTTGAATTAGCAAATGGGGGTGGGGAGAGGAAGAAATAATCTCAGTTAAACACAAATTATATAGCCTCAGCCTTTCTTCAGAAGCAGTTTTCTGGTGCATTAGTTTGAAAGTAAATGTCACCCTTCTTTTCTTGCTTCTCTGCTGAGATCTTGAAGGATTTCAGAGAAGGAGAGGACCCAAATCTATGCAGTCAAAGCCCCATACATGTATGGCCTTGAGATGATATTCTTATTCTATTACATGCACAGACACAGACACACAAACACACATACATATCCAACAGGGCTGAAGAATCAGACCTCCGGTTCTCCTTTCTGCTGCTAACAGACAGCTCCATATACCAATTCTGAAGATAAAGAGCCCGATTGATGGAGAGAATGAGTCAAATTTGTAAATTCCTTTCCCCATTTTCTGCTTATTTTTTTGGCTTTGTCTATCTTCTTGCCTGATGAAGAGTTTTGGAAAATGCAAAATCGCATATAATTTAATAACCTTGCCCTAATTAAGATATTGTCCTAATACAGATTTTAGAATAATTATTTGGATTATCCAGAAGCATGTGATTTCCTTAAAGTAAAAGTTCACTCTACTACTGACATCTCCATTTGAAAGCTATGATAGATTCATCATTCTTACTCCAATCCACAAAAGGAGCCAAAGGTAAAAAATATCAGACAAGAAAAACTCCAGGACTAAGGCTTCAGGTGTGAACCCAAAACCAGTGCATTCAGAGTGCACACAGATGTGCATGCAGCACCCGTCTACACCTCCTTAACCCAAATCTCATAGCTTCCTGGGATTGAGCTGCAACAGAGGAAGGCAACTGTGTAAACCTCTGAAAAAGTCACAGTTGTCTTAACTATTAGTGCTTTGCATTCCGGGAAGCATCTTTTGGCCTTCAGAGCTCTGCAGAATCTACAAATTGTCATAGGTTAGGCAAAGTCTTCTGGTATAGGCTTAAACAAAAGATATTTCCCTCAGTGTCTATTTTTTTCCTGATTGAACAATTTTATGTTACCACTTCCTTGAAAACAAAATATTTTTCAAATTTACATACTGCGATCAATCAAATCCTACTTTCCACTGGCATTTTTCATTGCCATTTAAAACCAGGATCAAAAATTATGGGTATAAATGAACCTACCCAGATTTCATTTAAAATATAAGGATATAACTTCCTGATCTAAACCAGTGGTTCTTAACCTGGGTGATATTGCCCCCCAAGGGGCGATTTTGTTTTTCAGGGGGGCGATGGAACGAAAAGGGGCGATGTGGGGGCGAAGGAACGGAAGGGGGGCGATGGAGCAAGATATATTGGGAGAGAGATCGAGAGAGATCTATATTGGTAGATAGGTAGACAAAAAGACAGACAGACAGGTAGATAGGCAGGAAGGCAGGAAGCAAACAGACAGACCTTTTGGATGGATGGATGGACAGGCGTCGGTTCAGGTGCGGTACAACAGTCAATGGGGTGAGCCTGCAGGGCGGCGCCTCAACGCCCCTGCGCTCTTAGCGTCCCAAGGGGTTGGCAGAGGGTGCTAAGAGGCGACAAGGGGTGTTTGAGGTGCCAGCCGCCCTGCAGGTTCACCCATTGACTAGCACTGCTCCGGAGCCGGTGCCTCCAATGCGGCAATGTGGCACGTTACGTGCTGCCATGGCCGCATTCAATGCTCCGCCCCCCTGCCGCCTCTTAGTGCCCCTCTGCTGGCCCCCTTGGGATGCTAAGAGGTGGCAGGGGGCGTTATGTTGGGGAGGGCGATGACATCTTCCTCAATGGCTCAAGGGGGCGATTCTTTCAAAAAGGTTAAGAACCACTGATCTAAACAATAGTGGAATAATAGCCTGCTAATAGACACTGGAGGGCTTCCATTTCTATGTAGGTTTTTAAGAAGCTAGACAATCAACTTTTAAGTATGATTTAATTAGTTAGACTGCAAAATGCAGAGGATTTGAGTGAAAATTAGATACTTTTGTCAAGAACAAGACAACCCTTATAGTTATATGCAACCTCCAGCTCACTTTTTTGCAACATTTTCTGCATAACATTAAATATAATGAAGAAGTTACATTTGAGTAGGCCAGGCACGGAGAATCCAATATTCTTAGGCAGCCTCCAAAATTTCACCTAGAATTACTACCAATACAGGCTCTCCAAAAAGCATCAGAAAATTAGTTGCAGTTTAATTTTTCCCACATTATCTCCAATATAGTATTGGAATGAGCCCAAAAGAGGATATTTTGCCTATGGCAGCTTCAAGCTTGGAACAACCTCTTCACTCATGTCTCTGATCTGGAGAGGATCTGGTTGAGGAAGAAGAAAAAAGGATTCTGGGGCTGGCTGAGGCTTTTGGTTTCATCATGATTCTCAGGTTGATTCACTACTGGTCTATCATAATGCTATTCTTTTTTAAAATATAATTTGTATTTAATAAATTTTAACCAGATAAAAGGAACACGAACACACACACACACACATGAAACAAAAGATAGTGAATAAGTAAGAAAGAAAACAAAAAAAAAGAAATATAAAAGATTGAATAAAATGATATCCAATCTTTTTAACAACAATTATAAAAATAGTTATATTTTAAACTTTTCAATCACGCCCTTCGTTTTCTTTTTTTCGGCAAAAGTCCTTAAAGGGTTTCCAGTCACTAATAAATGTAAAGTTGATCTTCCTCTCTTTTTAATATAATTTATTAAAGATTTTAATGACTATAGTAGAATTTAATACAAACTAAAAGAAAGAAAAGTAGAGTGAAAGGTCCAAATAAGAAAAACATAGAAAACTGAAAGAAAAAAAAATAAGAATATTATAAAGAGAGAGAACAGAAATACATAAAAAATGACTTCCAACCTTTATCACATAAACAAGTTTTGAAATTCTTTATCTCCTCCTAATGTACAACTAATTATCTCTTTATCCTATATTTCATCTCTAAACTATAGACAAATCGATAAAGCATCATTTTTTTAAAATCTCATCCTCAGCAGAAAGTCCATTAAGGGTTACCAGTAATAATAATATATCTTTTTTTAATCTTGATCAAATAAACTAACTTTATATTCCTTCCTTCTAACAGTCTTAACCTTTAGTCCTTTCAAATAATCTCATAGAATTTGATTTCTTTTTATTTCTTCTTTGTCCCTTCTTACAGGACTCTTCAAAACTTTGACAATCTTCTTTTGTAAGTCAATATAATAAAGATCCTCACACTTTTGGTTTGTTATCTTATTTCGCATTTGATCTTTAAAATATCAATTGGTTTCTTCTGTACGACCAGTGAGACATCCTTTTCTGTCATTCTCATAGCCTGTCATTTGAATGGCACTTTTGATGCCATTTCTGTCTTATCAAATAACATTTGTTCTTCTTCTGCTACTTCTTTAAACCATTTTTGGACACAATCTATCCATATAAGCAAACACAGAAATTGACATAGCTGAAACAAATTTCTGATCCCATTTTTCAAAAATGTCCTTCAGTATTCTCAATATTATAATGTTTTCCATAGTTTTTAATTACCTATTAATCTGACTGTGTATTTTCCTCCTTTAATTACAATCTTTAGTTCCCTCTAGTGTTCAATTTTCAAAATGACTTATCTTTATTTTGTCTTGCAAAAGTCCAAATAATTTTATTTCCCACAGGAAGGATTCTTTTTAATTAATTTTAAAATCTTATTCCAAGTTTATCTGTATCCTTAATCCATTTATAACTTTCTAAGATCGAAGTTATATTTAGCTTTTTGTTGTTGTTTTTTTTAAAAAAAATACTTACCATTAAAATGGAAAGACACTGATGTATCTATAATGGAGGAATCATTAGTGTAGATGATGGAAATAGTGGAAATGGCAAAATTAGCTTGTTTGCTTAGAGAAAGATCAACTGTTACAGACTTTCAGAAGAAATAATTGCAGTTTGAAGACAGCTCCATGAAAAGTGGAACCGATAACAATGGTGAAGAATGAAGATCTAGTGAGTAGATGGGCTCTTCTGAACCGTTCTAGATAAAAAGAAGACAGGAGATCGCCCTCATGCACTCTGAACAGTTTCTCTTCACAAGAAGATTGTAATACATTATAATACAGCACTCAGCAGGTTTTGAGCACTAGGAAATGAAAATATCTTGCTCAGAACTGGGGTCAGTACTTTTTAAAGAACACTAACTTAACAAACTTCCTTTTCTAACCACATTCAGAAATTGTTAATTGCTTTTAAGCTATTAGGGACCTTTAGATCAACAAGTCTATAAATACTAAAGAATCTACCTTCAATTCTTAATGAAGAAGAAATTTTTGTGCATATAATCTTATAGCCGTTAAAGTTTTCCCTGACCAGTCATGTCCGGCTGGACATGCTCATCTCTGTTTCTTAGTCAGGGAACCAATGTTGTCCAAAGTCATTTCCATGGTCATGTAGCCAGCATGATATATGCCAAGGCGCGTGGAACACTGTTACCTTCCCACCAAAATGGTATCTATTTATCTACTCATGCTTTTGAACTATTAGGTGGGCAGGAGCTGGGGCAGAAACAGCAACTCACCCCATTGCATGATACTTGGGTCTTGAACTTGGGCTGTCAGCTTTCCAACTGACAAGCTCAGTGTCTTTATCCACTGGGCCATCATGCCCCTACTCACAGCAGAAATCATATATAAAAGTAATCATCATAATTCCTTCCCCAAATAAGACACTCACCTCTTGGAGGATAAAGTGGGAAGTCCTTCCACACAAATTAGATTAGGGACATAAGTGTTTAAACTGATGCCCTATTAGTTCACACTGAATAACAGCAGCCAAGCAACATATTTATGTTGCTATATACATACATAATAATATGTAGTGAAAAATTATCAGTTACTTATGGAGAGTTTTGTCTTACATTTTCTTCCATTCTTTTGATCTTTGAAGACAGATAGATCAAACATTTATGAATGTATTCAATTTAAAAATACACTGAAAGGAAAATACAGAGTTTGGTGTGTATATGTCTACTCACAGAAAAGTGGAGGGGGGGAACTGTGGTTTTCTAGAGAGACATCAAATCTCAGCTCTGATCCAAAACACTGTATAACTTTTCCCTCCTGAAAAGAATTAAATTTACAACTAAAGGAAAATTTGGAAAGAGAGCAACAGTTTTTCCAGGTTTTAGCCATTACTTTCAAAGATGTTTTCTAGAGTTCTATGTTATTTATTTGTTTTTATAATGGACTGTGTGAATGCCCTTGGGGAAAGAAGAGAAGAGGCACTCCCTAGATAACAAGCAAACAAGAGAGGAAGGAACTCCCATTACCTTAACAGTCAGAGAAAGACATTTAGGAAGGGCCCACCCTAATAGATCAAGCAGCTCAAGGTGGAGGCAGGAAGTTTGTACTTTTAGACTTGCAAGTTTCTGTTAATGTAACCTTACAATAAAATAAAATTAGTTCATCTTGTTGTGTTTCCTGTCTGGCTTGCCTAGGAGTGCTTTCAGTTTTAAAAGTATCTGCTTCTTTCTTTCTTGAGCTCCAATTAAGATGTTTCTAATTCCAATGGACAAATAAATAACAGGAAACTATAGTGTAGACCCACCTACCGAACTATCCAAAAGGTCTTGCACTATCTATCCTGGAATTAAAAAACAAGAACTTGAATCTTCCGGGGCACTAAGGAATATATATAAATATGAAGTGCTTCCTGGAGATTGTAGCTAAGGAAGAAAAAAACACGCAGGAGATAGGGATTAGAAAAACACTACAGAAGAAAGTTGAAAGCACCATGTTTTGAAAACAAAACAGTCAAAGACTATAATCTAGCCTTCAGGTAAGAAAATTGATACTCCAAACTAGATAGAGGAAAGAAGTGGAATATATTTAAAAAGAAATATAATGACTACAAATGCCCTTTGAATCTACACTGGTATACAGAACTGCAATGCACCTCCCAAGTAAAAGTTTGTGGGAGGATCTCTGTTTTGTTTATAGCACCCTGTAAACTTGGGGGTGTGAGGGTGGGAGACAGGTGGGGTGCAAGTAGGTGCACATAGTATAAATTTTAACTTTTGACTGCTATTCTTCTGACTAAAGCCTGCAGACACTGCAGTAATATGTAGGCCATGGTGACATCCTAAACAAACATTGTAAAAAATGTTTTTGTGGCATAACACTAACAAAAAGCATTATTTTCAGTAGGTCACCCTAGGCATGAAAGTTTCCCCAGCTGCCCAGCTAAAACAAGAGGCATCTATATAAAAATCACATAGATAGATAAGATAAAGTAATAAGTACCATAGTGTTGGATAATAGATTTCTCAGGCTAGGTAGTAATCAATGTGCTATTGAAGATGAGCTAAGGATCTTTTTGAGTACTAATAGTGTTTAGAATGTAATTAGGATTAAAGTGGGGATGTTTGGGGACTTATGTTGTTATGCAGGAAAAAAATATCCAAATCTGCAAAGACAGAATTACAGTAGGAATATGAAATTTATTTTTATTTATTTATTTATTTAATTTTGTCAAGTGATTATAAGATAACAGGTGTAAGTATAAGCATGGTTATGAATACCTGAAATGGATACATATAAGAAAAAAGAAAGAAACAATAGGACAGGGACGGAAGGCACGTTGGTGCGCTTATGCATACAGACTTCTTAGGAAAGGGGTGAGGTCAATAGTAGACAGTTTAAGGTTAAAGTTTTTGGGGTTTGGGGAGGAAACCACAGAGTCAGGTAGGGTATTTCAGACATTGACCACTGTTGCTGAAGTCATATTTCCTGTAATCAAGTTTGGTGCGATTTATCTTGAGTTTGTATCTATTGTGTGCTCTTGTATTGTTATGGTTGAAGCTGAAGTATTCATTGATAGGTAGAACATTGCAATATATAATTTTATGTGCTATACTTAGAAGGTGGCGTAGTTCTAGGTTGTCTAGGTCTAGAATTTCAAGTCTGGTGGCATAAGGTATTCTGCATCGAGTAGAGGAGTGGAGAATTCTTCTTGTGAAATATTTCTGGACTTTCTCAACTGTATTAATATCAGATATGTAATGCGGGTTCCAGACTGATGAGCTGTATTCAAGTATTGGTCTAGCAAATGTTCTGTATGCTCTAGTTAGTAGTGTGATAGTACCGGAGAAAAAGCTACACGGGATTAGGTTAACAACTCTTAATGCTTTTTTGGCTATGTAGTTACAGTGGGCTCTAGCACTTAGATCATTAGAGATGAGTACTCCAAGGTCCTTGTCAGAGTTTGGATCATCAACAAGGTCTTGACTATTCAGCTTGTATTTTATTTTCTGATTTTTTTTTTGCCTATATGTAATACAGAGCATTTATTGTTGAGATTTGAAGTTGCCATTTGTTTGACTATTCTGATACATAGTCGAGGTCTTTTTGAAGTGTAGCAGTATTGTTGGTGGTGTTGAATAGCTTTACATCATCAGCGAAAAGAACGCAGTTGCTCTTAATATGATCACAGAGGTCATTTATGTAGAGTATGAAGAGAGTTGGTCTTAGAACACTGCACTGTTGACAGGTACAGAATTTGATAGGACGCTCCCAATTTTGAGCATTTGTTGTCTGTTAGACAGGAATGCTTCTATCCAGTTATGCAGGTGTCCAGAGATACCATAAGATTTTGGTTTTAGGAGTAGTTTGTCGTGTACCACTGAATCAAAGGCTTTACAGGTCTATGTAAATTGTGTCTATTGCTTTGCCCTGATCGAGTTGTGTAGTCTTATATATAACTTATATATAAGTCTTTATTGATTAATCCTTGGGCCATATCAAACTGCAAAGCTCCAGCAACAAACCGCTGCTAAAATTTGATAAAAACAATTCAAAATGGAATCAAAACAAAACACAATCCAGATGAAGCAACAATAAAATACAATCCAAAATGAAGTTGTAATAATGTATAATAATTTAAGGTATAGATAAAACATGATAGCATTATATTTTGGAGTTGCCCTTGCAGTCTACCCCAATCAGTCCCACATATGCGGATCTCAACTGGATAATTTTGTTTAAGTACTGTGCTACGTTAGATGTTATTTTCAAGTTCTGGCCAGACATAAGGTAAGTTATTTTGGTATGGGGATCTCAATGGGTCATTGGTCTGGTATATAGACCAAGATACCTGTCTCTCACCCTCTTATATATACAACAGTCAAATAGGATGTGACCCAGGTCCTCTACCTCTGCTGCTCTGCAAATGCAAAGATGCTCATTGTACAGTATAGCATGAAATCTCCCATATCTGACCATTGTGTCAAGCTGTTCAAATCTCGCTCTCATAAATATCTCCCTAAGCTGTTTTGGGAGTTGTAACTTCAAGTAACTGTCTACTTGAAAAGTACATTTGTATTTACTCAGCCATTTCAGGTTACCCACCTTACTAAAGATAGCTATATCAGTTTGTGCTTCTATATCCTTAATTCTTTGGGCAACTCTTTTTTTTATTGTTCTCCTGTTATACCACAGCTTCTTACAAAATTTGTTAGTTTGGTGATCCAGGAGCTTTGTGATTGTAATTTTATTTTCTGTAGTAGGCATAATTTGGGTAGTCTATCTGTCTCCATTTCATTAACTTTGCACCAGTAGTTATAAGCTCTAATTTTAGATAATGCCTGAATTGTATGAATTCCCAATTCCGCTCTAACTGCTGCAGCAGATGTTCTTGGATCTACACCTAAAATACATCTCAAATGTTGGGACTGTGTTTGTTCTAGAACTGTGGTTGAATAAAGACCCAAATTTCTGCTCCATACAAGAGCACTGTGGTAACCTTGGCCTTATAAACCTTGATTGATGGGGCTAGGGACCCTGGTTAATTATGATTTTTTAGTTTGAGCAATAAATTCAAATGGACTTTTGCTCTAAATGTGCTCCGTTGATGATGGCAGGTCCAGGATCCAGGCTTGGAAAAAGTTATGCCCAAATATACAAAGGTGTTAACCTGTTCAGTTGGTTCACCATCTAATTGCCACTTATGTCTCTGATGGTTTCTTCCAAACACCATTATTTTTGATTTAGATTTACTAATAATTAGGGAGTTATCCTGGCAATAAGAGCTAAATCTTAACAGCCTACGTATTCCTACTTGTGAATATGATAATAAAATATATCATCAGCATAAAGCACGCTATTACAGTAAGTATTTAGGATCATCGGTATGTGTACCATGGCATCCTTCATTAGCCCTGGCAGGTCATTGATGTATAAAATAAATAATACTGAGACCAGGATACACCCTTGCCTTATCCCTTTATTTGTGTGAATCCTGTTAGTCAGGGCCCCATTAACTCCATACCACACCCTCAAACAGGAATTTGTATAAAGGGCTTTAGGAGTTCTATTTTAAGAGATGTCAATTTACTCCATAGCACGTCTCTATTTACCATATCAAATGCTGCTGTAAGATCTATGAAAGCAGCAAACAGGGGTCTCCTCTTATAGGCATTTTTGGCAATTAGATGGTTCAAGACAAAACAGTTATCAACAGTAGATCTGTCTTGTCTAAAACCTGCTTGTTCTTCTGTGAGGATGTTGTTTTCCTCTACCCAATTTCAATTCTGTTCAAAAGATACCTAACATATATTTTTGCTACAATGTTAATCAGGCTGATGGGCCTATAATTACTAGGATCCTTTTTATTCCCTTTTTTATATATGGGGACAACTATTGCCATCTTCCACCCATCTGGAATATGGCAGGTGTTATTTATGTGTGTAAAAAGACCTGCTTATACAGGGCCCCACCAGTTGGGAAATTTCTTAAATAATTCTGCTGGTAAAAAATCCTCTCCTGGGGCTTTATTGCTCTTTAAGCTTTTAATGATGGACTGCATCTCCTTTTCTGAAACTGGTGGCCAGGGAGAGGGAGTTCTAGGGTTTATTAAATCACTGTTTAAAAATAATTTCTTTACCAGTTCGGTGGGGGCAAACAAGCCCTGATAATAATTCTCCCAGTCCTCAGCAGAGATTGGTATGTCAAACGCAAATCTCCGTTCCTTCAGGATACCTGCTACAGAATGCCAAAATAATACTGAGTTATGATTTCTAGTAGCCAACTCAAGTTCTGACCAGATTGAAATGGCAAAACTTTTTTTCTTTAATGTTATAGTTTTTTAATATTCCCTTCTCGTGTGCAGCATCTTAGCTTGTATATGGGTAGTACCATTCCTCTGGGCAAGCCTCATGGCTGCCTTCAAATTCTTTTTCAGTCGCTGGCAATCAGTATCAAACCAGCGAGGTCTACCCGCTTGAGCTCTTTTTGTAGCAGGTTTAGTTGTTAGGTGTTTCTTAAGTATGTTACAAAGATTGGAGAATGCATTGAAGGCTGACATCCAGTCAGTAGTAGATGACTGGATTGTTCTAGCCCACTTAGTAGCATTCTCTGTTTTAAGGCATTCTAATATTGCCTTGGTATCAACCTTGGCCCAAATTAACCTTTTATTTTGAGTCACCTCTACCTTTTTGGTGAGCCATCTATCAGCCACGTTATATGGTCTTAAGTCTGAGTGACCTCACAATGTCACATTTACGGGCTGATGGTCGCTATTGTCACTAAGGTGTATACTGTGACTTCCGAAAAGAGGTTAGCCTTATCTCTTGACACACAAAAGAGATCCAGTACACTGCTTGAATTGGTTGAGTGATATGCATAAGGATATTTATGATTCTTGTCCTTACCTCCCAAAATTTGGAAATTACCCTTAAAAATTAAGGAGACTAGGAGCAAGCCAGTGGCATTACTTTTACAGTCTCTCGAGAGCCACTGAGGATGGTTTTCAAAGAACTCCCCTGGGATTCCCTTCTTCTGGGCAAGCTCATACAGAGAGGGACCCAGTCTAGCATTCAGATCTCCTAATAAAACCACTATGGACTGAGAGTACAGTATTGCTATATCTTCTAGAATAACTTCCAAGCCCATCCAATAATCGGAATTATAGTGCTGGGATGTGCTTGGAGGAATATACACATTTACCAATATTAACTCAAACTGGTCATATTCAAATTTGACAACTAGAAAGTACGGATACTTATCTTCATTATATAATTTCTCTCCCTGCCATTGCAACTCTTGCTTTATAAGAGATTGGTCTGTAATTTTCAACTAGGCTGGGGTCTCCCTTTCTGAAGATGGGGATGACCATGGCTAGTGACCACAGGTTTGGCAAGGAGCTGGTCCTGAAAGATTTTTTAAAGATTATGCTTACAGGTTTGGCTATGGCAGTGGATAGCTTTTTTAAGAAGTAGGCACATATTACTTCCGGTCCAATAGATAGAGATGGTTTTAGATTGCGTAGTGCTTTTTCAACTTTGTCTTCTGTAAAATCAATATGTATTAGATCATTGTAGTTGTCTATGGTTCAACTAGGAAATGCTGGGCATGATCCATTGCTGGCTTTAATGGTGTCATCGTTGCAGTCTTTACCATTAGGTCCTTTCAGGGGTGGGATGGACCTTGAGTCTTTTAGTTTGTTGTTTACAAAACTGTAGAAAGCATGGGTGGAATTGGTGCATAGAAGGTTTTCCTCTTGTTTAATGTGATAATTGGTGCATTCAGTCTTTATCTGGTGACATAAATTTTTGTATCGGCTTTTGAAGTTGGCAACGTGACCAGATTTGTTTTTCCGCCAAAGTGATTTATTTTTGGATTGAAGCTTCCTTATTGTTATGGGTACTTTTTTTTCTGGTTTTGGGAGTTGTTATTGGTACATATAGTTTGATGACTCTTTGGCTTCAAGTAAAAATATGTTGTAATGGTCTTCAACAGTATTGCATCCAGTGAATAGAAATTGCCAATGTTGTGGTCACTGTTGGAAAAGGGTTCTTTAATTTGTATTCTGTAAATTGAATTCAAACTATTGCAGAAAATGAGATCGAGGCAGTTGTTAAGTCTAGTATTGTTGGTTACTAGTTGTTCCAGTCCCAGATTTGTTACAGCATTGTAGAAGGTTGTATGTATGGGTTCAGTTTTACATTCGCTTAGGGTCCAGTTAATATGAGGTAGATTGAAGTCACCAAGAAAGATAAAAGCGTGTGGGCAGGATGTTGCCCATGTTAGTAGTGAATTTAACTTGTTTACATGTTCGATGTCATAATCAGGGGCTCTATAACATAGTAAGAATAGAAATGTGATATTTAAAGATAGTTCACAGATGATGGTCTCAGGAAGAGCAAGCTCCTGGGTAACTTGGATGTTTTTTAGATGTAGGGACTTTTATAGAAGATAGCAACACCACCTCCTCTACGGATTTCACGATCTGATTGGTAAACATGATAGTGTCTTATTGTGGTAATGGAGTCAGGGAGAGATGCATTGAGCCATGTTTCACAGACAAATATGATGTCGAATTGAGCCGTATTTAGTAAGAGGTGAAATTCAGGTATTTTATTTACAAAGCTTCTTGCATTGAGTAGCTTGCATTTAAGGCCAGTTGTAGTTGGAATTGAGGTAGTTAGGGGCATGCGTGCCTAGTTTTGAGTGATGGTGGACTGCATGAGGTAGGGTTGGATGCGGAGTTGTGGGTTGTGTGACTTACTTTTGATACAATCAGCACGGTAGTCAATGTACAGGTCTTTCTCTCCATTGTCCAGATGTTTTTTGAGTTCTGTGAGGAGTTCACAGAAGCGGTTTCTTTGCAGTATGGATAAGTCTGGTGTTGAGCAAAGTTTGTTATGGGTGGGATTGGTTTTTGCAATGGTGTTTATTGTATGAATGTAAAAAGCATGAGCATGGGAAAGTTTAACAAAATGAAAAATGAAATAAATGTATTGCATACTGATATCTTAGTGTCAAAGGAACGAAATAGAATGAAGCTGGATACTTCCAGTCAGAAGACCATATAGTACTCAGTACACAAATTATATAGAAGAAATAACAAAGCTTTCATAATTGTGAAGGAAAAAGGAATGACAATTCTTGGGTATACTTTAGTCAATAACTGAATAAAATCAATTAGACTTCATAGACAAGGCATAGACTTTTAATATGATGGTCATTCAAGATTATGTTCCAACCACTATCGCAGTAGAGGAGATTGATGAGTTTACACTCAAGTTTAATCTGAAATTGGTAGTACATGCAAACACAATGTACTGCTTGCAACTGGAGGTTGAAATACCCAAAATGGAAATAGTAAGAAGGAAAATAGAGTTGGACTATATGGTCTAGAAACCAAAATGAAATAGGAGACTTATGTATCAATTTATGATCATTAATTTTATCTGCTAAACACAGTCTTCAAACTGTGTGTGTATGTGTTCTGTGTAAGTAGAGATCACCAGATGGAGTTCACAGAAATCAAATCAATCATACAGTACTATTGGTAATGCTGGCTTTAGAAGGGCAACTGGGATGACAAATTGATTGTATAGTGTTATAGGTAATAGTTGCTTGCTTTAGCTGGGCAGCTGGAAGACTTTCATTTGTAACAACAAAGATGTGGTCAAGTGTTGTGGAACAGATGGCAAACCTACTATTTTCAAGCACATCAGGATTTATTTTTTAATCTCACAGAGGAAGAATTTCTACTGAAATATTGCAAGCAACAGAGGAAGCATCAACAAAGGCTATGCCAGCAAATCTGGAGAATGACAAAGATCAACTGTTTGCAAGAAGTCAATTTACATATAGAAATGAAACAAACCATATAAGATTTTACACACTAGCAAAATAATGCTTAGGATCACCCAATACAGTTTAGAACCCTATATCTCCTTTTGTAAGGCTTTGCGCCAATAACTCTCTTTCCTAGCCTAACTTGACAGGGTTGTTGTTATGGGGAAATTAGGAGGAGGAATATGTGCACTGCCTGGAGTTATTTATAAAAATAATAAAGGTGAGATTTAAAAAAAACTAAAATAAATTTTAAAAATACATAGAAAAGATGTCAGATGTTCAAACTGATTTTAGAGAAAGCCAAAGACCAAGAGGCCTTATGTTTTCTGTATGCTAAGATAGATAGATAAGAAAGCCAAAGAACATAAAAAAGAACTCAGTATGCATTTTCACTGATTATAGAAACAGCTTTGTATATGTTGATCATAAGCTGTAAAATGTCCTTAGAAAAATGGGAATCCCAGAACTTTCCATTGTTCTCATACAATATAGAGGATAGAAAATCAGAATCTGGATGGAACATGGGGGAAGAGACTGACTCTAGATTGGCAAAAAACCTGAAAGAAGGTTGTATACTCCTATATACTGAGTATGTATTGAGGGAAAGTGGAGTGGAAGAAGATGAATATTGTTTTCGAATTTGAGAAACATACATCTGTAATCTTTGCTATGCTGATGACACTATCCTAATAGGTAAAAATGCAAATAATCTGCAAGCTCTAGTAATGGTATGAGCACATACCATTTATGAAAAAAGGGACAATTGAATATAAGAGGTCCAATCAAATGACAAGATGAATAGCAACCTTCCTTAGAACATACAGTGAAAAACTATAGTAGTGAATGTCTTCTGCTTTTTAGCATTGAATATGGACAGTAAAGGAAACAATAGTCAAGAAACATGCTGCAGACCTAACATTTGGCAGAGATGAAGGTCTTTGAAAACATATTCAGATGTGTCTGTTTCTACAGGCTTGGTTTTCTTTCTTTCTTTTAAATACACTTTATTAAACTTTTATTACATTAAAAACATAAAAAAGAAAGAATATATCACTCAACAACAGCAATTTGTATTGATTCTCTTATGACAATAATTCGTGCATTATTTACAGATATTAAGTTGTTACATTCTTATTTTATTTATTACTTATGGTTAATAACTATCTATCTTTAATCTATCTCTGTTCTATCCAGTTATACCATTGTTCCCATACCTTATAAAATATTGATGTCTCTTTATCGCTCAATGTTAATTTGCCCATTTCTGCGCAGTTGATAACTTTTTGTATAACAAGTTTCTCTGAGGGTATGCATGGCTGTTTCCAACATTGAGCAAAGGCAATCCTAACAGCAGTTAATACGTGTAATAGTAAGTATTTTGTACTCTTTACATATTTTTTTTGAAGATCCCCAATAGGAAGAATTCCGCTTCTAGATCTAATTGTTCGTCAGTAATTTCCTTTAGCCAATCTTTGATTTTAAGCCAATATTTTCGAGCCTCTAAGCAGGACCACCACAAATGGTAGTATGTTCCCTCTTTTTTTACATTTCCAACATATGGGACTCATTTTAGGGTACATTTTCGCTAATCTTGAAGGGGGTAAGTGCCACCTACAGGCTTGGTTTTCATTGTGATGCTGTATGGAAGCAAAAGCTGGACTTTGAAGAAGCAGGATAGAAAGATGCTTTTGAATGTAAGTGTTGGGGAAGACTCCTGGGAAGACAAGAAAACAAATATGTAGATCATAGAATCTATGATCTAGATCTTTGATCTAGATCAGAGTTTTCACTTGAGAGGCAATTGACAAGATTCAAATTATCAAATTATAAATACATTATGCAAAAACCTAGCACTCTTGAGAAATCTATAATGTTCAGAAAAGTGGAAGATAGAGAAGATAACAATGATCAACAGCAAATTGGGTGCACTCACTTAAAGTGGCAATGGGTACATGGTTGGAAGACTTGGGGACAAATCTTGGCCAGATTGGGGACAAATCACCTTGAAGAAGATTTGTGTACCTAGAAATCAGAGGATGTATGTTTTTGGATCCTTTGGTTATGTCTGCTTCAGAAAGGCAGAAGATCTTTTTGCCTGAGTCATGCAGAGAATTAGCCACAGAAATTCTGATGAACTGAATTGGCCAGAGAAACTACCAGCTTTTTTCTGTCATTCCAATGTGGGGTTATGCTGTTTTGAAACAGCATATCTGGTGCAGATGCTTCTCCAATTCCTGAAAAAGAACCGCTTTTTCTAGACAGAAGTGGAAAAGAGAAGTAAATGTTTGCCAAGGGAAACTGCTTATTCCATGTCAAACCTTGCCCACCTAGCTAAGTAATGTCAACCCCAACAGAAAATAAAGTCCAGTATTTCTGACAGAAGCCCTTACCTGAACAAGCTGAAACTGAACCTGGTATATGTTGCATGCAAAAGTATGTGATCTCCTACTCTGATATAAATCTGCATGTTCAGAAGCATGGAGGAATATGAATGGATTCCAGAAAACAAGGCATCCACCTCCAGAATGGCCTGTGTTCCATGTTTATTTACTTAAATTTATAACCTACGTTGCTTCCCCAACTGAAATGAATATTAATATTAGGAATTGCTGACTGAAGAAACAGTGGGTATATTCCAAAAAAGTGAATAATACAGCTCCAGTGGGGGATAATGACTCAGTTATGATCAGAGTCCTAGTTTTAGAAAACTTAAAAGTTCAGTAGGTGTTTGGCCACACACATGCAGCATTTGCTGGAACATCTAAACAGAGCCTTAGTTTAACCAGAGCCTTAGATTTAAAAGTGAAGGAGCTTTCTGATCAGTTTTAAACTGGTGGCTGCTATAAACCTCTTTTAAGAGTAGAGGACTGCCTAAAATGATCTGATATAAGTGCCTTATGAATCTGGATAGTTTAATAAATGTATTTGCTCTTTTGCACTAGTGATACTTGTGAAATCTTAGCTGCTCATGGAGATGGGCCAAGTATTATCACTCTTAAGTGCCTTTCTCTGTTTCTTTTTCTTCCACTCAACCATGCTTGATTCCTAGAGACTGCCTGGACAAGTACCTATTGCTTTTGGCAAGGCTTTTTAAGATGGGGGTTTGCCATTGCCTCCTTCTTGGGGCTGAGAGAAAGTGATTTCTCCCTGACTCACAGGGGGATAAGAGGGAGGCGAGAAAAACACAAGCATTTAAAAGATTTTGTTATTGTAGTCTACTGCAATAAAGTTTTAATCTTCTTGTGGGATGTATTTCTTGATCTGGGTAACTGTGAAGGTCTGACAATGAAGAAGCTGAGAGCAATGAAGCAGTAGGTAGAAGGCTTTAGTGTAATTGGAAGAACTCTTGGAATTTAACAGATTGAACACATAATGGGGTCCTCCTAAGACCCATCTGAAACTTTACTTTGTGGTAACGGCTACAATGAAGGGGATCTTTTCTGCCTCTATTTATATGCACACAACAGGATAGCAATACTTTTCCATACTGTGTAGCATCCTTTACATTAAGATGTTGAGCAAGGGGAGTTAGAACATAGTTAAGAGACTTGCTGTGAGCAATTTTCACTTTTCTTTGCAGACAAAGTCAGTCTGATGCACCTCAGTCTGGACTCCAGCTTTGCAGCAAGTCATACTGTGAAAACTTGGGAATTGTGTAATATTCATCTGTATTTGATTCAGTGTGTAGATATTGATGACGTGAACAGTGTACATGGAAAATAGGGTGCTTACTTAGTTCATTTCTCCCAACTGATTACATTAAGATTAAAGGAGGTGATAAAAAACTCTTGTATCCCCCAGCTTGGCTGATTAATGGAGGTGATTATATAACCACTATTTAAAAAGTAATTCCTTGAGCTCTTTTAGAACAGGCTCAAATATTCAATTTTATGCAAAAAGGTCAAGGAATGTTGTTCTCAAAATTACAGATGTATCTGGGTGAAATATATTATTTGGGTCTTTTCCAATCAGGATTTCATTTGGTCACCTTGGTAGATGATTCAAACAGAAAGTTACTTGTCCTGTATCTTTTTTATACCATCCAACACAGTTTCTTTCTGGGCCACACGATAGAGATTGATTCTAGAGCCAATGGTTCGAATCTCTCCTACCCAATGTACCCAGAAGGGATATGTTGGAGAATGTTAATTTTTAGGTTGTTGATCTGTGGTTTCCTACAGGGTTCAGTCTTGTTCTCTGTTAGTTAAAATCTTCAGGAAAATTCAGAAATGTTTGGAGCTCTGGAGCAGGATGTCATCAGTATGCTGATGATATCCGGCTCTACTGATCTTTATCAGCCACCTGCATGGAGGAAAAGACTACCCTTGAACATTGCCTTATCTCGATAATGAGCTAGTTTGGGAAGAACAAGCTGAAATTAAATCCAGACAATAGAAATGCCATTGGAAAGAAGAAAACTGCCCTTGGGAATTGAGGTGACAGGGTTTACATCCCCAGAGAGAACAAACTTGCAGTTGGGATGCTTCTTGACCCATGGTTATCAATGGATTTGCAGGTGATAATTCTGGCAAATTCTTTGCACAGCTACTGCATGTGTCCTAACTCCAATCTTTCCTAATTTGATCAGACTTTACACCAATTATCTTAACTGTTGGAAACTAGTCTATATGGAGCTGTATTTGAGAAGTGTCCAGAAATTGTGAAAAAAAGATGTACATTACTGGTACCCCATAGTACTTGTATTCTAATAATTTGCTTTGGCTACTAATTGCTTACTAAACACAATTTAAACTACTGGTATTAATCTTTAAATCCTGAAAAGGCTTAGGGTTTGGCTGAAGGAACATTTCTCCCGCTATGAATCTGCCCAATTGCTTAGCAGGAGAAATAATTTTAAACATGCCTTTGCTGCTAGAACCTTGGTTACCTTTATATGGGTAAGTACTTTGAGATGTACAGTATTTTAAAACTATTTGAGAAAATGGTAAAAATTACCACATTGTCTGCCAAACATTTAGCAATAAAACAATCATAATCATACAGAATTTCTTTTCTGTTTAATTTTTCTGGGAACACTCTAAAATTTCAGATCCCCTTCTTTTGGAGGAAATATGATTATTCCTAGGAAACCTATTAAAATCTAAGATTCCTGATGTTAATCCTTAAGAAGCAAACTCCATTGATGAATGCTCTACTCTCAACTTCACAAAGAGAAAACCCTGGAAATTCTTGAAGCAATGGGATAATGCCCCAGGTTTTGAAGGAAATTTATGTCCAGTGATAAACCTCACAGTTCTAAAACTTTCAACATACACTGGAACCAGCAGATCAAACTTCTGATTTATCTCTGCTAAAGAATGTGGCTCTGTGACAAGTATATAATGTGGAGCCCGTCAGAACAGAGGAACAAGTTTAATCTTGACCTGTGGGGCAGAGAAGCTCAGAAACTCAAAAGGAGAAAATTGTCCAAGTCAAGCTCTGCTTTTACTAGGTCCTGCAGCAATATTGGTCTTTATTTACACAGATTTGTTTTTGTGAGGAACAGGAAGACAAAGAATAATAGACTGCTCATAAGAAAATAAAGGACTATCCCATACTTTTGAGGGCCAGTGATCAAGGACACAATTCTAAGCCAGGAAGAGTTTAATCTGTAAATTATAACCTTCTCAAATTGAGATACTAGATAGAAAGAAGACAAAAGACAGGTAGATTAAACTGAAATTTTGAATGACATATAGAAACTACTTCAAGCAAATCAAACAAGGCATTTATATCAGACTGTTAGAAGTTGAAAGAAATACTAGTAACAGCCAATAATACTAGATCCCACTACTCAGATCCTCTGATCTTTATTTTGTTAACTAAGCAAAACTGTCCATATTGAAATTGTTAGCAGCTAAATTCTTGGCCCAGGGATTTATTTATATTAATACTGCCACAGGGATTTATTTATTTACATTCATATTATTTAATTTATAGATCACCCAACTTCACTCTCAATCACTTTTTTTGAGGATGCCTCATTAAGAAGCTAACATGAGCAACCAGAAACTCAGTATTTCCAATGAATATTCTCTTTGGGTGTCTAAGTAAAGCCCACACTGGTGTTATTCATTAAATAAAATATACCCATCACTATTAAAATGTTTTTGAGGATGCCTCATTAAGAAGCTAACATGAGCAACCAGAAACTCAATATTTCCAATGAATATTCTCTTTGGGTGTCTAAGTAAAGCCCACACTGGTGTTATTCATTAAATAAAATATACCCATCACTATTAAAATGTAGGATCTGGTCCATCTTGAGTGTTCAGAATGAGAAATGATTAAATGAGCATACAAATCCCAATATAAAATAGTAACATGAAACTCTGATGCAATTAATCTTCCCCAAGGTCTTTGGCAACTTATCCTGAGCCTCCCTCGATTGGCTCTCATATACATACCTATACACAAAGATAAAGACAAAATTACCTTTTCTTATTTGCTTAGGCACAAAAAGACAATCATTCTCCCAAGTAGTATTTACACGTCAAAACATTCCAGAAATTTAGGCATTTCAGATAAGAGTGATTACAAAAATAACAGAGTCTTATGGCACCTTCAAGACTAATACATATATAAACTAATACATTGAATAAACTTTTGCAAAGGAATAGAATTCATTAAAATATTAATTATTATGCTATTCTCAGCTGCATGTATGAACATCAAATGTATAAAATGCACTAATATAAATAACAGGTTGAATGACAAGTTTTTCTTCTGCGCTAGTATCTTTTTAATGGATGATCACTTGAGGATTATTGCCAGCCTCCAGATATGCTGAAACTAAATTCCCAGCAATATAAGCCAAGCCATGTTGGCTGGTTAAGTCAGGAATTTTGGTTCCAACACAACCCGATGACTACAAGCTGAAAAAAACTGCTTTATGGCCATTAAAACAGAACTGAAACATTTTTCCTAACAGAAATAGTCACATATGCTCCTACTAATAGCCCCATATCTGTGGTTTTGGGTCATGCTGAAAAGCTGGAGGAACTGTTGGTTTTAAGACATGCTAATGTTAATTCTAGGAGAAAGGGTTGGTGAACTAAACTTTTCCTAGCTGATAGCAGAGAAAAACATTTTGCTTTCTGAGGTGTCCCAGAATGCAGGGAGTCAGATTCCCAAATGTCTGAGCACAAACATCACCATCTTTCATGAAAAGATTCAGGGAGAATATACCCAAGGTGATGTCACGCGTTCAGAACCAAAGTCTTTTTGATCTTAACATTTATTTCTCTATTTGAATTATGGGCAATTTTTTATGTGCCACAAGAGTGAAAGGAATTGTCTCCCTCTCTTCTCAGTTTTAAAATCCACAAAGCTGTGTCCACATACAGGATGTAAAACTGGAACTCTCTATATCAGGACTAATAAATGGCACTCACATGACTTCTATTTCAACAAAAGTCCTTGTTGCCATTGTTCTCAAAGAATCTGGAAGACCAACAGAAAGAGAAGATAAGGGGAAAATGGAGGTGAGGCAGACAGATCTCTTCACTGTAAATCTGGCCCACACTAAAACAAGGAAGGAAAAAAATTAAACATTTCTTTTACTATAACTGCTCAACTTAGAGTTTACTTCAAATTGCAGCTTTGGCCCCAACCCAAAGAAATGAAAGACTCCAAATTAGGTGATTTACTAAAATAGCTCAAATGTGGTTGCTATGTGGAATAAGCATTTTAAAGATACTTTTAATATTTATTCTGGATGTTTACCCTATAACCCGAGAGGCTAAGTGCTTATGCCTTCAGGACTTGGGGGCAGCACCTTTTCCATTTTTACTACAAGGGAATGGGAAACCTATTAAAAATATGAATGGTATTAATTGCATTTACTTAGATTTAATTATTTTTTTCTGTTTACATCAAAGCAAATTAATTATTGGTTTTGTCCCCTGTCACTCTTTGGAGGAAGTTCTTTGATATGTCAACCTAAATCAAGTGCACTCAGTGAGCAAAGAAGTCTAAAAAATTTGTGTACTTTTGGAGCAGATAGACTCCATAAGACTACCATACAACTAAGCAAAAATACATATTCAGCCTTCGATAATCTAAACTTAAAGCAATCCAATATCAATCACCTATTTAGGTCATGCTAGGCAGATTCAGAAGGGTTACCAATTTCGAAAGAGTTTGCGACTGCTCTCTCTCTCTCTCTCTCTCTCTCTATATATATATATATATATATATATATATATATATAAATAAAGACTTGGGCAAAAAAATAGGACAAGTTTAAAATTAGTAACAAATTTCCTATAGATGTGAAGAACAAAATAACGAAGAAAATCTAATCTTATTTTTCTACCTTTGCTCCTTTTGTCTTGTGTTATTTCCTTTAAAATATTTTTAACAATTGGTAAATTGCGCAGAGTTGTGTGGCATGTAAATTTTAACAATAAGTAATAAATAAAATAATAAATATAAAACTAATAAAAAAGAAACCGTGGACTAGTTAGCATCTGAAAGAAACACAACTGACTGTCCACAAATAAGGAATGGTAAAACAAAATAGCAACAATTGCACATTGGAAGATCTGCAGGAAATATAATTTGCCTGCAAGCAGAGACAAGTAAAACCACAAAATAGATGAAGTAACAGAAAATGAAGAAACTAAAGTGCTCTGGGACTTTAGAATTCATACAGACAAGCACCTGCCACATAACACTCCAGACTTAATAAGTGTGGATAAAAAAGACAAAAAGTCTGGGTAATGGCCATGGCAGTACCTGAAGATAGCAGAAGAAAAAGAACAGGAGAAAATCACAAAATACAAAGACAGCAAATATAGCAGAAGCACAATGGCTGTGATAAAAGAAAGCAAAGAAAGTACCAGTAGTAATTAATGCTTTGGGTTGAATCCCAAAACATCTGGGCACCACTTGACAAAACCACCATCAGTCAATTGCAAAAGGCAGCTTTATTGGAACAGCTTACATCATGTGACTTACTGTTGTAATAATGTATGAATAATGTCATACTCTGGATGCAATCTGCTAAGAAGTCTTGGATGGTAGGCAGAGATGGTATTCAGCAGGTTCTGACCAGTTCTGGAGAACTAGTAGCAGAAATTTTGAATAGTTTGGAGAACCAGCAAATACCACCTCTGACTGACTCCGCCCCCATCTATTCTCTGCCTTCTGAGTCCCAGCTGATCGGCTGGGTCTTCTTTTGTTGCCCTGCACAGGAGAACGGAGCTGGAAAGCAGGTTAGTGGGGTGGGGAGGGAATGGGATTTTGCAGTAACCTTCCCCCAAGAGTGGGGAGGGAATGGAGATTTTGCAGTATCCTTCCCCTGGACTGGGGTGGGAATGGAGATTTTACAGTATCCTTCCCCTGCCATGCCCACCAAGCCACGCTCACCAAGCCATGCCCTCAGAACTGGTAATAAAATTTTTTGAATCCCACCACTGATGGTAGGGCCTTTTCTATCATGGCACCATCCTCTGGAATACCATCCCTCTAGAGAATAGATTGGTTCCATCTTTGTTGGTCTTTCAAAACCCTGAGAATGTGGTTCTGTGCTTGAGTTTGAGACCCCAAGTGTGGAGACAGAGCTCAGGTCTTGTTTATGCTCAATGTTTCATCATCACTTACATATGTTTTCCAGATGCTGTTTTATATTTCTTGTATATGCTTTTTATCATTTTAATATTGTCTTCTGTCTAAAGTTAAGTATTTGAGATGGGCAACTACCTAAATCTATTAAATGAAATAATTAAAAAGAAGAGATTTATAATTTTGATTTAGGATATGGTGTGAATCTAGTCACTGCAATTTCTAAACACTACTTACGGCTCATCATCTCAATAGACGGCAGCATCTCAGAAGCTAAGCAAGATGAGATGTGGTTAATATGTGGTTGGGAGACTAGCAGACAATTCCAAGACTATAGGAAAGAAATAATAAAATATAACCAAGAACAAGGCAATGACAAACTGCTTTCATATCACTGATAGGAAAACTGGATAGATGTGTCAAAAATCCTACTCAAGAGTAGAGTTGAACAATGGTGTCTTTTCTGTACGTATGGCTCAGTAGGATTTTTGAATCTAGATGATTATAATTTGTTTAGCAAACCATGGCTAGCTCAACGGGAATATCCAATTTTTGGCTGCAGCAGGGTTATAAGTACTTTTGATCTAACTGCAGTTAGTTTCTGTGCACAGAATGATACCTTCCTGAAAATAACCCATATTGAGCTAACCAGGCTATTATTGAAGAGGCTGCTATTTGGAAACTTGCCAACTTGCCAAATATTAAAACAGGTGTACTTGGAAGAATGAACTGGAGTTAACTTGACGATCACTTGAAGGAATCAATTTGAGTGAAATAAAGACAGCTGCAGGAATGCAGGAATAGAGGTACAATACTGCCTACTGCATTCTCGACCCCACCTTTTTTCAGTTTTTGTATGGTTACCATTGTACATGAATACAATTATGAGATACAGTTCTCTACACCACACACACACATACACACACGCACGTACACACAAACTGAGAAAAGGTGGGGTCGAGAATGCAGTAGGTAGTATTGTACCTTTGCCTGATACTTTGATTCCTGCATTCTTGCAGCTGTCCATATTTCACCCAAATCATTTCCTTGGCCAATGAGAAAAAGCTTATTGTGCAAGAACACTTTCACCCCCATAAAGTCTGACTGTAACCAATTTGATGTGAAATACATCAGTAGGCTGCTAAAAAAATCTCTCTAGATTGATAAGAAAATTTATTTTCCTTTCAGACTTGTAAGATTGCTAGTTTAAGTCGAATGTATCTTTTGTTTATTATTAGGTTAATTTTGCTGAAGGAAGAAAGTTGTTGCCTTAGAAAACCGTGTGCATAATTTTAAAAAAAATGGGGTTGGTGGTCAATTATTAAGTCAACACATTTATTTTGCAAAGCACATGTATACATTCACAACTCTGATCCATGATGCTAACCTAAAGCTGATATGATTAAAGATATTATTTTATCTATGTTGCTCTTTTGTCAGATTACGTACATTTTATATACATTTGTTTAACTATGTCATTGTACCAATGTCAATGCTTGCTGTTCCTTCCACTGCTTTCTTTCTACAACATGGATGATTCTAAATATGGATGAAGCACTGATACAAGGATGTCAGAATGGTTTTCTAGAATATATCCATCCTTCTTTTATTTTTTTAGAGTATGAACTACATCACATTATAATTTTTTTTCTTTGAACATGTCAGAATACAAATACCACATCCAGGGGATGGAAAACTAGGTGCATACTACTGCATCTTTGCTTGGGTACCAGCCAGGATACATACAGAGAGAAGAGATATACATTCCATGGCTGGCTTGTTGAAAGCAGCTTCTCCTACAGTATATTATTCTAACTACAATTTTGCCTTTAGCAGAAAAGATTGATGGATAAATCTCAAAGCTCATGAAAACTGCTAAACCAATTTAGTTTTAAAATTATATAGAAAAGTATGTCTATGTATTTTAACATGATTGTTTTGTTCCAATGGCAACTTGCCATTAAATATCTGCATACCACAAATGCAACTTTCTGAATAATATTGTGATCATTGCAAAATATTTTTAATCTAAGACTATTTAGAAAAAAAGGTATTCTTATTTTTGATTTTGCTAAAGAAAGAAGCATGCCTTTGTCTGCATCTAACCTATTCCTAATTTAAAAAAATAAATAAAAAAAATTGCAGTATTTTTTCCTAGGGTATGCTTCTCTACAGGAAGAACAAGAGAAAGCTAAATACAACAGAAACAAATATTTCCAGATGCATCGCTCCTGAATTGGATATACATTCCAGAAATATGAGAAAATACCATTTTATGTCAGAAGGGGATAGGAAGGATACATAACATTTTGGATTATTAAAAAAAATATTAAAGCCATCCATGTGAGACAACTGATGTGCTACACCGCTGCTAGTGAAAAATTCTGCTGTCCGAGGGACCCAAATGAAGATGGTTAAGTTTCTTAGACCACATAAAATATAACTTGCCCAGTCTGGGCTGAAGATGTCCTTAATAATATAAAATTAGCACAAGCAGAGAAAAGTATTGGGGGAGAATAATTGTTTTGTATTGTTTTCCCTGTACAACATACACTATGCACAAACTGTCTAGCTGTCTTTCAAACCTTCACAGCAATAGCAAGGAATTGGACTGAAATTTCATAATTTCTTCACAGCAATGAAAGGAATTCTTGGCCCGTAGCCTACTAAACTATCCCGTCCATCCATAAATGTGTGTGTGTGTGTGTGTGTGTGTTTCTTGAATATGTTGTTTCAGATGGACTTACATAATCACAGAAGACTGAGAAGGAAAAACGGAATTTGAGACTTCAAACTGTTTTATCATGATTTGCCTTCACTGGCTCAATTTCCTTCCAGACTGCTTTTGTACATCTGCGCCCAGGCACGTAGGAATGTACATTTATACCCAGAAATTATGGGGGACTATCATTTCATTCAAAGCCAAACAATCAGTACATTATTCTAATCACCATCACCAAAATACCACAGCCTCTGCCCACAAAAGAAGCAAGAGCAGATACCGCAGAATCCTCCTCATACAGTATGCAGAAAAAACACGGGCGCAGAGGATAGTTAAGGTTGCCAGCTTTTCTTTTGATTTCTCTAGCACGGCAGTCTATCTTAGTCAGACAAAAGCCCCACAAATGGTACTTGTAATCAAGATTTGAAAAGACTAGAACATACAATTCCTTTACAAAAGAGGGTTTTGAAAAAAGAGTTCATCAAAGTGACCCAACCCATTCCGTTTCATGAGAAAAAAATTGGCCTGTCATTAAATGGAGGGAAATAGAGAGAAAATTCCTATGCTTCTTAGTCTAGAATGTCTCTTTTTTTTAAAAAAAAATCTGTATTAAAAAAAAAAATCCCACCAAATATTTTAAAAATATTCTTTGGGCTGTTTTATCCTAAATTTGCTATATTTTAGGAAGAATTGTTTATTTCTAATTTTTATCTGGATGTAAAATATTGGCTATTCTTTTCATTTATAACCAATATAAAACAGTGTTCACTAAAAGAACACTTAAAATTATTTTTATACATTCTGTAAAGTATAAATACATCTTTTTTTTCTGTTCTACTTTTTTAAAAAGAAATTAGTCTGTTTCCACTGTTATCGTGTTCCAGCTCAAGGCCCAAGAAAGTAAGAAAGCAATGATTAAGTCAGAGAAACGGAGAATGAAAATAGGGAACTCCAAAAAAAAAAAGAAAAGGGGAAAGGAAAGAATAATAAAAATTTAAGGTTTATAAAATGGATACAAAAGATACCATTCAAATCCTGACAACCACAGCCCAGCAAAATTGAAACATCTACACTCTTGTGCATCAAAATTACAAGTTGACTTTTTCAGTAGATCTAATCATGTCAAATATTCTTGCAAATATTTTCACCTATACTTGAATAAGCCTTTTAACTTTAACAGTGATTTTCTGGGTTCTGTCCAGCTGCATTTTAAGAAATGCTGGAACATTTACGAAACTGATACAAGACAGCTGAATCCAGTCAAAAGTCAACTTGATTTCGCCCTCAATATGTAATGCACAGCTGCATGAATTGCATAAAAAGGAGGTTCAGGGCAGACATACATTTTTTGGGTACCCAAACCTTAGATTAAATAAAATATTCCTTTTCTCAGCAACAGTCCGTTTTGTCCCTCTTTTGCTTCAGCTGCTTAAGCAGATACTTTGATTTAATAGCAGGTTTAACTACAACAAACCCAGCTTTGAGAATGATGAAAGAGCCCTTTCTTCCGCATATTTAGAGACATATTGTTTATCGGATGCCACCTGCACCTTTATACAAATACTTCTGCCAGGATCAAATAGTACCAGCTTAGTCTTTCAGCAAGATTGCAAAGCAGGTGAAAATGCCTATGCCTTCTCATACTACGAAGCTTCTACATCATACACAGACACACATGGAGGAGTAAAAGATTGCTCATTGAAATAAAAGTGATGCTGATTCCCATCCAGAGAGGGTGGGGGTGGGGCGGGGGTGGAGAAAGAGGCATATGCACATTTAATCCAAAGGGCACAAAAGCAGAAGGCAATGAAAGTAAGTTGTGTAGCACTCACCTAGAATCATAGCGATGGAGCTGGCGTCTCTCCAGAGCTGGCTACTTCTTCGTATTTGCCCAAACACTGGTGAGTGCAAAAGAGCTCTTGCCTCTTCGGAAGCTCTGCGCTGTGCTACAGCCAGCCTGTACTACACCACCGGCCACTACCTCCCCCTTGAGCTGATACACTTACACCTCAATTAAAAGCTTAACGCTCCACTGATCAATGCCCTGAAGGAGGTAATAGCAACCATGCTTCCCCAGTCACTGGCCCAAGCAGGACAGATGGAAAAATTAGCCTCCGTAACTGCTCTCAGCAGAGGTCCATGCAAACAATGATGAGGAATTAACATCGAAATTGGATGGCAAAAAAGGAGGGGGGCTGGAAAGAGGGAGAGGGAGAAAGAGGAGACCACCCGTTTTGCTTTTCAAAAGCTAAAGAACACATAATCCCACTAAAACAAACCCTGGCTAAGTGCTTCCATGAACAAATAAACTTTCAGCCGACAGCCTCACTCCCACCCCTACCCCCAAAAAATATCTCACATGACCTTGTTATTATTTAACATTCCCAGGCACCTTTCTATTTGAACATTTAACTGGATGCTGACTAGTCCCTCTTGATGCTTTTTTTTCATCGCTCACCTCAACTGTAAGTTGTAGCCTTAATTACTGAGGATTATGAAGCAGTGGGTTTCATGACCAATGCAAAGCAGTACTTTTGATTCACTGGTCCAAATGTCATGTGATAGCCGGAGTAATATTTCTTTTGAGCCATGGGGTTGATAAAGAGGTTGTGGGAAGGCAACACAATCTGAAATCTACCAACCTCCAAGTGGAATATTGTGAATGGGAAAACTGACCCACAAGGTTGGTCTAAGAATGAATGGATGAGAGAAAAGATAAAAGGAATTTTGCACATTCAAAATAGGAATAGGATACAATTAAGGAATTTAGTTCTCTTCTGATTATACACTTTATTGTTTAAAATGACTAACAAAGCTTTCTCCAACCTGGTAGTTTCTGGACTGGGACTGGAACTACCCAAATTCTCCAGTTAATCAAATTAAATCATGTTGGAACTTGACACAGGGGGCAAAGTTGTTGGATCTGAATCAAGACAAGCTTCAAGGTCAGAGAGTCAGTCTTATTCCAGCCTCGTCTCTGTTAATTGAATGGGGCAGATTCCTTAACTCCACAACTGTATTTTATTCTCATTCTAGCAATGCTCCCAAATCCATTTTCATTTTAATGGCTCTTTGGATAAAAATATGCTGGCAGTTTTCTTAGCAAGCCCAGCCTACCTTAAGATTTCCTCTGCAGAGGTTGCACTGAGATGTTTTTCAAGCCCTAATACAAAGTCCCAGATTCTTCCTATGGCCACAAAATTCCTGAGATGGGCTATTTAACAGAGGTAGCTTTTCCCATTTATTTTTTGATCTCTATGCTTAGAAAATATCACTATTGTAGCTACATTTCTACAGGCCAGGCTTCTGCTAAAGCTGAACAGCAATTATTCAGGACAGCAGCCCAGTATTATATTTAGGCTGAACACCTTTAGATGGCCACTAGGTGGCTCCTGACCTCTAGTAGTTATCCAGAATTTTGCAAACCAGATACTGTAGCTTGCAATACAGGTAGACCTTGACTTATAAACATTTGTTTTATGACTATTTGAAGTTACAACTGCACTGAAAAAAGTGACTTATTACTATTTTTCATATTTATGACCATTGCAGCATCCCCATGCTCACATGATCAAAATTTTGATGTTTGACAACTGGCTCATATTACCTGGAGGTAATGTGATCACCGTTTGCAACTTTCTAACAAGCAAAGTCAATAGGGAAAGCAGATTCACTTAATCACTGTGCTACTAATTCAACAACCACAATGATTTACTTAACAACTGTGGCAAGAGAAGTCATAAAATGGGGCAAAACTCACTTAACAACTGTCGTACTTAGCAAATGGAAATTTTGGGCTCAATTGTGGTCATAAGACTTGGTGGCTCAGGCTGTTAATTGCCTGCACTTAAGTTCCAGCTGCCTACAACTGCTGTAGGCTCGAATCCCACCAGGCTCAAGGTTGACTCAGCCTTCCATCCTCTCGGGGTAGGTAAATTGAGGACCCAAGATTGTTGGGGGCAATTAGCTGACCTTGTAAAAATGCCGCTGAGTAATAAGCAGGCATATACAATGGAATGAAGGCTATTGCTGAGCACACTGGGTTGTATCCCAAAAATTGTAAGCCGCCCTGAGTCTCCGGAGAAGGGTGGCATATAAATGTAATTAAAATAAAATAAATAATAAATAAGTAGATGGCTACCTGAATAAGGCTTGCAACAAAGCTTAATGGAATAGATATTCAGCATTAAGACAGCATCAAGATACTGCATTAAGACAGTAGAGAGTTCACACCATTTATTAACCAATAAAGTGTTGCCCTAAAACATAGTTTCCCGAGGGATCAATTTTCCTTGGTGCCACTTGCCACGATCCTCTTCCAACATATTTAATCTGTTGGTAGGCCCTCTGAAAGAAATCCATCTGGGGGTTAGTTGATTTATCCAAAATACTGTTTCTCCTACCACTTAGGCCTATCCCAATCACCAGTTTCTCCATAGTCATTTTCCCTGAACAATTCTTGAGGGTGTAAAATGAAGGAAACAGGATGAGAGAAAATATTAAAAGCCAAATTAATAAAGCCAAAAAAAGTCCTCTCTGGCTTTTTCTCTAGTAGAAATTATAGGAGGAATTATATGCCTATGGTACCAGGTTCCTTTTCATTTTAGGCTTTTCTCTAGATTAATGTTTCTCAACTGAGCTTTAAGTTGTGTTGATGTCAACTCTCAGAATTCCTCAGCTGTCCTATACTGCCTTGAATCTGTCTCTATAAGTGGAGAACTGAAATCAGAATTAGATTACATTAGATTAACAGAGTTGGAAGGGACCTTGTAGGTCATCTTGTCCAACCGCCTGTACAGCCAGGAGACCCTACACCATTTCTGACAGATGGCAGTCCAATCTCTTCCTGAAGGTCTCAAGTGATGGTGCTCCCACAACTTCCGAGGGCAAGCTGTTCCATTGGTTGATTGTTCTCATTGTCAGAAAGTTTCTCCTTATTTCCAGGTTAAATCTCTCCTTGTTCAGTTTCCATCTGTAATTCCTTGTCTGGCCTTTAGGTGCTTTAGAACAGGGATCACCAAATTCATAATTTTAAATCCTGCGGACACTAATATGAATTTTGACTGATTGTGGCTTGCTGATGTTTCCCAAGATCTGCAGAAAGCAGCAGAGACCCTGGGAAAATCCCCAAAAAAGTCGGCAGGAAAATTCCCCACTCCGTTTTCCTACTGATCGATCATTCTTTACCGTCTCCAGCTCCGTTCTCAGGAGAGAGAGACTTTTGGCTTCATGCAAGGAAAGCAGCAGAAGTCTTCCCTTGTCTCCCCCAAACTCCGCCAGAAATGAGTCTTTTCTGGTGCAGCGTCTTGGAGCAGGATGCCTTGCAGGGTCCCAAAGACTCATTTTTGGCAGAGTTTGGGGGAGAGAAAGAAAGACTTTTGCTGCTTTTCTTCCATGCAGCCAAAAGCAGAAGAAAGAAGCGGAAAGAAGCAGCGTAGTGGCTAGGCCAGGCGTGTTGGGCAAGTGGGGCAAGCTCCCCCCTCCGCTCACTACCTAGTGTTGTTTGCAATGCAAGGTATGCAAGCTTTGTGTTCCCACGCAGCCTGGATTATTCCTTTGGGGGGGTGCTTTGGGGGTGACATTTATCTGCGGACCACCAAAATTTTCTTGCAGACCACCAGTGGTCCCCGGCCCATTGGTTGGCAACCACTGCTTTAGAAAATGGCTCAACCTCTTCCTCTCTGTGGTGGCCCCTCAAAGAAGCCCCTCAAAGAATAAAGACTCTGGTGTTCTACAGTAGGAATAGCACATAAAGGTGTATTATTATTAATTAATTTATTATTATTATTATTTATTTTATTATTTATTGTGGTTGTTTTTAGTTGTGAGCCGCCCTGAGTCTTCGGAGATGGGGCGGCATACAAGTCCAAATCATAAATAAATAAATAAATAAATAAATAAAGAGAGCAAGTATTTCTTCACAGGAAATCTAAGGTGTCACTGTATCTCTTTTAAAAATAGAGGTGAACTTATTTTAAAAGGTATGCTGCTATTATTAATGATAAAAAAGAGGTAAGCCCACTGGTTTCTTCATCTACTCTACATCCTACTTGAAAATCGTACCTGCACACCCACATCTTAAATAGCTCCCATGGAATCTATTCAGTTAGCCTGAATTACTTGGTATTTGAAAAACTTAATTTGCTTTGAAGAAAAACACGTGTTTTTGTTCAATTGTAGATGATGCTGATATGTGACACAAGGGCATCACAGGAAAAAAAATGCTTTTGTAATTAAAGGAAAATGCTTCTGTTAAAAAATACCCTGTATTTCAGCCACTCATGGTTTTTAGAGGTACTTCTCTATTATAAATAACACACATATGTTGCTTTCTGAGCAGTACAGTAGAAAATTATAAACGAATAAAATATTTTTAGATTGCAATTGTATGGCTATAGAATTCATAAATATTGATCAAGACACAAAGCATATCTCAAGATAAATACATATTGATTGTATTGCATAGTATTTAACTTGGAACAACCAAACTACACAGCCACTCCTGCTGAATTTACTTCTGTATGGAGATCTACTGTGCCAAATGGTTAACAATTGTGCAGCACCCAGATGGAAAAGGAAGTGTCTGGAGATATTTCCAACATCTTTACAGTTTGAGTGTTAGCCTGTGCAATGGCAAAGCAGTATTAGAACAAAACGAAAAGCAAACAGACATTGCTCTCACTTTTGTCTGTGTCTGTGTGTTCTTTTTATACTTATATATAAAAAAGAAGGATAATATAATTTGCTTAAGTTTAAAACCTGTCTTCTCCCTACTCTTAGGCTGGGGGAAGGGGATTTTTTTTAAATAGAAGCATTCACTTCTCTTATCAGATAAAACTACTGGGCCAGCCAGCTCCCCTTCTCTTAATTACATACCTGCCCAGCCAGCTAACCGATGTGCAGCAGGTTGCTGAAAGGCAAACATTTCTTGGTTATGAATGAAAAGCTTGTATAACTAAAACCAAGATAACTTGAAAGACGGTGGAGCCAGTCATTATCTCTACATTTTGTCTCTTTCAAACTTTCCCAACATGCCGACCTCAAGATTTCTTTGATTACACTGCTATCACCCCAGTTAGCCTAACCAAAAAAGCTGCTGGCTGAGAATGATGGAATTATAATCTAACACATCTAGAAGAACCAAAAAAAAATCTGTCTGCCTCTGATAGAAGCACCACATTGAGGAAGGGTAACCTGTAAAATTAGGTACATGGATTTCTCCCCATAAAAAGGTATCTTACTCCCAGAAAAAAGTACTATTACCTTAACATAGGGCCTTGGGTGGCTCAGGCTGTAAATGCCTGCTCTTAAGATCCAGCTGTCTACAATTACTGTAGGCTCGAATCCCACCAGGCTCAAGGTTGATTCAGCCTTCCATCCTCTCGGGGTAGGTAAATTGAGGACCCAAGATTGTTGGGGGCAATTAGCTGACCTTGTAAAAATGCTGCTTAGTAATAAGCAGGCATATACAATGGAATGAAGGCTATTGCTGAGCACACTGGGTTGTATCCCAAAAATTGTAAGCCGCCCTGAGTCTTGGAGAAGGGCGGCATATAATGTAATTAAAAAAAAAAACATAGCAAACTAAAATCCAGTTACTATACACTGAATAATCATTATGCTTACCTTAGATTCCTTTCAAGGTTGCCATACCGTGTTTCCCCGAAAATAAGACACTGTCTTATATTTTTTTTGGCTCCCAAAAACACACTAGGTCTTATTTTCGGGGTAGGTCTTATTTATTTATGGTGCCAAATAGTGGGTGTGAGTGTGTAGGGGGGGGTGTTTCGTGGGTGCACGGTTGCTCCCTGAAAAGTCTTCCTGGAACTGGAGATTTACACTAGGTCTTATTTTCGGGGTAGGTCTTATATTAGGGCAGGTTTAGAAAATAGTGCTAGGTCTTACTTTTGGGGTAGGTCTTCTCTCCCTATCAGTTAAGATTTGTTCTAATTAAGATAAAGTTAATACACATGAAAAGAGTTTATTCTACAGTGTAAAGAGGTTTTAAAAGTTTCTTCTCAGAGCAGAACCTTTTAATGCTATTAATGCACTTTTTGCAATTAGCTAGAAATAATATAAAATGGAGATTCCAAACATAGGGAAGCAATATACAAACACTGGAATGTTAAAGATTGTAAATGATATATGGAATTATTAATAGAATTTGATTTTTGTGAAATTAAAATAAAACATGGTAATTTTAGACAAAAGAGCAGGTATGAACATCACAAAGTATTCACAAGAAACTTTCTCAATTGATTGATTGATTGATTGGAATTTGTCAAACAAAAAACGAGAACAAAAATACAATGACAGGGATGATAGGCACATTAGTGCATGTGCACTTATGCATGCTCCCTCTACTGACCACTTTCCATGTATATATATGAATTACAATTCCTATCACCCACAGCCAGCATGATCATCAATTGTGCTCAGCCAGGGAAGGGGGGCAGTTAGGGTGATGAAAGTTGTAATACATCTGGTTAGCAAGACTGCTCCATATTAAAACTTAATAATGTAATTTCTGTTGCCCTTTTCTTAACAAATTGCAATGGATATGTCTGCTTTCTTTCTGTTTGTCTCCTATCCTCACCAATTTGATTTTATTCCACTGAAGTTAACTAAAATGTATTTTTTAAAACTTTCTTTATAATTCAGATACCTATCTTTTTAAACAAAATCAAAGATACAGGAATATAAACTACAGCATGCTGTAAAGCATCACAATGTACAACTGATGTCATATAATTCATACTGCCACATCTTTTAAAATATAAACAAACCCAAGTTTAATATTTAAATGAATAAAAAAGGATGGAAATTAAAGAACGTATTTATAAAATATATTATTTATATTCTATTTATTTGTTCAATTTCTATGGTCACCCATCTTAGTCAATGATAATAACCAGGAACCAAATAATTTAAAGAATTTTGCTACAAATTCCTCTGCCCTACTTCTCCAGGGGAAAAAGTCAATTCAAATGTTTGCAAAGAACGCACAGAAAGCATTGTTAGAAATTAAGAGTAAAATTATCTTTCCACTACTATGTAATATTTTCTGAACTCATTATATTTCAAGTTTGCATGTATCTTTAAGTTTGGATATATTCATGGAAAGGAACATGACCATCTTGTAGTCCAGTGTTGTCTGTTCTATCCATATGGGTTGCTCCACTTTGCATGGTGAAAGTCTGCTAAGGAGGACTACATTTTGCAGAGCAAGTTGCTTTAGAAATGATACATGTTAATGAACAGCTATTAATTTAAAAATATAAAAAGTGAAACACCCACAAACATGACTGTGCAAGCACTAGGGGAACAGCTTGCTACTAAAACATGGAAATAGATAGCAAGTAATAATGCAATCCAGGTTAATAGCCACAGAAACCAATCCATTCACTATCAACCTCTGGGAAAAAAATCTCTCTATAGCTTACTAAGAACCAAGTCTAGATGCTGCCTTCATAACCACAGCAGACATAAACGGTTCCGATCTAAGTATGCGTAATTAGCACTCATTATAATCATACTAGTCCTTAACAGGTATCAAGGGTCAGTTAAGCAAGGGGCTTTTTAATCCATTGCATTTCAATAGTAACTGCTCTGCTGAACAGGTTGGCATGGAAACCGCTCAGGATGATAACCAATTTCCATTCCATTAGCTAGACAAGGGTTTGTTTGCTCCCTCAACGCACTTCTCTATGGTCCGCAGATTCTTAATAGATTTCCAAGCATGCTTGCGTTACGTTTTTCAAATAAATGGTTCTAGTCCTCATGATTATTGGAAAATAGATTTGTGAAGGCATACAGAACATATTTTCTACCAATGAGGAATTTCATGAAAAACTAAACCTGACAATTAGAGGCACTCTGATTTGTATTTTAGTGTTCTGGTTTATTAAATTGCCAGTAAAATTTGGAAGCCTTGGTTTCTAACAGCCATTGATTTCTGTGACTTCCAAAACTGGCTTATCCTGTTTTGAAGCAGGCAAAATAATTGCTATCACCACATAACATGGTAAACAAAACTGGCTACATTCACACAACACACTGAAAGATATATAATGGTTTACAAAAAAAAACCCAAAAACCGTGGCTAGCTTCATAAAGCTAATTGAGTCAAAACCAAATACACCTTACTATGGCTTGTCAGAGGATACAGATTCTTATACAAGCTATCTAAATTCTTAGCAATTTATAGTATCAGCATGACATCAACTTAATTTCCCCCCTCTAATGCTTGTGTGACACATTGGCAGATGCTGAGATTGTGAGATTATGAAACCTTGCATATTTCCATGACATGGCACTAAAATATGGCTGTAATAGCCATCTAGTTTTTGTGTTGTTTCTAACATAATTTCTTCTAGACCATTTATTTCTATGTAAGCATATCCATGAAATACCCAGAATATAAATCTGTGAATGAGATGGACAATATCTAAATTTGATAAACAAACAAACAAATAAATAAATAAAAGGTTTTTTTTCTATCACCAAATACTAAAGTGATTTTTTCTATATCCACTCAGAATAACTGATTAATATGATTGTATATCTAATCACTTCACTCCATTCTACGGTCTCTGTAAGGACACGTCGATTATTCATATTGTAATTTCAAAAGGCTGCAGTATTTGACTGGGTTTGGAAGCTACACATACTTGCTTAGATACTGGAGAGTAGACCACCAGAGCATTCCCAGGAAATAGACTAGATTGAGAAACTGAAAAATGTTCCAGACAGGGGCAATAGCAATTAGCTTTTGCAACATTTCAAAGAAAGTTCATGATTATGCCCCTCTGGTTAGCAAGATTTTACGGCTATCCTTACTTTTGCAGTTCTTTGAATAATCATCTGTGAATTTACATGTACTCATACTAATCTTAATAGTAATCTGTTTGGTACATTCAAAACCAACAACGTTTTGCAAGGAAACTTTTCTTACCTACTATTAGCTCCTAGAATCAATATAGTAACAAGGCAGTGTATTCTTAAATTTGAGTGGGAATGATGTATAAGTTATGTATTAGTAACCACCTCTTCATGTTGGTCTCCGTGATTCACATATATCAGTACATAGCGGTACGTAGCAGATTAATGTTTGACTAACAGATAGAATGATACTGAGGATCATGGATCTTGTAAATCTGAAGTCCCATTGATAGTTCCTAATAGATATGGGTAGCGGATACCAGTCTGTAGATCAGCAATGGCATACATATCAGAAAGACTAAGGGACTATTTATCCTCCTCAAGTTATTTTGAATAACCACTGCAAAGGGATAGCTTGTCTAAGTTATAATAATACGTTAGCAGACATAATCTAATTTAACAAAACATCAAGGAAAAGCTCAAATATCTTTCTTAGGGCAAAATTATTAAACAAATAATTCTCCTTAGTATGTTGTATACTGAACACAGAATACTGAAAAGTAGCAAGAGACCACTGCAGGGAAGTGGTAAAATCCCCCCCCAGTCTCCACCAAAAAAAGATAGAAAAAAAATCTGAGTACAAATGAAACTCAGATATAGTTTTGGAGAGACAGAAATCTCTTAACTTTGAAACATATAGCAATATGAAAGTAACATGTAAACAGAAGGCACAGAGCTTGCTGAAGTGCTGTGCTGACATGATGTCTGTTAGAACCTGTTAAAATCTGTTTGCTTCATGGCTAAGTAAGCAGGAGGAGAGAACATAGGAAGAGGCTCAAAAACCCTGGAACCAAAATGGTTAATAGCAGAGAGAAATTCCAAGCCCAGGACACAGGATGGAAATGAATTTGAGAACTTTTTTTCAAAACCATTTCACAACTGGGTGAGAAGGGAAATAGAACATCTGTGAGTTCTTGTGATTTCAATACTGTTAGGAGACTACCCTCAAAAAGGTGGTATTTTCAGAACCACAATGAAATGTGTAAAACATGACAAACAGAGGAGGAAACAGATGAAAACTCTAGCCTGAAAAGAAGAAAACAAACCTTGACTATTTGGCAGAATAAGTTTGCTCAGCCTTTATTCAGAAAAATTTCTATGCTGCTTTAGTCATTGCAACTTGTTATTCACAATCTGAGATCACAGTACTTGGAGATGATCGAAGAGGCATAAACCCCATGCAGCAACTTTGAGAACAGTTGTATCAGAGGGCACACAATGAATGCCATTTTACACGGAAAGTAGTGAAGAATGGGGTATCCATGACAGTTTCCCAAATCAATAAAGGAGCACTAGGGCTACCCTAAAGATTTTTAGTGTTACCTCAAGGATTCAGTGTAGTAGAATAGAAGGTACCACAAGTCTCTGGACCAATGGAAATAGAACTTATCCTTTAGAGATTCACCAATAAAATCTTTCTGCTTCAAAAGTAGTCACAGGTTTGTTGATATGGGTGATAAAAAAAGCATCTATAGTTGAAATTTTCCAAAAGCAAACTTCACTTATGTCATATAGATAGAGAATAGCTCAAAGCAATTGCCTAAATATTGTCCTGATGTATCAGCACTAGACAATATGTTGGATGACATGCCAGTTCCACAGAAACATTGTAAGCTGAAAAAGCATCCTGATTATTAATATGCCTGAAGATTTAATTAATTATTTAAGTAATTAATACGCCAGCCATCTCACTATCAGCAATTCTGGGCGACTTGAGGATGGAATGATGGAATGTCCATGTCTACTGAACTACATGACTAGACACAAAACAATTAAGCCCACTAGGAGTTTCAGGTGGACAGTGTGAAGTTACTTTACAGGTCCCACCTACCATATCCACAATAAGCTCAATGGTTGATCTCTTTATTAAGTAAAGGAAACATTTGTGGATGCATGTCTCAGTAAACATAAATGTAATTGGGAGAATAGAAAGCATTCTCCATTATGAATTGTTTGCATCTATCCACCACTATAGAAAACCAAAAGTAAGATTCTACATTTAGGCAAGAAAAATCAAATGCACAGGTACACTATATGTGGTACCTTGCTCAATGTAGTAACTGTGAGAGGGATCTTGGAGTCCTAGTGGACAACCATTTAAATATGAGCCAGCAGTGTGCAGCAGCTGCCAAAAAAGCCAACACAGTTCTAGGCTGCATAAACAGAGGGATAGAATCAAGATCACGTGAAGTGTTAATACCACTTTATAATGCCTTGATAAGGCCAGACTCAGAATACTGCATTCAGTTTTGGTCACCATGATGTAAAAAAAGATATTGAGACTCTAGAAAGAGTGCAAAGAAGAGCAACAAAGATGATTAGGGGACTGAAGGCTAAACATATGAAGAATGGTTGCAGGAACTGGGTATGGCCAGTCTAGAGAAAAGAAGGATTAGGGGAGACATGTTAGCAGTGTTCCAATATCTCAGGGGCTGCCACAAAGAAGAGGGAGTCAAGCTATTCTCCAAAGCACCTGAGGGCAGGACAAGAAGCAATGGGTGGAAACTAATCAAGCAGAGAAGCAACTTAGAACTAAGAAGAAATTTCCTGATAGAACAATTAATCAGTGGAACAACTTGCCTCCAGAAGTTGTGAATGCTCCAACACTGGAAGTTTTGAAAAAGATGTTGGATAATCATTTGTCTGAAGTGGTGTAGGGTTGGACTAGAAGCCTTCCAAGGTCCCTTTCAACTTTGTTATTCTATTCTATTCTATTCTATTCTATTCTATTTTCTATTCTGGAGGAAATAGAGGAATCTCACCTGGATCAATTAAGAAATTATGCCTTACATAGTTTGTAAGCACAGCTTTCTGGATTTAGTTACCAAGTAGTCAATGCCATATGATTTAAGGTACACACAACTGGACAATTTAAGATTGAATGACTGCAAAATACCTTAAAAGTCAGGTACTCAATGAATACTGGCTAGTAATCTTGCCAAAACCCAGCCCCTTTAATGACATTAAAGTTATCTGGATTATTTTCAGTACAAAAGAGCTATGCTTTGTGAAAGTAAACCTTAAAACCAAAAACGGAAAGTAAAGGGAAGAATGATGTGAACATGCTCAGAAAATTCCAGCTGATATTGGAAGAGATAATTGCCTGAGATGAAAATGTGATAATATCAGAGAGTCACAAATGTACAACCAACAACAACTGGGGGTTCAAATAAGATAGCAATAGAGGAACAGACACCTGTAATATTAGTTGATGTAAACTAACAATGCTTGAATGGTAGAATAGTAGACAGGCTAATAAAGCAACTATGCAAACTTTAGTGATACACAAGTTAAGTTTTAACTTTGTGGAGATTTAAAATTAGGCAGAGACAACCTGTCCTTTTCCGATTAGTAAAATATCAGTAGTAAAATCTCATGAATGCTTGGTATTGGCACTTCCTTTTAATAAAGATAGTCTTATATCTCTTTAGGCAGAGCAGATGGTGCTGGACCCAGTAGTAAAAGTCTAGTTGGGAATATTACAGACAGTAATCAAATATAATGAAGGAGAGATCTTATGTACCCATTGAGATACAGTAATGTTCCTTTTATGTAGGAAGTGATGTGGCCAGTCTCCTTCGAATCTAAGCTATTATCACTTCTGGAATTGAAGTGCCTCTCTTTCTCAACAGTACATTTTCAACACAGATTGTGAATTTTTGAGTGAGGTCTATACACTTCAACCATGCAAATTGTCACACACAACAGATCCTACCAGAGTGCCCACCATACTGAATTGCTGATTAGCTATTCAAACTGCTTCAGCACGAAATGCATTAATGACCTCCTTCTAATTAATTATCTAGGTAAAGAAAGAAAGAAGCTTCACCCAGAAAAAATGTTGATTCTTAACCAAGCAAGCTTGTTAGTCACTACCAGGGGGAAAGGGCACACACAGAATTTTTTTTTGTACCCATGAGATCTACTTTGTGTACTTCCTGACTGAAGGTGCTTTGAACATTACTGGAAGGCTTCCAGGGGTGGGATTCAACCAGTGTTACTACCAGTTCGGTGATTACGTATTAAAATAATACTGATTTAAATTGTACTTATGCCGTGTCCTCCCTCTCGCAGTGCCGGGGGGCTGTTAGGGCTGGATGGTACAGGAACTTGACTTATTCTCATTTTGGATTACAGAATCCAATTCACACTACAGTTCTGGAAATCTTTATTCTAGTTAGCTAAAATCCACATTCTTTTATCTTTCAGCAATCACTGACATATAGGCAAACAGAGAAAATCCATGTAATTTTAGAGCTGTTGGCCAAATTTGTAGCTTTTACTTGAGTTAACCGTAAGAACTCCTTGCATGTCACAAATTGCATGTTCCTTTCCCAGGTGGCTTAGAGTTTAAATCTCATTATTTGCCTTATTTGTCAGACAGCAAGAATAGCCTGATCTTGTGCCAAGGCAGATTAGAAATGTGCAGTAAATTCAAATTAGCAGAAATACTCTTCTATTGTTATAGATCATTAATGACTTTTGACTAAATTTTTGGCATTCTCTCATTTTTCCAAGAAATTATATTTTAAATGGTTAAAACTCTTCTCCTTGACAGCTCAGATTAACCCTGTAACTCAGGAGTCTAAATAATTGAAGCCCCATCCATGGGATGCAGGCAGCATTGCAAAACCATGCCCCCCTCAGGTCCACGGAAAAACCTTTCTCCACAGAACCAGTCCCTGGTGTCCAAAAGCTTGGGGGTCACTATTGTAACTGTTTACTTACAACTACTGGCTTCAGTGAATATCCACTGATTGTCTTTGACCTTACACAAACACTCTTCATGCCTACTTTTCCTGAAAATGCCCGCCTGTTCTTGTTTTGAGGTGGGTATAGGAAATACCTGTTTTTTTTCAGCTCACTGTTCTGTTCAGAGCTCAAACCTGAACTCAGCAGTGTCTCTTGCAGAAGTGTTCCTGTTTTCCAAAGAGTCTCTAGAGAACCCCTGGTAACAGGATTGAGAAGTCTGTCTTCTCTTCTAGTGGCAAGTCTTCCATGGGTTGTGCTAAATCTTCAAACAGCACAGCACTGGGATGAGCCTTTGTCACTGTAACCTCTCACTCCCTTTTCTATTGAAAATGAAGCTCAACAAGGATTATTCTTTCTTGAACACTGGCGCATTTGATGTGATATAGCTAATGTTTAATTACAACTGACACTGAATTGGTCATAATGGCACATTTCTATCTGACACCTGAAATTTAGAATTAAGACATCTAAAATCTAGCTTTTAGGCCATCTTTTCCACTGCCTTTATGATGTTGGAATCTTCTTCTTTATGAAGATTTGATTTAAAAATCTGATCAGGTATTGAGCTGTTATTAAGTCACACCAACTATTTGTTTGTTTATTCCTATTTCTAAACTGCTTGTCTCTCTCCTGTATTGTTGTTTAAGTTATATAAACTCTTAATTATTGAAGAGAAGTCATAGGATAGTTCCATATCACAACATGGAAGTCTGGCTCAATCTACATAGCATCTGGTTTGGGAGTCTGAGTGTCTCAAATGAGATACGTCTGTAAAATAATAATATTTATAGTGCTTTTACAATGGTAGGAATGGGGAATCTTTTTCCTGGGGTTCTTGTTAATGTGTTTATAAGGGCTTTTTTTGTTTATAAGCATGATCAAACAACATTGGACATGAGACAGTTGCATACCCCACCCCTGGGTTAAGTACCAAACAGTCTAGACAGAAAGTTAGGAACTTAATTCTCAATAGTTCATGCTACAACCTGTGTTTTCTCAACAATTTAAATTTGACTGAGCTGGTTATTCACAGATGGAACCAAACACCAAGATGGAAGAACATTTGGACAAGTCATTTTAACTAGAGTCTGTTGCAGTGAGAATTTGTTCTCCAAGAAACATTCTAAATGGTGACAATTGGTTATGGTGATCCTGTTTGGCAAAGATATAATGATACCGACAAAAAATGACTTCAATGAGGCATGACTAATGCCTTTCTGGAACATTCTGAATAGGGTAATATGCAGGAGCAGACCCCATGTGTGAAACATAGAGACCATAATGAAAGAGATGATGAGGTTCTGCCTGAAGCAGACATTCCAGCTGCAATTTTCCAGAATAGCCATAGAAAGAAATAATTCACAATCAGAAAACTATTCATGTTAATTAAAAAAAATCTCCTCAAAACATCCCTAGTTAAGTCTTAGCACAGCAACTATAAAACTGATTATTCAAAATCTATTTCTGCCATAAACCTATTGCTTGGCTTGCTTAATTATGGTTTGTTGACTAAGCTACAACTGATTGGATTACTACATCATGGTAAGCCATACATCATGGTAAATCATAAGCTATAGTTTAGAGAAGGTTGGATTCACATGATACACTAAATCAAAATATACAAATAGGAAACGGAACCACATTTTGGCTTATCATGATATATGAATCCAGATATTGGGTGATTTCAGACAAACTATTCTCCCACAGCAGCAATATTGTCATGTTTATAAGCTGCAACAATAGTGAGTCCTCTTTACAGACGTTAGTCCCTCTGATCAGAACACACCAGAGCAGGGCCCCCCAAACTTGGCAACTTTAAGACTTGTGGACTTCAACTCCCAGAATTCTCCAGCTCACATTTATTTATTTATTTATTTATTTATTCATTCATTCATTCATTCATTCATTCATTCATTCATTCATTCGACTTATATGCCGCCCCCTCTCCCAAAGGACTCGGGGCGGCTCACAACTAAAATACAGTACAACAATAAATTACTTAAAAATTATATTAAACAAGTTTACAATTGGCTGCAGCAATAAGTTTGGAGACTTCTGCACCAGAGGTTTCTTAGATACTTGACATGGTAAAGCTAGATAAGAGCCATAAATACTCAACAACATTGTTAACATGTAAAACAAAAGTAAGGTTTTCTATGCCATGAACAAGTTTTCATAAGTCTTGATGATGATCATGATCATCCTAGCAATACAGGCAAGAATCATTGCATATTGCTTATCAAGGCAGGTGACATACAATAAATAACATTCAATTTGTTCACAAAGGCTATTTACATAACTGTTCATTCATGCAAACTTCAAAAAACAACAACCAATTACTACCAACCTGCCTTCAATCGAGGACCTGTATACTGCACAAGTCAAAAAGAGGGCTGTGAAAATATTTACAGACCCCTCACAACACAGACATAAACTGTTTCAACTCCTACCCTCAAAACGACGCTATAGAGCACTGCACACCAGAACAACTAGACACAAGGAGTTTTTTCCCAAAAGCCATCACTCTGCTAAACAAATGATTCCCTCAACACTGTTCAACTATTACAAAGTCTGCACTACTATTATATTAATCTTCTCATCACTCCTTATCACCCATCCCCTCCCACTTGTGACTGTATGACTGTAACTTTGCTGCTTGTATCCTTACAATTTATATTGACTGTTTCCTAGTATGATTTGATTGCTTATTGTACCCTATGACTATCATTAAGTGTTGTAGCTATGGTTCTTGACTCTTCATGAATGTTATCTTTTCTTTTATGTATACAGAGACTATTTGCACCAAGACAAATTCCTTGTGTGTCCAATCACACTTGGCCAACAAAGAATTCTATTCTATTCTAAGATGAAATGGCTTTCCTAAAGGAATTCTTTGTCTTACTCCCTTCTTAAAAGTAAAATGGAGATTCAGCTCAACTTCCAAAAGAGAGCAACACAAGAGAATTAGAGATTGACAGCATCTTTACGAGAATCTCTTCCTCGAATTTGCTATCCGAACAATTAATATAATGACTGGCTATATCCTGGATAACGAAACCTCAAGGCATTTCAAACACCATAAACAGTGCCTCAAAAACAACTGGGAACCGATGCAGGTCTTTTAACACACCTCCTCTCCCCCATGTTTGAATGCTGATTCCCTTAAATAATTCCATATCTCATGTTTTGTTAACATAGTCTTATGGCTGAAGCACAAATTGTCAGGTACATGTGCAGAAATGGACAGATTAATGCTTACAATTAAGGAAAAGGAAGGAACAGAATATTTTTCAACGTAGGACATTTTACCAATGGTTAGATAATAAAAACAGAAGTTAGAAACATGGGGATACAAAAAGGATTAATGTTATAAAGGAGATTTGTTAAAGTAGATACGTAAAATATTATTATTGAATTAATATCAATGTGATGAATATTACTGTAAACATTTTAATTATGATTTCCTAAAAATAACTGCACCCAGACAACACACTGTTTAATTGAAATTGGTAAAATTTGCCTCCCATTCAAAAGGTTAAGAGTTCAATTCTAGGTAGCAGCAGATGTTTCCTTCCTAGGGTACAAAGTAAAAAAATATCTGCTGTGTACTCGGCATGATGTCACATAGGCATCTGGCCAGTAAACACCCATCTCCATCCAGTCACTCCAACAAATATGGACAACAGGGTCATAAAAAGGAAATTATATGGATGATGGAAGAAAGAACTTGCACAATCCATAGTGATAATCTAAGCAACTATTTAGTGAACAAGGAAAGAACATTTCTTTTGTGACAAAGGAAGCATGCCATGATGTCAAAATCCGTGTAAGAGCCATATGGATTCAGAAAGCCACCTTTATTGCTCATCAGGGGTAAAGCAACTAAGGGTCAATTCTTTGGCAGAGTTATAGTGAGCCAATTAAGTCTCTTTGAAATGTTATCTTCCCATGGGCCATACATCTGGTCTTTGTTACCTCTTCTCACAGTAACTGAACTCCTCTTTCCTCTCTCCCCCCATCCAACTTTCCACAACTCTTACACCTGGACACATCTAATGCTTTGGGAGCTGCAATGTTGCATTTAATCAGTTATAATCATTTATTCTGCTAAGTATGGCCAGGCACAAACATTATATTTGCCAGAAGAGAAACTGACAAAGTTGCTTCCTGCCATTCTCTATCTTCCTAGCTGATTCATTTTTTCTGGATAGATGGACAACTTCCAAATAAAGCACAGGCTGGCAGGGTTGTACAGGGCTTCAAATACAAAGAAAATATGCTTTGGAGTGTGCATAGGGCTCTGCATGTTGCACTTGATGGCCACACTTTAGGTCAACTGCATCTTCTTACGGAATTATGTGGTTGCCTTCTGCAGTTATAGTACAATCCTGGGAAAATGCATTTAGTTTATCTGCACGCTCTAAAATATCTTTTTTCCTCTGAGCTATAGCAAACCACCTACTACTTTTATTTCCAAAATAATCTGTGATATTTATGTGGAAACCAGAGGAATTCTGAGACAGAAAGGTAAAACTAGGGGCTGGCACTTGACTTACTACAGGTAGTCCTCAATTTATGACCAGAATTGAGTCCAAAATTTATCTTACTAAGTGAAACATTTTGTTAAGTGAGTTTTGCCTCATTTTATGACTTTTCTTGCCACAGAAAATTCACATTAAGTGAATCACTGCAGTTGGTAAATTAGTAACACTAATTAAATGACACAGATTTCCCCATTGACTTTGCTTGTCAGAAGGTAGCCAAGGGTGATCACATGACCTCTATACACTGCAACCATCATAACTGTGAATCAGTTGCCAAGCACCTGAATTCTGATGACATGACCATGGGAATATTGGAATGGTTGTAAGGATGAAAAATGGTCTTAACTCACTTTTTTTCATTGACATTGTAACTTTGAATGATCACTAAATGAATTGTTGTAAGTCAAGGACTACCAGATTTAGTTTTTTAAATTAAAGGAATATTTAAAATAAAATCAGTTGAGTTGCAGAAAATCATTTACCAGTGATTTCGTATTTATCAGCCAGGCAAATATATTAAGAATTTATAATAATTAATCTAGCTATATTTTATTTCTATCTGTGCCCTGGTCGCTTAAGTTTGGTGGCTACTCCCTTCTACTAATATGCCAATGATTGAATATTAAGGATAAAACCTCTCAAAATGGTCCAGACCAGGGATGAAATTCAAAAATTTTCCCTACCGGCTCTGTGGGCGTGGCTTGGTGGAACTCAGTCTCTAAAAGGAAGAAGGCGGATGGGCGTGAGCAGGGCCAAACAATTCAAATTGTCCCTACCACCTCTCTGAACCAATTCAAATAATTCCTACCACCTCTCCCGAGGTGATGCAAGGTGGTTGAATTTCACTCCGGTCCAGACTACCCGATTTTCCCCTCCCAAAGTATCACTCAGATATAGCAGGGACTTCAAAAAAATCCAGGTAAGCTATTAAAAGTGAATCATCAACTTTGGGCAATTGCAGTCCTAGTCAGCTTTGATATTCATTTTCTCAGGTTATCTTTAGGTTGGGAGGATTTGCAAACACTAATACTATTATTTTTACAAAGGAAATATCTTCTGAAAAATATATTAGGGATCACAATAGGAATAAAGTGCACAGAGCAAATTCATTTTGATGCTGGGAAAAGATTACTAGTTGGATGGAAGTGCCAGAAGACAGGACAATAATTTTTTTGTATTGTGTCACCCAAATTTGTTGATTGTTTTTATCCTACTGATGAAACAAACTAAACCCTGGGTTGTAATTTTCCTACTTCAAATAAAAATAAGAGTGCAGTCAAGAAAAGTTTGGCGAAATCTTTAAAGACAGGATCTTAGCCATTGGCTAGGACTAAGAACCAGAAATGTGTGGATGAAGCCTAAAGCTGTCACTTTCACTCAGACTCAGAGGTCTGGATTATTTTATGCGCCCCAATTGGAAGTCATATGCAATCTACGAGCTGATGATCTAGTCAAAGGAAGCTTTCCTCTTGTCAGTTTTTTTCAGCTGAAAAAATATGAGAAGAAGGCTGATCTTGACAGAAAAGAAGAAAGAAATTTTTAAAGAAAGAAAAGGCTTTCATATGGGAAAATGGGGAATAAATATTTTTCAGTCTATGTTCTGTTTTTCAGATCTTCAGTGGTTCTTGAATATGAGACCCGAAATATCTCCTATAGTGGTAATTCACATAGGAGACCAACCTACAAAACGTATCTTAAGACCATAGCAAACTAGGTGGTACCATATTTATTCAAAACTAGGACAATTCCTCTCACAAAGGAGAATAGGACCAAATGTTTGTGTTTATTAACAGCCTTTTGAATCCTGAGCCCCTCTTCAGAGGTATTATTCATGTCCCCAACCCTATTAGGCTTTTACTTTTGTCTGGCTCAGGAGTTATATTAAAGCAATCTTCTGCAGCACATAACATACTGTAAATCAAAAGTAAAAATTAAACAATAATGGAGGAATTATTCTATAAGCACCCTGAAAATAGCAAATTCACTGTTGAATTTGGATTTCAATTATTCATACATTTCCTACCTTAGTCTTTATTAATGACATACAATTATTAAAACTAAAAGTAACTGTGTTTATGCAAAGGCATAAATGACTGTTTATAAAAATTTTTTAAAAATCTACATCAATTGGATTTGCATACCATGCAAAATCAAAACAAAGCTACAGTATATGAGCTACACATTTATATTTTGAATGAATCCCACCCTCAAGGAAGGAGTCTCATAGCAAAGGAGCCTACTGCCATTTTTGTAATACTATTATATGTTTTCTGAAGCAGTGAGAAGCTAATCCTCACTGATTTCAAAAAAGCTAAAAAGAATTGGGCTGCCTGACCACCAAAGATGTGAGAAGTATAGAGTGCACTGGGAAGTCAAATGAACATTTCAGAAGGCAGCAATGCAAAGCATTCACCTTACAGCCAAGAAAACACCAAGAATTAATTGCAACTTAAGGAAACTTTAATTCATGAGTGTAAGGGATATAATTTATTCCTCACCCATAATTCCTTGGCCAAATTTATGCCTTTCTACCTTTTTTTACATTTATCTTCTCAATATTTCTGCTTGAATATTTTGCAAAGTGTCATGGTTGATCACGTTGAAAAGAAAAATGATGTCTCTTTACAGGTAATCTTTTCATTTGCAGAAACGATTGGCCATTTCTTTCTTCCTAGAGGCAAGAGTGAGTGATTGGCCCCAAATCACTCTTGGCTTTGTGTCAATGCAAGCCTAGAACTCAATCTCTTGACTGGTAGATGTAACAGTAACAGTATGTGAGAAAGACTTTAGGAGATGGAGGAAAAAGATCTTGCCTAGGGAACAATTAGATACAAGATGGTATAGACCTCAGCTGCATAACAGATGGAGAAAGAGGCTCAGACAGGATCCTCCCTAACTCTTCACACTGTAAAAGAAATGGCAGAAGATTTGTACTTGCAGATTTACAAGATTCTGTTACTGCAGCCTTACAGAAAGTAGAAGCAGCTCTTCTACTCCACTTCCTATCTGGTATACCTGGAGATGCTGACAAGTCGTCAGCAGAGGTCACAAATCGAGATCATGTGACTTTCTCGTTTAGCGTCTAGTGGTGATTTTCTTAAAAATGACATGAGGAAGTGTTGCTAAGTGATGCAGTCATGTAATATTATATGGTAAAACCACATTGCTTAGTAATGAAAATTCTGTTCCTAATTGCTGTTATTAACTGAGAACTAGCTGTAAGGAATTATCTCACATTCTATGTTGGCACAAATTGCTAACTCTGCAGTAATTGTATATATAACATTATTATATAGCAAGAAGTTTAATTAAAAATGAGATACAATTATTACTATATAGGCTATATGAAGCAGATATCTAGGTGGTTCTCATCCAAGTGAATTGATTTTTACTTCTAGAAAGGTGATTCCATAATTTAGAATAAGGGTTTAATTGTGCTTTGATGAATCTTTTTATCAAGTGCCTTATCAAACACTTACATAAACCTAACTGAATATTTAATGGAAAACAACACTTCCATTTAATAATTACACATAATGGCTAGTAACATTTCTATGTCTATTAATTCTGGAGGGTCCATTGTGGGTTATCTTTTTTTAATAACATGAGCCACCTATATTTTAAAAGAATGGTTTCTCGGATTGATAAAACAACTGTGAGGTGAGAAGACTGATATTTTCATCCCATACTTTTTCCTTGCTGTAGACAATTAATTTCTCTGATCATCATGGGAAGGGGGACACCTTCATGGTCCTGAGGAAGGATTTGGAGATTTTTTTTCCTCACTTTCACATCAAACCCAAGCTTTCAATTGGCTGCATAATGCCTCCAGAAAAACATCATGTAATGTGTTTTAATTATGCAAGCCTCTGTTTGCACATGACTGTAGCTGTATCTTAGCTGTATCAGTTCAAAGCAGTTCATTGTATCTTCTGATTGGCCTAGCATGGTGTCTGAGATGTTCTTGAATTTTACCAGCAAACCTAAATATACTACTGAACAAGTCTGACATAAACGATAATCTATGAAGTATATACAGAATCTATAAATCAAAACTAAATACATTATGTATAGCTAATGTTCAAATAATAAGAAAAATTAAATATCATTTTAAAATTTCAAAGTATTAAAACGTTTCCTCCTCTTGGTCCGCTTTCTATGGAGCAAACCAAGAGGGTACTATACTTGTCAGACGGCTCTATTCCTTCTTTTTTTCCCTATGTTCCATTTTCGATTCTGTGTGGGGTAATGGGAATATTTTATATGCAAGAATTCTTGTTCCTCTGGAGTTAACTTTGTATTGTACTGATACAGTACACTTTTCTCCCAGTGACTCCAACTATGCAGAGTTTGTTATTTTTCAAAAACTAGGGATGTCTCCATTTCTTATTTGGAGCTTCACAGAGAATATGCTTTCCCTTTGGTCTTGCGCCATCAGTGGTATAGTCATGATAAAAGGCCTTCTTAGTGCCTGCTCTAAATGTGCAACTTCTTAAAAAGGAGATTATTCTACTCTTCCTTTCCTCTGCTGATAAAATGCTAATTTTTAGTTAAAAATTGTAACTAACAATTGGTCAATATTTAGTAGATGAAAACCCCACACTGGATATAAGCTGTGCAAAATTTAAAAATCCTCTCAAGAAGAAGAGTCTTGCAAAACCATATACATGGAGAAATGGCAATACAACTTGTGTGTTTCTCTATTTTGAGAACTTAAGAAAAGGTGGATGTACAACATTCTGAGAACATTTAGTTTAGTAAAAACTGTCATTAAACAGACTTTGAGCTAATCAATTTGGAAGAACAATATAATGTGGTATAATATGGTTTCAATATCTTTTAATTCTCCTTTATAATGTTTTATTTTATGTTAGTTGCCTTGAGTGCCATTCATTAGTGGAAGCACAGAATACCATTTCTTTAAATAAATAAATTTAAAATGAAAGCATATTTTCTCCTTTAGATTTTTACCATCATTAAGGCTACAAGAAATGTTTACTGTTTAATTAAATTGCTTAGGGCAAGATAGGAATGTTGATATCCAGAAATGAGCTATCTTCATGAAGGACCTGTGCATAACCACATCCACCCAACTGCTTTGCTGTATTCCTCTTCCCTACCCAATTATGCCACCATAAATTGTGCTGTCCTGTACTGCAACCAGAATAGATGAGCACTATGCACTTTTTACCAGAAAATTTAACAACATTCCAAGGGCTGTGATTGGTGGTTTTTTCAGCTGAAATTCCATCCCTGCACAATCTCACCATCTTGTGAAAAATCTCCTTCAATTATCATGCATAATGTTCTGGTTACTTTATGCCTTACTTTTTTTCCCCTTCCCACTGTATTGTCAACTAATTTTGTTTTTAATTTCTTGAAAAAATGAGCTGATTGGTCAGCTGTTTTACCTACCAGCTATAGCTGGCAGAAAAGAGTGTTTTGTATCTCTTGGCTGTCCAAATTTGTGCAGTCGAGATTCAGCCTCTACTATTGATGAGCTGGAGTCTGAGAAAGATGTTAACTGTGGGAAGTCACTGTGAGACATATAAATTGTCCTAAGTACATAATGTGGGAAGAGGAAGCAAGGATCCAGGGAAGCCACATAGATTGAGAAAGAAGTTCCTTTCTAGGCAGGCTTGCAGAAGTTAAAAAATCAAATCCTTTCTATTACATATCTTAAACAAGGGATGACGTGGTCAGATTTTATTTCATTTTTTAAAAAAATTTGTTCACTGCCTATCTTGGCATGAGGCAACTCAGCCAGTAAACCTTTTGGAGCTTGTGTACAAAAATTTGGAAAATGCCTAAGTTCACTCCGCTGGCATGTCACCCCTTGAATAAAAAAGAAACAATTCCCTATCTCTACCCCCCCAACCATCTAACCCTCCCTAAACAGAGGCTCTTGGCAGCAGTACTAAGCCTGCTCAAACCTCAAAGTAGAGGCTCAGGCCTTGACTTCAGCTCTAGCACCATTGCTGCCACTCAAAAAGATCACCTCATGCCATTCCCCAAGGTCCAGTGCTCTTAGTATCTGTCATGCCCTTATTCTCAGGTGGCATATCCTTTTTGTTGATAGGCCCCTGCAGCCTACCTGAGGCTGATCCAGGTCACATGATACCTGCTTTTTTGAAGTAACTTCAGAGAACGCTCTTCTATGGCCTCTGCACCCTCCGAAAACCATACAAAAATACACCCCATTTTCATGCATTTTTTGAAGCTCCAGAGTCCATGCAAGAACACAGTCCTCTCATGCGACTTTTGGAGGCCATGCGAGAGCACCCCTCATTTTCATGCAGTCCCCACAGTCTTCAAAAACCATGTAAGAATGGGGAATGGTTTTGAGAATAGTTGTTGTCAGGGATTAGTGTATGCTAATGTGTCAACCAAAACATTGCTGCATGTCACCTTTGACATGCATGTCATAGATTTGCCATTTTTACTCTGGATTCACCAGTTAACCAACCTATTTAATTTCTCTTTTAAAAAAGTAATTGTGGAAGCCCAAGTACTGGTCTCCCCTGCAAACACGCATGGGATGGACAAAGAGGATCGGAACTAGCAAAGCAAGGAAAACTAACTGGAGATATAGGATTGCTGGCAGGAAGCATCTCATTTCAGATTGTTTCTCCAGTGTTCACCCCGGCAGGGTTTTAAGGAAAACACCACTATATTTGCAGTCTTCAGCACCTTAAGTAATCTTCAGTTGTAAGTGGACACAGAGATATAGGCCCAAGGACTATATTAGGGAAACAGTGGGATATCTGCATACCGGAGGAAGGAACCTGTGTGAATTTGCCCTATAGGTGAATATAATACTTCTGACAGGATTATTTGATTACTAGAAACAATTATACTGAATGACCATTGGAATTATGCTCAGTGTATATGAATTTTTAGTCCGAGAACTCAGAGCTAAACAGATCGGTAAAGCAATTCTCAAAGAAATAATATTTACTGTTGCTAGCTCTCATGATGGTAGAACTCAAAAAAAACCACAAAGAAATCTAGTACTGTATCACCTAAGTAACATTTTTCAAACTTGGCAGAATTCCCCAGCCAGAAAGCTGGATGTTGAAGCCCACACATCTTAAAAGTTTAAAACACGGTGCCTTATAAAAAGTGATTGTTCACATATTTAATGTTAACCCCCAATCCCAAAAATATTTGTAATCTTTCTGATGGCATCTGTTTCCCCTTCAGAGATTCTATGCAAGTCAATTACATTGTATAATTGTTTTTGGGTAGTTCAATCACTATCAGTGTCACTTGCGTTCACATTTCAAGGCGGTTCACTTCCAAGTGGATTATCTGAAGCCAAACACAGAACACTGTTCGCTGGTATTTCAAATGCTAATAAAATGCTGGGACATTCCCAAAGAAACAATGATTAAAGTTTGAAGGTTTTCTGCAATGAGGCCTATTTCAGATATGCTCGAAATTGTGCCTTTTAAAGAATTTAATATTTATCTGGATACAGCTTTGGATTTCTGAGTATAAAAATCTGCAGTTTGTTTCTTCTCTCAGAGAGGCAGGTGAGAACAGGAAGGCTGTATACAGATCTTTAGCAAGGAAGATTCTTAGCCACTTTTTGAATTTCAATTTGGAAAAATGGAGAAACAGGGGAATTGCCTCTCTTCTAACCTGCACCAGCACTACTACTACTACTACTTTTTTTTTTTGGTGAGTGGTTTGCAATGATCAAAAGGTTTGAGAAAAAAAATCAATGTTAATTGAAGATCAACCTATTCATCCAGACTTGTGTATCGTTTTGTGTATTGTTGTGGTTATTACAGTGCTGATAAACACTTTTAACTTTTGAAACATTGTGTGTGGGATGTTTATTGTTGGAAACAATAAATGAACAGTAAAAAGCTGTTGAAAAGCATTTGGGAAAAACTAAAAATCTGTGCAGAAAGGAGCTGACAGCCATTTAATAATTTGCAAGAAACCGTCCACTTTCCTGGCAATCTTTTGTGGATTCCTATAAAAGGGACACTGGTCATGGAGGCAGATGCCAGAGGAAGGCCCTCTTACTGGGACAATCATCAGATGTATTTTACGGAGCTAAACTTCAGCACTGAACGCTAAGGAAACCACACCAGCTCTACTGTACACCAAACAGGGCAGCATTGCAACTCAGCTTTTCCTTACTTGCATCCACATTGTCCTGCTGTTCATTTTATCTGATAATGTTAATTGGTTCTGTAGAGCTCTGAGGTCATCATTCTTTGTGTGCTTTCTGATTAGCTAGGATCATTCAACAAAGCACTGGAAAAAAAAACCCTGCAAAACAGTAAATTGCAAAACACAGTAGATGGAATTAATGAGTTCAGGGAAAGAAAGGTTCAAAGGCAAATGTTTTATGCCTCCTCAACTGTGTTTCAAAGGATTTTCAAATTTGCTAGTTGACCCAAAGGATGTTCCACTTTCCACCCATAATATATATTCTGTTCATAAGGAATAAAATGGTTTTAGATGCAAAACTTTCTGAAGCCTCAGTTTTTCAGTATACTTCTAAAACCTCTAAGGTGATGATAAAGACAAAAAGGGCAGCGAAATCAGAATAGGAATTCTGCGTTCTAAATTAGTACTGAGTTCTTCGTCCTCAGCTAACAAAGCCTCAGTTGTGTCCTAATGTCATTGCACTATTGCCCCAAGCGAAGCAGCCAATCCTGTGGAGCTCAAAGTGAGGAAATATTAGCAAAGTTATTCTAAGACATGGCTTAACAGAATCAGCTCAAACATTGTGTATAGAAGGATGGATGTTAACGTGGCACTGCTGGCTTTAACAATAGCTCTTGTTCTTTTGTCCTGTTCAAAGAACCTCTTTTAAATCCTATCATTTCTCTGATTTCTCTAAAACATAACCCACTCTCATTATACTAATGTCACAAATTCCAATTATGATGCTCCCAATCCAAAGAAAAACTCTCTGAATTCAAAAGCAGCAATTATTCTGAAAACACCAAATGGGCAATAGTAAGAATGCAAATTCTCCATTGATTCCCAAACACTGGGAAATGAGGGTCAGATGTATTTTGGCTCTCACATTGTTTCCAATAGTTGCTGCATTTTCTTTTCACTTTGCATCTGGGAAAAACCCTGGAAGAGACCATAATTTGTCAACCCTTGAAATCTGCTAACAATTGGGGAGAGGAGATAGAAAGGAATGAAATTTTGCTGCTATAGAGTAACATAGCTTGAGCCTATCCTGCTCAGTAAGGCACAAATCAAATGACATCCAAATGATATCGAAGTCATAATGATTCTAATAATGGGGAGTGTTCAACATTCAGCACTCACCATCCCTGCACATTCCCGGAACCCTGGCACTGTATCCTGGGACAAGGCCATTTCAAATATTTTCCTTCAAAAGCTTCCACTCTCCAGGATCTTACTTGTCTCCTATTTAGCTACCATTTTGCCACTTTAAAAAAACAATCACAGACCTTTATTTGGGCTTTATATTTTCTGTTGCTTAAAAAAAAATCCCTTTCTCTAGCTAGCAAAACCTGTCAGCTGCCATTATAATCATAGATGCGTTCAGCCATCGCAGGCAAATGAGCCCTCATGGTCTCTCTTTCGAGCCAGCTGTACCCTTCACAATTCTTGCCAAAACTTTCTCTGCAATAGATTAGCCTACCTGCCATTTCCATGTCATAAATAAATAAATAAATAAATAAATAAATAAAATCAGTAAACAATTTTCAGAAACATATGTTGATTTCCTACTTTACTTCTGGTCCTGCAAGTAAAAGGATGATAAACACAGCAAAATTTATTGATAAATTATTTTTTCCTTGAAATACCAGACTATGGAATCATTTCGTATCTTTTGTATGTCCTTATATCTCTTATAGGTTTTGAAAAAGATGGATCGATATTAGATTTATTTCCTCAACCTGATGCCCCTGCATAGGTCAAATTACACCTGCCATCAGCCTTAGTTGATATAGGCATTAACCATATAGAGGAGAAATGAACAAATCAGTTAATTTCCATTTCTTCAACAGCTCATTTCTTCAAGTAAATCTGGTTTGTCAACTTTGCTATTTAAAAAAAACTCACTAAAACATTTGCATTTATTTATGAGCACATAACATACTCACTATTTACACTATTTATAATGCATTTTTATTCTTTATTTTCCTGAAGAGGTACATTATTGTATAATCTTTTTCCTAAGTTTCCATAAACCTATTAATTGGCAAATTAAAATATTGCAATATTCAAAGAACATCATTTTTTAAAATAATGACTAATAAGGATTTTGCGTATTATTCATAGATACAGATAATGTGTGTGGAAGTCCAACATATCTGAAGTTCACTAATTAAGAAGTACCTAATACTATTTAGGGTTTTCATTTTTGGAAGGGCAAAACAGATTCACGTTGCCAACTTAAAAAAGCCAATTATTATTAGAAATGTATAGCTGCTTCCAGCAACAAATAAAGGTGGTTAAATAAATCATAGATCAATTGCCTGCATAAATAAATTTGCCTGCATCATGACACACTAGCTGCTGAGAAATCCCAGGAATGAGGAAATCAAATCAGCCAATGTCTTACTAAATGGAAGTAGATACTAATCAGAAAATGCAGCTTGGTGGCTTATACATATCTTTGTAAGACCAGGTTCTAACCTTCTTAATTTGCGGTCAAATTTGCTATTACAGAAATTAATTGACTTTCCAGTCTGCTAGTCCCGTAACTTTTCTTTTGCCTGCTAACACTTGATATAAAGATATGATTATATCTATAAGCAGTAGAGGCAGCCAACTGAAGAGTTAAGAAACTTAGAGATAAGTTTTATTGAATGCTGTCATGAGCAAGTATAGAGAGAAGGAGAATTAAATGCAGGACTGATACTTTCAATGGTAGCTGCATGATTTCTGGAGCATCTTGAAAGAAGCATGGAAGGGTCACAGAAGGATAGTATTATTCCCTGCTTCTTTCAAGATGCTCCAGAAATCGTGCAGCTACCATTGAAAGCATCAGTACATAAATAAAAGTGTTCCTTAATTTAGCAACAATAATTTAAATCAGATAGTAAAATGCAAAAAGATGGTTCAGACCTTCCAACACATCACTGTAATAGGATGAAGGGTAGGCAAGCCCTAAGGAGAATATTCTTCCTGGCCCAAATGTTAACACTGGTGTCTTGATCAAATGCAAGATGACAGGGCTCAAGGGAAGCCTGCTTGGAAAACTCAAACTATAATGCCTATGGATGCTTACTGACTTTTTGGGGCCAAAGAATGGCAAGGATGGACTAAGAGATGCAATAGAAAGAGATGGAAGAAACATCATTACTGCATGAAATTCCGCCACCTTGAATCACAGCCATATCTATCCCAGAATATCCATTTATGAATAGGACATTCATAATTTATAATAGTATTAATTTATAATACTATTAATAATATTTTCAGGCAAGAAAAAAACACCCACCACTCTTTCAATGAAGTCCAATTCAGTCCATTGTACTATTATGATCACTGACCAGTATTGAAGTTAACAAAACCAACAGATTATACAAACAAGAACATCCATACTCACATGAGATTCATTCAAAGATTATCACTAATGAAGGATGTTCTTGTAAAAGGGCAAGGAAAGAGAGGAGAAAAAGAAAAAGAAAGGGGTGAAAGAGAGAGAAAGAGCAAGCAAAAGACAGATAAAGAAGCGGTGGGAGGGAGGAAGAGATGAGGTTCTTTTTCATGAGCCAGGCTTCTAAACTGTTGAACCATCTCATGGGCTCCACAATGAAGGAGAAATAGAGCAGGAGGGGAAATGATTGAGGAGAAAGAGTAAAGGGAAGGAATGCTATTCAGAAATTCCTATTTAAGTTACTACCATGTTTTCCCCAAAATAAGACCTGGTCTTATTTTCTTCTGGGCCCCAAAATATGCACTAGGGCTTATTTTTGGGGAAACACAATTTCAGGGTGACCAACTCAGCTGGGTGGCCGCTCCTGATGCACACACAAGAGCTGGCAAGCGAGCGGGGACCAACAGTATCTGGCAGCAGCTACAGCCTACTGGTACCTTAGTTGGTGCGCTCTGGGGCTAAGCAGAGGGGAAGGCATGGAGTGGAAGGCAGGCAATCCCAATGCACTGTGCAAGCTGCAGGCAAGCTGAGAGATGTGAAGTTGATTCTCCCATAACCGTGTGCTGCTCTGACTCATTGCTGCTCAGCTTTCTCGTGGCCCATGCATCTGGATCGCCTGACTCCATCCATCCTGCTTCTGGCTGCTGCTTGCACAGGTATCAACTCACCTGTGCTGCACGGGCTGCAGCTGCTGCCAAAACCGTTGGCTCATGTATGCTCGCCGCCTCCTATGCAGGCCATGCCCAACCCCTTCACTAGGGCTAATTTTTGGGGTAAAGCTTATATTAGGGCATATTTTCAGGGAAACACTGTAACACTGAACATAGGATCAGAGTGCTGAAAGGGACCTCAGAGGTCTTCTAGTCCAACCCCCTGCTCAAGGCAGGAGACCTTATACCATCCCAGTCAAATTCAGGATATTTTTCAAACCTCCAGTGATGGAGCACTGCTTATTACTAAGCGGCATTTTTACAAGGTCAGTTTTTGTCAGATTTACAAGAGTTTGTTTAGTGATAGTTCAAAGTTACAACAGCACTGAAAAAAAGTGATTTGTGACCAGTTTTCACACTTACAACTATTTCACGTGATCAAAATTCAGACGCTTGGCAACTGACTCATATTTATGATGTTTGCAAAGTTCTAGGGTCATATAATCACCTTTTGCAACCTTCTGACAAGCAGAATCAATGGGGAAGCCAGATTCACTTAACAACTGTGTTCTAACATAACAACTGAATGGTTCACTTAGGAACTGTGGCAGTAAAATGAGGCAAAACTAAATTAACAAATGTCTCACTTAGCAACAGAAATTTTGGGCTCAGTTGTGGTTGTAAGTAAAGGATCACTTCTCATGATCTTAATGGTGTCCCTCTGTTGATGCAGGCTAGAACTGCATTTACTTTTTTGGCAAGTGCAGCACATTGCTAGCTCATACTTAAGTAATAGTCCAATTGGATATCTTGATCTCTCTCATATTAATACAGTTAAGCACCTATTCTATTATGCATTTAGTTTTTCCTAAGTACAAGACTTTCTTTTTCTCACCACTGAACTTCATCTTGTTGGATACAGCTCAATGCTCAGCTGTCAAGATCCTTCTGAATCTTGAGTCTATCTTCCAAAGTGCTAACAATACCCCCCCAGCTTAGTGTTACCTGAATATTTGATGATTTCTCCTTCTATCCTGTCATCTAGATCATTTATGCAGATGTTGAAATATGTGTGTGTGTATGTACATATACGTACACACATATATACGTACACACATACATATATATATAGGTCCAGTTCTTTGATTTTGAATAACAGAGTTTGGAATAACAGAGTTCAAAGAGCCTTGGAGGGCTCCTTATCTAACCGCTGCTCAAGCAGGAAATCTTTTAGACAAATTATTGTCCAATCTCTCCTTAAAAACCTCCAATGTTGGAGCACCCACAACTTCCGGAAGCATATCTGTCTGTCTATGTCTGTCTGTCTGTCTCTTTCCCTCTCTCCTTCCTTCCTTCCTTCCTTCCTTCCTTCCTTCCTTCCTTCCTTCCTTCCTTCCTTCCCTAATATATCCAAAACTGCTTACACAAGGGCTCATAACAATTACTGAGGCATTTTTTTCTCAATCAATTTGAAATGATTCTTGCTGTTGTTACAAAATTCCAGGCACAACATTACTTTTTCTTTCCTTGGTCTTTTTCCCAAAAATGTTGGTGGCAACTGAGAAGTCTTCAAGGGGCTGTTTTGATGTTTCCACCCTCATCAAGCCTCTTCCCACAGAATACAAATTTCTGAATCCAAGCATGCTGAAACTTTCACCTCAGATATTTGTGTGTTGCTGTGCTGCAATATAAATATTGGCACCCACAATTTGAACACTGGAAATAGAGAGCAATGATTTCACAATAAGATCCTTAGGGATCCTCCTACCTAATATAACCAGATCCTTTGCAAACAGAAACATGGAACAGTTTCCCTGTAATATCAATTCCTTAAGTAAATGTTAAGAAATTACAGTACTCTGTAACAGTCATGCATTTTGGTTAGATCTTGTTCCCTTGCGAGCTGCATCAGTTGCCAGTTTGCTGCCAAGTACAACTCAAGGTGTTTGCTGTTAGCTATACAGCCTTTCCAGGGCATACAGCCTCACCCCATTTATTTTCAGAGTTTGTACTATAATCCTCCGTAATCCCTACATGTCCTCAGATCAGTGGTGACAGCAACAAGGGAATTCATTATTATTCCACCCCCCTGCTACTTAGACCTGGCAATTTTTACTCGAGGGATTGCCTATCTCCCCTAGCACATGCCTGGCCAATTCAGTGCTGCTTAGTTGATGAACTCTGGGCTCCTTCAATTACACAATGCCATCTTTGGGGCCTTGGAAGGGCACCTTCTCTATATCAGCACCTGTCCTTTGGAACAGGGCACCCCCTGATATTCCAATGGACCCACTCTCCAGTTGTTCAGAAGAGTCTTAAAGAACTGGCTCTTCGTTGAGGTGAGAGGTCTTTGGTGTTCTCTGAGCTTGGTTGTTTTCTTGCAGACATTTTATTCCCCAGACTAGGAATCATCATCAATGCTAGTCAGACTAGTTTGTGCAATGAAATGTTTGCAAGAAAACAACCAAGCTCAGAGAGCACCAAGGATCCCTTATTTCAACTCCGAGCTACAAATATTCTCCTTTGTTGGCTTCACTGAGGCCTTTGACGAGGGAGAGGGAGGCTCCTCTTCATTGCACTTGGCATCTTTTTCTTGATATTTTATATTGTATTGATTTTACTGTAATTTCTGTGATTCTTGTAAACCACCCAGAGTCACTGAGAGTCAGGTGGCACACAAGCGTAATAAATTATTTTATTATTATTATGGTTGGTCACATAGAGGTTCAGACTGGCTTTGGCATTTTTATCCACCTATCAAGTCCTTCGCAAGGACCCAGGATAGCCAGATGTTGACATTTGATGGTATTAAAGATATAGTCGTAGGATGTAAGCTTTTTCTGATAAAGCTGCCTTTTGCATTTAACTGATGCTGATTCTGTCAATGCTGATAGTGTTCAAGTGATGCTAATAGAACAACAACAATCTTCAATTTACAGCCTGGGACTGATAAAAACTTAATAATTCAAGTCCTAACCAATTATTGTTGTTGTTATTATTATTTCCAATAACATGAAATCACAACTGTCAGTTCTTAGCTGGTGTTGGTCTTCATTCTCATTGTGTTCTTCCCAAGAACATAGGCCAGTTCATGCCATAATCTTTCAAGTTCCATTTTCAGATCCTAATAGTTACTTATATTTTCCTGTTTTTTTGTCTTCTATTATCTCCTGCTATTATCACATCAATTATCCACATTCACAACTTCTACAATTGCTTCTATCAACTATCATATAATCTAGATAATAGACCTTTGGTGGTGCAGGCTGTTAAATGCCTAGCACTTAGTTCCAGCTGCCTGCAATTAGTGCAGGCTCGAATCCCACCAGGTTCAAGGTTGACTCAGCCTTCCATCCTCTCAGGGTAAGTAAATTGAGGACCCAAGATTGTTGGGGGCAATAAGCTGACTTTGTAAAAATGCCACTTAGTAATAAGCAGGCATATACAATGGAATGAAGGCTATTGCTGAGCACATTGGGTTGTGCTCCAAAATTGTAAGCAGCCTGAGTCTCCGGAGAAGGGCGGCATATAAATATGAATTTTAAAAAAATCTAATATTGAGCTCTTGCAATCTTTTTGATAGCAGTTATATGAAAAAGGTTAGAAAGAGAGAATGGGTGGTTTTAGTATTGTATGCTGCACTGTGCTGCCCTCTCTAGACTTAGTATAGATACTGGAACACTAGAAATATGGATAACTTACTTCTTCCAATGCAGCTAGATTATTATGATTGATTGGGTTATGTTGCTGTCCAAATACACTTGCAATAAATGTCTCTTTCTCTGTATTCCTGTCTCTCTTTCTCTTGCACTCATTCACGCACACAACCTGCACACAGATGCAAATGCAATATTGTTTTTAAGTAAGGGAAATGCATTTACAGAAAATGATATGGTTCAATATTAATCCTGTTATGCATGAATGAAATAATTATTAATGGCCAGCTATCATTAATCACAAAATAAACAAAATATTTCTAAAGAGGAAAGTTTTGATATTCTGCTGAGTTTCTGCATTTTCTGTTAATCTGGGTATTAATTAACATGTTTGCATAAATTTGATTTTATTTATTTCAGAAGAATCCTATTCTTCCTTTCAATACATCCAGGAACTGAGTACAGAGAATGTCTCACCCAGAGAAAGTTTGAGAAGAGAGTTAATTTAAGCCCACCTCCCCCTAAAATACTCCTGATAGTTCCAAAAAAGCTAATCGAGCTTATATACCAAATTCAAAACAGCTTGTCTTAAAATAAACCCCTTATAAAATTAGACACATTTAAGAAATGTAGCTTTATTTCAAGAGGCAAAAAATCATGGGCTATATCTATGTAACTATTTTTGACGACATTGATTTTACACCACTTTTTACTTCCAAAGGCAAAATATACAGACATTAGCAAACCTTTGATCAATGCTGGAAAACAAGGGGTTATTTTGCAACTACACAGTCTTGCACACAAGGAAAGTTTTAATAAGAAATTTAGTTTATAAACCAACGAAACCAAATTTTCAGCTAGGAAATGTTTACTGGAAAAACAGAAATAAAAGGAAAACAAGGGAAGGCAATAATCACACCCAAATTTCAATAAAATCAAAGAAACTATTTATCTAAAATAGTTCCTTTGTTATTTACCACTTCTTTGCGTAATACCTCTTTAGCTTTGACAGAATTCATGGCAGAGAATATGGTTGGAAAAAGATCACATAGGCCTTCATGCTGCATTTTTTCCCCTCTTTCTTTTGAAAACCAGTTTCATAGAATGTGGAAAATAACTGAAAGCCAGCTTTTTGCTTGGCTAACTTTAAAAAAATGCTCCCTCTGATGTCCTGAGATAATTATCTAGGAGCTCCTCCAATGGACTAACTTTAATGAGCCTGACTGGAATGATAAGCTCTGTTTAGTTATGTCTTTGTAGTATAGGATGTCCTTGACTTTTTATCACAATTGAGACCATTTTTAAGCAAGGTGGTTGTTAAGTGAGTAGTGTCTAATTTTACAACCGTTTGCCATGGTTATTAAGCGAATAACTGCAGTTAAGCGAATCAAGTGGTCATTTAGCAAATCCAACTTCCCTCATTGACTCTGCTCATCAGAAGCTAACTGGTAACATCACAAATGGTAATCATGTGGCCCTGGGACACTACAACCATTCCAAATACATGCTGGAAGCCATGTATTTATCACATGACCATGGCGGTGCTGTGTCGGTTGTAAGTGTGAGGACTGGCTGTAAGTCATTTTTTTCAGTGCCATTGTAACTTTGAATGGTCACTAAATGAGTGGTTGTAAGCCGAGGACTACCTATAGGAGGTTCCACAGGAGAGGAGCAGGAGAAAATACCGTTCATTTATTCAATCCTCAGCAAAGATCTTCTTACAAGAAGCTTTAGGAGTCACTATAATGCCCTGGGGAAATTTTATTCCAATGTCACAATCCAAATCCAGTTCAATCATTTTCAATTTAAGTGAGATAGAAGCAAAAACCTGCAGAGAAATTGTGGGGGGGAACGGTATTTTGCCCTCTCAAGGGTCCTTTTTGACATTGAAATCCTTAGAAAATGAAAGTTTTAGGTTGACTTATCTGCCTCTTAACCTTTTAATTAGCTGTATTTAATAAATATGTATTTAATTTGCATATAGGTAATTCTTGTTTAGTAATACCAATTGGGACCGCCCACTCAGTCACTAAACGAAGTAGTCACTAAGTGAAACCCTGGATGCATTTGTAATCTTACTTCAGCTTTCCTTTGCTTTACAGACCTGTGAAGGTTGTAAATGGAAGGATCAGGCATAAAATTATTTCTTCATCAATGTCATAACTATGAATTGTGACTTACAAGACAGTTGCTACATGAGGCCTACCCATATTACCAAAAGCTCAATATAGTGATGCTTCATTAACTGTTATTGAGAAAAGCATGCTACCGTGTTTCCCCGAAAATAAGACACTGTCTTTTTTTTTTTGGCTCCCAAAAACACACTAGGTCTTATTTTCGGGGTAGGTCTTATATATTTATGGTGCCAAATAGTGGGTGTGAGTGTGTAGCGGGGGGTGTTTCGCGGGTGCACGGTTGCTCCCTGAAAAGTCTTCCTGGAACTGGAGATTTACACTAGGTCTTATTTTCGGGGTAGGTCTTATATTAGGGCAGGTTTAGAAAATAGTGCTAGGTCTTACTTTCGGGGTAGGTCTTATTTTCGGGGAAACACGGTACTTGCTATGTCTTGGCCAGCTAAGGCCTAACAGTTATTTAAATTAAGCTTCTGATATTTTCCAGGCCAAGAACATTTGAAATCCATATTTAGAATAATTATATTACTTATATCACACTCTCATATACACACTAGCAACATAAAGTAACAAAGAAAACAACCTCCCTGTTGTTAGAAGCAGCTCATCGGCATTTGGACACAGAAAAGAAAAAAGAAAGAAGATGGGACCACCAATGTACATCCAGTTAAGTCAAGGTTAGTGTAATGTATGGTTGGACAGATCACTCTATGGTTTGTTTGTTTGTTTACATCATTTTATCCTATCCTATTTCCGCATTAATCTGAAAGCTTTTAAAATCTACTGATATTTATTTAGGTATGTATCTGTGAACATATATGAAAGCAGAGTATGCAATTCCAATATATCTTATCTCATGCTATGTATAAATTTTATTGTAAAATATTTGGAAGCATGTGTGTATGTATGTATATGCACCTTTGCTGAGAGAACAGCACTGGAAAATTCTGAGTTGTCAGAATGCTTACATATAATTGCATTCTAATCTGCATAGTCAATAGATAAATGCAAATCGAGTTGGTTCTTTGTAAATAATTTGCTTGGATGCCTCAAGGATCCCTTTCAAGTAGAGCATGAAAACTAAAACTTCACTAAAATCATTAGTTTTTGAGACCTACTTGAAGGAAATCATAGAAAGGGATCATGAAAATAATGCATGGGAATTCTGGGATTTGTAGTTCAAGCGGCTGGAGTCTGAGGGAAAATAACATAGGGACGAACCAGTTTCAGTAATTAAGGGCAGCAAAAAAGAAAGAACAGAATCTTTAAATGTTATAAGCAGCCAGGAGTCACTCATGTGAGTTGGGTGGCAATATAAATGTGCTTAATAAATATTAAATCTGGAAAGCAATAGCAAAACATAGGCTGCTCCTGAGCTTGTGGAAGAAGTGAAAGGAATACAGACGCCTCCTACATTTCAGGCTCCCTTTCACATTTCTGAGAAGCCTCATATATATACTGAGCCTTACCTGGACTTGACAGGACTTTGCCTTTGTTAAGATGTTTGAGGCGTTTCTGGTGAGACTTCCCATTGAAATGGATCTGGGCCTGGACAGCCGAATTGAGCTGGATATTACACACTTCACAAAGTGTGAATGATGGGTGCTTTTTCTCTCTCTTTGTACGCTGCTCTGGAGGACTTCCTATGCACGAGTTCTCTGCCAGACTTCCACAAATGCCACTCCCAGGGGAGTGGAAAGGGGTCAAGGGACGCTTCATCCCTACAGCAGAAAAAAAAAGTAATGAAAACTGAGTAATGAAAAAGGTCATTGTTCCAGTTTTAACTTGCCTGGGTACCAGTAACCTGAGAAGAAACTCCCAATAAGTACATATAAGCAGCCTCTAGATGGAGTAAACTGCCTGTACTTTGTTCACACTGTAGCTTAATTCAAGTATAACTGCTAGCAGAGTGTGTGCCACAAGAATTACAGCACCTTTATTTCACTATTTCTGCTTCAAGAAAGAATTTCAATGCTACAAAGACAGAGCTACTTTTCAGGGATAGGATCAATCATTGGAGGGTAACTATTCTACTGATCCTCACCATGGCCACTTTTAAATGTCTAGCACAACCAACCAATGAATAATTTTATTTGATAACTGACAATCAAACAAAACAAGAATATCACAATTAATTAGGATAAAAAATCGCTTCTCGGCCTTTTGGCTAAGATCAAGTGTAGTATAGGATAAAAAAGAAAAAAACAGTATTCTAAAGAATCTAAGAAAGCTTAGAAGAGATACTGTACAAACTATAGAACACTCAATATTTAGCTGTGGTCAAACAAGTAAAAGACTGAGCTGATAATCACAACTTAATATAAAACAAATTAAAAATGACCAGGAGATAATAATTCTTGGTCAGTGTCTGCATGAAGGGGACATGCAAAGTAACTGATTTCAATTATCCCTCTAGTGCATAGAAGCAGTCTATGTTCCAAGTGGATTACAGGTAATCCTCAACTTACAACGATTCATTTAGCAACCATTCAAAATTACCATGGCACTAAAAAAAATGATTTTTTGCCAGTCTTCATACTTACAACCACTGCAGTATCCCCAGGGTCTTGTGATCAAACTTTGGGCGCTTGGCAACCAGGGTATATTTTGGAGGGTTGCAGCGTCCCCCAGGTCATATGATCACCATTTGTAACCTTCTCAGGGGCAAGTCAATGAAGCCTGATTTTCTTAACAACCGTGTGATTTGCTCAAACCTGGTCAAAAAAAGGTAGTAAAATTGGGCCCGATTCATTTAACAACTGCACTGCTAAGTGATAGACTTTTTGGTTCTAGTTGTGGTTGTAGGACAAGGAGTACCTGTATAAGAATTCCCAGATTCATCAGTTGGATGTGAAGCTAAATTCTGTTGTGGCTGCTGGAATAGCTTTCACAATCTACTATGGCTTACATATTTCTTTTACTGTGTCTTTGTTGGCTGACTGTGTGCCGGATTTTGTAAATTAAGAAACTGGAGGATTCTTTTTTACCTCACGAGGGGGAAAATTCCCCATATGTTTGTCATTTCAAGTTTTTTTCTGTCTTAACTCAGTGCAATTCCAGTGTAAGGGAGCAAGATGGGAAGATTCAGCTCTTTTCCCCTGCAGTTGTGCAGATCTTTTTGATATTCAAATAGGACACCATCTTTCACATATTACAATGCAGCCACTTAAAATCAGTTCTGGATGCTGCTCTCATACAGTTGTTAACATTCACAGATGTCTAGAAATCTGGCTGAAAACAGGGAGTTGTTTTCCATAAGCATTATAAATCCACATAAACTTACAATCTATAGGATCCAAGCTGCCCAGAAATATGCCTATTAGCCACAGAGCATTCAATGACAGTCATATCATGATGCCACAGAAAGGAAAAGGTGAAGGACATATCCTAAACTTTTGAAAAGAAACCATGCAAAATGTTAAAACAAGCCAACATTTCTATGGAGAACTTAATAAAAATGAATGAATTAAATATATATATATTTAACTCGGAACCAGTTAAAATGCCCTTGAACAGGTTAAGTTTGTATCCAGGGTACATCAGTTTTCTCTTACAACTTGCCAAGGTCTCAGATGACTTCTGACCCAGACATGTTATGAAGTGCTACTAAACTTCGTTCTTAGCTTACATTAACTGTTTTCCTGCAGGTGACTGGTTTATTTTTAATACTGACAGAAATTAAAATTGGAAAGTTATCTGGACATAATGCTTCCAAAACACCACTGCTCTCTAAAAAAAGGATATGTAGTCACTCATATTAGCTAAGCTTACCATCAGAGCTCCTGTTACAGAGTTTTAAATAAACATGCTATATTATGCATCTACTCCTCTCATTCACTTAATCTCTTTGGTGCCCATTAGTCCGTCCTAGAAGACATGACAATTTCACAATCTGCCTTTCTTCCCAAACAGAGCATTGAACCCTTTGGCAGAGTGTTTACTGAGGCAATGGTTACTATCATGGAGCTACCTGCCTTGCAAAAGATTCACAGAATTCTCTGATGGCAATGGAAGTGCTTTGCTTACAATGTGATTTTGGACAAGAAGAACTTCTCTCTTGAGATCTAGGTGGTTTTAAATATCTCTCTTACTGTGGCTGCTGGAAATTATAGATGAGACTTCCCTTACCTGGAGTTTTTGTCCTATACTGGGTTATATATTTCATTCCCAAATATACACTGGTCATGCTAGCAGAGAATTATGGTAGATACTTTCCAATACTTGGAGTATACAAGTATTACATTATAATACATCCATATCCATTACATTACATTCCAAGGACACCAACTTTGGAAATTCCTGCATATATTAATCCAATGCAGCAGTCTAGAATGCAATATCTAATGGAAGTCCTATAAATACAAATTTATCTCTTGCTTGCCCATTTCCCCCCTTTCTTCTATTTCCATCAGGATCAATGAAAATTGCCATGGGCAATTATATGCAGTTAATATTGGTTTAACCAAGTCAACTGAAGACCAGATAGCTGAATTCATACAAGCTGCTAAGCTTGGTTGATTTTCACCTTGGTATTATTTGTTTTTTAATGTTTTGTATGAGCCCAGATTATTCAATCAGTCCATATTATTTAATATATTATAAAACTCAGAAATTAGGTTACAATAATTTAAGTCTTGTGTAAACTTAGTCCTTAATCATGATAAACAATATGCTGCCTTGAAATTGTTTCTGGCATCAGTCATCTTTCAGAAATTTATGAAGTTAAAATCCAACCTTACTTATATAATCACGGACAGACCTGCAGAAAAATTCAAACATAAATTAAATAAATTAAATTAAATTAAATAAGCCTATAAAGCCCTTCATGGCTTGGGTCTGGGGTACTTGCAGGAGCACCTCCTCCCATCATCAAGGTCCAATCGCCCAGTACGCTCTCACAGGCAGGCCCTCCTGGGGGTGCCATCGACCAGACAATGTCGGTTGGCGGTCCCCTGGGGGAGGGCCTTCTCTGTGGGGGCGCCCACCCTTTGGAACCAGCTGCCCCTGGAGCTGTGGTTGGCCCCTGACCTTTGTTCCTTCCACCGCGATCTAAAGACCTGGCTGTTTTTACAGGCCAGCCTGGATTGAGAGGGATTGGGGTTTTAATCGGTTTTTAATTGGAGTACTTTAGTATATATTTGAATTTGATTAATATTTTTATCTGTATGTATATCCTTCTGTGAGCCACCCCGAGTCATCCCCCCCGGAGATGGGGCGGCATATAAATCCAAATAAATAAACAAACAAACAAATAAGTAAATAAATAAATAATAAAATTTAATAAGACAATGTCACTGAAACGATCAAATCCATTTTTAAATGGACTACTGAGACCAAAGCCCTGTCCCAGATGTTTTACCACTTTTACTCAAGAATTAAAGGATGTCATTCTGTAGATGTTTGCTTATTAGTATTTGATCATCCATTTACAGTACAACATTCAAATATAAAAACTTGGGGCAGTGATGGATGTTCCAAGCAGTTTTTTTTTCTTTCATTCCTAAATCAGGCAGGAAAACATTTCTGTCATGTGACCTTAAATGGCTTGGGCATAAAAAGAAAAATACAAAAAGAGAAAGAGGGAGGGCGAATCTCTTCAAGTGTCAGAAATCATATACAGATGATCTTCAAAAAGCACTTTAATATTTTACAAGCACCTGGTTTTCAATCTAGGCAAACATGTAGGTGCAACTCCTAGTTATGCAGCAGCATAAATATAATACCAAACACAAGTATTCACTCTGAACTTTTAATGGCCATCCCCAAGAACTGTATAAGAAAGGGGACTCCATTTCATTTCACAATCCAAGAATCTAAATATGTTTGGGCAAGTCTTCAACTTTATAATTAAGCCAAAAAAGATTCCATTTAAAAATAAAATTGGAATTTTGACTACTTTCCCATTATCAACCTGCCCTGCAATTGCAGAACCTAGTTACTATTTGGATATATTATTCTCTATCTGCTTCCTAGGCAGTAATAACATTCATTATTATCTCTTGCTCCTCTTATCACTTCTCAAAACTGGACACTTATGAGCAGCTACAAGGAATCTTTTTGTCCCTTTATTAAAACAGGCAAGCATATTAGAACAGTTATTAGTATTAAAATTTTTAATATTAAATGTTTTAATTGGCACAGCTAAAAATTTTAATCACTTATCTTAGAATTAAAACAAACAGAAATCCAACCCAAATCCATATGACAAGAATTTAACCAAACAGCTATTTTGCATTGCTGATGTATATATCATTCCTGCTATTCTTAAAATATAGAAGCAAATGTGGATTTTTATGCCATCCTAAAAACATCACCAGATACAAATGGAGACAACAGAAACAATCTTTGAGAAAGTCAAAAGTCTGCAAAAGTATCACCCTCTTCCCCACCAAATCCCAGAAACAAAAGCAAAAGCTTTTAGTTAAGTAAGTACAGCACAAAAAACTCAGGACAATCCAGTTAAACTAATCCATGCTCCTGGGGCCCACAATGCTGATAACAGAGTAGAAAAATGGAAAACTGGATGGAGTATCTTGGCTGATTGTAACACTGAAGAGGAGTCATCCACACGTCAGCAATTTATTTCAGGCTCCATTAGTTTGTATGAACATCTAGGAATGTCTGCCATGTGAGAAAGTGATAAACTGTTTAGTGTGTCATCGCTCACTCACTTAAAAAAAAAAACCTTTTGAACAATTTCAACTAATTCCCCTAAGCATTAAGCCTGGATAGGCAATTTGTGAATTCATGTATCAGTCTCAACATCTCTCTTTTTACAAATGATGCATCTATATAAACTAATCTGCATAAATACTCACAAAAGCAAATTACACACTGCCCAAAGATCTGCCGTTGTAGTGGTTCAGTTACCGGTACTTTCTGTTTTTTCTTCCAATGTCTCTAACAATGTGGTGAATATTATTTTCCCAATTCTCCAATTACAATTCATTTTAAGATACTTGCGCATACACAGTCCTGTGAAGTAAGAGACTTTGGGAATTACAACCCACTAACCACACAGGCTAACAGTAAATCTGAATATGGTAAGCAAGCTGTCAGGAAGGGAGCCTTGCCACCTCATTAATAATTTTCTAAGGTCATTTTTATGGCCCTCATAATACACTCCATTACCTTTCTTTTTTCTATTTTAATCTTAATAATGCCATAAAATACAATGCTACCAATTTCTTTTAAATAAAAATAGAAAGGGCGTTGGTACTTACCTGATATGCCCATTCTCCATGAGCTGCGAAGAGCATCCATAAGTGGGAGGTGCTCGGTCTCTTGTGATGCAGGCTGGGCTAAAATCTTGCTGGGACGCTCCTCCTCCTGGAACTCCACCCCAACGCCCCAGTTTTTTTAAAAATTACATTTATATGCCGCCCTTCTCCGGAGACTCAGGGCAGCTTACAATTTTTAGGATACAACCCAGTATGCTCAGCAATAGCCTTCATTCCATTGTATATGCCTGCTTATTACTAAGCGGCATTTTTACAAAGTCAGCTAATTGCCCCCAACAATCTTGGGTCCTCAATTTACCTACCCCGAGAGGATGGAAGGCTGAGTCAACCTTGAACCTGGTGGGATTCGAGCCTACAACAGTTGTAGGCAGCTGGAACTTAAGTGCAGGCAATTAATAGCCTGAGCCACCAAGGCCCTTCGTTTTGGCGAAGTCGAAGTGGCAAACCTGCCTATACTTCACCTATCTACAAAAAAACGTTTGGCGAGCAAAGCCCCCAGGAAAAAGGGTGGGGCTGGATGCTCTTCGCAGCTCATGGAGAATGGGCGTATCAGGTAAGTACCAACGCCCTTTCTCCCCCGAGCTGCTCTGAGCATCCATAAGTGGGACATACCAAAACTGGAGTTGTCCTCAGGGAGGGATGCCATCTGGTACTAAATCTACTCTCGGTCCCTATGTACCTGCTGTAAGACCCTTCTGCCAAATGAAGCCTCAGCAGAGGCAAACACATCCACCTTATAGTTACGTATGAAGGGCGAAGGAGAGGACCAGGTGGCCGCCCTGCAAATTTCGTCTATCAAGGCCTGAGTGGCCCAAGCAGCCGATGTTGCTGCACTACGTGTTGAGTGGGCAGTAATACCTGATGGTACAGGGATAGATTGAACCTCATAAGATTTTACTATTGAGGCCCTGAGCCAACGGCCAATCGTGGAAGAAGACACTTTGTGACCCTCAGACCTAGGGAGAAAAGAAACAAAAAGGGGCCTCCATCTTCCGGAAGGACGCCGTGCGTTGTATGTATATGCGCAATGCCCGGCGCACATCGAGGTGATGCCATTGCCGTTCCAGACGATGAATCGGGTTAGAACAGAAATTGGGAAGGACCAGTTCCTGTGCCCTATGGAAGGCAGAATTGACTTTAGGTACAAATGTAGGATCAGGCCTGAGGACCACCCTGTCTGCGTGGAACACACAGAGGTCCTTGCGAATTGATAAGGCTGCCAATTCTGATATTCTCCTCGCCAAGGTAATCGCGACCAAAAATACTATCTTATACGTCAGGAATTGTAGACTGATGGTTCTCAAGGGTTCAAAGGGAGCCTTGGAAAGTGCTGACAGAACTGTGTTCAGGTCCCAGGTTGGGTACTGGTGGACAACTGGTGGACGTAAATTGGTGGCACCTCACAGAAAACTGCGAACCCAAGGGTGTTGAGAAACTGAACGAAAATCACCAAAGGATATAACTGAAGCCAGGGCCGCCACTTGACGGTGTAAGTGTTAGGGGACAGTCCCTTATCTAGTCCCTCCTGCAGAAAGTCCAACAGCTGTGCTACCGATGGAGAGGTGGGAACTACCCCTGATTTCGTGCACCATTTACAGAAGATGCTCCAAGTGGCATTATATATGCGCACAGTTGATGGCCACCTAGCCGCATGTATAGTATCAATTACTCTGGCGGAAATGTCCTCTGACCTCAGACGTTCCCGCTCAACCTCCAAACAGCTAGACTGAACCATTGCGGGTCTGGGTGAAGGACTGGGCCCTAAGAGAGAGATATCATGGACGATGGAATTCTCCAAGGTTCTTGGATGGATAAGCTCCCCAGGTCCGCAAACCATGGCCTTCTGGGCCAATGGGGGGCCACCACTAAAATCTCCGCCCGTTCTTCCAGAACCCGTTGAATCAGCCTGGGAATCACTGGAAGAGGAGGGAAGGCGTATAGGAGACCTGAGGGCCAAGGGCAGCAGAGAGCGTTGACATTCTCCGCTCCTTGGGCGGGTACCGGGAAATGAATCGTGGTAATTGCGTGTTGAGGGGAGAGGCAAAAAGGTCGATTACAGGGAGGCCGAATTTCTGGACTGCTTTCTGAAATAATGAGGAGTGCAGACGCCATTCTGTCTGGTCAAGCGTGGCCCTGCTGAGCCAGTCCGCTCGCACATTGGTGATGCCCGATATGTGCTCGGCTTTGATGGAGAGGAAGTTGTTTTCGGCCCACCGAAGCAATTTCTCCACCTCTCGCATCGTGTGTGCCTCCTTGTTTGTTCAAGTGGGCCTTGACGGTAATATTGTCCGTGAGCACCAATGTGCGGTTGGAGCGCAGTGTTGAAACAAAACTGCGCAGGGCGAGGTGAACGGCCCTCAGTTCCAACCAATTGATGTCTTGTGCACGCTCTGGAATGGTCCATTGTCCCTGAGCCGTGTGGTAAAGATAATGAGCCCCCCATCCGTACAGGCTGGCGTCTGTCGTGATGGTCTCTCTTGGAGGATCCCTGAAAGGACAACCCCTTTTGATTGTTGCAGCAGTCCACCAATGAAAGGATCTTAGTGCGGTGGATGAAACGGTAACTCGGGCCCTGGAATTGTCCCTCCCCGACTGTTGGTACGGCAGCAGGAACCACTGCAGAGCCCTGGCATGCAAGCGGGCCCAAGGAACTATGGATATACAAGAAATCATCTTCCCCAGTAATTGCGATAGCGATACAAGGGGAACCCTTCTAAGGGTACTGATTTCCTGTACCAGTTTCCTAATACTTTCCTGCCTATCAGGTGAAATAAAAACCATGCCCTGTGTGGTATCAAGAACCACCCCTAGATGAATTAGTCTAGTTGTGGGGGTTAGGTGACTCTTGTCCCAATTTATAGAAAACCCATGACTCTGAAGAGTGGAAATGGCGATAAGGGAATCTGCCTTAGACTGCTGAATGGATGATGATAAAATCAAAATGTCATCCAAGTAACAATGTAGCCTAAAGGGTCTGCTCCTGAGGAAAGCAGCCAGCGCCACCAGGACCTTGGTAAAGGTCCTGGGAGCGGAGGCCAATCCGAAAGGAAGGGCGACGTACTCATAGTGTATGTTATTATAACAAAACCTAAGAAATTTGTAATGGGAAGGCGAATCGGTATATGCAAATATGCCTCTGTAAGATCAATAGATGTAAATACGTCCCCTCCCTGATGCCAAGTAAGATTGATTGTAATGTGGTCATCTTAAACTTACGATACAACAGAAATTGGTTGAGACGTTTCAGATCTAGAATCGCCCTCCAGCCCCCCGAACTCTTCGGGACCACAAAGAGATGGGAATAAAATCCCTGACCCTGTTGATCTAAGGGTACCGTTTGAATGGCCCGAATCTCCAATAAATGGGAAATGGCAGATTGCATGAGAGCTCTCTTCATGGGGTCTCTAGAGGAAGGACATTTCATAAAGAAGTGCGGTGGGTTGGAGAGGAACTCAAGAGCCAAGCCGAACCTGATGGTATTCCTCACCCAGGCATTGGAGGTGGAGGAATCCCACTGGTCAGCAAAGAACCTTAAGCGGCCCCCTATGGGCACTAGGTCCCACTCATCATTTGGAACGACGGAAGTTCCTGCCACTAGCTCCCCTGAACTGTCTCCTGTTCTGCCCCCCTCGTCTGCTTCTGCCGGCAAAGTCGGAAGAGTCCGACTGTTGCCCCTGACTCTGTGTTGGAGCCCTATGGAACCTGGAATAGTAGTGTCCCGGGTAAGAGGGACGAGAGGGGCCTCTGCGAAATGGCTGCGAAGGTCGGGAATCCGACCTCCTAAACAGAGAGGGGAGAATCCTCTTCTTCGATTTTGTCTCAATAAGGAGAGGATCAAGGGCCTTGCCAAATAGTTTCTCCCCGGATATGGGTGCAGAGGCAAGCTTCCATTTGTGCCTCGCATCTGCCTGCCAATGACGGAGCCACAATAGGCGTCTGGCACAGACTTGGGAAGCTATGGCGAGAGGAAAACTTCACTGCGTTGAAAGTTGCGTCTGCTGAAAACTCGGCAGCCGCAATTATCTTGGCGACATCCTGATGCGCCCGGGTATTGGAAGCTGGTATTACTTCTCTCAGATGGTGAAGCCATCTGAGGGAGGACCTCGTAAAGAAAGAGGCGGCCGTGGCCGCCCTAATGGCCCACGCGTCAGAAATGTGTGCTCTGCGCAAGGCCATTTCAGCCCTCCTTTCCTCTGGTTTCAGAGCTTCCTCCGGGCAGCTATGGGTTAATCTACCTCAGGAGTGTTTAATGAGCTAGAAAACTCGGGGCAAGGTTATAGAACCTTTTGTCGAACCCAGTTGGGGGAGGATAAGAAGCAGATAGGGCCCACTGTTTGTCGACCAGGTTGGTGAACATATGGGGAACAGGAATAACTTCAGCTTCGGTGACAAGTTGATGGAAGATTAAATCATCTGGCTCTTCCTGTGACCCGACTGACGGAATTGTGGGAGGGGGATTGGCAAGGCGAGCGGTGTTCTTCACCTTAAACAAAAGGGATCTGAATAAGGGTGGATTGAAGAGCCCCGTAAAAACTGGATGGTCAGGGGTAATTCCTTCATCGTCGGACATCCCCCTCTCCAGGGGGTCTGCTTCAGAAAGGTCCTGGTCAAGATTGCAAAGTGACCTAGCTTCTTGATCCATCCAGTCACCTTGGTCCCCCATCCCCTGTATACCCTGTGGTGGTGGGATGCAAGGGGTAGAAAACTCCCTTTGGGGGAATACTTGGTGATACTGTTGTTCCACAATACTCACGGAGCAGCCTGATAGGGACGAGCAATCTGGTGGGGGGCCTACGAGGGGCCAGGTCGGACACTGGAGCCTCCTGATGGATGGACCTGGGCATGCTTTGTCTGGCTTGTATAGATAGATCCAGAGCAATGAGAGGGGGGCTTGGGGAGCGGGTGGAGGTGGAAGGTCAGGGAGGGGGATCTTGCACAGACTCCCTGGTGCGTTTTCGCACCAGTTTCTCCAAGGCCTGGTGCTGTCTGTGGGCGTCCTTCTCAGCTGCCCGGGAGGGCCTATTAGAGTGTGGTATAACTGGTCGAGATCCCTGACCACTAGCCATTTTGTATGGAAATGTTTGACAGATCAACTGTGATTGGTTCCCTTAGGGGTCCTGCTGAAAGTACCGTGACCTAATTAGAATTCCCCCCCCTCCTGTGTAACCTTGATGATATACTATCTAATATACTTATTATTATTATTATTATTATTATGACTATGACTATAAATTATTATTATTATTATTGTTATTGTTATAACTAGCCTGTGGATAAAATAGGCCCGTGAAGGTCTGCCAACCACTGCCAAAATAGCCTTATTGAAGAATGTGGCCTGGCACAAGCCCCCAAAAAGGGAAGCCTAAACCAGTGAAGGCCTGCCAATCGCTGCCAGAATAGCCTGTTAAACAATGTGGCCTGACCCAAGCCCCCAGAAAGGGAAACCAAAGGGTATGTAATGAGGGGGATGTATACGTGCCTCAGCCCCCAGAAAAGGAAACCTCGTGAGGCTGTAGGCTACAAATGGCCTACACCAAATTGCGCCAAATGGCCTTAAACAAAATGGCGCCGCCGCCTCATGGCTGTCTGCAAAGACGCATGCACGGCCCCCAAAAAGGGAAACTGCCCAGGCACACTGCAGAGTGGGGAAAAGCAGCCAAACACGCCAGACCACGCTCGGGGACCTAACGAGCGATAGAAAGATGGCAGGGGAAGAAGCGAGCAAAGCAGCATTTGGGAGATCAGGAAGATAAGGCACGCAGCGAGAAGCCTTGCTGCAGCTGTCCCAAACAACAGTGTCCTTACTGGTTGCCGCTTCTTCTGCTGATCCCGCTCTCCGTTTAGTGATCGGAGAGATAAGCCTCCGCGATCGCTCCCAGACGCAAGTGATCAGGAAGATAAGGCTCCAAGGCAGCCGCCTCAGAGCGCTACCGCTGCTTCCCTGCCTAGCGATCTCCGACAGCCTGGTGTTACTGAAATCCGTCGGGGACGAGGAGAACTAAAGGTTAAGGATCTAGGTTAGAAGCTCCGGCCAAACCCAGCTACTCGGTATGAGGCTGAGCAAAAATTGGGGCGTTGGGGTGGAGTTCCAGGAGGAGGAGCGTCCCAGCAAGATTTTAGCCCAGCCTGCATCATGAGAGACCGAGCACCTCCCACTTATGGATGCTCGGAGCAGCTCGGGGGAGAAGGAGCAGGTGCACAATGGCAACAAACACTACTGAGAATTCAAAATGAGAAAAATAAATCTGAAATAGGTCTGGATTATGGACAAAGCACAAATGAATTCGGGAAGGTGGTAGTTGATCCCATAGAGGCACCAATTTACATTTTAAGGGAAAACTTCTATTCATCAAGAAGCCAGGTAGGCATTGACACAGGGTGCGAAAGCATAGAGGGGCCAGAATGTTCCAGGAATGCTGTATATTCTTACATAAGTATTGGAGGGGAATGAATGAAATGAGAAAAATGGACAGAGAATTGTAATATTGGCCTCGTCGCTTTGTCCATCATGCACTGCAAAGCTAGACCTATCCATTTTGACTTCCCCAAGAATTTGCTGGATCATGACTCCCTGAATCAGTTACTCAAGTTCTGATTATCTCTCATCTGGACTACTGCACTCTACATGGGGCTACCGATGAAATCCATTTGGAAGCTGCAGCAGGCACAAACTATGGCAGCAACAGCAATCTTTGGTCCCCATATTATATCTCTGCTCAGTGAAGTGCACTGACTGTCAGTTCGAAGTGTTGGTTATGATCTTTAAAGCCATTAATGGCATAGGTCCAGGCTACCTGATGAACCATTTCATCTCACTAGGACAAGCTCATTCACCTCAGGCCAGCAGGCAGGGCCTACTGCAGAAACTGTAAAAAGCTCTGGGATCCAGAAGATGAGCCTTCTCTTCCATAGCATTCATTCTTTGGAACATCCTATGCTCCAAGATGAAACTTGCCTTACTCTTCCTCTCCCTCCCTAAGAGCCTGAAGACTTGGCTCTGCCAGTTGGCCTGGGGACCCAATGGGGGAGTACCACACTGGAGGCAGCTACTAGACAGATAGCAAACCACCTCTCCCCTTGCTTTCTCCCCATGCATCCACTTTTTATTCTCACTGGTGGTTTTCCCCCCCATTGTTTCTTCTATTGTTCCATTATTCTACTACTGTTTACATTTTACATTTCTTTTCATTTCCCTGTTTTATTATTGTAAGTCACCTTGAGTAGCCCCATGGTGAGATAAGCGGCAAATCAATTTTGTACATGTTCTGTTTCACTTTGCAAGTTTATGTGCACATACGTTACAATAACTGTATTTTCTTGGTGGTGGTGATGGGGGAGAACAAACGGAAAAAAGCAAGAAACCTAAAATAGGGTCATGAGGATTAAAAATGTTATATCTATAATTTTGCTTTACAAAAGAAAGTGCAATAGCAAAACTAACAAAAAATTACATTAAATAAATCTAAAAGACAGTTTTTAAAAAATAAACATCCTTTATAATAAAGGGTGAATGATCTGTGTGACATACATATATGTACAAACAAAAATTCAACAGTCTAAGGACATTACTCATGGTATTTTTTTAAAATTTTCTAAAGAAAATTCAAAGGGTTGGCTTTTTAATTGCTTTCTCTCAAGAAAATCATTATCTATTAAGTGGCTTGTAAGACATTCCCAACATAGAGAAAAGGATTCTGGACCTTAGTCATTGTTGCCCATTCATTCACAGTAGTGGTTTCTTGTTCATGTCAAGCCATCATTTGCTTAATCATTGTTGAAAAATAACGACTAGACAGTAATAATCAGAGATAGTATTCAGCCAGTTTGGATCAGTTCAGGCGTGCCAGTAGGAGAAATTTTGAGTAGTTTGGAGAACCAGCAAATACCATCTCTGGCTGGCCCCGCCCACCTGCCCCCACCCTCACCCTTTCCTGCCCTAAATTCCCTTGTTTTTTAGCTCAGCTTATTTGCATGGCACAGCGGATTGCCACGCCTCAGCTGAGCTAAAAAACAGCTCACCTCACCAACGCTGACACTGAGGGCAGTCTTTGAGTGCTGCACTGTGCCGTGCCTATGTGAAGCACGCTGTCAGAACCAATCGCACCACCAACTAGCCCTGCCCCCCACCCTATATATTTTGCCTTCACAACATGGCCCAGCTAATCTCTGTGCCTCGCCTCCGTGACTCACCTCCTCCCTCTGCTCACCAACAGTAAGCAATGCATGCCACCCACTATCCGTTCACCTTGGCTGGATTGGGGAACGTGCCATTCCTTGATTCCAGCCTTGCCCCAGAGCCTCCACCGCATGCCGCCACCTCCCTCTGGCCTCAAACTATGGTCCTGAGGGCCGAAGCAATTTATTTGGCCTGCAGCCTGCTGCACTAGACCGAAGGACCATTGGGGGGGGGAGGGCAGCATGGGTGGAAGAGGGCTGAACCGGGAATGGGGAATGGACAGTTCCTCTTTCTTTTAAGAAGATCCATCTGGAAAGCACTGTAGAGGAGATCTTGCAGCCGCTTCTTCCGTTCCTTGCCAATGAAGCTTCACTTGTGGAGATGCTCCATGTGCTCTCCAGGTTGGCAGCTGCTTCTCTCTGCTGCTTCTTTTGCTGGGTGAGCATCTTGTGAGCAGTTGTGAGCCACTGCTTTCTTCTAAGTCCCATCCGGAAAATGCTGCAGTTGAGAGAAACAGCAATAGGCTACTGCTTCTCTGTGCCGCAGTGCTTTCCAGATGGGACTTAGAGGAAACTGGTGGCTCATAACTGCTCACGAAGACACACTTCCAGCAAGAGCAGCAGCAGAGAGAAGCACCCACTGCCCTGGAGAGCAGAGGTGGAGGGGAGCAGGTAGCCCCAAAAGCCTGCTTGGTCGAGCCTCGCCACATGGCAAAAGCCGTGCATGCATGAAAGCTGTGCATGCATGAAAGCCGTGTACACATGCATGCACGAAAGCTGTCCACGCGCATTCACATTTTCTGTGAACCCATGTTGGGATTATTTGAATCTCACCACTGGTCATAATACGTTACCCACAGAGTGGATGTGGGGCATTTCTCTCAGCAGGAATGGCACAGGTTCTTAATTATTTTGGCCTCTAAAGGATCAGGGGCATGTATTTTTAAACTGTAATTCATTTGTTTAATAAACATATTATAATAACAAGGCTTCTTGGTGCTTGGACTAAAACTACGTTGTATTTAAAATTAACAATACCAAAGACAATAACTAACAGCTACTAAACTTCAGAATTAAGTTTAGAAGTAAAATTAAAGAATTAAAAGGACTATTTAAAGATATGGAGTTAAATGATTTTTAAAAAGTCCACAAGGAGGTAAGTCCCTCAGATATCCAGGAAGTTCATTCCATGAATACAGGCTGAAAACAGAGAACTGTTGGAAGCAGGGGCACTGATACATGTAAAAAAGAGCCAAGGCTTTGATCCTGTGATTGCGGCCATCATCCTATTTTTACTCAACACCCACCGCCAGCAGATGCCTCTTGCTTGACATGAACGTATAGAGAGCAAGGAAGATGACCTTGATGAAGATATGCAGAAACTGTTTCCCAGGCAAAAAGGGCTGAAAGGTATTTTAAAGGTCAGACTATCCAAATGGAAAAAACCCAGACTGACATCTCCTGAATTTGTGGAAGTGCAAATAGTCCTTGCTTAACAACCATTGATCCAGCAATCAGTCATGACACAGCTGAAGGAAGGTAGTTAGAACTGTCTTCAATGTTCCAGTCATTGCAGTGTCCCTGTAAACACATGACCAAAATGTAGGTGCCTGGCAGCTTGACTGCATATGTGCGTCAACTCCCCCCACCTGCCTATCTCCCCTACCTCCATCTCTGGTCTTTTGGCTGCCCTCCACACTGCTGCCTACCCCTATATCAGCATTCCCAGCTGATCTTCACCATCTTTTTTCTCCTGTGGATGTGGCTCCCTCTGGCCCAGCATCTGCTGCAGGCATGCCTCAGCAGCAGGAAGAGAAGAAAATGGCAACAATAGACTGGGGACGGTGGGGATGGCAGGGGACAGCAAAGGTAGGTAGCAGCAGAGGAGTGCAGGGCAGCTAAAGGGACAGAGACAAGAGGGAGATAGATGGGAGGGTTGAAGCAGAAAGGAGCATGGCAGAGCAAGAGACGGTCTAGTAACAGCAAAATTCTGGCCTAATGGCTACAACTGGGAATACCAGAATGACCATTACTAAGTAATGCAATCATGTGATGTTTCACCTAACAACTATTTGTTTAATGATGATAAGTCCCAGTCCTGGTTAGGGTAAATAAATAGGGGCTACTGTATAAGGAGGAAGTGGTACGACACAATCAGACTTGAAATATTCTGTTATTACCACATAGTCGCAATAAAAGTAATTTTAGCCTTCCTGTGGAGTTTATTTCTTGGTCTGGTCTCCCAATGAATATTTTGACAGATGAATATTTTGGTAAGTGGAGGAAGAAGATTCATACAGAAGGAGGTGCTTTCTCAAGTAGCGTGATCCCAGACTGAACAGGTCTTTGGAGATGATGAGGGTAGGGAGGAAGAGAGAGAGAGAAAGAGGAGAGGGAGAGCAAAGAAAAAGGGAGGGGGAAGAGGGAGACAGATGAAAGAGTCATCAAACTATATGTACCAATAACAACTCCCAAAACCAGAAAAAAATAGATTACCCATAACAATAAGGAAGCTTCAATCCAAAAAGAAATAATTTTGGCAGAAATCTGGTCACGTTGCCAACTTCAAAAGCCGATACAAAAATTTATGCCACCAGATAAAGACTGAATGCACCAATTATCACATTAAACAAGAGGAAAACCTTCTACGCACCAATTTCACCCATGCTTTCTACAATTTTGTAAACAACAAACTAAAAGACTCAAAGTCCATCCCACCCCTGAAAGGACCTAATGGTAAAGACTGCAACGATGACACCATTAAAGCCAACCTCTTTAACACATTCTTTGGCTCAGTATTTGTAAACAGCAATGGATCATGCCCAGTATTTCCTAGTCGAACCACAAACAACTACAATGATCTAATACGTATCGATTTTACAGAAGACAATGTTGAAAAAGCTCTACACAATCTAAAACCATCTCTACCTATTGGACCGGATGGAATATGTGCCTACTTCTTAAAAAAGATATCCACTGCCATAGCCGAACCTCTAAGCATAATCTTTGAAAAATTCTTCAGGACTAGCTTCTTGCCAAACCTATGGTCACTAGCCACGGTCATCCCCATCTTCAAAAAGGGAGACCCCAGCCTAGTTGAAAATTACAGACGAATCTCTTTATGCTGCATCACCTGTAAAGTCATGGGATCAATTATTTATTTATTTATTTATTTATTATTTTTTTGGGACTTGTATGCCGCCCCATCTCCGAAGACTCGGGGGGGGCTCACAACTAAAAGCAACAACAATAAATAATTAAAAAGAGATTAAACCAATTCACAAGCCTTGGTGGCTCAGGCTGTTAATTGCCTGCACTTAAGTTCCAGCTGCCTACAACTGCTGTAGGCTCGAATCCCACCAGGCTCAAGGTTGACTCAGCCTTCCATCCTCTCGGGGTAAGTAAATTGAGGACCCAAGATTGTTGGGGGCAATTAGCTGACCTTGTAAAAATGCCGCTTAGTAATAAGCAGGCATATACAATGGAATGAAGGCTATTGCTGAGCACACTGGGTTGTATCCCAAAATTGTAAGCCGCCTGATCTTGAGGAGAAGGTGCATATAAATGTAATTTAAAAAAAAAAGCCCAAAAGTTACAAAACTAAAATTTACAATAATTAAAATAATTTAAAAACCCATCCCCCCAGGGAAGGGTCACAGCCTGGATTGGTCGAACAACCAGGTCTTCAAATCATGGCGGAAGGTGCGGAAGTCAGGGGCCAGGTGGAGCCACAGGGAAAGTTGGTTCCAGAGGTCAGGGGCCGCGACAGAATAGGCTCGTCGCCGGGGGACCGCCAGCCGGCATTGGCCTGCCGACAAGACCCCCAGGAGTCCTTGCCTGTGTGCTCGCACAGGGCGGTTGGCACTTGATATCGGCAGGAGTCGCTCCCTTAAATATTGAGGACTCATGTCGTGAAGGACTTTGTATGTTAAAACTAACACCCTGAATCTCACCCGGAGTGCAACCGGCAACCAATGCAGGCCGTGCAGAAGGGGGGCAACATGGCAGAATCGGGAGACTCCCATCACCACCCACGCCGCCGCATTTTGCACCAGCTGCAATTTCCGGATGGTATGCAAGGGCAGCCCTAAATAGAGAGCGTTGCAGTAGTCGAGTCTAGAGGTGACAAGGGCGTGACTGTGCTCAGGGCATCTCGGTCCAGAAATGGGCGAAGCTGGCGAACAAGGCGGAGCTGGGCAAAGACCCCCCCCTGGCAACGGCCCCCACCTGCTCCTCCAACCGGAGCCGTACATCCAGGAGGACCCCCAGATTCCGTGCCCTATCCACAGGGGGCAGCACCTCTCCCCCTATGGCCAAAGATGGATATTCCTGACTGGACTGAGATGCCGGTATGCACAGCCACTCAGTCTTGGCCGGGTTGAGTCGAAGCATGTTCCCGCTCATCCAAATCCGTACTGCATCCAAACACCGGGTCATCAGGGAGAGGGCATCACTGATCTGGTTCGGGGTGGAGATGTACAGCTGGGTGTCATCCGCGTACTGATGGAATCTCACCCCGAACCCACAGATGATCTCACCCAGCGGCTTCATGTAGATGTTAAATAAAAGAGGGGAGAGGACCGACCCCTGAGGGACCCCACAAGAGAGCACCCTCCGGGTCGACCTCTGCCCCCCTGCCAACACCGATTAGACGCACTTGGGAGGTAGGAGGTGAACCACTGAAGGACAGTGCCCCCCACTCCCAACCCCCTGAGGCATCACAAAAGGATACCATGGTCAATGGTATCAAAAGCCACTGAGAGGTCTAATAGGACCAGGACAGAGGAAAAAACCCCATCCCGTGCCCTCCAGAGATCATCCATCAGTGCGATCAATGCCATCTCTGTGCTGAAACCGGGTCGGAAGCCCGATTGGTACGGATCCAGGTAGTCCGCTTCATCCAGGAAGAGTGGAAACTGCCGAGCCACCACACTCTTAACAACCTTCGCCAAAAAGCGAAGGTTGGAGACTGGACGAAAGTTGTCTAACACGGTCGGGTCCAGGGCAGGCTTCTTCAGGAGGGGTCTCAACACCGCCTCCTTCAAGGCGGAGGGAAAAACACCCTCTCTTAACGAAGCGTTGACAACTGCCCGGAGCCAACCCCAGGTGGCCTCCCTGGAAGCATAAGCCAACCAGGAAGGACACGGGTCCAACAAACATGTGGTGGAACTCAGACGCCGCATAGTCCTGTCCACTTCATCCTCGGAAACAGGATCGAACTCATCCCAGATCACACTGGCCAGACTGCTTGTATCCTGTTCCTCAGACCACTGCAAATCGGAGGACAATCCGCTCCAAATCCGGGCGATCTTATCCGACAGATATTGACCAAATTCCTCAGCCCTTCCCCGCAGCGGGTCCACCCCCTCCCCCGTATGAAGGAGAGAGCAGGTAGCCCGAAACAGGGCGGCTGGGTGGTTATCTGCGGACGCTATGAGGGCAGAGAGATAAGACTTTCTCTCCAATTAACCAATCCATTATCCTCCACTTAGAGAAAAAAACTTACTCTCTAATAAACAATTTGGTTTCAGAAAAAAACTATCCTGTAATCTGCAACTCTTACACTGCAAAAACATATGGACTATACAACTCGATCAGGGCAAAAGAATAGACGCAATTTACATAGACTTCTGTAAAGACTTTAATTCAGTGGTACACGACAAATTACTCCTAAAACTAAAATCTTATGCTATCTCTGGACATCTGCATAACTGGATAGAAGCATTACTGTCAAACAGACAAGAAATGGTCAAAATTGGGAGCATCCTATCAAATTCTGTACTTGTCAACAGTGGTATCCCCCATGACAGTGTTCTAGGACCAACTCTCTTTATACTCTACATAAATGACCTCTGTGATTACATTAAGAGCAACTGCATTCTTTTCGCTGATGATGTAAAGCTATTCAACACCACCAACAATACTGTTACCCTTCAAAAAGACCTCGACTATGTATCAGAATGGCCAAACAAATGGCAACTTCAAATCTCAACAAATAAATGCTCTGTCTTACATATTGGCAAAAAAAATCAGAAAATAAAATACAAGCTGACTAGTCAAGACTTCGTTGATGATCCAAACTCTGTCAAGGACCTTGGAATACTCATCTCTAATAATCTAAGTGCTAGAGCCCACTGTAACTACATAGCCAAAAAGGCATTAAGAGTTGTTAACCTAAACCTGCGTAGCTTTTTCTCCGGTAATATCACACTACTAACTAGAGCATACAAAACATTTGCTAGACCAATACTTGAATACAGCTCACCAGTCTGGAACCCACATTACATATCTGATATTAATACAGTTGAGAAAGTCCAGAAATATTTCACAAGAGTTCTCCACTCCTCTACTCGTTGCAGAATACCTTATGCCACCAGACTTGAAATTTTAGACCTAGATAACCTAGAACTACGCTGCCTTCAGTCCGATCTAAGTATAGTACATAAAATTATATATTGCAATGTCCTACCTGTCAATGAATACTTCAGCTGCAACCATAACAACACAAGAGCACACAATAGATACAAACTCAAGGTAAACTGCACCAAACTTGATTGCAAGAAAATGACTTCAGCAACAGAGTGGTCAATGTCTGGAATACTCTACCTGACTCTGTGGTTTCTTCCCCAAACCCCAAAAACTTTAACCTTAAACTCTCTACTATTGACCTCACCCCTTTCCTAAGAGGTCTGTAGGGGGCATGCATAAGCGCACCAATGTGCCTACCGTTCCTGTCCTATTGTTTTTTTTCTTATATGTATCCATTTAATGTATTCATAACTATGTTTATACTTATACCTGTTATCTTATAATTGCTTGACAAAATAAAATAAAATAAATAAAGTAAATTGGTAAGTAGCATGGCTATGGAAAACATCAGAATATTGTTTTACTTCAGTGAATATTCAACCAAAACATTCCCTCCCATCTTCTTTACAAAACCAATTAGCCCTCTCACTTCTAAGCCCCAAATGAAGTTTCATTTATTTGCTTTACCTGTTGGGTCTCCCCAAGAAGCTTGGTTGCAGCTGCAAAATACAGCAATGCAACCCACTTCCTCAACAAATAGCATTTTATCTTTTCCTCAACAAGGGACCCTGTGTTCCTTTCACACTGCGAAGTACCTTGTTGAGGTAAATCAATACTGCCTCATTCAGGTGTGACAACCAATATTTTGACATTTCTGGAAGCACACAATATTCAAGCTGGAGATTGACAGTACACACACCAAAGCTTTATAGTAATTTTGTTCCTGGAAGGGACAACACTAATGTACCAATCAAAATCTATAAAACACATTTCTGGTCACTGCTGCAGTCTGGAAACCAGAGACAGCCCCAAATGCAAATCTGCTTCTTCAGGGAGAGTGTGGCCATTTCAGAGCATTTCATAACAATCTTTCACTTTTCTCTGAACATCAGAAGAGAACCTTAGCTTTCTTTCGGTTCAATTTCAGTTTATTATCACATATCCAGTCTATCACCAACTACAAATAGGCACAGGGATGTCACATCTCTACTGGGAAATGCTACACAAAAGCAGGTGGAAGAGTTTCAATGTACTCAAAGCAATCAATTCCAAATCTCTTAATGTTTTCTTCGGTTTTACACAGATACTGAAAAGCATTGACAACAGAGCAGAACTCTGAGGGATACCATGTAAGTTAAACTCAAATAGACCTCATTATTGCTTAGGTGAAGCAATGTGAATATCTTTGATGGAGAACTCAACTCAGACCTGTTTAATTCACCTTTTGCAAAATGAGTGCATTTCAAAATACTCACTGCTTCCTTGCAATTGAGTATTAAAGGGAAGGATCAATGGTAATATGTTTTCATAGTAATATGCTTTACCCCAAAACATTGAAAAACTAAACATCCAAAAAATCTCCAGGGTTTCTGAGAAAATATTTTAATAACAGCATTCCCATCAGAACTGATTTTCTAGTCTGGTTCCAAAACGTAACAAGGAAGAAATATGTAATGTATTAATCAGAAGCTTTATCTATGCCAGAGCTACTTTTATATGTAGCATTCACTTTCCAATTGTTAAATCTGCCTTTGAAAGTTTATCTTTTTCATAAAAATTTCTGCAATAACAAATACAGTCTTCTCTGTAGAAGACTCTACTGTGGGGAAAGTGGAAAGAAAGTGAAGAGGAGGGCAATTGGCAGTAAATAGTGTGAACTCAATTATATCATTGGGAGACCTGAAAAAACAGGTTAGGGATACATCATTATGGAGAAAAACTATGTTGTTGCTAGGAATTGAAAATGATTTGTTGGCTCATAAATCAATTACCCAATGGCTGCCATTTTCTTAACATATGGCAAGGAGACTGGGGTTGGAGTCATCTGAGGGACAGAAAGTGGTATAATCAGCAGGAGAATGTCTTACAGAAGCAGTGGCTACCTGGTGGCTACAAGCCCAGCACAGTTAGAGATTTTGGCAATTATGGAAACAAAGACCTTCCCATCTAGCTCTTTCTTATTTAGAGCATTTAAGTGTTGTTAATGCAAAAAGAAATACAAACAAAACTATTAACTTCTATCATATATATTTTACAGAGGGAAAGAAAATTCATTTCCATACAACTGCTAGGAGAGATCAGTTCAGAGAGAAAATCATCAGTGTGGATAATACTCTCAAATTCAGTCCTCTGAGAGATGAGGTAAATGTTTCAACGTGATGTCTGAAGGTTGCTAGGATTTTGATGGGCAAACAGATTCTGATTTAATCCCAACCGTATGGAGAGACTGTTGATACAAAAGGTCAGCTGATTTTGGGATTGAACCATTTCTTGTTCTTGCTGAGAGTGTGCTCCCCTGGAAAGAAAAGGCTTGCAGTCTGAAAATCCTCATGAATTTGTGGTTTACGTTCAGAGACCAGGTGATCACTGTGGCCAGGAGAGGTTTTACACAGCTTTGGGTGGTGTACCAGGTGCTATTTCTCCTGGAAATAGGATGCATTGAACATGATTGATCATGCCCTTATCACCTCTCATTTAGATTACTCAATTCATTATATACAGGCTGCCAATGAAAATCACCGGAAACTTCAGTTGGTCCAGAATACAGCACTACATGTGCTCAGTGGTCAGTTGTAGCATGCCATATTATACCACTGCTGTGGGATCCTGCTAATTACTGTAGGTAATCCTCAATTTATAACCTGCCATTTAACAATAATTTAAAAAGTCTCGGAAAGGATAGCTTACAGGCTATTTCCAGCCATCGTAAAAAACATGAACCTCCTCCCCGGCGGTCACATGGCTGTATTTTAGGCACTTGTCATTGGCTCGCATTTATGACTGGTTGCAGTATTCTGCAGTCACATGACCATAATTTGCAATATTTTTTTTCCAGATTCCAGCAAAAAGCATTATTCAGGAGAACAGGTTTGCTTAATGGCTGCATGATTTGTTTAACAACCACTGAAAAAATGGTAAAAAATAGATTTGATCATGTGGGTGCTAACTTATGACTCCAATGATTTACAACTGAAATTCTGGTCATAAATCAGGACTACCTGTAATAAGTTTCTAAATGCTGGTTGCTACTTGTTACTACATGGCCGAGGACTTGAGTATCCTAACAACCATCTTTCCTTAACCATTTCTATCCCTCCAACCCAGACCATTAGAGAGCCCCGAGGAGTCTTTGCCTAGCAGTAGAAAGATTGTGAGGGGGTCCAAAGGCATTCTATAACAGCAGTTCTTCTCCTTTGAAATTGCTTGCCTCCTGAAGCTGCCATCTTCATGACCTTCTGAGAACAAGTCAAAACCCAGCTCTTTCCTTCAGCTTCCCAGCATTAATGGTCTAAAGTGATGGCATTTTCAATAGGTCTATAACATTAGGATTTTATTTTAGTTACTATTTTAATTTGCTTTTTGGATATATCCTCTTTTTATTATACAAATTTTGTAAGCTTTCTAGGATCTGCTCAATTTCAGATAGCCTAATAAATGTTATAATAAATATAATTAAATAAATGTATAAAGCCAGGAGGAGATTTACATGCCTTCATAAAACATATACCTATGAATTCTTAATATCTTGTGATGGGTTTTATAATGTAAAGGGTTTTATAATGTAAAGGGACAAGCAAAGAACAAATATGAATTTTCTTTCAACACTACTGATGAATTCGCAAGTTATAATGTTCACAATCCAATAAAAGGCACAAATGTACATTTTCAGAAGGTTTCCCCCTTCTCTCATTATAGTATAATTTGTTATTTGTGATGATTAATAATTCAGATAAATTGGTAAAAAGTTATCTGTCACTCATTAATCTTTTTTTAATAAAGAGGTTGCTCTTTCAATTGAAAAGACTATTTCAACATGTTATAAAAGTTCTGTTTGGTTCGGTCTATTCTTTCAGGGGCAGAAGCTACAGTATCTCTCAAACAAATAATGTTAATGAAATATGTCCCTATTCCTGATCTTGACATATTGGAAAAGATGTAATTACCTTCTACCCTTTACCTACAGTTGTTCTTGAAAGGTGAGAACTAGTCATAGATCTCCTATGAATCATCTAGTAAGACAACTTTTGCCACAGGAACTTTAACACTCACCACTGAGAGTTCAGATTCAGATGCCTATGGGAACTATCAAGCTGGCAAAAAAGACAGTATTTCCATTACTTGTTTGATTGCCACAGCATTCAGCAAATACTGATAATCCATAACATCAATTCAGTATCCTTTATAAATTTGGCAACATCTTTTAGACAGTCATCCAAATTAATACTATTCTACAAATGGAATATCTCAACTGGCATATGCTTTACAGTAATTATACAATACACACATTTCTTTAATATTCACATTTTATTATTAATTTGTTTTGAGTTTCCTTCTTGAAATCATAAAGTATAGAAATGAATGATGATGAAATTTTACTCCTATCTCATGACAATAACTGTTTTTTCTTAGAGAAAAGCAGTTTTAAAAATAGGGTTTTTTTCTTATAACATTCACTCATCTCATTTTAATTTTCCACTGAATCAGATTTGGGGTTTTTATTTAGCTTAAAATAGCTCAGTCTGTTTTTATTTACTTATTAATTTTATTTGCTATCCATGTCTTAACAAAACAATTCTAAATGAAGAGCAATTCCCCGACCTCTGGAATCAACTGCCTCTGGAGCTCCGTCTGGCCCCTGATCTCCGCACCTTCCGCCACGAATTAAAAACCTGGTTGTTCGACCAACCCGGGCTGTGACCCTTCCTTGGGGGGAGGGATGTCTTTTAACCTATTTTATTGTTGTGTTTCATATTTGGGCTTGTTGGTTTAATGTTTTTTTAAATATTTATTGTTCTATGTTTTTAGCTGTAGCAGCCTGAGTCTTCGGAGATGGGGCGGCATACAAGTTCAAATATAAATAAATAAATAAATTAAAATCATAAATCTACATTAGTATTTATAGAAGTACACACACACACATCTTATCTGAGGTTTTATTAAAATTTACAGCCCTCTCCCCAATAGTTATCTTTCTTTTTCATATTGTTAGATTAAAAACTCTAATGAATTGCTGGCTGATTATCTAGGAGCTATAGTCCCAACAGATCTGGCTAGGTTGGGGAAGGCTGTTGGTTTAATCAAAACAGAGTAAGCAAAACCACCTGCATACATGATGAGCAGAAAGGGCATTGGTACTTACCTGATACGCCTATTCTCTGAGAGCTGCGATGAGGATCCAGCAGTGGGAGGTGCTTAGACTTAGATTGGATAGGCTGGGCTTGATTGATAGAATGCTCGTCCTCCTCCACATACTTCTCCTTAGCGTCCCCCAGTTTTTGCAAAGACGAAGAGATAGAAACCTCGCCCTCTTTTTGTAGTCATTGGCCAGACCAGGAACCCACCAGACGAAAATTGGGTGGGTCTGGATGCTTGTCGCAGCTCACAGAGAACGGGTGTATCAGGTAAGTACCAATGCCCTTTCTCCAATGAGCTGCTCCGAGCATCCAGCAGAGGGACATACCAAAGCTTGTCTTGTCCTATGGGAGGGTTTCTGTCTGGCTTGGAGTCCCCTCATGGTCCCTGTGGACCCTTTGTAAAACTCTCCTACCAAAGGAAGTCTCAGCTGAGGCAAATACATCATTTGTAGTGTTTAATGAAGGGTGATGGAGAGGCCCATGTTGCCGCACGGCGTATTTCCATTATTGGTGCTTGTGTGGCCCAAGCTGCTGAAGTTGCAGCGCTCCTGGTCAAATGCACTGTTATGCCCCTGGGCATTGGTAATGATTGATTCTTGTATGCCTTAGCTATTGTGGCTTTCAACCACCTGCCTATAGTTGAAGGTGATACCTTATGACCCTGAGTGGTTGGCTGAAAAGCAACAAAGAGTGCCTCCGTTTTCCTAAAGGGTGTCATGCAGTGTATGTATGTATGGAGAGCTCTCCTAACATCTAGTCGATACCATTGATGTTCTAACTCCTGAGATGGTCTCAGAGAAAAGTTCAGAAGGACTAGTCCTTGCGCCCTGTGAAAAGCCAAATTAATTTTTGTAATGAACGTTGGGTCTGGATGAAGAACCACTCTGTCAGAATGAAAAATGCAGAGGTCTTGTTGGACTGATAAGGCTGCTATTTCAGATATGACGTGCTGATGTAATTGCTACCAGGAAAACCACCTTGTATGTGAGAAAGTGGAGACTTATGGTTTTCAGTGGTTCAAAAGGAGCCTTTGTATGGGCCGTGAGTACCTTGTTAAGGTCCCAGATCAGGTAGCGGTGTACCACCAGAGGACATAAATTTGTTGCGCCACAAAGAAAACTCCGTATGCATGGGTGATGTGAGATAGATCTTAGACTCTTCCAGGTGACTATGGAAGCCATAGCTGCCACCTGTCATCTCAAGGTGTTCGGTGAGAGGCCTCCTTGAAGGACGTTCAATAGTTGTGTCACTGACGGAGAGAAGGGATCAATGTTGGATTTTACACACCATTTATAGAAAAGTTCCACAGTTCCATGTGGGACTGTATGTGCGGTTTGTTGAGGGGCGTCGGGCCACTTGAATCATGCTGATTACTCTATGTGAGAGATTTTCGCTCCTTAGATGTCTCTGCTCAACCTCCATACAGCTAGGTGGAGCCACTGAGTGTCCGGCTGTTGAATAAGACCCTGGATGAGCGAGATCCTTTACGGGGGAATCCTCCAAGGATCTTGTGTTGACATATCTCTGAGGTCCACAAACCAAGACCTCCTGGGCCAGTATGATACCACCACCAACATCTCCACTTTTTCATCCAACAGTTTTTGGATCACCCTGGGAATCACTGGGAGAGGGGAAAAAGGCATACAGAAGTCCTGGGGGCCACCGACAACTAAGAGCATTGATGTTCTCCACTCCTTCAGCTGGGTAGTTCGAGATGAACCTCGGAAGCTGTGAATTCAGAGGGGAAGCGAACAGATCTATGACTGGTTGCCCGAATTTCTGTATCGCTTCCTGAAACAAATCCGGGTGCAGGTGCCACTCTGATTAATCGACTGTGGCCCTGCTCAACCAGTCCGCTTGGGTGTTTGCCAAGCCAAAGATGTGTTCTGCTCTTATGGAGACCAAGTTCTTTTCTGCCCAAAGGCATAGTCTCTCTGCTTCCCTCATTAGTTGTCTCGAGTGCCTATTTATATGGGCCTCTGTCGTTATGAGGATGTTCTTTGCCTGAATATGTGGAAGGAAACTCCAAAGAGCCAGGAGAACCATTCTGAGTTCCAGCCAGTTTATGCTGAATGCTTCCTCAGTTGCCGACCAACATGCCTGAGCCGCGAGGTACTGGAAGTGAGCTCCCCATCCAAATAGGCTGGCATCTGTAGTGATGGTAAGTCTACGGGGTTCTTTGAAGGGGCAACCCTTGTTGATGGTCAGAATGGTCCACCAGTGCAGGGATATCAGAACCTTTGGTGGCACGATGACACAGGCCCTGGAGCTGCCTCTTCCCAACTGTCGGTATGGTAGTATGTATCATTGGAGGGTTCTGGTGTGGAACCAGGCCCAATGGATGATAGAAATACAAGACATCATTTTCCCCAATAAGGTAGATAAATGGGCTATTGGTACATGCTTAAGGGTTCTAATTACTTGAGCCAAGTTCCTAATACTCTCTAGCCTTTCTGGGGATAAGAAAACTTTTTCCTCAACTGTTTTAATAATCATGCCCAAATGAGTCAAGCTAGTTGATGGAGACAGATGATTCTTTGCCCAGTTAATAGAGAACCCATGCTGTTGGAGTGTCATTAAGGTGATCTGAGTGTCTAATTTGGCTTGTTCATGCGAAGATGATAATAGCAAAATGTCATCTAAGTAACACTGCAGTCTAACCGGCGTCCCCCTGAGATGGGTGGCCAGGGCTGCCAGAACCTTTGTAAATGTCCTTGGAGCAGATGACAGCCTGAAGGGCAGGGCAACATATTCAAAATGTTGATTATTATAACAAGATCTAAGAAATTTGCTATGTGGTTTTAACATTCAAAGTCCTACATGGCATGGGTCCAGGATATTTACGAGAATGACTTCTCCCAGCCTCAAATACCAGCCGCCTATGGTGCAGGCTGGGTCTCCTGGCTGCCCTCCAGACTCAATGTCGTTTGGCGGGGACCGGGGGGGCCTATTCTGTGGCAGCCCCCACTCTATGGAATCTTCTTCCGCTGGAGCTCGGCTGGCTCCCGATCTGCACCCTTCCGCCGTGAGCTAAAAACCTGGCTGTTTTACAATCTGGGCAGTGTTGACCCTTGGGGTTGTTTACGTAATTTTGGGGTTTTAATAATAATACTAATATTAATTCGGCTTTAATTTAATATATTTTTAAGTAACTTATTGTTGTATTCTATTTTAGTTGTGAGCCAGTCCCTGGAGGGGGCGCATATAAGTCGAATAAATAAATAAATAAATAAATAAATAAATAATTGGAATGTGGAGATAGGCCTCTTTTAAATTAATGGAGGTTAGAAAGTCACCCTTTCTTATGCTCAGTAGGATGGATTGTAGTGTACTCATTTTAAACCTCCTATAAACCAGGGAATGATTAAGTCATTTTAAATCTAAAATTGCCCTCAATTCCCCCAAACTTTTGAGGACTAGAAAAAATAGCGAATAAAAGCCTTGCCCTTGCTGATCTGGTGCTACAGGTCAGATTGCCTGGATCTCTAATAAATGATTAGTAGCTGTTTCCTCCTTTTAACAAAGAGAGGAGATGTCATGAAAAAGTTCAGGGGAGTGGACTGGAATGCTAGAGCCAGGCCAAATCTGATGGTATCTCTAACCCAGGAATCAGTGGTAGAGGAATCCCATCTGTCTGCAAAAAGCCTTAGCCTTTCTTCAATAGGGGCACAGTCCTTGGACCTATTTTGGGCATTGGAAACCTCTGTTTCCTGCCCCATGAAAGATTCTTTTACCTTGCCCTCCCATCCGGTATCTATCTCCCAGATTGGATCTATCTGACTGTTGGTTATTCTTGAATCCAGATGCTCTCTGGAATCTTGGAGAGAATTGTCCCTGGTAAAAGGGATGAAAGGAATCCCTCCAAAAGGGCTGGGAAGGTCTATTTTCTTATCTATGAAAAAGAGAGGGGAGGATCTTTTTCTTGCTTCTTGTCTCTATCAGAAGCAGGTCCAGGGCAGTGCCAAACAATTTATCTCCTGATATTGGGGAAGAAGCAAGCTTCCATTTGTGTTTGATATCTGCTTGCCAATGTCTGAGCCATAGCAATCGACAAACTGTAACCTGAGATGCCATGGCTCGAGCAGAGAATTTGGCAAAATTGAACATAGCGTCCGCAGAGAATTCTGCGGCCGCTATTTGTTTGGCGATGTCCTGGTGCGCCCTGATATTAGAATTTGGAATGGTCTCCCTCAGATGCCGGAGCCATTTGAGAGATGATCTAGTGAAAAAAGATGTGGCTGTTGCCGCTCTTATGGCCCACACATCTGATTGATGTGCCTTACATAGAGACAACTCGGCCCTTTTATCTTCTGGCTTGAGTGCCTCCTCTGTTTCAGTTGGAATTGCAGAGCAGGATGCCAATGCCACTACTGGTTCATCTACTACTGGGGTATTGAGAAATTTTAAGAAATCAGAAGCCAAATTAAAAAAAATTCTATCACATCTTGTAGGAGGGGGATACGCCGCTGAAGAGGCCCATTGCTTCTGGACGAGGTCTGAGAACATCTGCAGAACAGGTATGACGTCCTCTTCCGTTATTGGTTGGGAAAAGATTAAATCATCTGACTCCCCTTGTAGTACAGATTGTTGGACCGAGGGGGATGGAATATCAAGGCGGGCAGTAGTTGTTGCCTTGAACAACAGAGATCTGAAAAGTTGGGGGCAAAACAGACCCGTAAAGGTCGGTTGGACAGGCTTAATCCCTTCATCGTCTGACATGCCTCTTTCCAGGGAATCTGCCTCTGATAGGACCTGGTCACTGTCATGTATAGACCCTTCCCCAACCTACTCCATTTGTTCCTGTTGTTTTCCTGCCTCCTGTACATTGTGTGGATGTGTATGTTGGATTATATAACACTCCTCTGGATGAGGTACCTGCTGATAATTAAGGTCCGTCCTGCATAATGACTGGATAGATTGGGAATCAAAGTCCGAGGGTGGAGGCTGTCTGGCCATTATTGTCTGCTGTACTGTGGCTGCGATGCCCCATATAATTGCCATCTCCATCCAGGCCTTCATTTTGGTAGGGATATCCTTCGGGAGGAGGTCATCTTGGTGCAGTCCCGCTGCTGTGGGAGTAAAAGTCGCCTCTGGGGCCCGTCTGGTAGGTAACGATGTTGAAGAGCCGGGTTGAACCAGCCCAATAGCGGCCCCCCTGGATGACATTAAAAGGTCCAGGGGTGATGGCAAGATGTCTAGAACTGGGACCGGCCTGGCTGGAGAAGAGGACTGAGACTTCTGTTCAGCCTCTCTCATGCATTTTTTGATATGCTTCTCCAAAGCCTTTTGGTGTCTCTTGGCATCCTTTTCTGAAGCCTTAGAATTCTCCCTAGGATTTTTTGATCTACTTTGGGCTCGAGATGATGGCTTGGATTGCCCTCTGGAGTTACTTTTGCTTGCCATTGCAATTCTTGTCCTAAAGCCCATAAGGCGATGTGTGTTTCTGTGTGTGCGTGTGCGTGTGTGATATTTATGGACCATTGCCTAGTCCAGGGGCCTCCTCTAATCAGAAGCAGGGAACCCTCTTGATATTTGTTTCCCCCCCCTTTTTTTCTTTTTTCTTTGGTAAATTCAATTTATAACGATTAGTATATTATTATTATTATCCAGTTATTCTTATTATTATATACCTATATATTTTAATTATATGTGTACAGCAACTGTATATAAAATTATTGTGCTGTTACCAGACAGATAATTAGATGACTGAATTTTGGAGCCAAACTGTTGAAGCCAAATTGAGAACACCTTTCAGGGCCCGTATTTATAAATGAGTGATCCTGTAGTCACTGGCCCTCAACAGCTTCCTGCACAGGTGGACACAGGCCTTGGTGCTTGCTGTTACTGTGCTGCTAATTTCTGTGAGGGCTGCTAACTTAATAACCGATAATAAACCTCAGAAAGAGGTCAAATAATCAGAGTAATTGTCCCCTGAACCCTCATGGAGAGAGCCTTGTGAGGGGAAATGGCCTCTCAACAGATAAACAGATAGTGAACCCAACAGAATTATTATGAACAAAATGGCACCGGCAGTTATTTTAGGTGCCAAAATGTAGCAGCAACCGTCACCTCTTATTATAAGCCGATGCAGAGCTAACAAAACGAGGCGACCTAAGGAGAATTCAGGCTCAGAAGCTCCCTCCTTTAGGTGTTCTGATCAGGGGAGCAGAGAAAAGCCTCAACAGTTTAAACTGGCCGCTCGTCTCTTAAAGCGGCGCAGCAACAGGGCTTCGCGATGTCAAGCCGATCTGCAATGTCAAGTGGTTGTGCTTCCGGTCACTGCGGAAGCGGCTGAGGGCTCCCTGGGGAGCCGATGTGTATTCCAATGGCAGCTAAAACTGAGGGACGCTAAGGAGGAGTACGTGGAGGAGGAGGAATGTCCTATCAATCAAGCCCAGCCTATCCAGTCTAAGTCTAAGCACCTTCCACTGCTCGATGCTCAGAGCAGCTCATTGGAGAACCACTGGCATACACTTCTTCAACAATTATAATTTACCTCCGGAGTATTACAAATGTGACCACCAATAATTCAGAAAGCTTATGTATTTAATAGATTTATATCCTACTTTCATTTAAGAGCTCAGGATACACAATGTTCCTTTTTCATACAGCTCCTCCTCACAACTACCATCTTATACAAAGGCTGGACTGAGATAATTTCTGTGGCTGAGTAGAACATGGTTCTTCCTGCTCCAACACCTGTACCAATATACCCTGCTGATTCTTTCAGTCTTGCTCATCCTGGTGCCCTAAATTAAGGATGAGGAGAACTATAAATAAACACATTTAGAGAGCATGATAAGTTGGTTTTAAAATACAAGGAAATGCTAACAAATAAAATGACTACCCCTCATACTTGTACTGGGATACCTGGCATAAAGAAAAAGGAATCAGTTGCTAGGCTCACATACACTTCGAAGTATTAATTTGTTTGTCAGCCCCCAAATTTGTCAAAATCACACAGAGCAGGCAGAACCCTAGCAACGCTTGCCCACTTCCTAGCAACACTTCCTTCTTCCCACAGGTTTAGCATGGCTGCACTGAAAAGCTCAAGGTATGGGGTTTTAATGCAAAAGTGTTTTAAAGTGGCATTGCAGATGACGTACATGAGAATTCAGTGCTTAACAAATAAAAAAACAGAGTTGAGTAATAAGGGAACTGAGCTTGGAGGGATGGTTGAACATGATTACAGTCCCACTCAATCAGTTACTCTTCCCAGAACAGGGATGGCAAATGACACAACTATAAACAAAAAAATGTGCACCTTGTCCATTCTGGCCATCCTTTATGCTAAAATTAAATAAAAATTAAGTCAAGTAAACTCTGTTCTTAATGACACCCCCCTTCCCAATATACGCAAATTCCTTTTAAATAACTGGTGGTCCTCTGAAGGACTTTGCTTAGTTGAGATAGAAAGCAAGAAAGATCATCTTGGCAGAAATATGCAAGATCTGTTGCCAAAGTCCAGGGTGGTGAGTGTGTGTACATATTTTAAGTCTACAAAAACTGATGGTATTTGCAAGCAGTTCAGACAAACAGCACCCTAAATCAATGAATTGTAACATGAAGAAGGTACGCAAAATCAAACCTGCAAAGTTCTCTTATTATTCCCAATCTTAATAAAAGTGGTTTTAGCTTTCCTGAGTTGATTTCTTGGTCCTGTCTACCTAACGAGACCGACAGTTGCTTCTAACATATATTAGTACAATACCCAATGTTCACTAATCATGCCAATCTCCACATAAAGGGAATAATTTCCCACCATCTGTAATGGAAAAAGTATGCCCTTTTTCCTGGCAGCAGGAAGAAGTGACTCTTGTATGTATGTTTGAGAAGATTCCTTTCTCACTTTATTTTCCTATATACAAAGAAAGTTGAGGACTGAAGGCTTTAGGGAATGACCTTGATTGAATACTGCACACTTGCAAAACTTGGTGAGCCACATTTGGTCAACAGATTGGGGATTTCTCATCTCTACTAAGTGTTGTTCTCTTTGGTTCAAGCACGCTGTGTAGGTTAGAGATAAATGCAGCTTAATGACAAGTATTCCTTCTCTTCAGTAAAGTCTAAGTTAGAGTGATCACAGGAGGTTTTGTTTCTCCCCTGCCATCCCTACTGAGTGATAGATTTACCTCTAGCTTTCAAGTCAACATGTATTAAGCAAGTAAATTAGTGTCACTGTGAATCTGTAGGAACACATATACTACTGCTATTGGTATCTGAATTAGACTACTGCAACGTGTGGCACATTAATCTGCTTTTGAGAACTGTCTCGAAACATCAGCTGCACTGCAAACTCTGCTATTAGGAAGAATGGGATAAGGTCCCATGTAGGAAATTTGGGGTGGGGTGTCTTGAAGCCAGCAAATTATTAATTATTTATCCAGCATAGATATTCCCCAATAGAGAAAAGCAAAGAGTGGTTCCTAGAATAGCTCAGATGCTGTGTGCGCATGCCTATTAGGAAAAGTAAGTACTGGACAAACTGACAGGAAATCTGGGTCTGCTAGCAATGAAATCCTTGCCAAACCTATGGTCACTAGCCACGGTCATCCCCATTTTCAAAAAGGGAGACCCCAGCCTAGCTGAATATGACAGACCAATCTCCTTATGCTGCGTCACCTGTAAAGTCATGGAATCAATTATTAACCAATCCATTATCCTCCACTTAGAGAAAAAAACCTACTCTCTAATAAACAATTTGGTTTCAGAAAAAAACTATCCTGTAATCTGCAACTCTTACAAAAACATAGGGACTACACAACTCGATCAGGGCAAAAAAATAGATGCAATCTACATAGACTTCTGTAAAGCCTTTGATTCAGTGGTACATGACAAACTACTATTAAAACTAAAATCTTATGGTATCTCTGGACACCTGCATAACTGGATAGAAGCATTCCTGTCAAACAGAAAACAAATGGTCAAAATTGGGAGTGTCCTATCAAATTCTGTACCTGTCAACAGTGGTGTCCCCCAAGGCAGTGTTCTAGGACCAACTCTCTTCATGCTCTACATAAATGACCTCTGTGATCATATTAAGAGCAATTGTGTTCTCTTCACTGATGATGTAAAGCTATTGAACACCACAGATAATTCTACTACCCTTCAAAAAGACCTCGACTATGTATCAGAATGGTCAAATGGCAACTTCAAATCTCAACAAATAAATGCTCTGTCTTACATACTGACAAAAAAAAATCAGAAAATAAAATACAAGCTGAATAGTCAAGACCTTGTTGATGATCCAAACTCTGTAAAGGACCTTGGAATACTCATCTCTAATGATCTACGTGCTAGAGCCCACTGTAACTACATAGCCAAAAAGGCATTAAGACTTGTTAACCTAATCCTACGTAGCTTTTTCTCTGGTAATATCACACTACTAACTAGAGCATACAAAACATTTGCTAGACCAATACTTGAATACAGCTCACCAGTCTGGAACCCACATTATGTATCTGATATTAACACAGTAGAGAAAGTCCAGAAATATTTCACAAGAAGAATTCTCCACTCCTCTACTCATTGCAGAATACCTTATGCCACCAGACTTGAAATTCTAGACCTAGAAAACCTAGAACTATGCCACCTTCGGTCTGATCTAAGTATAGTATATAAAATTATACATTGCAATGTCCTACCTGTCAATGAATACTTCAGCTTCAACCATAACAATACAAGAGCACACAATTGATACAAACTCAAGGTTAACCGCACCAAACTTGATTGCAGGAAATATGACTTCAGCAACAGAGTGGTCAATGTCTGGAATACTCTACCTGACTCTGAGGTTTCTTCCCCAAACCCCAAAAACTTTAACCTTAGACTGTCATACTATTGACCTCACCCCTTTCCTAAGAGGTCTGTAGGGGGCGTGCATAAGTGCACCAAAGTGCCTACCGTCCCTGTCCTATTGTTTCTTTTATTTTCTTATATGTATCCATGTATTTATAACTCTGTTTATACTTATACCTATTATCTTGTAAGCAATTGACTAATCAAATAAATAAATAAATAAAATAAAATAAATAGGGGGGGATTGGAGGAAAGGCTCACTCATGGTATGTGAATTGGCCTGGAAGGATAAATGAGAAACATGGACTGAAAGCTCCTCATGTCTGTAAAACAAGATCACACAGTTATTTCCATTGAAACCATCTTGAATACTTGCTTGCAATGAAGCCATTTACAAAGTTATGTTCATTTAACCACCTCCTTAAACTTATTTCATTTTTAGCTTGCATTGATGCTCAATGTTGCTCTCCTTTTTAATGGACTATTGCTAAGATCCTCGTATTAAAAGTCATTCTTATTGCTTCCTTCTGTAAGGATATGGCAACTGAACAAAATGAAGGATTATAAACTTTGAAAAATAAATAAAACATTAGCAGCATTAAAATAACCAGGGATTTCCAGTTCAACCTGAAACATCCTGAAAAACTACTTTACCTTAAGGAAAGAATACTCCTATCATATAATTTATTCTTCACTGAAAACTTTTGTTTTTGGCCAAAAGTTTTGAACGTATTTCTTTTATTCCTATTTTATACATTGTCTAGTACATTTTGCATATGGCAGTTGTTTAATTATTCTACTTTTATCTTGCTTTTATCTATTTTTGGATTAGTGTGCCAATTATATAGATTCTTATTGCTTTCTAATTATTTTGGTTTTTAGTGACTACTGTGGCAATTTTGACTGTGCCATCATTAGATATGTACATTTCCTCCTATTAATAGTTTTTTTAAAATAAATTTTTTACATTGCATTGTTCTATGCTGGGTTTTGGCATAATATAGTTTCAATTTTTCTCAGTTTCACTGAGTTCAGTTTCTCAGTTTCAATATTAAGAAGAATTTATAATAATTTGTTGAAGCAAACAAACTCTAGCTTGCATATTTCTTAGTGGAATCCTAATCTTAACATTAAAACATTTCAGGAAACTCAGTTATTTCCTTTTCTCAATATAAGTGAATAATGAAAAAATAACTTTCTGCTATGAATGCTATGCTGAACAACAGTTTTAAAAATTTGTGGATTATATTAGTAAGAAATAAATCACTGTGTCATAACAGGATACGATAGTGGAGTATTAAAAGTTTCTCTATGTAAGAAAACTGTATCCATGCATGCAGGCATGTGCCTTTGGGTAGTTGCTGACTCCTGGCAATAGCCTGGGCAAGACCCTGAAGTTTTCTTGGCTAAATTTAGGGAACAATTTATCATTCCCTACTTCCTAGAGCTGAGAGGGAGTGATTGATCAAAGTTATCCAACTGATTTTGTGCCTAAGGTATGACTAGAATTCATAGTCTACCAGTTTTTATCCCAGATCTTAATCACTACATCAAGCTGGCTCTCAAATGAACTAACAATGAACAATGATATACAATTTCCACTGGTTTACTTATTATGATATACAACTTGCACCTCTTGATATTTAATTGTTGCTTATGCCTGTAGATCAATATTATTGATCTACAGGAATAAGCATGGCGTGGTGTTAGTTTAACTTAACTAAAATGGTCCTAGATGTTTAAGTTCAGCTTAAAAGTAAGTCTATCAATAACAGAAAGTGGTAAGTCTTTATACTTACAGGCTTGTGCATTTATTTTTGAAGCTAAATGGAGGAAAAAAGGGAAATTCTTTCACAAACATTTAAGCTTTCATGCTTAATTATCTGAAAGAAAATTACGTGTCACCAGCGTCAAATTTGTAGATATTACATATATTTTACAAGTATATGGAGAATGTATCTTCAACATTAAGTTGTTGAAGCACAGAGTGTCCATTCCAAATTCAGATGTAATGGCCTTAGAAGTTCAATGTCATTTGCTCTAAGCAATTCCAGAAGGCCATGAAGAAAGACTGTTGGCTTCAGAGCACATAAACTAATGGCTGACAGAGAAATCTATATGACTAAATTATTCCTCCAGCAAGGCTTGAGAAATCAAGATTTGGCACTGCAAAAACAAAACAAAACAGAAGACTGTGAATACAAATCCCACTTTAGGCATGAAAACTGGCTGGGGAACTTTAGGCCAATCATTTTCTCACAGTCCAAATCACCTCACAGGGTTTGTGCCACATGTGGGGAAAATAGGAGGAGGAAGGAGTATTACATATGTTCACTAATTTGAGTTAGTTATAAAAATAATAAAGGTATAGATAAAAGAAGTTTAAACTCCACAGAAAGTGTGAAACATGCCCTGCTAAAAATTATGATCATTCAATGAAATATATGAATGACCTGCATTTGATGCCCCTGACAAGATTATTCACTTATGTTAAGCTTTGCTTTCTTGTAGGGTACTCTTCCTGCATTCACATCTCAAGCTATGTATTGGAGAGATAAAATCAAGCAAGCAAAGGTCAGCCTTACCCTACAAGAGTAACTACAGCAGATCTGTTGTCGAACATATATTCAGAGCTTTGGGACATCAAAAATAAAGAGTGTATATTTTCAATATAGTTACAAAAACTGAATTGTGGGAATTTAAATGGGAAAAGAAAATTCAATTCAGCTCAGACATTATACTTAAGAGAGAACTGGCATAAGATGTTTTATTTCTAGGATATTATTCTCAGTCATGATTATTAAAGGAGTGACCCCTTCCCCTTGAAATGCTGGAAATGCAACAAACAGATAGGATTTTTCTTCTATATGTGGTGGCAGTGTTGCAAAGTTCAGTGACATGGAAATTAATTCATCACAAAATAGAACAAATCTTTAAAGTTGTAATCTCATTTCAAATTAAGATATTTTTATTTTCACCAAACTACATGCACTTTCAAAATACACTGAACTGGCGTTGGATATTCTTCACAGATTTTTTTATGCTCTTTATTAGAAACTACTTTGATCATTGTGTGAAAGAATAGTTAAAGTATGGGAATATGTCTAGACTAACTTCATATCTAAAAAGTAAATCTGATGTAAATTTTATTTTTTATTCATTTTTTATTTTTGTACTATAATTCTTAACATGCAATTTGCTGAACCCAATATGGGTTTTAGAGTTTAAACATATATATAGTTTACACATTATTTATAGTATTTTCTTAATGTATTGTTTACTATTTATAGCATTTTTCTTTTACTGAATTTAATTGTGCAACTGGATATTTTTACAGTTTAATAGAGATATTTCTTGACCAGAAATTGCATATGAAGTGTTTTAGAGTACTATAATGGTTATTATAATTACTGGTGTATTAAAATATGTTAGCCATATGATATCTTCAAACTGCCAGCTAATTGTATTTGGTTGGCTATGTTCTTGCACAGCTTTTCTTTCTGTATATTCCTTTAAATGTATGTTTACATTTGTTTTATTCTTTTTTTGAAATTATAATAATAAAAGCATTTTAAACAATTAAAAAAAAGAAAGTGGGTATGTAAAATGAAATAGAAGGAAGATAATATAGGAAACAATAACTAGATGTGGCTTCTTTCATCAGAAAACTGAAGGCAAGTGGAAGATTTCCACTAGTAGGGTGTGATTGACCCACTATTCTAATTACCTACGTGCTCAACATAATGTTTATTTCTGATCAAACTAAGTTACTATGATACATTCACAAATGGCAATTAAAGATCTGTTCTAATACACAGTGAAAAACATCTACATTTATTTCTACCAGTTCGTATTAATTTAATGAAAGAGAAATGGTTTTAGAAGTTATTTCATAGGAAAGAAAAAAAATTGAAAAAAATTTATGGGTATATTTATGAAGTTACAAAAGTGATCACTGGATTATCATCTTTCCCACAGTTTGCTGTTTTGCACAAGTCTGTTCTATCTGTAAGGAACATTATTCATGAAGGCACACCTTCCTTTGGGTTTTTCCAATAGCAATACCACTGTCTCCTTGTAAGGAGGGAGTCCTGCCCTATGGAAATTGTGGATAACCTTTCCTTTCATTCCTCTAGAAAAATAATCTACCCTATTTCTCCACCAAGAAATTGGGTGGGGGATTTCAAAAGCTTGTTTGTGTCCAGCTTCATGTTTTTAGACTAAGCAAAGAAGATTCTTTGCCAAATAATCTGCTGGTTGACCTGATCAAAAAATGTGTTATAGTAATAGTTCAATAGTATAAAATCTTTATAGGTTGACTTGGCTTGGCAGCCACCAAGTAAATATGAACAAATTATGTGATAAAACAGCTAAAAAGGCCAGCACAAATTTTGTCTGAAATAACAAACTACATCGAAATCCCAGGAAGTATTAATTCCATGTTAGTTAATAACACACTTGGAATACTATGCCTAATTCTGGACACTAAACAATAAGAATATGAAGAAACAAGATCAGGTGGAGAGAACAGCCTCCAAATTGATTAGGGATTTGGAAATTAAGTTTCATGTTTAGTTTGCAAAAGTTTAAGTATAACAGACATGTTTATAAGACTATCACATGCAAGTGGGAATGTATCTATTCTCTGTTGAAATCATAGGTAGGGAAAGGACCAATGACTTGAAATTAAAAGGAAATAAATTTAGGCTTTATGGGAAAGAATATCCTAACAGCAAGAACCATTAAGCAGGGAAAGAGTCTGCCTAGAACAAAATTAAACTCTTTCTCATTGAAATCTTCAAATAGGATTTCCAAATAGAACAAAACTAGATAGATTCTTCTCTTTTAATTAAAACAGTCAATTTCATCATCTCCATCTTGTATAATTCTATGATTAGGGGAAAGGAACACACAGTAACCTTTTCAAAACTGCATACTCCAAATACACTGGGTTTCTACTCATATTACTCTAAGCAAGTACCATCTCCATCTTTAAAAGTTAAATCAATTAACTAATTTTGAAAGAAAATGGGGACAATTTTTTTCTTGATTTTTATATATATGTGTGTGTGTGTGTTTCATAAAAAACACCAATCTAGTTATCAAATCAAATTTATACTAATTCGATTTATTTAGAGCCTATTTCTTCTTCTGTTTCTACCTTAATAATTTACATTTTTTACAGTAGGAGATAGAAAGATAAATAGTAGCTTGAACAGCTTTAAAGAAATTGGATAAGGATGATGGAACTCTTTACAGCTACTAATCGTTATCAGTTAAATGGAATCTCTATTCAAATATAATGTAAATCCATTGGTACAGTAGCACAGAGGGAAAGGCAGTCCTGCCCTGATCATAAATTGAAAGAAATAGTTTCTTTGGTCTGACTGAGGGAGCTTCTACAAATCCTTGAAATGATGCTAAAAGTAGAGGCATGTTAATTTTATTTATCATACTTCTATGCTCCTGCAACTTAAAAACTCATAGCTCCATCCTCCCTGACCTGCTCTCTCCCAGATTTTGGATCTGGAACTTATAGAATTCCCTAGCAGCATCCTGAATGACCTATTCAGCACACAGTAAGAGCAAAGCTTATAATTTCAATACAACAGATACAGCTCTTAACAAAAGCCGTAACATATTTATAAAAAAACCCAGCCATTTCAGCAGCATTCTTAACTAGGAATTTATGGACTTCATAAGGGGGGGGGGAGGAAAAAAGGGAGGGGGGAGAGAGACAGAAAAAGGAGGAAAATACAGACTAATTCTAGCCATGCTTTAAAAGGATGAACATCTCCATTTGTTCAGTCTTATTCATCAGAAATCTTACCGTGAAGGTGGCCAAATGTGGCTGTTTCTACTCCTGGACTACGCCTGCCTGTTCCACCTCTTTTAAGTAAAGGAAAGAAAAAGTTGCCATTCTATGAGCCAAGATCCAATTATTGTGTTCTGGTAATTTTTGCCTGATGGAGTAAAATACTTTCTATGCAAATTCAAACATGGCTAACTAAAAATCAAGAATCAGTGTGGGTTCTTCTTGCCAGCGGGGTTTTCCCAGATGAAGCTTTTATGGATGATGCCTGCAAGAAAAGCAGGCAGTCTTTAGACTTAGTTACAAGGCAGAACAGGTGCCAACTGGTGCATCCTTGGAATTATAGCAATTGCTCACTGCCAAGCGGACATGGAATTCACTTGACATTATACTTAGAGAGAAAGAGAGAGAGATGGGTTGATGGGAATCACCTCTTGCTGTCCTTAAACTGCCATGCCTGAGGTCATATTGGGATAATACCTACAGTATCATTAAAAATACACCTTGGAATGGCTTGGAAAGCATATTTCATCTTTCCTAATCCTACATATGTGGAAAATTAAGGTTAGTCTTCCAGTGCTACATGAAAAGCATGCCCAAAGGTATCAAAACACATTTCACATTCAGAAATTGAATCCTGTTTTGGGAGACGTATCTACCTGATGTATTAGGGACAGATGGAAATGAATTTAGCAATTTTTATTAACCACTGAATCTCTTTGACCAGTTTTCCCTGCCATGTACACTGAAGCCCTCTGCTGAAAATGCAAAAGAGAGGGCTGAAATTGTGGCTGATAAAAAGTGCTTATCTTATTCCTGTGGTGTTTGTTTGTGGACTAAAGCAATAGAGAAGCAATGAAGAAGCCACGAATTAACATGTGCAAACTAATTTAGAAAAAGACACTTCCTGTACAAGATACTGGCAGTAGCAACATGCACACTCATGCCAGACCTAAGGATTTTTCCCATCTTGGATTCAAAAATAGCACTTAGCACTTAGATTTATAGACCACTTCACAGTGCTTTACAACCCTCTCTAAGCAGTAATCAGAGTCAGCATTTTTCTCCAACAATCTGGATCCCCGTTTTACCGATAGGAGGCTGAGTCATCTTTGAGCCAATGAGAATTGAACTGCTGGCAGTCAGCAGAATTAGCCTGCAGTACTGCATTCTAACTACTGTGCCACCATGGCTCTGTTGTCATGGCTGTTGTCCCACAGCTGGTAGAGAAAGAGAGACTTTCAATTTAAGAATACTTTCAGCCGTAATTCTTTTCAACACATCTTACTGAAAAACACATTACGTTCTGTAATATACCCCCAGGGTAGATCACCCTTTGCTCTCACTACATTTTACAAACTCGTCTAATACAATGGAAACAGCAAGTGCTCTGTTGCTTGTCAAATGTGATTAAATCTGTTTCATTAATAAAACATCCTAAAAGAATAAAAATAAATAGAGTTCTAACAAATCTCAAATCCAAAAGGCATAAGTACTCAATGAGACTGCTAAAGAAAGAAACATGTCACTATCAAGGCACATTAGCCTATATGGGGTGTGCCGGGGAACAGCTTTTTGTACAATGAAATGCTGCATGGTAAGCTGAGAGTTTTTCACATTTTAGTATCTACACATTGGGAATGAAACAACAGAGCTAATTCTAAACCAAAGTTCTCAAGAGAGCCAAATTGAAGTAACCATTATCAAAACAAACCACATTTGATTTGTGCACTTGAAAGAGTTCAGTTCTCTGGCATGTTAAATCATATCTGTTAGTATCATGGGCTTAAGTAATCTGGTACCCACCTATTAATCACAAACATGTCATTATCCTCAACTCATATGGTCACTGGTGACAGACTATAGTTGCAATCTACTATATCTTGAATAGGAATAGGATGTTCTGTGCCCACAATCTTAGTGCCTATCAAGAGGAGGAGAAGATGATGATCATGATGATACAGCATCTTATATCACCTACATTTTCAGAAATTCCTATAGGTACTACAGGCAATTTTAGGAAATAAAAACTCAGTGTGTTACTGCAGACCAGTTTACTTTGGAAACCTGGCCTATTGCCAAGGGGAAAAAAAAGATTAATTTGGGAGTTGTTGGAAAGTATCCTGGTGGGTGAGAACAGGTGGCATAGAATATCCATACACTTGTGGCAAAGGGATATTTTTGTGACTGATCATGCCCACATGACAATCACTTTGTGAAAGTGCCCACAGGATGCTGTCAAATTTCAGTATCTGACCTGACCCCCAAAGCTGCCTATTTCTTACCTGAAGGAGGACAAATTGCCCACTACTTATGTAAACCAATACTGTATATAAGCTGTGTCATGTGGCAATATGCAATATAATATTGTTGGCATAAATGACATTCCATCCTCTTTTTAATTTTCATCAACTGCATATGAAGCAGTGGATATCTTAAATAAGAGGCTGTAGGGAATCTTAATCCCAGCAAATGATAGGTACTGTAAACTTTCTGTACTAAATGGTAGTGTCCAAGCTAAGACCTCACTGGCTGATGGGAAGGGTTCCCTGTCACTGGATTCAGTTGATTTCAGAATTTGTGCCAAGAAAGGAATATTTAATCAAATTGAATGGGACAATGAAAGTATGTAGGAATTGGGCAATTGTAACAAATTTGAATAATCAATCAAATAATCAATTATTAACTCTAAACAATTTGACTACTGGACAGGTCCCATTTTGGTTCTTTATTCCTCCCACCTTTTATTTGTTTTTGTTTTTGTTTTTGTTGCTTAAGAATGTTGTTTAACTTCATAAAGTTACTGGATTTGCAGATATCTTTAGTGTCATAATATAACGGTAGCTGCTGTAGCAGCAACATCGCTATTACTCCTTCTCAGAGACAAGTCAAGCATGGTCTTCACTCAGACAGTGCCTTGGAAATTCTGGCTGCAGCTCCTTTAAATTTTCAAGAATTGTTGGCAGTTAGGCCACAGAAGAAGAAAATAATTAAATGTATGACTGTAAATTAACTTTAAATTATATGGAAATGGGGCTTAATAAAATTTTATGTTTTTTTTAATTAATTTCTAAATTTTTATCTTGACCAAAATCACAAATTCTTGAATAGCAGCCAACAGTGAAATGGTACAGGGTAGCCATCAACCCAGCCATCAACACAACCATCAGTCATTATGTAGATTTCTGAATTAAAGTGTAGAAAAAGAACCACGGTGACAATTACCCTGTGGCTGCTCCTTTGCACCATCAAGACATGGACTTTATCCTTTTTTCGATTCCAGCAGAGCTACAAGATTATTAATTGGAGATGGGCACAAGAAGAACATCTTGCAACTCCTGAAAAAAACATACCACCTTACAGTCTTTCAATTGTTCTTTAAACTGCTACTAGTCAATGTAAAAGCCTTCCGTAGCTTGAGACCCAGAAAATGAAGCCTTGTGTACCTTCATAACATCTGATAGGGCTGGGAGAAATGGACTCTTGTTTGTGGAGGCTTTCCATTTACCGACAGAATCCTCAAGGTTGACTCTCCTGGAAATCATCATCTAAATGAGAGGCTGAGTCTGCACATTTTTTTATTTATTCAATTTGCAGCCATTGATCAAAGTACAGGTAGTCCTTGACTTACAACCATTTGTTTACTCGGCATTAAAATTATAATAGCACTGAAAAAAGCTTATGACTATTTTTCACAGCATCCCCAAGGTCACGTGATCAAAATCTAGATACTTGGCAACTGGCATGTATTTATGATGGTTGCAGTGTCCTCGACTCATGTGACCACCTTTTGCGACCTTCTGTCAAGCAAAGTCAATGGGGGAAGCCAGATTCACTTAACCACTAGTGATTCACTTAACAACTGTGACAAGAAAGTTTGTAAAACAGGGCAAAATTCGCTTCACAACTGCCTTACTTCACAATGGAAATTTTGGGTTCAATTGTGGTTTATAAGTCAATTGTGGTTATAAGTGTGCAGAAAGAAAAACAAAAGGAAAATAATTTTATTTGGGAGGCGAGTTATTGTTTGAAGATCAACAAAAAGAAAACTAAAATACAGGAAGCAATTAGGATTTATTTTATCCAGAGGAAGAATATTTCTCTTGCAGGATGAGGATTTGGGTTTTGATCTTAAACGCAGCAAACTAAATACAGCCACTGCCAGAGATGTTAAGACTACTCTGATCAGCCAGCTGCATGAGTGGCCCTTGACTTATAACTATTCAGTGACCACTCAAAATTACAACTGCACTGGAAAAAATGACTTGATTTGATTGATTTGATTGATTTGGATTTATATGCTGCCCCCATCTCCGGAAGGACTCGGGGCAGCTCACACAAAAATATAACATACATACAAATATTGAAAGAGTATTAATCCAATCCAAATCACCAATAAAATTCCACGCTAAAATGTCCAATTAAAACCCCCAGTCTCCTTCAATCCAGGCCGGCCTTTGAAAACAGCCAGGTCTTTAGATCACGGCGGAAAGAACACAGGTCGGGAACCAACTGTAACCCCAGGGGCAGCTGGTTCCACAGGGTGGGTGCTCCCACAGAGAAGACCCTACCCCGGGGAGCCACCAACTGACATTGTCTGGTCGACAGCACTCCGAGGAGGCCCTGCCGGTGGGAGTGCACTGGGTGATCGGAACTCGATGGTGGCAGGAGACACTCCTGCAAGTACCCCGGACCCAAGCCATGTAGGGCTTCATAGGTTAACACCAGCATCTTGAATCTTATGACCAGTTTTCACATTTACGACTGTTGCACCATCCGACTGGTCGCATGATCAAAAAATTGAGTGTTTGACAACAAGCATGTACTTATGACTTAGGCAGGGGATTGGAATCTTGGCGGGGGTTGGACTAGATCAGGGGTCTCCAACCTTGGCTTGTGGACTTCAACTCCCAGAATTCTTCAGTCTGCAAAACTGGCTAAGGAATTCTGGAAGTTGAAGTCCACAAGTCTTAAAGTTGCTAAGGTTGGAGACCCCTGGACTAGATAATCTACAAGGTCTCTTCCAACTCTGTTAATCTGTATCTATAGCTGATTATGACAGTTGCACTGTCCTGGAGTCATGTGATCACCATTTGAAACCTTGACAGCCAGCTTCTTCTGGCAAGCAAAGTCAATAGGGGAAGCCAGATTTACTTAATGACCACATGATTCATTTAATAACTGCAGTGATTCATGTAACAACTGAGACAAATAGGTCATAAAATGGAGCAAAACTCACTTAATAACTGCCTTGCTTTGTAACAGATATTTTGGGCTCAATTGTAGTCATAAATCAACGATTAACTATAGTTGAATATCTAAAGATTAACACCTCTTGAGAAATCCATAAAAAGAGATGCAGTGTACCTGATCCTAATCTTTATAAAAGAGTCATAATAATTATAATAAAACATTGTTTAGGGATTTCACGGTGTTCATTACACCAAGGACTTAAATGCTTGTTATAGGGAACTCTTCCGATTTTCCCTTCCAAGATGGGAGCAAGCAAATGTCAGAGCAGATCAGAGTTGAAAACCACTTGGTATGGGGTTTTTTCCCCCTTTAAAAAATTTTGGCTTATTTTTCAATTGAATTGTACAGTTTATATGGCACATTAAAAGTGGAAAAATATCTGAAATGATTTAATCTTGATCTATTTTTTTTACATCTCAAAAACCTGGCATTTTAATAGGGGTGAGTAGATTTTTTTGTATCTATTGTAGTTCTAGTATCCCATTGGTTTCCATATAAGGGGAATACAAGATATGCAACGAGGAATAAACTTCCAAGAGAAATTCATATTAGATTCACTAAGAAGAGTATCAAATCACAAATATTGCAAGCAGTCAGAGATAAGACGTTGAAGCACAACAACAAAGATGTTACGGTACTGAAACAGATACCAAGAAGAATAAGAGAGAGGAGAGGAGAACATGCGTTTTTATCCAGAGAATTATTGAAGAGAGGAATAAATTATAGATGGCTAATACCAGAATGCCTCTTGTTTGTGTGGCGGGAACAAAGACATAGAATTGACACAATGGAGAAAGCAGAATCATTCTATGATGGCTACTTCAGAGGAAAAGAGGGAAATGGAGGACATGAAGAATTGATCTTGGAACTTCCAAAAGAAGGTGTAATGATAAGTGAAGAAGAACAACTTGGTGCAGTAGGCTACAGAGAACAAAAAGAAGTTAGAACGACTAGAGCAAAATAACCTATATACAAGACTCAAAATGGAAGGGAAAAAATTGATTTCAATGAATATAAATGGACTCAATTCAATTGCCAAAAGAAGGAAAATATTTCATAAATTAGAGAAATCAAAATTTGATATAATTTGTCTGCAAGAGGTCCATATTAAAAAACAATATGAATATGTATTAAGGCAAAGAAAGTTAGGAAAGCTATTTACATCACTGGCTCAATGTAAAAAAAGAGGAGTGGCTCTATATATTAAAGATACAATTATTGCAGAATTGATTTATACAGATGAAGAGGGGAGGATTTTAATGGTAGAGATAATGGATAACAATACTAAAATGCTTTTGATAGCAATATACGCACAAGTGAGAATCAAGAAGAATTTTATAAGAAATTATATCAAAAGTGATTGAATTAGACTATGCAAATATCTTTCTGATGGGAGATTTTAATGGGATAATTAATGATCAACTTGACTACAAATCTGAAAAAACTAAAAAGAAAATTAGAAGAAAGTTACCCAAGTCCTTTTTTCAAATGATAGAAGAAATGAATATTAAAGATATATGGAGAGAGAGAAATACTGGAAATAAAGAATTTACTTTTTATTCAAATAGACATGAATCATGGTCAAGAATAGATATGGTATGGGCATCTGCAGATATGCTCTCCGATATAGAAAATTCAAATTGAAAGTGGGACCTGGGCGGATCACAATCCACTGATAGTTGCCTGGAAAGGACAGGGGAGAAGATCTAGATGGACATTAAATAACATGATTTTGAAAGAAGAAGAATTTAAAAAGAGAATTGAGACAGAACTTATCTTTTTTTTCAAGGAAAATAGAAAAGAAGATACATCACTACAAACTCGCTGGGATGCGATGAAGGCTTATACAAGAGGTCTGATAATTGACTATATAAGGAAAAGAAATATTAAACAGAAGAAGACACTTAAAATATTGGAAGATGATTTCATGAAATTGGAAAAAGAACTACAACAATTACCACAAGGGAAAGATATTAAAAGGAAAATGGATGTGATTAAACATAAAATGGCTTTAATGGACAAGGAAGAAGTCGCTCAAAAGATTAAAGGCGCTAAACAAAATTATTTTGAAAATGCTAATAAGCCAGGAAGATGATTAGCATATAAAATTAGAAAGGAAAGAGAAACAAAGAAAATTAGCCAATTAATAGATGGTAAAGGGAATATACAACATGGGAATGACGAAAAGGAAAAAATTATTCAAGACTACTATGAAAAACTGTACTCTCAAGAAGATATTCTAGAAGAAAAAATTGAACAGTATTTACAAAAGACAAGATTACCACAGATACCTAAAGACATCGAAACAATGCTAGAAGGGAACATAACCATGATGGAATTGACAGAAGCCTTGAACAAACAAAATACAGGAAAAGTACCAGGTCCAGATGGCTTACCGGCGGAATTTTACAAGACCTTCCAAGAAGTGTTAAGCGCTCCCCTTCTAGAAGTGATGAATGAAGTGCTACTAAAAAGAGAATACCTGAGACATAGTTGGAAGCTTATATTACCCTTATACCTAAAGAAGAAATGGACCTACAACAAGTTAAAAATTATAGACCTATCTCATTGTTGAATTCAGATTATAAAATCTTTGCCTCAATTCTGGCAGAAAGAATGAAAAGATACTTAAATGAATTTATTCACACGGATCAAAATGGATTTTTGCCAAAACGACAAATCAAGCAAAATGTGAGAATAATTTTAGATACTTTGGAGTATTATGAAGCACACCCTGAAAAACAGATGGCACTGATGTTTTTAGATGCCCAAAAAGCATTCGACAATGTGAACTGGCAGTTTATGATATTGCAAATGATGCAAATGGGCTTTGGAAAAAACTTTATACAGGCTATTGAGACAATATATAATAATCAAACAGCGAAGATATTGGTAAATGGAGAGTTGACAGAATCTATAGGGATAAGAAAAGGAACTAGACAAGGTTGCCCTCTGTCGCCCCTGCTGTTTGTTTTAACACTAGAAGTACTGAATAGAGCTATCAGAGAAGATGAAGAAATAAAAGGAATGAAAATTAAAAAAGAAGAATATAAACTACAGGCGTTTGCAGATGATTTGGTATTCATACTAGAGGATCCACTTAAATCAGCACCTAAGTTGATAGAACGAATAGAAGAATATGGAATGGTGGCAGGTCTAAAAATTAATAAAGACAAAACAAAGATCCTAACAAAGAATATGTCAGCAAAACGTAAGAAAGATTTAGAAGATTTATTAGAGATACAGATTGCAAATAATGTTAAATATTTGGGAATATATATAACGTCAAGATGCAGTACATTGAAAGAAGATAATTATATAAAACTCAAACAGCAGATAGCGACAGATCTTGAAAGATGGGAAAATATACAACTATCCCTTATTGGCAGAATATCGACAGTTAAGATGAATGTATTACCTAGAATTCTATATTTATTTCAGACAATCCCAATTAGACTTGGGAAAGAGTACTTTGAAGATTTAAATAAAATCACATCAAAATTTATATGGCAGGGCAAAAAGCCAAGAATTAATTTTAAGCTATTACAAGATGCAAGGTCAAGAGAGGGATTTGCACTACCTAATTGGGAATTGTATTATCAAGCTGCAAGTTTGATGTGGGTGAAAGAATGGATAACGTTGAGAAACAATAGATTGTTAATTTTAGAGGGTCATGATTTATTACTAGGATGGCATGCTTTCTTATGGTATAAGGGAACCAAAAAACAAGGATATTTTAGAAGACACTATGTTCGAGAAGCTTTATTTTTAAATTGGGAAAAACTAGAAAACAACATTATATACAAATTCCATTATGGGTATCTACTATTGAAGCTTTTTCATATTCAATAATATATAAGAAGGAACAAACAACTAGATATGGAGAGATTTTAAATGAAAAGGGTGAACTCAAATCGATGCAAACATTACAAGAACAAGGAATAAAAATGAATTGGTTTTCATATTTGCAAATACAATCTAGATATGATGAGGATGTTAGGACTGAAGGTATTTATAAAAAACCAACTGAATTAGATAAAATTTTGATGGGTACGAATGAAAAAGTGATTTAAAAACTCTATGGTCATTTATTAGAAGTTAGAATGGAAGAGGAGCAGGTTAAGGAAACAATGATTGCTTGGGGAAAAATTTTGGTTATGGGATAGATTTAGAGAGATGGCAAACACTGTGGGATCAGAATTATAAAATGACAATGTCAACTGCATATAAAGAAAATTTGTATAAGATGTTTTACAGGTGGCACCTATCCCCGAGAAGGATCGCAAGAATGTTTAAGGACAAATCAGATAAGTGTTGGAAATGTCATCAGATACCCGGCTCCTACTATCACATGTGGTGGATTTGCGCTGATGCTAAAAGATATTGGACTAAAATCCACATGTGGTTGGAAAAAATGACACAACAACATATAGACTTGAAACCTGAGATATTCCTGTTGGGAATTGTACCAGAGACACTCAACAAAGAACTGAAATATTTGATTGTTAATGTATTGACAGCTGCTAGAATTGTATTTGCTAAAAATTGGAGAAATGATAAGACACCTACGCAGGAGGAAGTGATTAAGAAGATTTTGGACTGTGCCGAATTAGGGATCAAGAAGAAAAGCAGTTTTATAAGATATGGAATATGTTCTATCAATGGTTAGATAAAAAAGTTTGGTAATATATGGAATACAAAGATAGACAGAACTGTTGAAACAATATAGAGATTATAATATGGTAGAGGATTAATAATAATGATTATAGTTTTTCCTTTTTGTAATATTGAGTATGAATAATGAGGAGAAGGCACTGTGATTTTTGACCGACCGACACACTTGAAATTGATATGGATTTATGTGTTGTATGTTTGTTATGTTTGTTCTTTTGGAAAAATAAAACCTTTAAAAAAGGGGGGGGGGGAAAGCTACTTAGGAGATGATTTTCAAATCTGCTGTTCTATATCCAATATATGCATGTTTGATTAACAATACAGTACCACAAACTAGCCATCTATATTTTTAGCTTAGTATTGTAGAAAGTTAGCACCCACCCCACTCCTAGAAAAATGAAGTATTCTAGGAATATTAAAAAGGCAAAATATTATACCTCCCTGGATGAGAAAAGGAGAAACATGCTCTTGGAAACAGCCCTCACCTTTGTTAATAGCCCCAGAAAGATTGGGCCATCCTATCTACAAGACAAAAGATGTTTAGCTCCAGGGTGATAGGATTATAAGCCATAATAGGAATTACCCAAAGCCCCTTAAATCACCCAGCAAAATTCAACCAAGCCTGGGACTCAAGACAACCTACAAAGTTACCCCTGCATGACCCCATGGGAGTCTGCAAACCAATCAGAATACATTTCTTTCGCAGGAACAGGAAGCAGGTTCAAAGCCCAACAGAGGATATAAACCTCTCTCCCATGTGCTCATTTTTTGCCCAGGACCAAACCGTGTGATCCTGTCCACCTTCCAAGCAGTATCTATGTTTCCAGTGTCTTTCTTCCCACTTGGAACTGTACTCTGATGGACATTTCTTCTAACAGTATGTTGTGTGAAAGCAATCCATAGGGTCAGTTGAAGGTAAAATCTGTCTTGCAAACACAGAAAATAGGAACAAACAAACCATTGATGACCAGCAGCAAGGTGGATGGACTGAGTTACTGCAGCAATGAGTGCATCAGTAGAAGATGTGAAGGAGACAGGCCACTCTAGAGAAGATCTTTGTATGCGGTCATTAAGAATCTACACTGATTTGATGGCATATAATCAAATCATGGAAAAATTGTGAGAAACCATTGTGTGAGCCACAGCTAAACATATTTTTGTTTTGTCTTTTGATAAAAAGGGCCTTGGTGGCTCAGGCTGTTAATTGCCTGCACTTAAGTTCCAGCTGCCTACAACTGCTGTAGGCTCGAATCCCACCAGGCTCAAGGTTGACTCAGCCTTCCATCCTCTCGGGGTAGGTAAATTGAGGACCCAAGATTGTTGGGGGCAATAAGCTGACTTTGTAAAAATGCCGCTTAGTAATAAGCAGGCATATACAATGGAATGAAGGCTATTGCTGAGCACACTGGGTTGTATCCCAAAAATTGTAAGCCGCCCTGAGTCTTCGGAGAAGGGTGGCATATAAATGTAATTTTAAAAAAAAAACTAAATGTTTGATCTACTTTTCTACAATTTCATTTTTCTCTTTGTACTTTACTATGTTAATTTGATCTTCTTTATTGAAGGATCTATGCTATATCTAAACTGATGCTAACAAATAAAAATCTTCATGCTGGCTAGAGGAAGGATTCAAACCCAGCAATGTAAAAGTCAGGCTCAGAAGTGTCTCTCTTGACCTTATTTTGGAATCCTAATACAAATAGGAGATGATGACTCTAGTTCCTCCCCTCCAGTTACATTTCTAGTCCTATTTTTAAGAGATGATAAAATACTCTCATAAACAGCGCAAGGAATGTAACCTACCACAGAGGCAAATTTAGAGCAAGTTCTCCTCTCAAAAGAACTGCCTCTTTGACAAATCACAACTTTGTATATACAACAAATTCCTTCCTGGGCATTAATTTCAGATCTATCAAAAGGGGCATTAATTTGCCCCATATTATTCTTGTGGGATAAACTAATACGAATTTAAAGAGTTTCTATAATGAACAAAGAACATAAACTGTTTTTTTTAGTATAAGACAACCCCAATAAAACCGTCTTAATAAAAGCCATTTTTACAACAATGATTACCTGGCCAGACAGAATAAATTGAGGACTAACTTTATATTTTTAAATACATGGTTTTTTTAATCTTCTGTGCTTTCACTAATTGGGAGGCCAAAGATGGGCAAGAAATCTGAGTAAATTCTACCTTGTTAAAAAAATACCCACTGTATTTAATTTAGGCACCAGTACATTATCAAATACTATGTACATAAAACTAGCTTCTTTGTCCAAATGCTATTGCAAAGAAATAACTTTCACTGCAAAATATAAATGTTATGCTAAAATTAAAGATTCTCATAAGTTAGAATAGCGACTTGCAGTACATTATTATGATCGGTAATCACAGCTATGAACTTGTATTTCTTTAAACTGGGGGGGAGAACAATTATTCAGAAGACTTGCTGCCTTCATCAGTTGCAAACAGTTCTGTTCACAAATCCTTTTGACAGCAATAATACTTTTTCAATTTATAGTTTTGGCCCACTTCCCAACAACATCATCTGAAGCTTAAAATAGAGAGTGGGCGGGAAACTTTGATGTAGACAACCATGCAAGCTGCACTTCTCTAATGCTCTGCTCAGTCATGACAAGGATCTGTTCTCCCCTTCACCCAACCCACATATGTACACATTATCCTTGAAATCAAATCTCTTAGACCCCTTGCAAGACCGCAATCATCTTTTTTGGAAACAGCTGACATTGCTTTGCTTGCACTCATCAACATAATAAAGATGTATGACTTTTCACTGGTGAGAAGTGCATCTTTCAAACACTGATTAGAGGGGTGTTAAAATGTATGACTTGGGACTTTAAAGTTCTAGGCAGTTTCCATCTTGTCCTCAAAGTTTATGCTAACGCTTCTTTGCAATTACCACTTTCAGTTTAACAGGGCTGTTTACACGCTTCTACAAATACATGCCTGTTAGGACTGGAATTATGTAGGTAGCATAGAGAGGCATTGGGCAAAAATAAATAAAATCTCTGCTGGACATAATGGCAATCCCTTGGGATGAAATATTTATTATTTGCCCAACTAGGTAGTTGCATCAAGCTTAGATTCTAAGATGCTAAGATAATAGATTCTGAAAAGCAAGCAGTATCATGGTTACTGCTTAGATGTTAGAAGAAACATCTACTTAGAAGACAACCAAGAAACAGTGTTATAAGCTAGACTGGGAATTATTTTAAAAAATAGCCTGGAAAAGGATGATAGCAAACCATTTTCATATTCTCTTCCAAGAATACTAGAGAATGTCTCCTTAAAACTGCCAGGAGCTGAGTTTCCCCTAAATGATACTTTTTCTTTTCTTTGATTATTATTTATATAATAACCTTGTGAAGATATTCAATGTACTTACCCTTCCATAAAGAGAGTAGGAACAATCACACATAACAATATAAAAGCTTGTTAAACTATTGATTCCATGATAATATTCATATTTCCAGCTTCCTAAGTTGTTATACAACATAAAGACTTATTCGTATTCTGATTCAGAGCAGTCCAGGCAATAATTCTGAGTAAGTGAAAGATGGATGATGATTTACCAGTTCTTAACTAGTCTCATAAAGTATAGGAAATAGTCTTTACAAAGCATTTAACTCAACAAGGAATTGTTCTGTGCAGATTCAGAGGGAGGACAAGAAATGGAAAATAGGCGGCTGAAAATAGGGTCATACAAGAGCAAATGTATTCCATAAGAACTGAAAATACAATTTGGTATCTGAAAGGGTTTTGTCAAAAAATGTGCTCAAGGTGTAGAAAGGATGACAAAATTCAAGTAGATGAGTCAAGGCAGAAAGACCTAGGTACAACATATATAGTGAGTTCTTACAAACATAGCTTCCAGCAATTTCTTAGACTCTGATGTACTTTTTAAAATTCCAACCAGCTCCTTCTAGATTCAACCAATATTTATTATTGCTTCTGCGTAATTGTGGTGCTACATGAAAGCTCTTTTCTCTGAAGTACGCACCCTATAATCTACAGTTCTTTGCCCCTTAATGTAGCAAATGTGGGTTCAGAACTATGAGGTCAGTTCATGAGCAGGGATTAGATCTGTAGACCTGGAAGGGTTTGGATCGCTTCCAGCCTCTGATCTTTGTATTCTAAAGTTCACTGTTCTTAGCCATGGTCACTTCTGCTCCAAAGAGCAATCCAGGACAGCTCTGACAATAGTAGGTTGTATCACCTATGAAATTTTGATGAAACCCATTACATATACACCAAACATTGCTCTCTTGTCTCCCATCCATATATTTTTCTGGTGAGATCACTTCAATAGTTCTTCATAATTTTCTCACTTTATTAGAATGCCTGTTTCTTCATCATTTTGTTGATGAGAAATGGATACAGAATTTGAGTATTCCCACAAATGAACTTCAGGAAAAAGGGAATTGAGTAATTCTGTAGGGCAATTATATTTGACCCTTTGCTTTTAAGTTATGCCTGCTTTCTGTATATTCCATTTTTCTAATGGTTTTCCTTAATTAAGCAAAAAACAATAACTGTTCTTTTGGAAAGTAATGTTGCCAAATGTTAGTATAAATAAAGGCAATTCTGAATGGGAATAATTCTGACTTAAGGACATAAAGCTATTTTCCAAATACAGTTCAAGTAGAAACTGGTATAGCCCTAATGCAAGAAGATAAACATTAAATTCAACAATTGCAAGAAGTCAAAAGTGATTTCGAAGATTAGCTGTAGGAAATTGCAGGTGGGACTAATTTAAGAAATTCATGACATGAAAGATCACCTTATGAGCCTGAGTTATAAGTGAAGACTGGACAAAATGGATGGACTCTACTCAAAATGCAACAGACCCATATGTGATGGACATGCGCAAAAAACTAAAAAATATTGGACATACTTGGTTGGAAAAAATTATAAAGCAGCATATAGACTTGAAAACAGAAATATTTTTACTGGGCACACTGCTGGAAAAATATGATAAAAGGACTATGTATTTGATTTTACATGTACTAACTGCAGCCAGAATTGTATTTGCACACCATGGAAGAACGATGAGATCCCAACAAATGGGAGTGTAATTAAGGAAATATTAGAATGTGCAGAAATGGATAGACTAACACTTACTATTAAGGACAAAGAAGAAACTGAATATTTATTTATTTTAGTTTTATTTATTTATTTTGTCAAGTGATTATAAGATAACAGGTATAAGTATAAACATAGTTATGAATACATGAAATGGATACATATAAGAAAAATAAAAAGAAACAATAGGACAGGGACAGTAGGCACGTTGGTGCACTTATGCACACCCCCTAAATATGTTTTGATATGGGACCTATTTTACCAATGGTTAGATAACAGAGTTAGAAATATGGGGACATAAAAAGGATAAATGTTAAAACGGAGATTTGTTAAAGTAGATAAGTTAAATATTATTGTTATTATAGTATTAATGTTATTGTGATGAATACGATTGTAAACACTCTGATTACGATTGCCTAAAAACAATTGTACCCAGACTACAAACTGTTTGATTGAAATTGAATTTTTATATGTTATACAAATAAAATAAATAAAACATGGGGGGGAATGCAACAGACCTAGACTACCCAAAAAGAAACTCAACATCTTTTAAGCTGACTTCTGCAGAAAACCAAACATAATGAGATGCATATAATCTCTAAAAGATTATTTCAAATAAGAATGTGTGACTTTTTTCAAGCAGGCAATTGGACAGGTAGTCTTGACTTACAACCACAATGGGACCAGAATTTTAGTTGGTAAGCAAGGCAGTTGCTTTTTTTTGCCATTCTTAAATAAATCATTCGGTTGTTAAATGAATTATGCAGTCATTAAGTGAGTCCAGCTTCCCCCATTGACTTTGCTTGACAGAAGGTTGTAAAAGGTGATCACATGACCCTGGAAAACTGCAACCATCATTAATACATGCCAGCTGCCAAGCACCCAAATTTTAATGACATTATCATGGGGATACTGCAATGGTCATAAATGCGAGGACTGTTGTAAGTACCTTTTTCAGTGCAATTGTAACTTTGAATGATGGCTAAACAAACGGTTGTAAGAAAAGGACTATCTACACTTGTCTTTCAGTCAAAGTTGCAATAATTAGTACAAACAGGTCAAAAGTTATAATTACTCCCTTTTTGGCAGGAATTTTTGCAGCGACTTTCAGCGCACTCAAATATTCTAGAGCCAAATAATTCCAGTTTAAAATATTCTAGGATATTTATATTAAGAGGTAATAAGTGCACCATCGTGCCTCCCATCCCTGTCCTATTGTCCCATTTGTACCTATTTCCTGTATTCTTACTCATGTTTATACTTATCCCTTTTATCTTGTAAGTGATTGACAAATAAAATAAAATAATAAATAAATAAATAAATAATAAACAAACAAACAAACAAGAGAGTCAGTGATGTTTTGGGAAAACCCAGTCTACTTGGAACTCTGAAACCTCATGGTTAACTCTGGTTGAGTCCAGGGGTGGGATTCAAATTTCTTAACTATCTGTTCTGTGGGTGTGGCTTATTTTATGGGTGTAGCTTGCTGGCTGGGCATGGCTTGGTGGTCATGTGACTGTGTGGGCGCGACCAACTCAATGTCACTCAGGTCAAGGAGTGCTTCCCTAGCCCCTCCCAGCCATTCCTTGTCACACCCAGCCTCAATTTTATAGTTCTGTAAAAATGTTGTTCACCATTTTTTGACTTTATTATCTACGTACTATAGATGTACTTTCATGGACCACTGAAAGGAGGAAATGGCTCACATGCTTTGCTCAAGAGTGTGATAGGCAACAGGCTTTTAAGGGGCTGCCAGAAAGAGGGGAGAAATGTATTTTCCATAGCACCAGAAGACAAACAAGAAGCAATGGATGGAAACTGAACAAAGAAAGAAACAACCTAAAACTAAGGAGAAACTTCCTGACAGTGAGAACAATTAACCAGTGGAACTGCTTGCTACCAGAAGTTCTGGGTGCTCAATCACTGGAAGTTTTTAAGGAAAGATTGAACAGTTGTTTCTCTGAAATAGTATAGGGTTCCCCCCAAGGTCCCTTCTAAGTGTTACTCTGTTATTCTGACACCTTTCCCAGGACCTCTACTCAGAGTTTGACATCCTCCATTTTCCTGCCTGAGCAGGGGGGTTGGACTAGAAGACCCCCATAGTCCCTTTCAACTCCGTTAAACACACATGTATTTATGCTCTGGACTACAGACATGTAAGCCCTGAAAAATACCTGGGCAAAAGAAAGGTAGTAAAATCACTCTAGGTATAGGGACAGTGCAAATATTAATATATGATAAATAATGGTACAATTAAAAATAATAGCACAGACTTTTCTCTCTTCCCCCCTCCTTCCTATTTTTTCTTTCTTTCTCTTTCTCTCCCTTCCTTCCTCTCCCTCTTTCTTTTTTGCTCTTTCTCTCTCCCTTTTTCTTTCTTTCTTTCTTTCTTTCTCTCCCTTCCTCTCTCTCTCTCTCTCTCTCTCTCTCACACACACACACACCCTTCTAACCCTGCTATTATGATTTTGTAAGGACCTCCTGCTGGAGCAGGAGGTTGGACTAGAAGATGACCTCTGAGATCCCTTTCAGCCCTAGTTTGCTATGCTGTTTCAGAGTCTTCTGAAGCCAGGGTTTGTGTCTTTCCTTCCTCTCCTTTTTTTCTCCCTCCCTCCCTCCATGTATCTATCCATCCATATAATTCACTTTCTCCTCCTTCCCTTTTTTCTTTCTTTGTCCCTTCCTTCCATCTCTCCCTTTCTTTGTCTATCCCTTTTCTTCCTTTCGCTTCCTTCCTCTTTTCTCTCTTTTCTTTCTTCTCTCTCTCTCTTTCCCTCTCTCATTCCCTCTTTTTCTCTTTCCCTCTCTCTCTCTCTATGGCTCTCCCTCCCCCCTTATTTCTCTGTGTGTGTCTCTCTCACTGCCCCTCTCCCTATCTTCCCCTCTCTCCTCCCCTCTGTTTGTGTGTGTCTGTCTGTCTCTGTCTCTCTCTCAAAGACATGGCTAGGCCAAGCCAGCAAGCTCTCCTTGGCGCTCTTCGCTACTTCTTTCATTTCTTCTTTTTGGAATCCAGACTGGCTGAACAACAATCGCCAGCCGCAGTGGAAGTGTCCCTTTGGGTGACCCTCCTCCTCCTCCTCTCGTGACCAGCGGCTGTGGTGCAGGGTTGCACATGCACAGGGAAATGCTCCTCAAGCGAGCAGCCATCCACCTGTGCCCAGTTTCTCTGTGCTTTGGCACTCACGGCTTCTTTGTGGCTGGGGGAGAAAGAGAACGTTTCCTTCTCTCCCGGCCAGCACGGCCATGGCCTCGCAGTGGAGGGGCAGCTAGCTAGCTAGGTCGCGGTGAAGCAAGCCAGGCAAGCCCGGGGACGGGGAGAGGAGACAGTGCAGTGGCTTAAGCTGGCCCAGGAGTTGACTCGACCAGGGCTTGCTTGTATGCTCACTCACCCAGGATGATCAGGGCTGCAGTGGAAAGCAGGCAGCAATGGCGGGGAAAGACAGGTTAGCAATGGCGGGCAAGATGAGGAATAACTGGGCAGGGTGGGGAGTGGGTGGGCAGGAAGTAACGGGGTCAGCCTGGGGCGCGATTTACTAGTTCTCTGAACTGCGCAGAATCATAACAACCGGTTCTACTGAACCGGTCCAAACCAGTAGAATCTCACCCCTGATTGAGTCTCAGAGCAGTGCTAAGCTCAACTTACTTCACAGCCTTGTTGTGAGAAAAACAACAGAAGGAATTTGAATACCATCTTAAACTCTTGATTTAAAGGCAGGATATAAATAAAATAAATAAAATTTAGCTGCATTCTTACAACATTCTAAACCAGACAGCATAGCTTACACAACACAGCACAGATTTATGAAGCAAGCCAAACCAAACCAAGCATGTTGTATCAAGCAGATCAATAATTGTGAAGGTTATTGTGGGATGCAAATTTTAAGAAAGGGCATAGGTGGGCGGTTTGGGGTTAGCACTGTTCTGCAGCATATGGAAGGCAATGCAATATAATGCATTAGAAAACTTGAGCCAGTATCTCCTGCACCAAACTTTATGGTGGCTACATGAAACTTAAATTATAATAATAATTATAATGATAAGAAACAGGCAGGCACCTGCTAGTAACACCCAGACTTAACAACTATCAATAAGAATGCAGACAGCAGAACAGAAGAGAAAGACTGGGAGAAGATAACAAAATATAAAGAGCTGTGAACAGAAATAAAACAGTGGCAAAAGAAAACAAAGATAGTAATTGGTACCTTGGAAGTAGTCCCAAAACAACTAGATCAGTGCTTGAAAACCATCAGCATTGATAAAACGCCAAACTGCAAAAGGCAGCTTTATTCACAACTGCTTATGCCTTGCGAAGTTGCGATGATGCTTCTAATGCCATCAGATATCCACACCTGCCTATTCCAGGGCCTGGGAAGGACTCCATAGGTGGATAAAAATGCCAAATCCACTGCAAACATCTGGCTGACTGTGCGACAAAGTATAACAATAATGGACACTCTAGACTTGGGGAAACACTAGTTATCACGCTTATCCCTAGCATGGTCTTGAAAAAATGTATAAGAACAGGACAAGAAGACAAAACAACTATTCCCTCTTCTGACTGTGCTAAATGTATATTCTGATTACAAAAATTCAAAATACCTAATGGAAGCTACAATCATTATATACAAATAGTCTGATCTGGTTCTAATGTGTTTCAGAGCCTGATATAAAATAAAAATTCTCATAACTGACCGGTAGAAGGACTGGATCTCCATGCTAATTATTTTGTGAGTAAATGATAGAAAATTTGGAATGCATAATTAAGCAGCTAGGGTTATGGGGAACCTCATATTATCTAGGATAGTTGAAAGTCCAAATAGCTGGAAAGAATTTACTGAAAGTAAATGAAGGAGTGAAAAACAGAAAATCTTTGCAAGTAAATAATACATAGAAGGTTGAAATATCCTATTGTAAACTCACAAGTATTGCTTGATCTCAGAGAAACTCCATTTCTTTGTTTAAAACATTTTAACTCTGCTCTTCAGCTGAAAAATTCTCCCAGAGCTCATGCAAAGATTAATAATAAGACAGTATCCTGCCCTCAGGCTTACAATCTAAAGGACACGACAGAATTGAAAAGAGATCTGTGTTGTGTTGGCGTACTCAATGAAAACATTGACTCGGTGTGAGACAGCTGTGAAAAGGGCATGCTTCATGCCAGGGGTTACTGAGAAAGCAGAAAAAATAAAGCTGGTAGTATTATAATAACCTCTGGTGCAGCGCACATTTGTAATATTGCATACAATCCTGTTCCCTATCTCAAGAAAAGACAATAATGGAGATAGAAAAAGAACAAAACACAGCACCCCAAAGAGTGAAGAAAACATTCATTTAGTAAAGTGCTTTTGATGCATTTCCCTTGTGGAAATAGCCATTATTTAGATTGCTTTTAAAAAGATGACCATTAGTTAGATGGCTTTTTAAAGATATGTTCTTGGGGAATTTTCTCTATCAATTATTATTTAGTCATAACAGCAAGGGGATATTTATGTACGGAGGCAGCATTCAGAATGAAAAGATTCTGCATTTTATTCATCCTGTGAGCTTCATGAAGACATGTGGCTGACCACAACAGAAAACAAGACAATGAACAAAATACAAATGTAATTTGCTCTGTAGTTCATCGTATGTTTTCAGTCAATAAGAATACATTTGCAGTCATAAGGATTAAGAGACTTTATCTACCTGTAATACAATTAGAATCAATTTAATCAAAACGCTTGAAAACCTTTGAAGATTGCACCTAAGATTTTTGAGTGCACTATCATTAGGATTTGCAAGCTTATTTGAAGTTGATGGAAATACCAGTTATAATCATTCTGTCATCCATTCCAACAGTGGGGAAGCAAATATGCATTAATCTTGATTCAGCACACATCTGAGTTCCCACCTAGTTTTTTTCAATGATTTGTTATGAACTGGGTCAGTGAGAACTCAATAACAACAGGATTGGAACTTTTTCTTTTCTTACAAAGAAAGCAGTACACTTAAGGGAAATGATATTGAGCAGGGGTGGGATCCGACCGTTCTAACTACCGGTTCGGTGATTTTATGTTTTGCACGCGCTTGCGCACCTGACACACACTGTGCGCATGTGTGTATCATCGTCAGCTAGCTGCCTGGACAGCTGAGCAGCGCTGCGCGTGGGTGCGCAGCGGTTGAAAAATCACTTTTTCCAGCTTTTTCAACCGCAGCTGTGTCACGCAATGCAGCTGCGGTTGAAAAAGCAGGAAATAAAGGTCAGGTAAGAGCCCGGACAGGCGGGTGGGCCAAAACAGCAGCAGACTTAGAACCGGTTCTATGTATGCTCTCTGTCTGCTGCTCTTCAGAGCTACCAGTTCTACAGAGGTGGACAGAACCAGTAGAATCTCACCCCTGATATTGAGATTATTTCATAAATTAAAATATAAAGGCAGAAGAAACAGCAGAGGCATGTTATTCTAAAATGTACTCTCTTTATCTACTTTTTAAATAAAAATAAATGTTCAAACTGCTGTTAATTGCAGATTTCAGCCGATACAAACAATACATCACAGGGCATTTTCATAAATTGAACAAAATACTTTTGTTTGATTTAAAAATGAAATATAATTAATAAAACCCTATCTTACATAAAAACCAAAATTAATGAGTCACGTAAAAAACAGTAATTCCCTGTTTGCAGTTCTTCACAACATCCCACAACTTCACATGTCTGTATGCAAGTTCTCATCACTCACATGTATGCATAGCCCATTCAAAGCTTTCGACTGTTCCTTTATGTAGCATTCATTTCAAATTTCTGTCCTACATGTAGCACTTAATCCTGAATTTAGCAATATTCTGCTTAGATGACAGTCCTACTATAGTTGATGATGCAATTTTTGTTCCTATCTCCTCTTCTTCCAGGCTCAAAAAACTGCCTGCAGTCTCTTCTTGCCCTAACATACATTCATTCTGTCAGAGTTCTTTATTAAATTAGAAGTTTCTAATTCAAACTCCTTGGGATTCAGGCAAATCTCTCACTGCTTTCCCTCCCTCAGACGTCATCTTCCTCATAAGACACTGTCTACCTCTCAAATACAATTCATTACAGAAATCTCATCTGAAGTATGAACTTTGGGTTTGAATCCTTGTTAGTCATACAAAGGCTTGGATCAGTGTATGCTGTCAAATTCTGGAATGCTCATGTAGATTTTGGAATCTGCACTCTCAAAATGTATTATGGATGAGGAGGGAAGGCAAGAAAAGATGGACCAACCGTTTTTTTAAATTATTGTTATTGTTATTAATTCGACTTATATGCCGCCCCCTCTCCCGAAGGACTCGGGGCGGCTCACAGCTAAAATACAATACTAACAATAAATTATGTAAAACTATATTAAACAAATTGTAAGCCGAATTAACATTAAAACCCACATTAAAATTAAAATAAACAAGCCCCAAAGAGTCAGCACAGCCCAGATTGTAAAAACAGCCATCTTAGTCCTTTTTAAACTGCAATCATAAATGTGTGTGACTCTTGCTCTGACCAGATGGAAGTGAAGCTGGCTTTCTGGGTTTCAGTTCCTGTGTTTTCGTCACAGTGATGACTTGATCTTTTATCTGCACGGTATCAGTTGGTAGATTCCCCTGATTCTTCATCCAAGCCAGTAAAACAAACATCGTTCCTGCATTTGTTCAGGTTGCTTCATGAATCCCCATTGTATTGATTCCCCCTTTAAACTGAAAGCTTCCCACCTGATTTCTCCACCAGTGAATCAATTAAAAAAAAAACAATAGCATTTTACCATTCTTCTTGCCACTTGGGGCAGAAAACTGGCATGATTCTTGCCAATTTCACTGGATTAAAAAAAAGTAAATCCTTTCATTGTTCCTTAAGGAAGGAAGGAAGGAAGGAAGGAAGGATCAAAGCATTGCTATTATTTCTGTAATTTGTGCTATAAATGGTATCTCACAGAACTCCTGTTAATTTTTCCAATTTAAAAAGAAAGAAAAAGGAAAGGCTCACATTTTAAATCAATGACCTTCTTTGTGTCCAAGTAGAGTAGAGAAATGAAATTAAGTGTATCAGATTCCTCTTGAACCAGCCCAAGTATAAAAACACTATTTTTGATATGCAGTAAGAAAAGACAAGTGGTGGCTGCCTTTTGGCAGGCTGAAGGTGAGAAGAGGATGATGTTCTGTTCATGCACTCAGAAAATGGCTAGTAGCTGATACTCTTGTGGGGGCAATCTAGTCAGATGGATCAGCTCTTATTTTTAAATATCAGACAATTACTACTACAATCATGCTAGGAGTATCAAAGCGCTCCTGGGTTGAAAGGACTGAACAGTGACATCACCATTGCCCAGGACACCCAGTTGGAGGCTCCTTTCATGTCCCCGTTAAGTTGTCCACTGAAGTAGTACCCAACTATCTACTCACAGTTGTCCACTTTTGAATTGCTGGGTCAGCAGGAGCTGGAGTGTGTGATAGGAGCTTAGCCTGTCCCGTGGCAGGTCTCAAATGTGAACCTGCTGTTCATCAGCCCAGCATCCTAATCTCATGAGCCACAGTACTCCCACAAATATTTTTTCATACAATTTAGAGCAGTGATGCTCAATCTAAGTAACTTTAAGATGCATGGACTGGCTGGGGAGCTCACCCATCTTACAATTGCCAAGGAGCAATTATTTAAAGCATACCACCTCCACGTAAGCTAACAGTAAAAATAAAATCACTACCTTTAAGCTATCACAGATGCCTTGATCCTCTTTTCTTTTTACAAGATTACCTGTATTTAACTCTTCTCCTCCTTTCTTGCATGAGAGAAAAGATGGTCGGCTATCAGGCAGCTTTTACTTGATTGAAATGAGTGAACTACCTGCAGCTATTTGCAAATATGACCTTAGTAAATGCAGGACAATGGAGCAAAACAGGACCCGAAACAAGCTTTAAAGTCCTTGGTAAATCTGAGCTTCATCACCTCATTCATCCCAAATCAAGATAGAAGAAAATATGCTTGAATACAGAAGGATACAGGAAACCCCTTCCAAGAGATTCTCTGTTAGTGCCTGATTTGATAATTGGTTGTAAAGAAAACAAGTTTTGTCCTGCTGCGTCTCCATTAACGTTCTCAGCTGGCATCATTTGTTGGCACCTACATTAAAAAGGCACTCATTTCCCAATGGAACAGTAAAACAACTCGTGCCAAGTTCTCTTTTCTCTTTCAGGATACTGATACACTGGGTTGGTTTTTTTTAGAAATATAGTTCAATGCTTGTGCTATTAATACCAACATTTCCAGACATCATGTTAGCTGGGTAGAAGAGAAAGATGAATTGGGAAGAAAAGGAAGTATATAGCTACTGATTAATCATTATTCTCAAATTACCTGCCAAGTGTAGAAAGCATATTTGGAATAGCAATATATACAGGTATTCCCCAGCTTATGACCATTGCACATCACCATGTGCAATGATGTAATTTATATCCAGAAGCTTGACAACTGATTCAGTCCCGGGGTCATGGGATCACCTTTTACAACCTTCTGACAAGCAGAGCCTTGGTGGTGCAGGCTGTTAAATGCCTAGCACTTAATTCCAGCTACCTGCAATTAGTGCAAGCTCGAATCCCACCAGGTTGACTCAGCCTTCCATCCACTCGGGGTAGGTAAACTGAGGACCCAAGATTGTTGGGGGCAATACGCTGACCTTGTAAAAATGCCGCTTAGTAATAAGCAGGCATATACAATGGAATGAAGGCTATTGCTGAGCGCATTGGGTTGCTCAAAATTGTAAGCCGCCTGAGTCTCCGGAGAAGGGCGGCATATAAATATGAATTTTTAAAAAAAGTCAATGGGGAAACCAGATTCACTTAATACCCCTCAATTGTTCCATTATTTAACTGACAAAATAAGACACAGTGCTGAAAGTGAAATAAAAAGAAAAATTAAAAATTTAAGTGTTTCTCCCAGACCATAAACCAGGCCACAATCCACAGCTATATTACATTTTTTTAATATTTATTTTAACACTAAATAACAATAAAGCAATGTAAGTAAATTATTTACTTATTCTGAGAACAATAGAAAAAATGCAATACTTTTTAATACACTTTTTAATGAAATTGTTTATTTATTTATTTATTTATTATTTGAACTTATATGCCCCATCTCAAGACTGGGCGGCTTACAACTAAAAAGCAAAGAACAATAAATACATTAAAAAACAATTAAATCAGAATTATAAGCCCAAATATGTATAAAATGAATTAAAAATTTAAAAATAACCCTCCCCAAAGGGTCACAGCCCGGGTTGGTCAAATAACCAGGTCTTCAACTCGCGGCGAAGGTCGGAGGTCAGGGGCCAGGCGGAGCTCCAAAGGCAGTTGATTCCAGAGGTCAGGGGCAGCAACAGAAAAGGCTCGTCGTCGAGGAACCGCCAGCCGGCATTGGCCCACCGACGAACCCCGAGGAGTCCCTGCCTATGAGCTCGAACAGGGCGATCGGTATTTGACATTGGAAGAAGGCGCCCCTTAAATATTGAGGACCCATGTCGTGAAGGACTTTGTATGTTAACACTAAAACCTTGAATCTCACCCGAGCTAACCGGCAACCAATGCAGGCCGCGCAGGAGGGGGGTCACATGGGAGAACCGGTAATTCCCATCACCACCCGCGCCGATTTTGCACCAGCTGCAATCTCCGGATGGTATGCAAGGGCAGTCCCAAATAGAGAGCGTTGCAGTAGTCAAGCCTGGAGGCAACAAGGGCATGAGTGATCGTCGCAGGGCGCCCCGATCCAGAAAAGGGCGAAGCTGACGAACAAGACGGAGCTGGGCAAAGGCCCCCCTGGCAACGGCCCCCACCTGCTCCTCCAACCGAGCCGTACATCCAGGAGGACCCCAGATTCAGCCCCTATCCACAGGGGCAGCACCTCTCCCCTATGGCCAAAGATGGATAATCTTGACTGGGTCGGGATGCCGGTATGCACAGCCACTCAGTCTTGTTCATGTATTTAAGAAGTGGGCAGGGCATTCATCAGTTATACCTACCATAGTGACTTGTTTTATTCCCTCTCCCTAGGCATTTCTGCCTCACAGGATTGTTAAAAGGGTAAATTAAATTATGCTTTCTGTGCATAACTGGGGAAATATATTCTATATACAAACAGCTTTAAATCAATCTTCTGTTGGCAATGTATAATGGGAGACATTAACCCATCTAGCATGCTTGGATGCATAGCCCCAATACATCTGAAAGGCCCAGGAGTATGGGAACGCGTTTGATGTCAGAGGTGTATAACCCATTATTGCACAGAAATCCATGCAACATAGCTTCCTCTCCGAAACCAATGGCTTAAATTCAGAGGCCAAAAGATTGGCTGAATGAAGATTCTTCCCCAGCAGCAAAAGCAGAGTGCCTTGTGCTGAGCAGGAGAAATGGTACATAGCATTTCTCGTATAGGATTTACAGGTTGAAGGATCAGGGGAACAAACCCTTCTTTCATCTGTATAAGTCTAGCATTCCTTTATGTCATTGAATATTTAGAGTCATGCCTAATTTTTAACTCATTAAGAAGCTTTGGGGTTTGGGAACCCAGTGCCCTCCTTCCTATTTCGGAAATATTACACACCGTAAGGAGCAACCCTTATTTCTCCCGACTAGCTTCTCACTCTGGATCAAATCCAGCCTAAGGGTAATTGTGCCAAGAATGCTTAGGCTAGTTGACAGGCTGCTGCCCTTGATGGTTAGAAAAGAAAGAGAATAACTAAAGTGTGATAATTTGTTCTAAGTGGGACATGAAGTGTTCAGCATAAGGTGCAGAGCAATGCTAAGCACTGAGAGACAAACAAGATGAACTGAGAGACTGACAAAATGTGTAATGAAAAGTCAGGCGCTTAAGGCTTGTTTGTTAATATAAAAATCAATTGTTTGTAATCATAAAATGCCAATGGCAGCCTCACTCAATCCCTCAAAGGGCTCTTCTGGAGCTTAACTCAGTCAGTGCTTCTGATTAAAAGGGGTAATTGTAAATTGAACATCGCTCAACAGCCTTCAAATTGCACTTTTCAAGCCATCTGGAGTTTAAAAAGCGACTTTTCCTTCACCTCCCCTTCCTAGCACAGTTCTAACGCAATTAGCATTCCATGGGCATGTCTATGAATCACACATGTAATGCTACCTTAAATTCTAGTTGAGCCAAAAGCAAAGGTGAGCACCTTATTAGTACTGACTCAACTGAATATTTTCACTCACACTCACGGGTAACCACAAGCCATTTTAACAAATGTCAAAAGGGGTGTTGGTCCTACCTGAACGCTTCTTCTCGGGGAGCTGAAGGGAGAATCCAGGATGGGTAGTCTCTAGTCTCCTAGCTCTGCAGACCGAGTTGAAAAACTGAGGACACACCCCCTAGTAACGGTCCCCAGTTCTGAACGATGTCAAAGCGAATTCAGCTGCTCCTTGTCCTCAAACTGATAGCTTATTTGATACTTCGAAAAAAGGACATTTCCTCCCTACTCCGACCTGACATAATACAGGGTGGGACTGGATTCTCCCTTCAGCTCTCCGAGAAGAAGCATTCAGGTAGGACCAACGGCCCATCTCCACTGAGCCAAAGGGAGAATCCAGGATGGGACATACCAAAGCTGGCTGATGGCTGTCCTACAGGTGGGATCTGAATTGGTCAGAGGTCCCCACTTCAACATGAACACCCTGTAGGACTTGTCGTCCAAAGGACGCCTCTGCTGAGGGAAAGGAGTCAATTTTGTAATTGTCTTATGAATGGGGTCACAGGTGACCAAGTCACAGCTCTACAAATGTCCAGAACCGATGCCTGTGTTGCCCAGGCTGCGGTGGTCGCTGCACTTCTGGTTGAGTGCGCAGTGATTCTCCTGCGTACAGGAAGTGTCTGTAACTCATAGGCCTTCACAATGCAGGCTCTGAGCCAGCGACCCACAGTGGAAGGTGTCATCCTGCGCCCCAAAGTTTACGGCTGAAAGGAAATGAACAGGGTTTCAGTGCTCCTAAGAGAAGAGGTTCTTTTAATGTAAATACAGAGGGCCCTCCTAACGTCCAAGGTGTGCCATTTTCTTTCCAGTGCATGGGTAGGCTCTGGACAGAAGTTAGGCAAAATCAACTCCTGAGAATGATGGAATAAGGAGTTCACCTTGGGCAGAAAGGTAGGGTCCAACCGCAGAACCACCCTGTCTGCATGGAATACACATAGATCCTTCCTGATGGATAAGGCTGCCAATTCCGAGATACGCCTGGCTGAGGTAATGGCCACTAAGAATGCCACCTTGCACATGAGTAGGCGAAAGCTGATTTTACCCAAGGGTTCAAATGGGGAAGAAGTAGCGCCTGTAGGACCTTAGGCAAATCCCAGGTGGGGTAGCGGTGGACCACCAGTGGCCTCAAATTCGTGGCTCCCCTAAGGAAGGCTTTCACTCTAGGGTGTTGGGCCAGAGTAGTAGAGTCCTTGACCGAAATCACCGAGGCCAAGGCAGCCACCTGTCTCTTCAAGGTATTTGGGACGAGACCTCTGTCTAACCCGTCCTGCAGGAACTCCAACACATTTGCAACAGAAACAACAGTGGGTTTCAATTGGTGACTAGCGAACCAACTGCAGAAAATCTTCCACGTTGCATTATATATCCTGGTCGTGGAAGGTCTTCTGGCCGCCTGGATGGTCTGAATGACCCTTCTGGAAAACTTCTCCCATTTCAGGATCCCCTGCTCAAGCGCCAGATGGTCAACTGAAACCAAGCTGGATCTGGGTGCTCTATTGAGCCCTGGCTGAGGGAGATCTTGTGCAAGGGAATTCTCCAGGGTCTGGCGACTGACAGGCCCACCAGGTCAGCGAACCAAGGGAGCCTGGGCCAGTAAGGGACTACCAACAGAACTTCTGCTCTCTCTATCAGTACCTTCCTGATTGCCCCCAGAATCAGGGGAAGGGGGGAAGGTGTACAATATTCCCTGGGACCACCTGCACTGGAGAGCGTTGACCCCTTCCACTCCCTGTGCAGGGAATCGTGCAATTCTGTGTGTTCTCTGGCGATGCAAGGAGATCCAGAATCGGATGGCAGCTGCCTCATCTCCTGGAACAGACTGGGATGCAGTCGCCATTCCGACTGGTCGACCGTGGCTCTGCTCAACCAGCCTGTCTGCACGTTGGACACTCCTGAGATGTCTTCTGCTTGTAGGGACAACAGGTGTCTCTCCGCCCACCTGCACAATTGAATCGCCTCCTGCATTAGGCATCTGGAGTGGGTGCCCCCCTGCTGATTTATGTGGGCCTTGGTAGCCCCATTGTCCGTGAGAAGAACCTGTCTCCCCACCACCTCCTGCCTTAGATCCTTGAGCGCTAAGTGGGCAGTCCTGAGCTCTAGCCAATTTATGTTGTGGGCGAACTCCTCTCGTGACCACCTACCCTGGGTGACCAGGACTCCCAAGTGGACCCCCCCAACCATACAGACTGGCGTCGGTGGTGATGGTAATCCTCTGGGGCTCCCTGTATAGGCATCCCTGATCCATGGCTTGGGACTGCCACCAATGGAGAGAACGAAAAACAGGCAAGGGGACACAAACCCTCCTTGGTGAGTCGCCCCTGCCCGCCCACTGGAAAGGGAGCAGGAACCACTGCAGGGTTTGGGAATGGAAGCAGACCCATGGGACGATCCCAATGCACGATATCATCTTGCCGAGAAGTTGAGACAGCAAGATGATAGGCGCCTCTCTGGAAGACAAGATCAGCGACGTGACTTCCCTGATACTGTCTCGACGCTCCTGTGAGAGAAAAACCTGGCCGGCCAAGGTGTCTATGATAGCCCGCAAATGCAAGAGTCGAGTCGATGAAACTAGGTGGCATTTGTCCAGGTTTATCAAGAACCTGTGCTCTCAAAGAATCCTGATTGTCAACATCAGATCCTTCTCCGCCTGGGGTCAGGAAGAGGATGCTATCAGGATGTTGTCCAAATAGCATTGGATCCTTATGGGTAAGGATCTGAGGTATGCCGCTATAGCTGCCAGGAGCTTGGTAAAAGTCCATGGGGCTGATGACAGGCCGAACGAGAGAGCCCTGTATTGAAAATGGCAGCCGCCATAGCAAAACCTCAGGAACTGACAGTGGTTGGGGTGTATGGGCACATGGAGGTAGGCCTCCGTCAAGTCTACCAAAAAATCTCTCTCCCGCAGTCCCTCTAGAATGGAGTGGAGGGAGTGCATCTTGAACCTTCGGTAGATTAGATATCTGTTGAGCCCTTTCAGGTTGAGGATTGCTCGCCACCCCCCTGAGGCCTTTGGAATCACAAACAACATTGAGTAAAACCCCTGTCTCTCCTGGTCTGTCGGAACCAGCTGGATGGCCCAAATGTCCAGCAGATGGTAGATTGCAGATTCCATGAGATCCCTCTTTGAGGGGTCCCTGGAGACAGGGCAGCACACAAAGGTTCTTGGGGGGGGGAGGAAAGAAACTCCAGAGAGAGACCCAACCATAAGGTTGACAGGATCCAAGCGTCCGTTGTGGTCTGTTCCCACCTCTGCCAGAACAGTCCAGATGGCCCCCTATGGGAGATGAGGCTCGGGCATCACTTGTTGTGCCTAAAGGGTCTGTTGGAACCCCTAAAGGACCTTCTGCCATCTTGCCTCTGACGCCCTCTGGCGGCAAAGGCCTGTCTATCTGCCTGAGACGAGGATCTCTGGAAGAAGGGCCTACTTTGACAGGGAAAGCCTGCCCCAACTTCCCCCTGTTAAGAGCTTCCTGTAGTAGGGCGGAGACCTGTAATCAAAGTGCCGCCCCTGGGAGGGCAGGATTTTCCACTTGTCCCTGGTTTCTGTCAAAAAGGGATCCAGGGCCTCCCCCAAAAGCCTCTCTCCCTTAAAGGGAGCCGACGCCAGCTCCCATTTAGTTCTGGCGTCCATGTGCCAATTTCTTAGCCAGAGAAGCCTACGTGATGTTATGGAAGAGGCCATGGCTCTGGAAGAAAATTTGGCTGATGAGAGGGTGGCATCAGCGATCAATTGAGCTGCAGCTATAATCTTATTTAGGTCCTGATGCACCCTGAGGTCTTCAGGAGGGATTCTGCCCTGTAGCTGCCTCAGCCACTGCAAAGAGGCCTGAGTAAAAAAAGATGCGGTCGTCGACGATCTGATGGCCCAGGCGTCTGCTTGATGAGCTCTCCCGAGTGCCATCTCCTCCTTCCGGTCCTCCGCCTTTAAAACATCCTCTGCATCAGGTGGGATGACAGATGAAGAAGCTAGGGCTACCACTGGGCCATCTACCTTTGGCACTTCAATAATGTCTAAAAGGTCCTTGTCCACATTAAATAAGGTAGACTGGGACAAGTGTACACCCCAGGGACTCCCACTGCTTTTAATCAGGTTCAAAACATCTGGGCACAGGTACAGCATCCACCACAGATGCTTTCTCAGTGAACAAGTAATCTTCCTGATCCTCTTCCTCTGTGAGAAGGTCCCGAGTGACTGTGTCCTTTATAAGATGAGCTGTGCTCTTAGCCTCAACCAGCAGAGTCTTGAAGAGAGCTGGCTGGAAAAGACGCTTAAAGGAGGGGGGACCTGCTACCTCTGATTTCTCATCCAAAAAATCCCTTTCTGGAAGGCGGTCCCTCTCGGAGCCATAAAATTGGCTTCTTTCTGAAGGGGAAGCTGAATCTCTGAAGTAGATTGGCTGTTCTGCAGAAGCCTGCCCCTGTCCCTGAAGGTTGGTATCCAAATAAGACAGTTGGCTCAGCTGGTTGACCTCTGCCTGCAATTCCTGTCTTATTGTTTGGGAGATCCAGGCTCTCATGAAGGATGACATTTCTTGCATTTGGGTCTCCTCAGGCCGTAAGCCAGCTGCTGTAGGTGTAAATGTGGCTGTAGGCACAGGTCTGGCTCCACTGGAGACTTGGCTTGCAGGTGCTGCAATCAGAATCCCCTGAGGCGGCTCAGAAAAATTCTGAGAGGTCTCTGCCCTGATTTGAAGGTTTCCCTGCAAATCCTGAGTACTTGAGCCACTAGGAGACCAGGTAGTCAAATACTGCCTATCTGCCAGCTGGTCTAGCTGCCTGTCATCTTTTGGAGGCAGAGGACAGACGGCCCTGTTTTCAGCCATCCTGGAGTCTCTCACTGCCTGGTCAAACTGCTTATCTATGGCTTTCTGTCTATGCCTGGCCTGCCTATCCTCAGCCCTAGAGGTCTTTAGGGCTAGAGCCCCAGTTCATCTCTAGCTGCTGCCTCCAGTCCAGCAGACCTGGGCTTAGGTGATCCTTTACAGCCTTCTCTACCCTGCTGAGGAACTGACAATTCTTGATCAGCTCCCCTGGTGGCCATTTTGAGCCCACTAAAATAACTGTCACTTGACAGGGAGAGAAAGGGAAAAGTAGTAAAAGAAAAAATTATTTAGCTGTTCTGCTGTACAGCACAGTACCTGTCCACCACTTCAGTAGGCTAGTGCAACCGATAGTGGTGAGCTCATTCAGTCTGCAATTCAAAGGCTGAGTCAGAGCAAAAAAAGGTGAAAAAACGACTGACTCTTTGAATTGCAGCAAGCCCTGACAAGTCAGAGGCTTGCGAGCCTAGTGCTGGCTGCACCGCAATTATCTGGCAGACTCAAGCGTCTCCCAGCTGCCACGGTGCTCTGGGGACTGGATAGGGGGGTCAGGATTTAATCCCAATGGCCAGAACCCCCTCCAGGGACAATCCTGGAGACAAACTGCAGGATTGTCCCAAAATGTAAGGAATGGCCGGCGCCGCCAAAAAGGGGACAGAAGCGCTTAGCGGCAGTTGCGGCTAGTCCCAGGCAAGGGAAAGTGGATCGGGAGAAGGTGAGTTGAAAAAGACGCCGACTCCTGCCCCCAGCCCGGGCCACACGGGCTCTCAGGGTCACCTCCACCCAAATTTTAATAAAAAACAGAAAAAAACCAGTCCACTAGCAAAGGAAGTTAAAAGGTTAAAATAATCAGCAAAAAACCGCGAACCGGAAAAAAGGCGTGAAAAAATGAAAGTGCTAAACCGGCAAGCCGGCTAGCTGTCAAACCTGATCTAAGCCTCTGAACAAAAGCTGAACATGTGGTCTGAACACGCTGAGACCGAGTAAAGAACTGAGGACAGTTACCAGGGGGTGTGCCCTCAGTTTTTCAACTCAGTCTGCAGAGCTAGGAGACTACAGACTACCCATCCTGGATTCTCCCTTCGGCTCAGTGAAGTGGCAGAGTTTTAACCACCACTGTTTTTGACCACAGCTGATACCATCAAGGTCTGCAAGCAAAAATGTTCGACGGAATACATTCCTAACTTGTTTTGCTCTCACACTTTTTTGTTTTCATATCTTGAAGTGCTGCTATGCAACAACATGGGATGGCAGCAGGAAGCTGTGTGGCAAAACCTGGCCATGGTTACATGATCTCAACCACTATGGACTTCCCGAAAAAAAGGAACTAGAGGAAGCACCAAGCAAGCTTTTTGGAGAGAATCTTAGCAAAAGCTGAAAATAATTTTTCTCATATAGCACAACCTTACTCTATATGTAGGGGGTATTTGGCTAGCTATTTTGGTAACAGATAAACAGATAATCAGAGTTGGAAGAGACCTTGTAGGTCATCTAGTCCAACCCCATGCCCAAGCAGGAGACCCTACACCATTTCTGACAAATGGCAGTCCAATCTCTTCTTGAAAGTCTCAAGTGATGGCGCTCCCACAACTTTTGAGGGCAAGCTGTTCCATTGGTTGATTGTTCTCAGCCAGTGGTGGGATTCAAAATATTTTTAACTACCAGTTCTGTGGGCATGGCTTGGTGGGCATGGCAGGGAAAGGATACCGTAAAATCTCCAGTCAGAGGTGGTATTTGCTGGTTCTCCAAACTACTCAAAATTTCCACTACCGGTTCTCCAGAACTGGTCAGAACCTGCTGAATACCACCTCTGGTTCTCACTGTCAGAAAGTTTCTTATTTCCAGGTTAAATCTCTCCTTGTTCAGTTTCCATCCATTATTCCTTGTCTGGCCTACAGGTGCTTTAGAAAATAGCTTGACCCCTTCCTCTCTGTGGCAGCCCCTCAAATATTGGAAGACTGCTATCATGTCTCCCCTGGTCCTTCTCTTCACTAGACGAGCCATGCCCAGTTCCTGTAACAGTTCTTCATATGTTTTAGTCTCCAGGCTTTATAGAGTGGTATTAGTACCTCCCTTGATCTTGATTGTATCCCTCTGTTAACACAATTTAGGATTGCATTAGCTTTTTTGGCTGCTGCTGCACACTGCTGGCTCATATTTAGCTAGCTGCCGACTAAGACTCCAAGATCCCTTTCACAGTTACTACTATTGAACCTGGTTTCACCCAGTGTATATGTGTACTTTTGGTTTTTCTTGCCGAAGTGTAGGACTTCACTTTTCTCTACACTGAATTTCATTTTGTTAGATACAATCCAGTGTTTTAGTCTGTCAAGATCCGTCTGGATCTTGAGCCTATCTTCTTGGGTCTTAGCTATTCCTGCCAGCTTAGTATCATCTGCAAATTTGCAAATTCCCTCATCTAAGTCGTTAATAAAGATATTGAAGAGTAGTAGTGGTAGTTAGTTATGAAAGGATACCCTAAACATTTTTGCTGGGCTGTTTCATAATGAATCTCCACAATCATGAAGTTAAGAACTGTTTATTTGGATATTGCATACATAAGGCTCTTGATGGCTATGGAAGCACTCTTCTTTTCAACACTTTCTTAAGAAGAGTGACATAGCACTATCAGTTATTGCTTGTGTAATAGTTTGTTGAATTACCAGATTCCTACACCTATCACCAGGATTAAATAAATCTGTCATTTTACTTTTTTCTACATTGAATTTCCCTATTAGGAAATTTATTCTTTCTAGCTTCAACAACGTGGAGTGGCTCTTAAAGCTAATGAATGCTAGCAAAGTACTGAAAAGATATTTAAAGAATGCTGCATTTTGGAGAGCACTCTGCAAAATTCTCATCACTAAGAATATCATCTGAAATTGGTTCTCAAATTTGGCCAATTTCATCAAGAAGCAGAATATCAATCTCAATATCTACCAAAGATGCATTCTATTCCACTCTACTCAATTCATACATACATACATACAAGAAACATACACATCAATATTTGTTATAATATCCAGAATATACAACAGCATACTTATTAGAACATCTATCAATTTAAGGATTTGGAAAATATGTTAAATTAACCATGATGCAATTTACCTCCTTTTCCAAATTAGCCTATGATGAATGAATCCCATCTACAACCCTCTACAATATTCCCCCAACAAAGATTACATATGCGTTGAAATGCATTAAAACTCATATTTTTTCCCAATGCAGCTGGGGTATGTATGTGTTGTATGAGTATTAATCCTTTGCAGTATTGAAACTTTCTTCCTGCTGATGTGTGTATGTGTGAGTGAGAGAGCCCTGGGACTTTATAATGAGGCTAAGAGCATCCTTGGTCTTCTTTTTTTAAATTTAGGTATGTAAATAGCATTTTTGGATAGAGCTACTCAAAAGCAGCAGCTTTGGCAGCCTTTTTCATGTGATACTTTCTCCTGGGGTATTATTCCCATATGCTCCAGTCAACCATTGCTTACACATTCACCTAAACACCTGTGTAAATTGTTCATCAGTTAAACCAAAGGTGCGTCTTTGAAAAACTGGCTTAAAAGCTATAATTCCAATATCCTATATATTCTTGGAAAGCTACAAGAGTGCAATAAAAAGCACAAAAACTTGAAAATTCACATTTCATTCATTTCTGAGGTAAGTTCTAGCTTCACATGACCACCTTAGATGAAATAATTTTATTTAAGAAGAAGGAAGAGGTAGCCCACTTTAGCTGACTGAGAAAAATACCTGTATACAAACTTGAATCAAGAATATTTTTAAAAATGCTATGATTTTCTTCTAACAATTTATTCCTCATTTTTTTTGTATAACAAAAAATGCCCCTGAAAAAAAATTATCTAAAATGTATGTACCTAAAATTATCTAACGTATTAATTCATTCAATTAATAATTCTAATGACGCCTCAAATGAAATTCAGTCTTTTATAATTGATCAATATTTATGCCAATTTTTTAAATGCTTAAATGGCATTCACAAAATTTTAACACCAACATACAAATGGAAAAACAATACAAATAAGATGACCATTAGTCTCCATAATGATTTGCCTTTCTCAGATGAACATATGGATTGGACATGGTTTCCTATTGTATCTAAATCAAAAACTGTCCTGAAATACAATGGTAAGAGGATTATGGAACAGAATGTTAATGCAGAACTACGTTGTTCACAAACATAAAAAAGTGACCAGGCTGGAAATAATAGTTGTATTGGAATAGGTCAGCCAAGTGCAAGACTTCTAGTCCTCAGAAAAGAACAAATACAACACTTCAGGATCTCTACTAATGTGTTTGCTCACATATGTGGAATGTGTACAAAGAGATTTACAAGGAAGGAAGGAGGGAGGGGAGGGAGGGAGAAAGGAAGGAAGGGGCAAGGAAGTAAGAAGTGCAATGATTAAACTGCTGGACACAGCTACCCAGATTCTAATTCTTCTTTGACCGCAGAGGCCAGCTGGGTGACCTTGGGCCAGTTACCTTCTGTGAGATCCCAAAGTGCAACCAGCCAAACTAATTGTTAGTCACATCAGACATGGCATTGCCATGAACTAACCAAACACAATGCTAGCCAAACTAACACCTTGAATGGATTTCAAAGCACATAGAATGCTAGTGCAGTTGATACATATAGTAATAAAAAGTTATCCAGACAATGAGATTGGCAGCATATAAATGTAATATGTAAGTGTAAAAAATGCCTACAGTTCCCAAAACATTGATTTATTTATTTGATTTGTCAGTTGCTTACAAGATAAGTATAGGGTAAACATAGTTATGAATACATGAAATGAATACGTATAAGAAAAATAAAAGAAACAATAAAAGAAACAATAGGACAGGGACGGTAGGCACGTTGGTGTAGGGACTTATTTTATCCTTGAGCTAAAAAGAAATATGGATATTGACGATACATCTGATAAGGAAGAAACAGGGACATTCTTGTAGATACACTGACTCCCTTTCACTAAAATATCAAAATGGCTTCTCAACAAGAAATGGCACTGCACTAAACTTCAGAAATAATTGCCGCCACCACTACCACAGTACATATTCTCTCTGAATCTCAAGTTTCCTACCAATGTCATTTCTAGCTAGCATTATACATGTTAGAAATAAATCTACCTCATGAATTACTAATATAATTAAATTGCTCTTAATGCTGTACTTGGGGGAAGTGTTATATGTAAAAAATCCTACTGCAGGGATTCCTTCCCCTATATAACTCCCATGTCTCTCTCCTTGGACATTCTCCTTACTTCTTGAGACCATACTGATCCTGCCTCTCTTATGATCCTGTGGAAACTGCAAAAATGAAACATAATATCCAAAAGAAACAGCTGGATGCAACCAACCAACATGACCCAATTTGCATGCATTCCATTGATTTAATGAATTCAACATAACTGAGTGTTGGTGTTAACACAGACAGCTACCATTCTTCACTAATATCTCTGCAGAATCAAATAATAGTTTAAAAGACTGAAGTATAGGGATACATAGGATCAAGGTCTCTGTTAAGGGTTTCCATTCTGGACATTAGGGGAAACTGAGACAACCTGGGGGCTAATATCACCATCACAACCCAAACAACAAGGAATATTCCTCCTTAACACGGAATTATTCCTATGCATATATGTTCTACAAGCAGTACTTATATTTATCTATATAAAAATGTTAAACATGTTTGGCTCATTCCCTGCTCAGGGTGAACCATTCACTAAGCACTCCATTTATTCTCATGCATCCAAAAATTATTTATCACTTTTATAACATTGAGTAACTAGCCTTTAATTCAACGCTCATGTAAAACATTATCTAATTCAAGTCTATTCCTTTTTATCATATATTTTCCCGAAACCAACTAACGTAAAATCAACTTCATCATATTCATGCATTTTCAGTGACCAAATGGATAACAACGGTCTGGTTTGCATACCTCCTACTTAGCTTAAAGCTGTGATGCACTTCCTAAATATTGCTGATTGTTACCTCCATATGAGCAGACATGCGCTTAAATCACAAATTTGGACAAACAGAACTTTTTCACACATACTTTCCAGTCACCATTCTTATTAATTATTAGGACTGCACTCCTTTGTCACATTCCAACAAATAGATTCATTTATGTTCCATAGTAGAATATATTTTTCCATACTGGGTTGTATTAATTCATAACATTACACGATTTCTCCCCAAACCAATTCCTTTCATTATCGCCCTTTACTGCAGTGTTAACACATACTTACCAATTTTCATATGTACCTACAACAATCTAGATATCAATTCATGGTTTCTGAAATATAATAATTCATAATTATAACTAGAACTTAATTTCATCAATTCTGTCCCACAGGATCAGACTATCTTCATTCAGTTTTATTATATCCATCCTTTTCTCTTGGATTAAAAAACACAACATATTCATTTTTTAATTATTAAATTTTATTGATGAATTCATGCTTTTCACTGTCTTCACATTCCAAGTTGCAATTTTTCATATGCCGTGGCATTTACCAGATGGGGTTAAGAATATTGACCTCTATCATCCACCATGGCTTTGGTCAATGGAGGCTTTCACATAACAACATTTATAAAATAGAGAAGACTAGATTACCAGCCTAATTTTATCTACGCTACTGCAGCTTTCCCTGCTAACAGCAATAACAGTACCAGAAAGTTTTGCTTCAGTTTATCCTAAACATATCATGTTTATTGTATGCAAACTAGTATCTCTAATCTAGAGACTATCTTGCAAGTCAGGATACTGTTGGCATAATTTAAGATTGTAAACCTTTCTAATGAACTACTGATAATTCATGATGCTTTGCACTATTCTGCTTGATACAAATGGTAACATATGCTGCTCCGTTTCACTTTGTAAATCATCACTTGCCTCTCTTTCCTCCATAACAATACCTATAATGTTCCACCAACCTGACAATCTTACCTTTGTTATAGCGGAAAAGTACAAAATTTCTGTGCTATAAAAACTATCAATCCAATATTTTAAAGCGGAAGATACATACTTTCATCTTCTTAGGATGATCTTAAAATGCTCAAGTTCCAATATGAAGATTAACTTCCAATTTGTAGCTTCCTTTCTCCAAACCAAACCTTAAGTAGCAGATTTGTAAAGTGGCTGGATTCCAATAATAGATGTTTGCACATAAATCAAAGCAGCTCTTACAGCAAATACCTTGACCCAGCCTCAGAAAACACCTCTCTCATCTTTCCAGGAACACACACCCCTTCCTGGATATAGACACTTCCTGCACTTAAGAAAAGGAAAAAAAGGCAAAATAGGCAAGGAACTCTTTTATAACTTGTTTGTTCTTTATCCACATTTCTTAGAAGTTGATAGCAAACTCCTTTTACAGTAATTTGTTTTAATAAAGGATTCTTTTTAAAGGAAGTCAGCTCAAGCCCTGATAATCTGTCAAAACCATTCTGATGACATCAATTAAACTCCAGTATCGACAAAGCAAAAACATAGTTTTAAAATTCCTTTTTCATACCCTTATAGATATGCAACTTTCAGTAGCAAAAAGCTGCAACTATATAGACCCCCTTCATCCAGAGACCAAAAGAAGTTTCCCAAAAGGGACATACAGTTCGAATCCAGTTCCAACAATCTGATCAATTTTGAATTACTGATTCAATCTGATCTAACAATTAACTTTAAACAAAAAAAAATGAGATCCAGATTTACTTTGAAGATTTGATTGAATTTTCAGTGAAATGTGAAATTTTGTTCCATGCACCTTTGGCTCCATGTTCACAACTTTACTGGATAGTTCAAGCAGCAGAAAGCTTTAGGATTATTCTGTCTTTATTCTGAACCGTAATCAAGTTTTAATTATGAATCCTTTGACTATTCCCTAATTTAAAAAAAATACTGTATAGGTGGCTAAACAGAATATAGTATCAGGGGTGGGCTTCAAACAATTTAACAACTGGTTCTCTGCTCGGTTGCTGGGTGGGCATGGCCATGGTGGGCGTAGGCTAGTTGGCCTCCTGCACCACCCTGGTTATGAATACGTCATTTTTGCCCTCCTCAGGCTCTGGAGGCTCGCTGGAGAATTTCCAGAACTTCCAGGAAGCCTGTTTTTCATTCTCCTTGAGCCTCCATGCAGGCCCTGCACTTACCTGTGATTCAAAATGGGCTGCATGGGGACTCCTGGGACTGGCCAGTCAGGAGTGGGATTTGCCAGTTCATTGAACTGGCCATAAAATTAACAACCAGTTCACTTGAACTGGTGAAAACCTGTAGCAGCCCATCCCTGAGTAATATAAATAAAAGCTTCTGGGTGAACATAAACACATACAAACACACTGCTCCCCAAAATTCTATTTTCTTGTTAAATACTAATGAAAGGGGGAAGGGAAGAATCATGCTGTAAGCCCCACCATTATTATACAAGTTTCTATGGATGCCCATGGATTGAATTTTAAAAAATGATCCTCTCAACAGAAAGGAGTAGAGACAATCCTTGCTTAATGACCACAATTGGGATTAAAGATGTTGTCACTAGGTACATTGGCCACTAAGCAGGAAAATCATATGACTGCATCAATCTTATACCCCTTCCCACTCAATCATTAACCAAGTCATTGAAGTCATTAGGTGAAAAATCACATGACTAAGACTTTTGATTTTATTTCTGCATTCTGCATTAACTGTGCTTGGTGTAAGCTGGTTGGGAAGCACACAAATGTAAATCACATGATTGCATGATGCTGATGCTGCAGCAGCCATAAATGCACACTGGTTAACAGCATCTGAATGGTAATCACACTGGAATATTGCAAGAGTCATAAAGGACTGCTTGCAAAGATGTTTTGTTTCTTTACAACAAAATAATTTCAAATAGTCATTAAAGAAGGCAGTCAGTAAGCAAAGTCTACCTGGATTTGGCTGAGAAGCTAAACAGGATTGGGCCTAGTTGGTATTTGAGATGGAGACTATTTATATACATCAGGACTCAGACCACAATTCTTGTTTTGAAGAAGAGGCTCCAACAAAGTGGAGTGCCAGCCTCAGGAAACACAAAGTAAGAATCACCTGAAGCTGATCAAACCCAGACATCACCTGAACAGTTGAAGCAATCGGATGATTATGTTAGCCTTTTCAGCCCCTGCACCAGGTTGATTAAAGGCAGCTGGCTGCAGCCTGATTTAAAAGCAATCCTGACACATGATTCCTTATTGGAATCTGCCATCTGATTGCTGGCTCTTGACATTTGTATGGATTCTTTTTGTGAAACTCTAACCTCTGAACTGGCTGATAACTAAGACAGACCTGGCTCTTGGAACTCTGGACTGAATTTTGACTATTCCTCAATGTTCCTGTTAAAAGCAAAACCATTCAGGCCAGCTTCGTTAAAGATTCTGTTTTGTAAGCTGCTAATTTGCATATGACCATCTATGACTGTATAATTGAAACCAGAAGCAGGACACTACCATTGAACCCCAACTAGGAAGAAGGAAAGGCAAACCAGCTACTTTAATCCAAAAAGTCCCCTATTTAGGTTTGTCCTTCAACTGAAGTCACTAGGAGTCAAGTTCAATTTAGAGGAGACATCGCTATTTATTAGCATAATCCAATGAAAAAGCTAACTTACAGACTTCCTGTCATTTTGAATAACAACTCATGGTACAATTAAGATTCAAGGTGCTAGTGATAACATACAAAGTCCTACATGGCTTGGGTCTGGGGTACTTGCAGAAGCGTCTTCTGCCGGCATCACATTCCGATCGCCCTGTATGCTCCCACAGGCAGGGCCTCCTTGGGGTGCCATCAGCCAGACAGTGTCGGCTGGTGGTGCCCAGGGGTAGGGCCTTCTCTGTGGGGGCACCCACCCTGTGGAACCAGCTCCCCTTGGGTCTTCGTTTGGCCCCTGATCTCCGCTCCTTCCGCCGCGACCTGAAGACCTGGCTGTTTCAGCAGGCGGCCTGGACTGAAATGAGGGGGTGGGCTTTTAAAGAAATTTTAATGTAATTTTATGAATTCGATTATTGGGCTTGTGATTCAATTATTTAATTATTTTTTAATTAACTTATTGTGTTGTGATTTTATATTGTGAGCCGCCCTAAGTCCTCAGGGAGAGAGGGCGGCATACAAGTCTAATAAAACTGAAAACTGAAATTTAAATTCATGTTGGTGCTTTAGCAATGGCATTTAATTTTAATCAAGAGCATGGCACCATTTGCAAGCTTGTTTTTGTGTGTGCGTGTGTGTTTTCTTTTTCAGGTATCTTTACCTAAAACAGCATTCTCCAATCTGGAGCCCTACATCAACTTCTTGGCCATGCTGTCTGATCATTTTGGGAGTTTCAAATCCAATATCTCTAGTAGATTTTGGGTTGGTTTTCTTCCTTGATTCCCTATGAATTGATGCTTTATCCTGAACTGTTTTCCTACCCATACTTTTATTGGTGGGAAAAGTCACATTTCCTAAATGATGTGTATTGCACTCTAAAAGCTGAATAGGGATTTCTAACTATCAAGAAAACATCTACTATAATTAATTATCAGTGCAAAAAGAACAAAAACCAGCTAATTATGCTGAACTATCAGCAAGCCACACAGTGAAAGGAACTCTCAATAATTTACAATTCTTTCTGCAGGCACTGCAAAATTTTCTTGTTTGATTGGCCTAATCATCAAAATTAACTAGACTAGGAAGATGATAGATTGACAGACAGAACGAGCAGTGACACAGCCCATATGTATCTATATATGTTTGTATTACATTGGAAATTAGGCAGTTTATTCAAGCCAGGCTCCAAACTTTCTCTGTTTTCTTATCTTTGCAATAAATCCTCTCCTTATTTAAGTCAAATTTCCCTGAGGTTTCCATATCTTTTCTTTCTTCAGAAGAGATTAATCTAACTGGCTTTTAATCTCCCTTCTAAAATTATTTTAGTTTCAAAGATGCTGCAAAACAAAGCCCAGAAGATGCTTCTAAAACTCTTGCAAAATTGAAGTCAAGCTATTTATAATCTTTTACTTATTTTGCACACTAAAAATATAACATAAAATGCTTCCAGTTTCAACCACTGCCTGGATACAACTTTTATGACAGCAGGGGATACATCACACTTTATTTTTGCATTGCTACAAAATTTCAATCAATATATGGATATATACTGCTGACAGACTCATGTAAGAAGTTAAGAACCTTTTTAGATGATAAACACTGATTAGAGCAGTGGTCACCAACTGGTGGACCACTAGTGGCTCATGAGAAAATTTTGGTGGTCCGTAGAGAAATGTCCCCCCCAAAGCACCCCCCAAGCAATTAATCCAGGCTCTGGAACACAAGGCTCGCCGCACACCCATACCCGCTGGCCCCCATCCTTTGGCCAAACACAAACCTGCAAAAGCAGTGCAGCCCTCACCGGCCAGAACAAGGTAATGGTGCTGTTGCAGCAAGAGGGGTCTGGCGGCACAGGCGGGCTGAAGCAGCGATGGAGATGGCCGGAAGGTGCAGAAGCACCGCGCTACTTGCATTTGCGTGGCACTCCCGCACGTTCCAGCTTGCCTCTCCTGGCCTGGGCTCTTCCTTGATGGCCGAGGGCTGTAGGGACGGCCCGGGCAGGAAAAGTACCGGCTGGTAGTGGTGGGAGGGGGTGAAGTGGGAAACTCTGTGCTCACCATCCACTTCAGAGGTCTGGAATGGGGCATCATCGTCAGTTTTCTCGTCCCCCTTGGTGCTCTGCTCTGCTGCACCCCCTGCCCCATGTCCCCAGCCATTGCTGCCTGAGGAAGGCACAGGAAATGAGCATAAACACAGCTCTCGCTGGGGCAAAAGAGTTGAGATCGAGGAAGGCACAGGCAAGAGAAGATGCAAGCTGCCCCCTTTGAAAAGCAACACTTTCTGTTGCCTATGTCTTCACCGATTGCCGCTCTTTTGCCTCAGCGAGAGCTATGTTTCTGCTCGCTTTCTTTTCCTGTGCCTTCCCAAGGGCTGGGGCTGTGGGGGGGGGCAGCAGAGAAGTCAGGGCTGCTCTCCTGCCTCAGCAAGCCAGGCCTGGAGGAATGTGAAGAATTGCGGACGAGCGCCAGATAAATGTGTGTTGGAAATGTGACAGCCTGCCCTTTGGCCTCTGCACAGGGAGGGACCCTTCTCTACTTGGAAGCGGCGTGAGAAACCTGTAGCTTAGCCTCGGAAAGTCCTCTTATGTGGAGGCCAAAGGGGGAGGTGTTGCCTGGTTATTAGGAGCCCACCTTCCTCGGCGCTTCCAGCCCAGATCTCCTTCTCTCCCCCAACTCCAGGCAGCCACACATGGCAAAGGAGGGAGAAGTTTCCTCTAACTTGGGGGAGATATGAAATGACAGGAGACCAGATGGGAGGGGTCTGCTTTTTTTCTGCTTGAGAGGGAGCCGGTTCCTCCCCTTCCAGATCTTCCCAGCCTCCAAGTACCATGTGGCTTCTTTTGAATCCCAGCAGTATTAAATCCTCCCTCTTTCCCCCAAAGGATGAGAGAGGGCCTCCTTTCCCTTCACTCTGCCCCACAGTTATGATTAAGCATTTACGGTTTTGTTATAATTAAATAAGCATTTTTATATTTAAAATATATTTATATATATTTATATATATATATATAAATGTAATTACATATAAATGTAATTAAAAAATATATTTTATATTAAAAAATTTTAATATTAAATTTATATTTAATATAAAAAATAAAAATTTTATAATAAATATATTATCTTCTTTAAAAATTCGTATTACTGGTCCTCAGGATTTAAAAGTATGAGTTTGGTGGTCCCTGAGGTCCAGAAGGTTGGCGACTCCTGGATTAGAGCAATGGCCCCCAACCTTTTGGGGACCAGTGACCGATTCAATGGAGAACGGTTTTCTGCAGACCAAAAGGAACATGGTTTCACATGCTGCCTGCATTCCACGTATGGGGCTTTGCTTGTTTGCGCAGCCCAGTTTCTGACATGATGTAGTCCGGGGTCAGTCCCTGGACTGGGAGTTGGCGACCCTTGGATTAGAGCAGGGGTGTCAAACTTATGTAGTTATGGCAGCATCACGTGACTTTCCCCCTTCACTAAACTGGGTGTGGTCATGGTCAGCCTTGGTAAGAATATTTTTTTTAATTCACATTTATTCACATTTATATTCAAAGATCTGATGGCAAGATTTATCATACTCCAGCAAGAAAATATGCATTTCTATCTCCAACAGCTTATGAACTTTTGTGACCATTTATATATTCCTTATAAAATAACCAGATATTGGGTATTGTCTTACCTGAACACCTGTTCTCCTTGTAGGCTAGACAGGACAGGAATGGGAGTTGTTCTTGTCCTAGCTGCTTGGACTGAGCCTGTCTAAAAGGTTTATTAGCCTAACTCCACCCACTCTGATTAGCTCCTCCCAGCTTTCTGCTGGCATCATCATATCAGACAAGAGTGCCTCTGAGAAAAACAAAAATCACAAGACACCATTATCGGTTCCCCCCTCCCACTGGCCCACTCAAAGGACCAGTTCCATCAGGGTGGGGCTGACCTGTCTAGCCTACAAGGAGAACAGGTGTTCAGGTAAGACAACACCCATTCTCCCTTGTAAGGCTGCGACAAATCAGGAATGGGACATACCAAAGCTGGATTGTCCTCGAGAGGGATTAAGACTGGTTTCACTCTCCATGCTCCACGACAACTCTTTACAGGACTCTTCTGCCAAACGCCGCATCCACTGAAGCAAAGGCATCCAGATGGCAGTGGTGAATGAAAGGAGATGGAGATGACCAAGTAGCTGCCTTGCAGACTTCTTCAATTGAAGCTTGTGTAGCCCAGGCCGCAGTCCTTGCAGCACTGCGAGTGGAATGAGCTGTAATACCTCTGGGTACTTGGAGGGCCTGACTCGAGTATGCCCTGGATATACATGCCTTAATCCACCTGCTGACGGTGGATGGAGTCACTTTTCCCCCCAATGTGGAAGGTTGGAAAGAACAAAAAAGCGACTCTGTCCTGCAGAATTCAGATGTCTGTTTATAATAGACCTTCAGAGCCCTACACACATCTAATGTGCCAAGCCTTGTCCAAGTCATGGACTGGATGGGGACAAAAATCGGGAAGCACCAGCTCTTGAGACCTGTGGAACAAGGTGTTGACCTTGGGGATAAATGCTGGGTCTAACTTCAAAACCACTTGGTGAGGGTGAAACATACAGAGATCAGGGCGAACTGAGAGGGCGACCAATTCCAATACTCTTCTGGCTGAAGTGATTGCCACCAAGAAGGCTACTTTCAGGGTAAGAAGGTGCAGACTAGCCTGCCTTAGAGGCTCAAACAGAGCCTTAGTAAGGGACTGCAGAACCCTGGACAAATTCCATGTAGCGTACCTGTGCACCACCAGAAGGCAAAGATTGGTCGCCCCTCTGAGAAACCTACGGACTGTAGGATGCTGTGCCAAAGACTCTAATTTACCACAAGTCAACACCGAAGAAATTGCCACCACCTGACAACGAAGGGTATTGGGAGAAAGGCCTCTATCCAACCCAGCTTGTAGAAATTCCAAAACATTTGCCACAGAGGCCTGTAAGGGTTGAATGTTTGATTTGGAGCACCAACTAGAAAAGGCTTGCCAGGTTGCATCATAGATACGGATGGTTGAGGGTCTCCTGGAGGCCTGAATGGTCCTGATTACTTTGTTAGAGAGATGGGCATGTTTTAGCATGCTCCACTCAATCACCAAACTGTCAGTTGTAGCCACTGGGGCTCTGGATGACTCAGGGACCCCTGGAGGAGAGAGACATCATCTTCAGGAATCCGCCAAGGATAGGCTACAGAAAGACCCATTAAATCAGCAAACCAAGGATGCTGAGGCCAATAGGGTGCCACTAATACAATTTCAGCTTTCTCTAGCAAAATTTTTTGCACCACAGCCACCAGCAATGGCAAAGGAGGGAAGGCGTATAACAAACCTGGTGGCCACTTACTGCGTAAAGCATTGGTCCCCTCCGCCCTGGAGGTGGCAAATCTAGTAAAGAATCTGGGTAATTGAGCATTGAGAGGAGTAGCAAACAAATCTACTACTGGAAGCCCGAATCTCTGAGTAATCTCTGAGTAACAGCAAAGGGTGCAGACTCCATTCCGTGTGGTCAATGGTGGCTCTGCTGAGCCAGTCTACCTGCACATTATCCGAGCCAGAGATATGCTCCGCCTGGATGGACAGAAGGTGATGCTCTGCCCATCTGCCCAAAGCCTCTGCTTCTGCCATAAGAGATTTGGACCTAGTGCCCCCATCTGCTAATATGGGCTTTTGTGGCTACATTGTCAGTCGTGAGAAGGATTTAAGTGCCAGAAACATGTTGAATAAATTTCCTGAGGGCTAAACGGACCGCCCTTAGCTCCAACCAATTTATGTTATGTACTTGTTCCTCATCAGACCATAAGCCTTGGGCTATGTGAGAAGCCAGGTGAGCTCCCCAACCTGATAAGGAGGCATCAGTCATGAGGATGAGTCTGTCTTCCACCTTGAAGGACTGGCCCTTGGAAATAGTTCTGGAGAGCCACCAATGAAAGGAAAGCAACACTTGATCACCTTCACCTTTATTAAGGAGTGACTCTTACCGACCCTCTGATGAGGCAACAGAAACAACTGAAGGGCCTTGGCATGAAGCCTGGCCCAGGGAACAATACCAATGCAAGAAATCATCTTACCCAAAAGTTGGGAGAGATGAGCTAAAGGGGTAGAACTCTTACTTTGTATACTTTTAGCCAACCCCTGCAGGCCGTCTTCCCTTTCCTGTGAAAGGAAAACCTGACAAACTCCTGTGTCAATGATGGCTCCCAAATGAAGCAGACAAGTTGAAGGAGTGAATTGGCTCTTTTTAATATTAATAGAGAAACCAAGATCCTGCAGAGCCGAGATGCTGGCCTGCAGGTCCTGCTGAGTCCTTTGAAAAGAAGACAGAATCAAAATATTGTCTAAGTAACATTGTAACCACACCAGGAAGGAACGAAGATGTGCTGCTAGGGGAGCCAAAACCTTGGTGAAAACTCTGGGGGCTGAAGATAACCCAAAGGGGAGAACCTTATATTGGAAGTGCTGCCTCTGATAACAAAACCTAAGGAACTTCCTATGGGAATGACAGATAGGAATATGTAAATAAGCTTCTGTCAAGTCAATGGAAGTGAAGAAGTCCCCCAGCCTAACACTCTCCAGAATGGTTTGGAGGGAATGCATTTTAAAATGCCTGTAAACTATGAACTTATTGAGCCTTTTTAAATCAAGAATTGTTCTCCACCCCACCCCACAGCTTTGGGGATAACAAATATTCTGGAGTAAAACCTCGTCCCCTGTTGGTCCACTAGGACCCTTTGGATGGCTCTGAGTTCCAGCAGGTGCTGGATAGCTGACTCCATGAGCCTCCTTCTCCCTGAATCCCTAGAAATCAGGCAGGAGATGAAAAACCTCGGAGGAGTGGAGTAGAACTCAAGTGAAAGACCCGATCTGACACTCAGGTGTCAGAAGTTATCTCTCCCCATTTGTCAGCAAACCAAGCTAATCGACCTCCAATGGGGAAAGACTGGGCAATGCTAGCATTGGCAACGATACAGGTGACTTCCTCCTCCTTGAAAGGGCTGTTTGGCCGAGAACTGTTGTCTGCCCTTGCCTTAACGATCTGGAGGAGGCTCAGGACATGGTAAGGGGCCTTGGTTGGACACTGAAAGCTGGAACTAGATTGACCCCTGAATGGAGGGCTTGAAGTATGGAGCAGGCCGATGTTCTGCTCTCTTGAAAAGGGATGGAAGCATCTTTCTCTTATCTTTGGCTTTGACCAGGAACGGTTCCAAGGCATCCCCAAAGAGCTTGTCTCCTTGAATAGGAGTTGAAGCCAGCTTCCACTTCCTTCTCCCATCAGCCTGCCAGTTATACAACCAGCACATGCATCTGGCTGCCACCGAAGAAGCAATAGCTTTGGTGGCAAACCTTGACCCGTGAAGGGTGGCCTCCGCAGTGAACTCAGTTGCAGCCACGAAATTATTGAGGTCCAGATGGGCTCGGATATCTGCCGTCAGAATCCTCTCCTGCAATTGCTTCAACCATTTCAGTGACATCCTGGTGAAGAACGAGGCTGCTGTAGATGCTTTGACTGCCCAGGCAGCTGCCTGGTGAGATCTCTGGAGCGACTGCTCAATCCACTTTTCCTCCATTTTGAGGACATCTTCTGGATCAGAAGGGGCTGATGAGGTGGAGGCCAAAGCTGCCACAGGTGCATCAACTGAGGGCACCTGAAGGGTCTTGGTGAGCTCAGGACCTATATTGAAAAACCTGCAGTCTGAAGACAAAGGATTGGGCCCTGAGGCAGGTGACTCCAGCTGTTTCTGAACGACCTTCAGAAAGAGCCTGGGAGATGGCACTCTCCTTCCTCACTGCTGGTTCGTCGAAGAGGACATCCGACTCCATGGGAAGCTGGATAGCTGCTTCCTCATCATCTGCATCCCTCAGGCTGGCTGTGTTTTTTGCTTTGAACAGCAAGGGAGGGAATAAGGCATGCTTAAAAGAGCCCGTGAACACTGGAATCTCAGGGGAAGGGCCCTCATCTTCCAACATGTCCGACTCCCTCTTATCTGGTTCCCCAACCAGGGAAAGTTCAGCAGCTACTGCAGGAGCAGAGACTGAAGCCAAAGCAGAAACCGGTTCCTGAAGCAAGGAACCCCTTTCTGAAAGAAGAGCCTCTCGAACCCAGGACTGTCTCTCTGAAACCTCAGAAGCTGCCAAAGAATGCTGGGCAAACCTCTGTATACCTTCAGAGATGCCTTTCCTGATGGCCTTATCAATCAAGAACTGCAGGTTGACTGGTACATCTGGTTCAGAAGGCTCAGCTGGTCTAAGGCCAGCTGCAGTAGGGGAAAAGGAGGCTTCCACCCAAGGCCTACTGCACACATGCTCCTGCCAAGGTACAGCCCTGAATCCTCCTTGAGGATCACCATGATAACTTCCCTCCTCTGAGGGATGAGGGGAGGCCTCCCTTCCAGCTGCATCAGGGGACCAAGTCTGGACCATGGCCCTGGTGGAAGGTCCAGGTTCTTGATCCTGAAGGTCCGCCTCACTGAGATGCGAAGCAGGAGAAGTTTCTCTTTCTGTAGATCTGCTGGTACAGGCCTTTCGTACCTTGGCAATATGCTTCTCTAAGGCCTGATGGCACCTAGAAGCATCCTTCTCCTCCGCTTTAGAGGCCTTTTTTGCTGGCTGCTTTCCCTTGTTACTTGAAACAGCAGGAGCTGCCTTGTGAGATCTAGCTGCTCTGGAGGCTCTGCTGTCTCTAGAGGTGTCCACCATCTTGAAAGCAGAAAGGCCTTCTCTGGACTAGAAGTCCTGAGCAAGGAGGAGAACACACAAAGGGATTTCTATAAGAACTTCAGGGGATATCTTGTTTCTAATCCCCTACCTCCAACAACCACTCTTCTTCAGCCCTATACAATCTTCAGTAGGATGTTTTAACACTTCCTATTGGGACTCATACCCTAAGGGGCCTAATACTATTATTACATATAGACCAGGCCTGGCATGAAGACTGGAGGCCCTGGTCTACTTTGGGATAGGGACCAAACCCCCATCGGAATTAAGAACAATGTAAAATGTGCCTACCCTTCGGTGTCTTCTGGCCCAGCAACAACGAGAGACCGATGGCTTAGTACTGGCACAGGCGCAGGAGTGGCTATGGAGAAGCAGGCCGAGCCTCTTCAAAATGGCTGCCTCCAGCCTAGGAAGTCTTCAAAATGGCCACCCTGGGCCACGTGGTCCTCCAAAATGCCCGCCTTAGGCCACAAGGTTTCCTGCTTCACCGAGGTGCCCTAAAGCGGGATCCTCGGCCTTTTGCTACTCCCTGGAAGGCAGAGGCATCTCCTGAGCTGGCCGCTTGAACCACGGCTTTCCTCTTCGCTGCGGAGGCTCTGAAATGGCCCCGCAGCTCAGGACAGCTTGGGCCGAAACTGCCCACCCCCAAAAATGGCTGCCCGGTGTCCGTGGCCTCTTCGCCGCAGAGGGCCAAAAATGGCCCCGCAGCCCTCTGCAGGCTGCTGGAGCAATTGTCAGCTGTTGCACGGCTACAAAAAACAGCTGAGAAGCGGAGCTGTGTGTCTTTGAATTTTGAGGCTTTTTTTTCTTTAAACCAAGGCTGCCTATGGAAAAAAAAACCAAAGACAGGAGAGACAGTGACTTGTGTCCGTCCTGGCTGAAGACTGAGTCAAAAGCTGGGAGCAGCTACCCAGAGTGGGCGGAGCTAGGTTAATAAGCCTTTTAGACAGACTCAGTCCAAGCAGCTATTCCCATTCCTGACCTGTCGCAGCTTTACAAGGGAGAAATACATATTCAAGGGTGTGTAGAGCTGACTATATTTTGAAAACTTGACTACATCACTGTTTCACACAGGAATCAAAATAGATGCCAAGGGAGCTTCCCTATTTACAAACTGTCCGTCACTCTACGAATGATGACTGAGACTGCCCCTTACAGCCCTGCCAGCTCCCACACTTCTACTTATCTATCATTATCATTTAAATTTTTTAAAGTTTTTTTTTTAATTTTTTTTTTAAATTTTAAACATGCCTTTGAAGTTCCACTGACCATGAAAGTCCCTCTTGTAAATTAAAATTATGGTATATGCTTGTGCATATGCTTATGTCTATCTTGTTTGTTTAATGTCAGGTAGGGAAAGAGCTGGCCTGTAATGAAGGAATACATCTGTACCTTATGGGCACTCTGATCTCCATATAAGTGACTTAGCTCTAGAAACATTGGCACATATCTCTTACAGGAGGAAGACAGAGAATTATGGCAAATGTTAAGATTAAAATGAAACCTTGATCTCACAGTAGAAGTAAATTGAAGGCAATTGTATCTTGTTTCAGGCCTCTCTCTGCCAACCATAATTGGGGATCAGAGAGTGAAGTTTTCCCACAGAGGATTATCATGTTTGACCTTTTTCCATTTTTTTTTTTCAAAACTCTCCTCAGTGTTATTAAAGCTGCCTCCAACAGCAACGTCTTTGTGCTGATTGCTGTATAAATTAAGTGAAAGCAAAATAACTGCTACACTTGACCCAACAGCAAATGGTTTCTTTCCATTCCACCTACCTACCATCTTTCTGATTGTCTCCCACAGGGATGTGCAAAGTTAGGTAAATGAACAGAGATCAAATATTGTGTTGATGGTAGGAGACAATTCAACTGGGAAAAGGCTATAGGATTAGTTTCAACAGTGGAAGGTCAAATTAAGCCCAACAAAGGTTGCTATAGTAAAAAATGCTTAAGGTATTTTTTTTAACAAAGCTATTTTAAAAAAAGAAAGAAAGAAAAAGTGCATGTTTGAATTGAATAAAAAGCCAGGTCCATAGAAGTACAATTGTTGATGCAAATGTTTCTTGGTGAAAGATAAATAAAGGGGTCAAAACACTAAGTGCAGTTAAGGATAAAGCAACATTGAAAATATTTTTCAAAAAAAACTCAGACACTATTATCCATATTCCCCTGCCAATTAAAACCCACTGATTCTGGTTTTTCCAGAGCTTTTATTCAAAAGGGTTGAATCTTAAGCCCAGATAGAAAATCTGGTCCTACGCTTCTTTTTATTCTCAGGATCTGCAACCAATGCTAATTCTATTAAAAGTAAAACACTTTAGTGGTTTCTTCCCCCTCCCTTTGGTTGATTGGGATGCACTACCTACCTAATGGATCACTAATATCCCCCTTATGAACATTGAACACTGAAAAGGTTGTATTTAACACAGCTTTCATTTCATGCTGCATTTCTAAGATAGCTAGTTCAGTTGGAAGCATGGGGAGATCTTTGAAAAGAAACAATTAAAAAATAAAAAGGATACTGGTTATTGCACTTCTTATATATTGCAATAGAAACGTTATAAAATATGACAATATAAATATGACTTTCGGATTTCATATGTTGAAGTCCCAGCAGGAGTCTCTTTTATGTCTTTGCAAGAGACTTTCTAGAAAGCCATACATTCTAGAACTTTTAAAAGCTAGGAAATTTTCTTCCTTTAAAAATGAGAATCTTGTTAAAATAAAAATGTGCTCAGTAACCTGACAAGAAAGATGAAAAACAGCTTAGTATTATAATATTTTCAACAATCAACCCCAGCTATTGTTGAATTAGATGTGTACATGGGTTCGGGACAAAGAGTCTGTCCTTTAAAAAAAACTCAAAATAATCCCCCCCCCATTTTGAATATTTTTATCCACATTGTTCTATCTCCCTTTCCCCATCCCCAGTCATTTAGTGCTGTTTTGCCTCCTGCTTTGCTCTGTGATTACAGTAAATCAGGGTTCATATAATAAGTCATACAATCCATGCTTTGCAGTCAATCAAATTTCCATTACTTAATGGCCTGGTTAAAACAGGGCTGTATGTTCTTATTTCACCATTTTGTTTAGAACAGTCCTTAAAGCATTGCCAAAATGGGCTGTGTCTCACATATTATAAAGCATCCTCTTGTACTTTGGATGGGGGAGCACACTACTACTAAAATGGGTTTTAATATAATAGGATGAAAGTAGAAGCTAACCTTTTGAGTTGACAATACTATGAAATACACCAAGGACTCCGAATCTTTTTCAGTTCTTGAAAAAAGAAATATTTTCATGGGCAAAGATAATTTTTTTTAAAGTCTAAAAATCTCTATCTTGGCTTTATCTTGCTATCTTTCCATGTCAATAGAGCAGTACGTTCTAATTGATATATTTCAGTTTCTTCCCTGATTCCTAATTTAGGACACAGCAGTAACTTTCATTTGAAAAAATCCATATCCTAGTTTTGATTCTGATAACCTTAGAGTGGACCTAAGCCCCACTTCATGATGATGATGATGATGATGATGATGATGATGATGATGATGATATGATGTTATCCATTCAATCATGTCCAACCCTTGGCAATTCTATGAGCCAAGTTTCTCCATATCTTCCAATCCCCAACTTCATATTAAATACATATTCTAGTTCTGTGTTTCTCAAACTCAGTAACTTTAAGATGTGGGAATTTTTTAAGCCTGAAAGAGTGGCCGTATTATAAATACTGTAAAACTTCCATTTTGCAAGCCATGACATATATCCTGGAAGGCATGCACAACATTTTTCTCTTTAAAAAAAAGCTATGATATATGGAGCGGGTTCCTCATCCCTCTGTGCATGGCAACTTCTGGAACCCCTTGGTCTCTGTTCAGGTATGACAACTGTTGGATTTGCAGCTTGCTGTGTTAAGCTTGTATTGGAAAATGCTTTTTCTGTATTAAGATTGCATATAGCTATCATTTTGCGACAGCTTCATGGACATAGACACTTGTGACAAAAGTCTCTCTGCAACACAGTGTCCAAGCTGTTGCTTGGAGGGTCCTGTCTTCAGAGAAGGCATTAAGAAAGGACAGTATCATGGCTAGTCTTCTTCCTGAATGTTTTGATAAATGGCTTTGGGTCTTGTTACCAATTCTAGCTATTAAAGCTCCCGGCAGAGTTTTAAAAGCTCAATCATACAGATGTTCTTTATGGTGCATCTGTAGAGCATGGAAAAAAGAAGGATTTGTTTCCAGCTCAGACAAACTGAATTTCTTTAGGTACACTGATACTATTTTTGAGAGCCAATACATTAAATGGTTTGCTGAGATGCAGCTGAAGAGAAGCATCAGGACAAAGAGCAATGTCTGTATGACTCACAGCTATATACAGAAGTGCCCACTAAGCTCCACTGTGCTGCTGTTTATAATTAAAACGTTTGAGGTTCTGGGCAGTGAAATGTTTCAAAGGGGTGGGAAGGAAAGGTGAACTATTTCACTCATATAGTATAAAATCACAGCTTGTGGGCATAATGTAGACAAACTTTCAAACATGTACTCAAATACAAGACAGCAACTTAAAAACCCTGCCCTGCCCAGAGACTCAATGCTTGATTTGTGTATCTTAAGCAGCAGAGGACAAGGAATGGATTGTTTTGATTTTCAAACGATACAACATTGAAAAGTTTAGGAAAGGTGGGGACAAATTCCAGGGAAGACTTTGCGTACCTAAGAGCTGAAAGACATTTTTTGAAAATGCAGACTTACCTTAATGGTTTGATTTATGGATACATGCAAACTTCATAATGATCTCATTTTTAATTGTGACATTGAGTATGTCTTGGGCCAAGAGCACAAACTGTACAAGAACTTCCTAAAGGACAACAGTTTTTTTTAAAAGCATATCAGAAGACCAAGACAGGTTTTCCATAGTCACTGACCAAAAATAGAAATCCAGACATACATCTTTTCACTGATTTATTTGATTGGACTTGTATGCCGCTCCCTCTCCAAAAGGACTCGGGGCGGCTCACAACTAAAACAAACATAAATAATTCATTAATTAAAGCAATATTAAACATGACAAGCCTAGTTAGTCTAAACTACCCAGTAATTATAAAAATTTAACCCCCCCCCCAAGAGGTCAGCCCAGCCCGGCCTGTTCAAACAGCCAGGTTTTCATATTGCGACGGAAGGTGCAGAGGTCGGGGGCCAGACGGAGCTCCAGGAGCAGCTGGTTCCACAAGGTGGGAACTGCCACAGAGTAGGCCCTTCCCCGGGGCACTGCCAGCCGGCACTGATAATCTACATGTTTCTGGTACTCACAGGGAACTGGCTTGAAAGGGTGAGCTTGATTCTTATGACTATTCCACTGCCATGAAGGTAGAGAATTCTCATTTTGACCATACATTCAGCAACTGTGTTCAGAACACCCACATCTCAAATCTCATTCCTCAATTGAACAGTATTTATAGCAGTTACGTACAGCTCTTGACAATAGTCCAAACTGTAACATTTGAAAATAGCATCCACTTTTCTTCACAGACTCCTGCTCTGCTTCTTCATGGGCTTATGGTTCCCATAAAATCACTGGCGTTTTTGTTTCGTTTTGTTATTTTTGGTCATATGCTTTATCTCATTACATTTCCATCATAAGAATTTGATTCAGTACCAGGATAAATTTCTAACACGAATGTAGTAATAATTCCTATTTGAGAAGAAATTAAGAACTACCATGAGCACTTAATCACTCAAGTGATCAGATTAATTGAAAAATGTAGCTGCAAATACAAGGGAATGACTGATAGCTCTTGTCTCCAAGAATTATTCTTGGTTTACCACTTCTGCTTAGTGAGTATAATTTGTCAAAATCATAAATCACTTTAAGGATGCAAAAATTATCAAAAGTATAAACCAAGTACCAAGATTCTCAGATCTTGCATTCTTATAAGTTTCCAACAGGAGCATACTATATATTTCTACTGTGTTACCATGGATCCAAATCAAACAGGTTTCTAATGTAGCAGAAAAGAAGTCCTATTTTCTTCATGTCTCAATTGCTAAATTCCCTCATGCATCTGAAAATTTTTATCTTTCTGAAGATGTAAAAATGTTACACACAAAATAAATTTTGGTTGCTGTTCATATTTATGTTACAGAATAGGAGAACTGCTGTTGGGCTTCATTTTCAAAACCATATTCACACATTATTGTTAGATGTTTTCCTTTTAAACAAAGTTCTGGAATTGAAAAATACTGTTGCTAGATGTGATTTTAAAAAAACTTTCATTTTTACTTTTATATTTTCATTACAAAAAAAACAAAAAAATTACAGATTAGGGTTAAAAATGGATTCATACAACTGCAGTCAAAGGTCAGAAAACAAACCCATCTACAGCTATTTAAACTCTGAACAGGTTAATGACAGTCTAATCTTTATATCAGAGATGACTGTTCTGAACATAGGTCATCTATGTTTGCATAGTGCTAACAAACAGGAATATTCCCTCAGGGTAAAGCTAACGGGTCAGCTGTACCATGCAAACATAACCAATGGGAAGCCTCTACTGGAATGATGAGTGAGAACTCATCAAATATCCACTTCGACAATCTCCTAATTTTGACTGATGGGCCACAGAGATTTCAAAAAGAATCTTGCTGGAACAGATCCACACTACTAAGAATACCCTCTCTAGACTGGCAGATAGCCTCTGAGATATGTTGGACATCATCCAAGTTGTCCTAATTGACTTCAGCATTCAATCAAACAGCTCCTCACTTTTTAAGAGCAGGATCTTATTATCAGTATGATCTCAGAGCTTCTGTATGACATGATAAAATTTGAGGACCTGATTCTGTTGGTAGGTTTATCAGTTGGAAGTGTGAAAATGCAATGCAATTCTTTTATTATTTATTTATTATTTATTAATTTGACTTGTATGCCGCCCCCTCTCCAAAAGGACTCGGGGCGGCTCACAACTAAAAACCCAACAATAATTACCTAAAACCATATTAAACAAAACAAGCCAAATGTACAAGTTTAAAACCCCAGAAACTAAAACACCCATCAGCCACCCCCCCGGAGGTCAGCACAACCCGGACTGCACAAATAACCAGGTATTAAGATCGTGGCGGAAGGAGCGAAGATCGGGGACCAGCCAGAGCTCTGGCAGAAGCTGATTCCACAAAGTGGGAGCCACCACAGAGTAGGCCCTCCCCCGGGTCACCACCAAATGACATTGAGTCGCCGACGGCACCCCGGGGAGCCCCCGTCTGTGCACTCGCAAAGGGTGGTTGGTATTTGATGCTGGCAGGAGTCATTCTTGTAAATATCCTGGACCCATGCCTTGTAGGACTTTGAATGTTATCACAAGGACCTTGAATCTCTTTTAATATGGTTCACCAATCTCAAATTATAAGGATCCCAAGCTCTGATCAAAATATTTGCCACAGAAAACTGCAGGATGTGGGTAGTTCCCAGAAGAGGGAAAGAAACATCCTATCTGACATAATTGATTATTATTTTTGACTTTGCTTTAGAACAGGCAAATTTATTTATTTTTCCAAGGGACTAAGTAAGATGAAATGACAGAAGACAAATTAGTTGAACTTCAACAGCAAAATGCTATGCGCCACTGAATATGGGCTAATCCTTATAATGAGGCAGGGTGAGAGATCCTTTTCAATTTAGAAGCTGCATTTGGATTTTGTGCTTTGTCTACCCAGGAGATAATTGAGGACATCATCAGTGGGTTGGACTAAATTGGAGCTTTAAGTTTCTTAAAATCTTTTTTTTTGGTAAGAGACAGGGACCAAACTGAAGAAGTTATAGTACTCATTTGGCCTTTTAAATCCCTGTAAAATTGGGGGGGGGGGATCATCCTCATTTTGGGGAAATCTGTACCAAGTTGCTTGCTTTAAAATATTTTTTAAACCTCAAAAGAAGAAAAAAAGCCTTCCCAATTTTCACCTACCCATTCTTGAGAGTTTTCAGGGTCCTAAATTGGACCTGTGGGTTGCTCAGTCTTGTTTAAACTTTTGCCAGAGAATTATTATTGCAGCATTTTAACATGACTGCATCTGCCAGGAACATTCACCCACCATAATAAAATCATGAAGGGATTTTCATCTTTATAAAAAAGTGCAAGTCAGATTTCACACTATTACAACATTTGAACATTTTTATATAGTAGTTCATTTTCTATTTCAGGAACTCTAGGCACTATGTATAGTATTTTCTCCTCTAAATTTATTCTCACAATAATGGGAGGTGAGTTGAGTAGAGTTGTGGCTGTTCAGACAGTTCATTTAGCCAAGGTTAGCTCAGTCTAACGAGATGCTAATATAAAGGAGACCTGATCAGTTTTCAAAAGGATAGACAGAAATGGGCCTTTCCCTAAATAGTAGACCTATAAGTTGGACTGGAAAGTTTTTTTTTTAAATCCCAGAAGATGCACTTCAATATTGTTGCCAAGAAAAATACATGGACTTGACCATGAAATCATTAGAAATCAAGATAGAGTTGACCTTATTAGATGACAGTTTGAAATGTTGTGCGAACTTTACTGGATGGTGGTTCAGCGTGTAGTGTGAATAAAGAAAGTAAATGGGCGTTGATAAATTTACCTGTGAACACCCTTTCTGTCTATGCTGCAAGAGAGCCCAGGATGGGTAGACTTCTTCTTATGACATCATTAAGCTGGGTCTGTTTTTGAGGATATAAAAGCCAGCCCCCCAGGAGTAGCCCCAGCTTTGGCGAAGATACTTGACAGACCAAATAAATGTCTCTGAAAGCCAACAATCAAGAATAGCAACATGTCTTACCATGTCCGGATGAACCAAGGGAGGGGCTGGCCTCTCTCACAGCATAGATAGAAAGGGCATTCACAGGTAAATTTACCAATGCCCATTCTCCTCCATGCTGCAGCGAGAGTCCAGGATGGGACATACCAAAGCTTGAATGTCCACGGGCGGGTCCTCATCCGGCCAATCACTCCGATTGTGGAACCACTTGCTGAAGCACCTGTCTGCCAAAGGCCGCAGTTGCCGAGGCGTAGACATCAAGACGATAGTGTCTGATGAAAGGAGACGGGGATGTCCGCATGGCCACTCTGCAAATCTCTTCCAAGGATGCCTGGGTAGCTCAGGCAGCTGAAGTGGCCGCACTTCTGGTAGAGTGCGCTGTTAACCCTTGGGGAACTGGAAGAGCCACTGCTTTGTAGGCTTGTGCAATACATGTCCTGACCCACTTGCTAATAGTTGGGGAAGAGGCCTTGTTCCCCAAGTGAAGAGGGGAAAAGGAAACAAACATGGCTTCTGTCTTCCAAAAGGAGGAAGTATGCTTAATGTAAAATCTAAGGGCCCTTCTTACATTAGCGTGTGCCACTTGCGCTCTAAATCATGGTGCGGGAGAGGACAGAGGTCCGGCAACACAATGTCCTGGAACCGGTGGCGCCAGGTGTTAACCTTTGGAATAAACGAGGGGTCCAAATGGAGGATGACCCTATCATCATGAAAGGAGCAGACACCCTGCCTGATGGAAAGAGCTGCAAGCTCTGACACTTGCCTGGCCGAGGTGATAGAAACAAGGAACACCACCTTTGGAGAGGCACTGTTCTAAGGGGTTCAAAGGGGGGCTTCGTAAGGGTGTTAAGTACCAGGTGAAGGTCCCAGGAAGGATACCTGTGCACCACAGGTGGGTGAAGGTTGGAAGCTCCTATTAAAAACCTTCTGACCGAAGGGTGATGGGACAAGGAAGGAAATGAAGCCCATGAAAGAACTAAGGAGAGAGCCGCTACTTGGTGATGTAAGGTATTGGGAGCCAAACCCTTCTCCAAGCCATCTTGAAGGAATCTAAGAACCTCTGCCAACTGAGCCGAGGCAGGGGAGAGACCCTCCTTGAGGCACCATTGGGAGAAAGCCCTCCAGGTGGCATCATAGATGCGCCTTGTGGAAGGTTTGCGAGATGCCAGGATGGTGAGGATAACCTTTTCTGGAAGGTTAGCCTCCCTTAGCCGCTGCCGCTCAAGCGCCACACTGTCAGCTTGAGCCACTGGGGCTCTGGATGTATCAGGGCCCCTTGGTGCAGGGAGATTAGATAGGGTAGGATCCTCCACGGGGAAGCCACAGACAGGTTGACCAGGTCCGCAAACCAGGGTCTCCATGGCCAATAGGGGGCCAGGAGAATTAGCTCCACTTGTTCCTCCAACAGCTTCCGTATGACTGCCGGAATGATGGGAAGCGGGGGAAAGGCGTAGAGGAGACCCGTGAGCCAATGGCACCGAAGAGCGTTGGTCCCCTCTGCTCCCTGGCAAGGAAACCCGGTGAAAAATCTGTTCACTTGGGTGTTTTGAAGGGTGGAGAAGAGATCCACCTCCAGAGTTCCAAATCTGTGGGAAAAGTCCCTGAAAAGGGACGGGGAAATGGACCATTCTGCCTGGTCTACTGGACTCCTGTTCAGCCAGTCGGCTTGGGAGTTGTCGACTCAGGAGATGAGATCCACTGAGATCGACAGCAAGTGGTTTTCTGCCCATAACCCCAAGCATTCTGCCTCCCTCATAAGCACTTTGGTTCTTGTCCCCGCCGCCTGTTGACATGAGCCTTTGCGGCCATGTTGTCCATCAACACTAGAACATGGAAGCCGGTCACAGAGGCTCTGAAGTGTTTTAGAGCCAGGGAGATGGCTCTCAGCTCTAGCCAATTTATGGGATGGGTTTTGTCTATCCTGGACCAAACTCCTTGAGCTATCTGACCCTCCATATGGGAGCCCCAACCCAGGAGACTGGCATCTGTAGTGATTATCAGCCTGTCTGGGTCCTTGAATTGGAATCCCTTCCAAGGGCCGGGGAGAGCCACCAATTGAGGGATCGCCGGGTTTGTGGAGAGAGCAGGACCTTGATGGATGAGTGGCTGGTTCCTGCTCATTGGAAGGGGAGCAGGAACCATTGGAGCGATCAGGAGTGAAGCCGTGCCCATGGGACAATGCCGATACAGGAGACCATCTTTCCCAGCAGTTTGGACAGCAGCGACAAGGGAACAGTCTGGTGTTGTTGAATGTGACTGATGATCTCTGCAAGACTTTGTCCACGAGCCGGAGACAGGAAAACTTGGCACAAAGTTGTATCGATGACTGCTCCCAGGTGTAGCAATTTGGTTGTAGGAGAAAGATGGCTCTTCTTGGTGCTGATGGAGAACCCGTGGCTTTGGAGGCAGGACAAGGTAATTTGTAGGTCCCGATGGGCCGATTGGATGGAGGAGGGCAGAATCAACATGTCATCCACGTAGCATTGGATCCTCACTGGAACAGAATGTAGAGAAGCCACCAATGCTGCTAGAATCTTTGTGAAGAGCCTGGGAGCCGATGAAAGGCCGAAGGGAAGTGCTCGATACTGGTAGTGAGTATTCTGATAACAGAAATGGAGAAACTGGAGATGATGAGGCCAGATGGGGATGTGGAGGTAAGCCTCCGTGAGATCAATGGAGGAGAGGAGGTCGCCCTCCCGAATGCTCTCTAAAATAGAATGCAATGTCTGCATTTTGAATCGCCTGTATTTAACAGATTGGTTTAGAAATTTTAGATCGAGGATGGCTCGCCACCCTCCCCCCCCAAGGCTTTGGAAATGACAAAAAGACGAGAGTAAAAGCCACGTCCTTGTTGTGAGATTGGAACTGGCTGAATAGCCCTGATGTCTAGTAGATGTTGAATGGCCGAATTCATAAGGGCTCTCTTTGAAGTGTCCCTTGAAACAGGACAAATCAAAAAATTTTCTGGGGGTGACGATAAAAATTCCAATTGCAGTCCTGACCTAATAGTGTTGAGGACCCAGGCGTCCGTCATTGACTCCTCCCATTTGGAGGCAAAGAAGGCTAAACGACCTCCGATGGGTGGGGAGAACAAGGAATCTTAGAGTGATGGAAGGCACGACCCCCTCCCCCTGAAAGGGGCGTTTACGAGCAGAAGGTTGCTGTCTGCCAGGTGGTTCTGTACGTTGGTCCTGACGTTGGGAATACGACCTCTGTGGACGAGAAAAGTGAGAGGAGGTCTCCAGCCAAAAGGCAGGTGGGCAATAAGGAGCTGGGCGATAGTCAGCTTTTTTTGACGAGGAAAGAATTTTCCATTCAAACTGGACCTGACCGGAAAATGGCCACCGGAACCCTTAAAATGGCCGCTCACCTTGTGGCAGAAGAGGCTGCAGTGAAGGATGTCCGCTGCTCTACAAGGGCTCTGAAGAAGAAATATTCGCTCCTTAGGCTATTGCGAGCCCCAAGCGATTGAAGCAGCCAGACAAGAAGAGAATCGCCACCCATGCGATCAGCTGGCTGGCGCTGCTATCGGTTTGCCAATCAGATAAGCGATCGCGCAAACCGCGGCTATGAGGAAGGCAGCTAAGACGCTTCCCTGCTTGCCTAGCAGCATGGAGAACATTGATCCCAACATTGCAGGAAAAACGGAGCCCCGCTTCTCCTGCGGTTGCAGCTACCCGGATCCCCGGGAGCTGATTGAGGCAAAGGTAGCTTCTATAAATTCATTGGAACAATTCACTAGCACTTTCAGAGACACAGTTTGTGACTAAAGAAGCTGAGTCAAAGCTGGGGCTACTCCTGGGCTTTTATATCCTCAAAAACAGACCCAGCTTAATGATATCATAAGGAGTCTACCCATCCTGGGCTCTCACTGCAGCATGGAGGAAAATGACCCTGTAGAATTTAGTGGCTTAGTGTGGATGTGAATTTGACTCTTCCTGAAGTACCAAGCATTTGAACTACATATAAATTGAACTAGCTGAAAGTAACATTCTGAATGTGCCTAGGATTTTGAGTTTTGGTATAGTTAAAGTAAGGATATAGACAAGAAATTTGGAATTAAAACTATTATTCTACCTTTAATTCCTAACTGTCCTTACAGATTTATTTATTTATTTATTCGACTTATATGCCGCCCCCTCTCCAAAGGACTCGGGGCAGCTTACAATTAAAGTACAACAATAAATGAATTAATTAAAAGAGTATTAAACAAATTAAGCTGAATTAAAATTTAAAAACCCCTAATTAAAATAACCCCAGCCTTAGAGAATCAGCACAGCCCAGATTGTAAGAAGAGCCAAGTTTTCAAATCATGGCGGAAGGTGCGAAGATCGGGGGCCAAACGGAGCTCCAGCGGAAGAAGATTCCACAAAGTGGGAGCCGCCACAGAGTAGGCCCTCTCCCGGGTCGCCGCCAAGCGACATTGAGTCGCAGACGGCACCCCGAGGAGACCCCGCCTGTGCGGAGACCCCGTACAGGGCGGTTAGCATTTGATGTTGGGTGGAGCCATTCTTGTAAATAGCCTGGACCCATGCCCTGTTGGACTTTGAATGTTAGAACCAAAACTTGAATCTCACCCGGAGGGCAACCGGAAGCCAATGCAGGCCGCGCAGGAGGGGTATAACATGGTAGTATCGGGAAGCTCCCATCACAACCTGCGCGGCGGCATTCTGCACCAGTTGAAGCCTCCGAGTGGTACGCAAGGGCAGTCCAAGGTAGAGAGCATTGCAGTAGTCGAGGCAGGAAATAACGAGGGCCTGAGTGACTGTGCGCAGGGCATCTCGGTCCAGGAATGGGCGTAACTGGCGAACCAGCCAGATCTGGGCAAAGGCCCCCCTGGCCACGGCCCCCACCTGCTCCTCCAATTTGAGCCGTGAGTCCAGAAGGACCCCCAGATTCCGTGCCCTGTCCACGGGGGCAACACCTCCTCCCCCATGACCAAAGATGGAATATCCAAACTGGACCGAGATGTCAGTATGCACAGCCACTCTGTCTTGGCCGGATTGAGTCAAAGCATGTTCCTGTCCATCCAGATCCATACCGCTTCCAGACAACGGGACATCACGGAGAGAGCATCACTGATGTGGCCTGGGGTGGAGATGTATAGCTGAGTATCATCAGCATACTGGTGATAACTCACCCCAAAGCCACGGATGATCTCACCCAGCGGCTTCATATAAATGTTGAACAGGAGGGGTGAGAGGACTGAGCCCTGGGGCACCCCACAAGTGAGGTACCTTGGAGTTGACCTCCGCCCCCCTGCCAACACTGTTTGCGAACGTCCCGAGAGGTAGGAGGAGAACCACCGTAAAACAGTGCCTCCCACACCCAACCCCCCGAGACGTCGCAATAGGATACCATGGTCGATGGTATCGAAAGCCGCTGAGAGATCTAACAGGACCAGGACAGAGGACAAACCCTTGTCCCGAGCCCTAACGAGATCATCGATCAACGCGACCAATGATGTCTCTGTGCTGTACCCGGGCCGGAAGCCCGATTGGTATGGATCCAGGTAGTCCACTTCCTCCAGGAAAAGTGGCAATTGCTGAGCCACCACACTCTCAACAACCTTCGCTAAAAAGCGAAGGTTGGAGACCGGACGAAAGTTGTTCAACACGGCTGGGTCAAGGGCAGGCTTCTTCAGGAGGAGCCTCACCACTGCCTCTTTCAAAGCGGCAGGGAATAACCCCTCCCTTAACGAAGCGTTGACCACTGCCTGGAGCCAGCCGCACGTAACCTCCCTGGAGGCATAGACCAACCAGGAAGGGCACGGCTCCAATAAACATGTGGTGGAACTCAGCCGCCGCATAATCCTGTCCACTTCATCCTCAGAAACAGGATCGAACTCAGTCCAGATCACATTGGCCAAACCACTTGCATCCCCATCCTCAGGCCACTGCCTGTCCGAGGACAACCCTTCCCGGATCTGAGCGATTTTATCCTGCTGATACTGACTAAATTCCTCAGCTCTGCCCTGCAACGGGTCTGCCACCCCCCCCCCAGTTGGAGGAGGGAGTGGGCGACCCCAAACAGGGCGGCTGGGCGGTTATCTGTGGATGCTATGAGGGCGGAGAAATAAGATCTCCTCGCCACCCCCACCGCTACCAGATAAGTCCTAATATGGGCTCTTAGCTGGGCTCGGTCAGATCCAGAGCGAGTCGCCCTCCACCTGCTCTCTAGTCCCCTTCTATGACGCTTCATCTCCCGGAGCTCCTCGGTATACCAGGGAGCTGACCGGGATCCGCGCCAAGTAAGGGGACGCATGGGGACAACCCTGTCGAGAGCCCCCACAGCCGACTGTTGCCAGGCAGCCGCAAGGACCTCGGCAGGGCTGTGAGTAAGGGATGCAGGAAAAAAACCCAGTTCTGCCTGGAACCTATCGGGGTCCATCAGGCATCTGGGGCGGAACCATCTAAATCCATTGTATGTTTATAAAACTAGTGAATGACTCACTGAGAAAGTTAGCACCATAGCTTTATAATAAGCATGATAAGATCCATGTCTCAAGAAACCATGACTCATTCAACAAATGTTAAGATCAGGCCAGTTTCTATGTTGATCTATCTCAGCAAGGCAATAAAAGGAATAGTGAAAACTCAATTCTGGAATTTCATAAACAGCAAGGATTTCCTGTTTTTTTTTTAACAACTTATAATTACAATTAAGAAGCACAAGTGCTGAGGTAAATCTGGTAGGCAAAAGATAAAAAGGGGGCTAAGCTAATCTTGGGTATTCTGATTGCCAGAGCAGCCATATAGATATATTGGACTAGATCTTCTGTCATCCTTAGCTAACATAGTTGAGCTTTTCTTAAAGATTATTGCAGAAGTCGCTGATTAAAGAAGCCTTCCGTAGCTCAATGCCTCCAAATGCACTACAGAATTCCAAATTAATAGAGCCTCTGGCTGAGAATTATAGTTCCCACAATTTGAAATATCTGGAGCACATCTGTCTGAGGAGGGCTGATTTAGGGATTTGCTACATGATTTTACTATGCTTCTAAAGCTAGTCAACTCTCATAAACTCTCATAATATGCATGTAAACCCGTAGACTTCTTGGCACTAGGGCTCAGAATAGTTTGCCGCTAGTTTTTCTCAGGATGTGTTTCAGTTTCGCAGTTTTAGCAAATACACATGCTATTCTCCGAAGGCCTCCTGTCCAAGTACTAAGTTAAATGCTGAGAGACAGTGACTCTACTTTTAAAGTGCAAACTCTACATGATGACGCTGTTATTATTTGTTCCACGTTTGGGATCAGATACTACTAATGAAAGGCAGTCGTATGTAAGGTTGCTGCCATGATTTGCTCAGAGACCCTTAGCTGCTGTCTCCAGATGCAAGAAAATCTTTGAAAACAATGAAGAAAAGATTGAAATAAAACTCGGATGGGAGTCTATTTCGATTCTATAAGGTGAGAGAAGTAGGACTGTTTTATTTTTTTGCCTCAGGTAACAAAATGCATTAGATCGTTCCTGATCGGTAGATTTTACACATACACTGTTTAAAATAATATGCTCAATTTAAAAATATTAGTGAAAATAATGTTAGCAGCAGAAATGAGTTACAGCAACCAAACATTTTTTGGAATAAGGTTCCCCTGATTTGCTTTTCTAAAAGCAACAGGCAATATCTTTGATTAGATGTTTTCATAGCTTTGGTGTACTCCCAAAGAAGTCTCTGTCCAATTTTGCATATCTTAGTCATGGGCTTCATGTTAAAGATGATACATGACAAAACTCTTGCCTCATATTAGTTGTCAGTCTTTAGGCTATTATGAGCCAGACTGCTGAGAATTTCAAATTAATCAAAGAAACCAGTTAGGAGACAATTAATTTGGTGCAGAATTGAAATTTAGTCTTCTTTTTGAACCAGTGTCAATATATAAACTGTTGGTTTAGTTTCAGTTAGGTATGGATTTGTCCTCAAACAAAACATAGCCAGGTCCAACACAAATTGAATGTAGTATCTCTTCCCAAATCAGAAATATTCCACTGAGTCACTCACTTGACATTCTCAGCATGTTATTAAACATCCATTGCCTTATTGGTGTTTGATGGCATGATATGAGTTTATTATCTGAGCAGGTTGGCTATCTCTCAGTACTAGCTGAATTTTTTCTGGGCTTCAAAGGTGTTCAACCTGATTACCTCTTGGATAGGAAACATCTATGATGATATGCTAAAGAAAGAAAAAGCCAACAGTTTGAAAATGACTGGATAGAGATTGACTCAGCCTTCTCTAACCAGCTATCCTCAAGCGCAAACTGACATTTACAATGTCCAGACAGTATCAGATTGGAAAAAGTTAACTGATTTCTGTGAATCAACTGGGAAAAATTAAGCCAACTAAATCAATTCTTCCACCAGGTATGCAATTGAGTAATGTTAGAAGACATGTCCATCTGGGCTCAGTTCCAAGTGGGAAGAAAGACACTGGAAACATGGAGACTGCTTGGAAGGATGGTTTAATGGTGGGCAGAACCATGTGGTTTTAAGGTCCTTGGAAAAAAAACACATGGGTGAGAGAGGGAGATTTATACTCTCTGTTGGGCTTTGAACTTCCTTCCTGTTCTTGTGTCTAGAAATGTATTATGATTGGTTGTCAGACTCCCACTGGGCCATGCAGGAGTAACTTTGTAGGTTGTCTTGAGTCCCAGGCTTGGTTGAATCTTGCTGGGTGGTGTAACGAAGGGGCTTTGGGCAATTCCTATTATGGTTTAATGGCTTGGATCTGAGTGAGGGCTAATCCCATCACCCTGGAGCTAAACATCTTTTGTCTTGTAGATAGCATGGACCAGTCTTTCTGGGGCTACTAACAAAGGTGGAAGCTGCTTTCCAAGAGCATGTTTCTCCTTTTCTCATCCAGGGAAATACAATATTCTGCCTTTTTAATATTTCCTAGAATATTTCATTCTTTTAGGAGAAAGGTAGGTGCTAATGTTCTACAGTAAAGTAAAACTGGGTATATCCCAAAAGTTTACAATACATGTAATCCTCAATTTATGACACGTGAGACCAAAATTCCCATTGTGCCCAATTTTATGACTTTTTGCCATAGCAAAAACTATAGATATTAAGCAAATCACTGCAGATAATAAGTGAATCAGTTGTTAAGCAAATCCAGCTTCCCCCCCCCAACTTTGCTTATCAGAAGTCAGATGGGAAGATTACAAATGGCTATCAAATGATTGGAATGCTGCATTTGTCACAAATAGATGCCAGTTGCCAAGCACCTGGATTTTGATTACATGATTGCAGGGATGCTACGACAGTTGTAAGTGCAAGGAATGATCATAAATCACTTTTTTAGAACTGTTGTGACTTTGACTGGTCACTAAATGAAGTTGAGAATTACCTAGTTTGTTTTGGCTGATGTGATTTATTTGTGCAGCAAAGAACTTGCTTTGAATTAATGATTACTGAGGGTCTCAAAGCATGTGCGGGTACATTTTATTCCCAGCCAAAGAGAAGAACTTTTGGAAAGTTAAGAAATATCCCAAATGTTACTGGGTAGTAATATCCATCTAACTGTTACGACTAATTTGTTCTAGGGTGCCCTTGAAGGAGAACATATTTTCCCCCTTCTTTCAAAAATACTTGTTAATGTAGGAATATTGGAAATTCCCTCAAGACCTTGCTAACTAAATAGAACAGAAAAACAGAAGGCATTGTTTTCATTAGTCCAATGATTTTTTAATACACTGAATCTGACACTCTGCAACCCACAATTATTTACAAATGAATGCTAATGTAAAATGTCTATTGTTATGATTGGATAAGTCAGCTGATTATCTAAACCAAACAAACTCCTGCCCATAAAAACTTGTATTATGTACATCAATTGCAAAAAGAGGGGAAAATCTTATCTGCACCAGTCCATAGACATTTCCCAGTAAATGATTCTCTATAAAGATTTTCAATAATCTGAGGATCCTTTCTAATAAAAAAACGCATACGTTCTTACACTAAACATGATTAGACACAGATGAATTCATGAAATGTTGGGAGTCCATATGATAATTGTAGCAAGCCTTGGGGGCTGGATGAGCTTTAATTCATTCGTATGGCTTTATTTTCAAAGTGGCATAGCAATTATGTTTCCACCACGTAGGACTATTCCCTTACTTGACTCTCCACATGTTTTGGGATTAAAATTTTCAGCTAACACCTGGAGGGTGCCAGGATGAGAAAAGTTAGCTGGAAAACCAACATCTGATAATAAAGTTTCGGACTACTTAATTAAAATGTCCTAAATTACTTGGAAAGCCATTTTCAGGTCCAAATACTCCAACATATAAAGTAAATAATGCCCACTCCTTTGAACTCATTCAATGTTAGCTTCTTGTGATTTTCAATGCAATTCAATGTCTTCCCTAGGCCTCACAAAAATCTCTCACAATACTACACAAGTGTCCCAATGCAGAGAGCTTTTACAAAATGACTTGTATAGGGTCAAAAATGCTAAAGCAAACATTCCAAATGGACTATCTTGGACTCTCAGAGTATTTTTCACCCAGGAAATATGATTTATAGTTCATACAGAATAAAAATCTTTAATAGAATCTTGATCAAAATCACACTACTTTGACAGGACAATCAAAAGTAAAGAAACAGTAACCAAAATCTCACATTCAGGTTGAAGGGGGGATTACATTAATCTTTTTATATTTTTTTTGTCCTTTTAATTTAAGAGAACCCGAATCATTCGAAAGAAGGGGGTAGAGAGAATATTGAGAGGGAGGTGAAGGACTGTAAGAATAAAAGAGAAATGGGCAAAAGAAAGATCTAGGGGGAAAAAGGGAGAAAACCTGAGAACTGGGCAAAGAAGACCAAATGTCAGCGGCTTGAGAGAAAACAGACCGGGAATAAATGTTAATAGAAAGAAAGCAGAAAATGAATGGAGTATCTACCGACGTGGTTTTAACGAAAAATAGGAACTAGACATCCCTTTTTCGCCTATGCAAAAGTGTTGCTCGGGCACGTTGCAAAAACACACTTCTCACACACCTGCTCATGAGTTCATGGAGAAGCAAAGAGGGGTTTCCGCCGCTCTCGCTTTGCAAAGTAAAATGGGTTTCTTCAAAAAGGAGGAGGCGGAGGTGGCATGCAAGAAGCACCCGGATCCAAAGAAGTCTCCCCTTGCGATCAACAGTGCCTTCTCGCTGCGCCGCGCTTCCCTTGACTCCTTACCTGGCCCGCTGCTGCTCAGCTGGACATCGCTTGCAACATCTTCTCTTGTCCAGACAAACAAGTAGAAGCCTCCCAACTCGCGCCAGGGCAGAGAGCGGATGAAAATGCCGCGAGCTCGCCTCCTCGGACTCTAGGGAACGCGCACGCGCGCTATCCCGCCTCTTGCGGGTGTAGCTGATCCCTTGCCTCTCGCTGCCGTTGGAAAGCCGGCCCGAGCAACACGCGGACCGCGACAGCTGCATCAATTAGTCCTAAAGGGGGAAAATGTTTGCATGCATGCTGCATATAAAAAGGTTGATTTCATTCATCCGAGCAGGCTGCGAGAATGCCTGTTAGAATAACCCGACCAGGTGCAGAAAATATATCCAAAATGATTGACAACTTGCCGCATATTCTGCAAAGTTTGGATGCTAATCTAGAGGGAGGGAATGACTAAAGATGGGGGGCGTAACGTAAGTTTATAAATTTATGAATGGATAACAGAATGGACACACACCGTCTGAAAATATTATATGAGTCCAATTAAGCTGAAAGGTAGTTGATTCAGGACGGTTCAAATAATACACATTTTTGTGCATGTAGTGCTCATAATCATTCCACATCCAAATCCTGACCTACCATTGAACTGAATGAGATGATTATCTGAACCAATAGATCATGGGGCAATAGCTTGTTCTCCAGTTGTTTTGGTTGAGATTTTCCCTATTTTCCCAGCTAGCTGCCTCCTTCAGTGGCACTGGAAGATTACTTGACACTATATAGGGAAAAAAGTGGTTGGGTTGGATAGGTTCAGTAACAGTTGTTAATATTCAAACAAGATGCAATTTATTTAATACACTTGCCAAGAAATGTTGGGCAAATCATGTCTAGAAACCACGATGGATCTATTTTTAGGAAGATCTTTTTAATGCATTCTTAAAAAGTTAGGGAAGTATTTACTCTGTTTTGTAATTTTTAGGTTTCTTTGAATCAATCTTGACTCCTGGTAACCTAGTAAAAGTCTAGACATGTCTGTGCAGGGTTTTTTTTGGGGGGGGGTGTGTTTTCAGAAGAGGTTTGCCACTTCTTAGGAGTGACCAATCACCCAGCTGGCTTTGGTGCCTATGGTAGTTTTCCCTGCTCTACTCTATGCCTAAAATGCTACACCCAAGTGGTACTCACCCCTGGCACAGGTAAAAGGATAAAGATAAATTCCTGGTGATTGTATTGCCTTCTGGGATGTTCTCTCAAAATGCTAATCTATTTTATTCTCCAGTTTAGAGTCCTAGTATTTTTAGTGGTCTTCCTTCCAAACAGTAGCTAAGCCTGACCCTGCTTGGATTTTTAAAATGAGTGAAGTTTGGTTAGATGCTGCTACTTGGCTTTTTTTTAATGGAAGTGGTCTCCATTTCACCATTAGATGGAGTACAGCTAGTCCTCATTTAGCAATTGCCTTGTTTAGCTAGTTTTTAATTATGATATGATGAAAAATAACTTTGCAAGCAGTATTCCTAGCATGCATCCATATTTACGACCTTGCAGGACTGTAAAGCGAAGTAAAGCTGAAGTGAGATAATAAGCAATCATGGTTTCATTTACTGACTACTTCACTAAACAATCAAGTGACCAGTCCCAATTGTGATCACTAAACAAGCACTACCTGTAGAGGCATGATGTTCGTGAGATAGTTCTCCTTCAGAACTTTAGCCTGTTTTATCACCATTCTAGTCATCTAAGGACAAATAATTTGACATTCCCTTTTTATAGTTGCATGAGTGAAGGAATCACTGGCATAAAGAAGGCTATTTAATATGGCTATGTCAGAGGTGGGCTCTGAATTTTATATCCAGATTTTTTTTCTCCTTCTTTGTTGCTCTTGAAAGAGAACTTATGGCCCTCCTGGTATCAGAGAAGTACAGTTCATAATAATCACCACTATTATGCTATTCACACTGACCTGATCAGAGTCAGAATCATTGCTGATTAAGCAATACCTTAATGCCCTCCATTTATTATGCTGGTAGTGTATGTAATGTAAAATCCTCATGGGAATAAAAAGTGTCTTTAAGGAAGCTCTATATATTTTTGTGACCAGTGTGTATCTGTGCAGAAACTGAAAGATCTCTTCCAGATCTTGACATCCAAAGGAATTGGAGTTATGATAAGCCTACTACAAGTTTTAGATAATATCTGAAGTTAATGGGGTGCCCTGTCTAAGCAACTATTTGACCAAAGGGTTCAGAATTGTACAAAGCACTACGTATCATAGCATGGTGTGTGAAAATAGCCTAAAACTGAAACAAGGTTCTAAATCCAAAAACCATTTACTGTGATTTTTCCATGCAGAGAAACATGGAAGATACACATCCTTCTCTTTAGAGAGACGGAAGATCTGTCTCCCATTCATAGTAGGCTTGCCAAAAGACCAGCAGTTCAGCAGCTGGTCTAACTTTTCATAGCAAAATGCAGATTAAACATTATTAGCTGACATCTGTTTACCATGCTGCCCTTATAGGCAAGGAGACGAACAGTGCAGATGTCTTTGGCTGCAGGTTATAGAAAAAATACACTCTGAATGATAGAGCAAATAGGTAGTAAAATCTTTTTTTGGAGATGGAAAACCCAATACTTTCATAGCTGGCTTTTGGGAAACTGTTCCAAAGTAAAAATGCAACTGGTGATCTCTAAAAAGGCCTTCTATGCAGTAGACAGAGAGTCCTATTGAGAGCCTGGATGACTTGGCTGGGTATATTGAAATTTTCAGGTGAAAGTGATGAAAGGTTGAACTGTCTTGAACTGAGACTGTTTGAATGTGTTGTACTAGCAGAAAAAATCTGTTATGAAGTCCTAACATAACCTATTATCTTGCATCCTTCATAACCCATCTGAAACCAAGATGTATAAAGCAAGCTGTGCTTAGCTTTCCAAAATTTTGACTCAAATGTTTCATTTTCCCCAACATATAACTCAATTGGAATTAGCTAACAGTTCTTTATCTTTATCACAGCAAAGTATATCACAAAAAAATTAAAAATTAAACATCACGGGTGGCTCAGGCTGTAAATGCCTGCTTTTAAGATCCAGCTGTCTACAATTACTATAGGCTCGAATCCCACCAGGCTCAAGGTTGACTCAGCCTTCCATCCTCTCGGGGTAGGTAAATTGAGGACCCAAGATTGTTGGGGGCAATTAGCTGACCTTGTAAAAATGCCGCTTAGTAATAAGCAGGCATATACAATGGAATGAAGGCTATTGCTGAGCACACTGGGTTGTATCCCAAAAATTGTAAGCCGCCCTGAGTCTTCGGAGAAGGGCGGCATATAAATGTAATTTAAAAAAAAAATACCTGTCACCCAGCTTAGAAAAGAAAACTAGATACACTTGCATGTTGTCAGAAAGAGTATTTCTTTTTAAGTAATGATAAACTGTTTTATTTAAACTTATTTTGTTAAGCTGCTTTTATTAATTGTTCTATATCAGGAAAATATTCAAGGATTTAATATACTATATCCATTTTCAGTCCAATCTGCTTGCTAGTTCTATTTATCACTACAAGACATGCCTTGTAAGAACTGCGTAAAGCTTCAGTCAGTATGTTCGTTGTTTTAGTGTGTTAGTTGTAATTCCTTGTGGTCTAAAGAGTGGATCTGTGATTAGAAAGTGTTTTTCTCATGAAAAATTTGTACTAATGAAAAGATATAGCCCTCTGCATTCTAGGGTTGCAGTCTATCTACCATCAGTTCTGCAACTTCATCAAAATGGATGTATTGATATATTTAATACCATTGTCCAGAAAAGGACAATTATTACATTAGCTCTGGAATAATAAAACTTGTTGGTTTGATTTAAAATGCAGCTCCAGTTCAATATTATAGCTAATTAGAAGCTTCATTGGTACTTATCCTCAGCACTTTATAGATAGATAGATAGATAGATAGATAGATAGATAGATAGATAGATAGATAGATAGATAAACAGAGTTGGAAAGGACTTTGCAGGTAATCTAGTCCAACCCCCTGCCCAAGCAGGAGACCCTACACCATTTCTGACAGATAGCAATCCAATCTCTTCTTGAAAGCTTCTAATGATGAAGCTCCCACAACTTCTGAAAGCAAGCTGTTCCATTGGTTGATTGCTCTCACTGTCAGAAAATTTCTCCTTATTTCCAGGTTGGATTTCTCTTTGTTCAGTTTCCATCTATTATTCCTTGTCAGGCCTTCAGGTGCTTTGGAAATAGTTTGGCCCCCTCCTCTGTGTGGCACCCCTAAAATATTGGAACACTTATCATGTCTCCCCTGGTCCTTCTCTTCATTAGACTTGCCATGCCCAGTTCCTGCAACCATTCATCCTACGTTTTAGCCTCCGGCCCCCTAATCATCTTGGTTGCTCTTCTCTGCACTCTTTCTAGAGTCTCAACATCTTTTTATAGTGTAGTGACCAAAACTGGATGCAGAATTCTAGGTGTGGTCTTACTAAGGTTTTATAGAGTGATATTAGTAGGATACTTGATCTTAATTATATCCCTCTGCCTTGCATTGGCTTTTTTGGTTGCCGCCGCATACTGTTGGCTCATAATTAATTGGTTGTCCACTAAGACTCCAAGATCCCTCTCACAGTTAGTGCTATTAAGCCTGGTTTCACCCAGTCTATATGCGTACTTTTGGTTTTTCTTGCCTAAGACTTCACTTTTCTTTACATTGAATTTCATTTTGTTAGATAGGGCCCAATGTTCCAGTCTGTCAAGATCCATCTGGATCTGGAGCCTATCATCTAGGGTGTTGGCTATTCCTGCAAGCTTAATATCATCTGCAAATCTGGTAAGTTTTCCTTCTATTACCTCATCTAAGTTGTTTATGGAAATATTGAAGAGTACTGGGCCTAAGACGGAATCTTGTGGTACCCCCCTGCTTACTTCTCTCCATGTAGATGTAGTACCCTCAAGGACTACTTGTTGAGTATGGTTTGTCAGTTACAAATCCATCTGATAGTAATGCTATCTATCCCATTTTTTCTAGCTTACCAAGAAATAGGTTGTGGTTTACTTTGTCGAATGCCTTGCTGAAGTCTAAGTATACTATGCTGAAATCTAAGTCCACAGTTTTTCGCTGGTCTACTAATTTAGTCACTATGTTGGAGAATGAAATATGATTGATTTGGCATGGTCTGTTTTTAACAAACCCATGCTGATTTCTAGTTAATATTTTACTTGTTTCTAGATATTGGCAGATCTGTTTTTTATTTAAAGTATCTTCCTGGGTATTAATGTTAGTCTGATTGGTCTGTAGTTTCCGGGGTCTGTTTTTTCCCCCCTACTTGCTTATTTGAACAGCAACTACAAAAGAAAGGAGAAAAACTATGATTCTATTGGACATCTATAAATAAATTCATTATTTTTCTTTAAAAAATATTTATTAGAAGTAGGAAGATTTCCCTTGCAATGCAATGTGTCATTTTCCTCTATGAATAATTATAGATGGTCCAAAGAGTGCTAAGTATGTTGTAGCCTGCTTACTTATCCAAACAGGGACAAGTCATAAAACTAATATAGTAACTGTATGAAGCTTTGTAGGGTCATAGTGCTCTGCTAACATCTAAATGTGGGTTGGCTCCTGTTTCATATTTAATAAATATTCAGAAAATTAACAATATTTGTAAGAAGTTAAGATGTAGGTGTATATGCCATTTATATATTATTCTAAATCTAATTTTGGGGAATTTTTCACAGTAGGACTGCTAAAATTCAGATTAGCTGTTACTTTTTTAAAAAGTCTTGACATTCAGCTCAAGCTACTAATAGGGTTCTCATTTGTCAAAATTAATTTAGAGAAAGATGGGTCAAGAAATTAATAAGCTTGAGTTTTTCAGCATTAAGGCCACATAAAGGAAAACAGTAAGGGGCATAATGGGAGCTATTTTTGATTCTCTCCCACGTATTGTTTTTAAATACATTTTTCCTAGAGAAAAGTAAAAAGGCTCCTGAAATTGCCATTTCTCCCCTGAATGTACTAGTTTTATCTCTGGTCCCTGTTTTTAATAGTTCTGTATTTTTAGGAGTGGCTGCTTTTGTAATATGTTGTACTCCATTTTTAAAAAAAATAGTTTTTTGTTAAAATGAAAACAGAATGTGTAGTGGTCATTATCTATAAAGATAAAGAAGCTGTTTTTCCATTCCTTCTAGAGTATGTTACCTTCCTTTTTCCCTCTGTGATAATTACAAGATATAATTCCCTGACATACCCCAAAAATAAAGAAATGTTACAATAGGGCCACATCCTGGCTTCAGCAGGAGGATAACCTGCCAATCAGACATGAGACATCAGACAGTCTCAATAGAGATAGAAAAAAGGAAATGATGTAATAATTGAGGAAGAGAATCTCAGAAGCATTGCCAAGGGATGAGTAGGGAAACACCTTTTTTCAGGGTACAAAGTGTAACCTCAGGTTTTGCTGATGGGTCACACACTCACGTGTGCTCTTCTGTTTGATTTTCGGCCCTGCCATATTCTTTCCTTTCCTGTTCTTCTTTTTCTGGCATTGTATTTGTAACCTTTCCATTTCATTTGATTAAATGAAATGATTAAATAAAACAGCTTTCAGCATGCCCCATGGGAAGATAGAATGGCCTCACCTGGGACCCAGGCAGGGGTGGGATTCTGCCAGTTCCGGCTGGTTCCAGCAAACCAGATGTTAATTTTACATCAGCGAACTGGTAATTCTGAGGAACAGCTGGTACCGCCCCTCCCCTCCCAGGAGTCCCCACGAGGCCCATGTGGCTCCCAGGTAAGTATAGGGTAGCCTCCTGGGAGCAAAAATGGAGTGTGGGGAGGTCCAGTGCCACCCCCCACCCTGCTTTTGCTCCTAGGAGGCTCCAGGGAGGCTTGCTAGGCCGAAAACAACCCCCCACACCCTGCTTTTGCTTCTACGAGGCTCCAGGGTGGCTTGCTAGGCCAAAAACGGGGCATGGGGGAGTCCGGCCCCACCCCAGCCCACCCCATTTTTGCTCTCAGAATGCTCCAGGGAGGCTTGCTAGGCCAAAAACACCCCGCCCCAACAGCCTGCTTTTGCCCCTAGGAGGCTTCAGGGAGGCTTGCTAGGCCTCGTTTTGGGCCTAGGAGGCCTTCCTGCAGTCTCCTGGGAGTATCCAGCCATCCAGTATGCCTGGATTCAGTGTTTAGCCAAAAGAACCTTTGGAGCTAATATAGTATAGCCTTGGGAATGTTCTAGGTAAACAAAACTATGCAGTCTCCTAAAACTGTTGGAGCCAATCTTCCTTCTTTATTCCATATCCTCCTCTTCAAAACAAATAAGTTGCTCTGCTTTTTCATCCCAGACTAAGTTCAGAGTGGATTTTGTAGAGAACAGCTTACCTTTAGGTCTCATTCATTTGCTTAATTTCAGAGCATGCATTACACAATTTCCAAAGCATAATTCAAACTATTCAGCAGTTTGCCTAGCTGCTGCTTCATTACTTCTATTGCTGTCACAATCTTTATGGAGTCCAATGGCCTTTTACATTTGACAAGCAAAAAACACAGTAAGTATTTCCCCTCTTCCACTTTGTGGTTCGATATTTAACATAAAATTATGTGCTGTGATACTATTCAGACAGTTTGCAAACTTGTGTTTTTTGCTGTTGGAAGGAACTCTTTAATTTGAAGATGATGGTAAATTCTTGGTAATAAAATGGCAAGTAGAAAGGCTCACTTCTACTTGCCATTTAGAAAGGGTTAGAAAGAATTAGAAGGTTAACATTTGCTTTATTTCCAATCTCCTTTTCTTGACTTGGTCTTCATAAAAAGTAGCTTTAGAATTGAAGCCAAATCTGTTAAAACAAAATTCTTTCTGTTTAAGTACAAGTATGCAAAAAGTTTCAAGATTAATCCAAGATGTTTAATGGCTTTAAATATCTGAGTGTTGTACTAAGGTTTAGGTCAAAGGTCTTCAAACTTGGCAACTTTAAGACTTGTAGACTTCAACTCCCAGAATTCTCCAGCCAGCATAGCTGCTTCATTACTCCAGCATAGCTGGCTGGAGAATTCTGGGAGTTGAAGTCCACAAGTCTTAAAGTTACCAAGTCTAGGGACCCCTGGTTTAAGTAGGAAGAGGTTCCAGCTGAAAATATACCATGAATAGCATAGAGATGCATGATAGCTCTCTTTCTTTCTTTTCCTTCCTTCCTTCCTTCCTTCCTTCCTTCCTTCCTTCCTTCCTTCCTTCCTTTCTCTTAAAAGGAAGAAGAGGGAGGGATGAGAGAAAGAAACAAAGGGAGGGAAGGGAGAAAGAGGGAAGGGAAAGGAATGTGAATGAGATATGGATAGATGGATGAATGGACGGATGGATAGAGGGAGGGAGAGAAAAAGGAGAAGAAGAAAAGACCACAAACCCTGGCACTAAATGCAGCTTCAGAGGATGCTTTGAAACAACACAGCAATCCAGGGCTGGAGGGGACCTCAGAGGTCATCTAGTAGTCCAACCCTGCTCCAAGAGCATTGTTAAAGTGAGTTTCTATCTTTTGACCCACTCAGTCACATGACTACCAAGCCACACCCAGCTGGACACATGACAACCAAGCCATGCTCAGCCAGTCACATGATCACCAAGCCACACCCAGCCAGCAAGCCACGCCCAACCAGTCACATGACCACCAAGCCATACCCACAAATTAGGCCACGCCCACAGAACCAGTTGTTAAGAAATTTGAATCCCACCCATGGACCCAGATTTAAGGGACGGCTAGATTCCACCCAGGCAGATCCCTTTCTCCATCTTCTCTGGTAAAAGGGGAAGCCTGTGGCAGATGCTTCAGAAATAGCTTATCTAACATAGTTGAACTTCCACTGGCTTCATCCTAATACCCAGGAAGATAAATTTTCTGTCTTTTTTAAAAGAAACTTTCCCTTACACTTAAAAATGGCATTATTTTGATGTTTTGCATCAGTCTTTCTAAAAATGATTGCCATTGCCAGGTTAGGCCATTTTCTCATTAGTGATTTATAGCATCTTGTAGCATCACCCATTGTTATGGCACTATGAAGCCACCTTTCATTACAGTTATATCAGCACCCTGATGGTTAAATGATGCTATAAAATAGAATACATTGCTAAGAAAAATGGCCTAAGAGCATAGCCCTCAGTGGGGTGGGAGGGAAAGAATATTATTTGTCTTTCACTGCAGCTTTTCTTTTTCTTTTTCTTTTCTGGGTTCACAACAATCTAACATATAATAAAAGTTAAAAGATGGCAAACATGACAGATTAGATGGTAAAAAGTGAGGAGTCTCACATTCCCTCACAAAAGGCCTGGATAAAGAACCAGGTCTTCATGACTCTTCTAAACAACAGATGAGAGGGCCATCCAATTCTCTGGGGGAACCTTTTCCACAGGGCAAGTGTTGCTACACAGAAGACACACTTTCAGAATCCTGACATTGTTTAATTGAAGGAACCCAGATTATGCCAAGTCTGCAAAATTAAAATAACTGGGCAGATATTATGGGAAATAGGCAATTCCCCAGGTAATTATGCCCTATGCCATAGATAACAACCAGCAACTTGAACTGCACTAACAAACTGGCACCAGTACAGCTCACAAAACAGAGGTTTGAACATGGGCAGAATGAGATATGATAATCATTTCTCGCACTGCTGTATCTTCAACTAATTGAAGCTTCAGAATGTTCTTCAAGGGCAGCCCCAAATAGACTATGTTGCAGTAGTCAAGCTGTGAGGTGACAAAGGCATGAATGATTGTCTGAAAGCCCCTATACCAAACTAGAAAAAGATGCAATTGTCATACCAGATGAAGTTGTACAAAGTCCTTTCTGGTCACAGCTGCCTCCTGCTGTTCAAGCAGTAGTTACAAGCCCAGAAAAATTCCCAGATTGCACGCCAACTATGAAGAGGGAAGTGCTACCCCATTTCAGATCAGAAATGGAATAGCCCCAGATCTGGATAACCCCAATACCTACAGTACTCAGTATTGGTAGGACTGAATCAGAAATGATTGTTCCCCATTCTATCCCACACAGCCTTTTAGTACAGGAACAGAAATCTTGACAGCCTCTTGGCTGGCCTGAGGTCAAAAGACATAGTATCATCAGTATATTGATGATATTTAACACCAAACTCACCCAGGTGACTCACCCAGTGGTTTCATATTGGATTGAAAAGGAGGAGTGAGAGAATAGAACCCTATAAAACCACCTAGAAGGGGCCAACAGAACAATCTCCTCCTTCTCAATCAGTACTGGTTGGAAATGGCCTGGAGAAAGGAAGAGAACCACTGAAAAAAGATGTTATGATCCAGACTCAGGACATGGATTCTTAATCTGAATTCAAAGAAACTGTTCCAGTTGAACCTGTGGAATATCAGCCTCAGGACACACCAAGCCAAGAATCACACAAAGCTGATCAAACATAGGCCCTACTTGGACAGCTGGAACAATAAGATGAATAACTCTTCACCCAATAAGTAGAGAGGAGAGAAGAACAGTTCCATAAGGCTACTGCAAATCTATTGATGAGTTACTTGATATCTGCCTCTTGCATGAGGTTCCTCTGAATCCTATATGTTCCTGTAAAACCTTGAAACTCTGACCTCAAGACTGGCTGACCTTGACCTGGCTCTTAGAACCTGGATTAGATTTGGACTATTTTTCTGCATGCTCCTATTAAAACCAAACACACTTCTGTTTCATTCATTTCCTTAATCTTCTCCATAGCAACTGTGTGTGTGATTGAAATAGCACAAGTGGAAGTTGGAGGCTAGTCAATAGTTGTCAAAATTGTTCAAAGTTGATTTTTTTTAAATTCATATTTATATGCCGCCCTTCTCCAGAGACTCAGGATGGCTTACAATCTTTTTGGAGCACAACCCAGTGCACTCAGCAATAGCCTTCATTCTATTGTATATGCCTGCTTATTACTAGGGCTTTTGCCCCCCAGCAGCATTTTTACAAAGTCAGCTTATTGCCCCCAACAATCTTGGGTCCTCAATTTACCTATCCTGGGAGGATGGAAGGCTGAGTCAACCTTGAGCCTGGTGGGTTTCGAGCCTGCACTAATTGCAGGCAGCTGGAACTAAGTGCTAGGTGTTTAACAGCCTGCACTCTTTTTGACCTCTTCAATGTCTCTTTCAAGACAGTGGTTATCAACCCCCACTCAGAAAGGACAATACCACAGTCTATATCCAACTGTGGGTCATCTTTCTGGCTACTTTTATGATAAAGAAGGAATTTAGATCCAGTGAATAGATAGCTGAACTGACAACACAGAGAAGCTTGTCCACCTTCTTAGAAGTCAACAGCTGAAACTGCCCAAAGTTCCTCCATCTGTCCTACCCAATCAAGTAGAATCTAAACAATTTTATTCATCAGGGAGCCTGAATAATTCTCACAGTTGCCACATATGAGCATCTCCTCACAATATTCTGAGAGGCTCTTCTATCCAGAGCCAGGTCATCTTAAACAGAACTGCCGGAACCTATCAGGTTCAACAAACACAAATAGTAATGTTTCATAGCCATATTAACACATGCCTAATATGGGCTCTCACCTATGTCCAGTCATATTTATATCTTCAAGATGATGTTTTCTTGATACAACTTTTAATGATTGTAGCTTACATTGTAGGAGTTCTCAAAGGAGTTAAGTCTAACTCTGAATGAAAATCCAGAAGTAGAATATGATAAGAAATTTTTTCTATAAATCTCAGACCTAGAATAAGAATTAGTTCTTATTCTAGTTGTTACTTTTGTGAATATATTAATTTTGTTGCTGTCCTATTAGCAGACATGTGTCCAACAGAATTCTCAGATTGTGCACTTCAGTTGAGATGCACCCTCTTCAAAACCAATAGCTGGAACATCCATGGAAGTATAAAGAATGTACAAGTCAGTCTTGCTGGGATTCAGAGTCTGTTCCATCTCATTCCAGTCCTTGACAGATTCCAACACCATATCAGGACTTCCATTGCATTTCCTGATCAGCTCATTAGCTGACTCACTGAAGGTTCCATACCTCAAATGGATGACCTCCCTCCTAATATTAAATGAAATGAGGAAGAGGACTCAACCTTGGAGAACTTATTCAGTGTGAACTGCCAAAGGTTCAATTGCTTCTTCTCATTTAACTCCTGCTGGTGTTATCCATTCCAAAAGAAATGGATCCTTTGCAAGATAGTGCAGGCCCTAACCTTTGTAGGTACACCAAAACTTATCATGATTGATGATGCCACTAGCAGTTTTGAAGTTGGACGAGGTACGGTGCATCATCCATGTCCCCACTACTAGACATCCACAAGAGTGACTGATGCCATTTCTGTCCCATGCTCTGAAATGAACTGTGATTGATAGTTTCAGAAAATTTGTTTCATCTTCCATAGTTGGAATCCAAACAACTTTTCTTGCACAAGAAGTGTAAATTGCAAGCTATTCAGTCATTAACTAAGACACTGGATCTAGTTATGACTAAATATAGGAGAGGTACATCATTACTGCAGCAATATATCCTTCTCCTTCAAGGACGGATTTTCCACCTCCAATCTACATGTTGTCATTTTGTCTGCAAAATCCCTGCAAACTACTTGCAATAGTCAACAGGCCAACTGGAAACTTCCACAATAAAATTAATAAAATTTGGGCTCTTTCTGGGTATAATATTAAGTGATGTAAATCTGAGCTGATGCATAGAGGGGAGAACTGCTAGTTGTTGAAATATTTTTTTTCTGGACAATTCAATAATGTCTACAGGCAGCATTTTCCTTACATTGAAAATATTTACACCTCTTAGATGATTTAAATAATTTAAATATGATGTGCTTCAAAATGATTTGGATATATGGGTCTTGCCTGAGCTGAATAGGTGAATAAAATTAATTATTTCATAATGAATGCTTTATAATAGGTAACTTATAAATGTTATTCTTCTTTATAGAGGCTTAAAATCTATTTTCAGAAATTGAATCCACTGGGGAGGAGGATAACAAAGACATTTAGAGGGCATCAGAGTGGGGAAAGAAGACCCTCCAGTAGGGTTACTTACAGCAGATGTAACTAAAATCCAGTTAAGCTAATTGAGTTTTATTTGATAGCAGGATCATAAACAAACAAGCACAGAGCTTTTAAGACTAAAAGTTATGCCATGTCATTTGGGATAACAAAACTTGTAGTCCCATCCTGTGTATGTGTAAATATTTAGACACTGGTATTGTGCCTTATATGACTTGTTCAACCAAAAATCCAGGATTGCTGAACAGAATCTGTTTACTTTGATGCTAAACTAGTTTGGTCATAATAAATGTATGACTTAAACTCTTTCTATTCTAAGAATATTTAAGATGGTTTCTCTTCCCAGAGCAGCCATTCTCAACACCTAATAAAAGATATATTTAATATATACAGGGCTTTCATCAGTTTAGCTCACTAACTCATGCAACCTGATGTACATGTAATTATTTGCAGCTGTTAATTTTATTGTTTTTGGAAACTCCTGACAAGATAAGCTATTAGCCTCACAATATATTTATATATCTACAGTTTTCCTTCATTAGGTTACAGTTAGGATAGGAAATTAGAGGAGATAATTTGATACAAATGTATTGAGGAGAAGCAGAGACATTCAGAAGGGGAATGGAACTAATAATCCTAATTGCTTTTCTCTAGCAATTGTGTTTTCCTACTGAATGTTCACTAATCAGGGAATATGGAAGTGTGTTTCTGAAATTTTTGAAATTCAGTTGTTTCATGTGAATAGACATATTTCTTCGGCTCATTTGACTTTTAAAATATGAAAAAGCATGTGTTCTTTATATGGGCTAACTGTGCTGGATGCACTTTGCAATCAAGTGAAAGATGTGCATTTCTCAGCTGCAGATTCTATCCTAATTTGTCTTATATAACATCTTACTATTTTTGGCATTATTTCAGTGGTGGTATTCAATTTTTTTTACTACCTGTTCTGTGGGGGTGGCTTGGTGGGCATGGTGTGGCTTGGTGGGCGTGGCAGGGGAAGGTTACTGTAAAATCTCCATTTCCGCCCCATTCCAGGAGAAGGATATACAGTGGAGCCTCGGGTCATGACCATAATCCGTTCCCAGACTCCGGTTGCAACCCAATTCGGTCGTGTCTGGAAGCACGACTGACTGCACATGCGCACAGTAAAAAAAATGGCGCCGAAGGGGAAATTGGCATGGAAAGGGAATCTTTCTGCGCAATTTTGTTCGCCATCCGATTTTCAAAAATTGGGTGGATTTTTTGTTCAGCACCAGATTTGGTCATGAACAGGAGCATTTGCGACCTGAGGTTCTACTGTACTGCAAAATCTCCATTTCCACCCCACTCCAGAGGAAGGATACGGTAAAATCCCCATTCCCTCCCCACCCCACTAACCTGCTTTCCAGCTCCATTCTCCTGTGCAGGGCAACAAAAGATGACCCAGCTGATCACTGGGGCTCCAATCAGCTGGACTCGAGAGGCAGCGAATAGATAGGAGCAGGGTCAACCAGAGGTGGTATTTACTGGTTCTCCAAACTACTCAAAATTTCTGCTACTTGTTCTCCAGAACCTGTCAGAACTGGCTGAATACCACCTCTACATTATTTCCATTTATGGTTTATACTTCTAGAAGCCCAAGGGAAGAAGTTCAAGGTTCTCTATTTCTACTGTTTTATCCATACAATAAACATTTGCCTGAGAGATATCAAGGGACTCAAGTCACATGGTGAATTCCTTGATAGAATGGGAGCTGAGGCTGGGATCTCCCTACTCTAGCACTGTAACCACTGTATTATGTTGTCTTCCCAAGAGGTGAAGCATTGCAAACCTACTGACTAACTTGAAAGAGATTACTGACAATCATGCAAACCCTTCTATAGTATATAAAAACCTGCATTATCTATGATCCTACCATATGAGGTGCATCTTCTCTGTTACCATGTATAAGGATGCTAGTATTTGTAGATCATGGGGGCAGGTAATTCACTGTCCCCTCAGTTTTTGTGAATTATTAATTCTCATCAACACAATTTTGCTTTTAAATGGAGTGGGCATGTGGAAGACGAAAGGTTTATTTTTATCCCTTTATCACTTTCATAAATAACTCAAGTGGCAAAAACACTCCCTCCTATTTTCCTCACAACAACTTTGTGAGGTGGATTGGGCTGAGAGAAAATGACCCGAAGTTACCTCTCTGTTTTCATGCCTAAAATGGAACTAGAACTTATAGTCTCCTTGTTTCCAGCCTGGTGCCTTAACCATTAGATCAAATTATATTAATTTTCCTGATAAAAATTAATATAATTAGGAAATAAGTTTCCTAATGCTGGAGAGAACATAAGAAAACAAGGCCATAAACTGTTGCCTTGTTTTCGTTTTTGCTGATCTACGTTGCTTGATTCTATGCATATTTTAGCTCATTTCAGTTTCTTCATTTTTCATAGAAAAATGAAAAACAAGAGCACAAGTGGCAAACAAGTAACTGCCTAGGACACTTCTCCGTGAATAAATCTGGAGGCAGGGAAAGAATTATGCTACCGCTTATTAATATAGCAGCTGGAGTCTTTCTTTATGAGCAGATTTGCTGGCATGAAAAGCTGTAAATTGCTACTAGAAATAGCAGGTGCACTTCAATTCTAAGCAATTTTACTCACAAGTAAGTATATTAATCTGCCATTACAAACAGCAATTTGCACAGCTGCTGTCCAGCCTTGCAAAATAATAAGCAGGCAAGCAATGCAGGACAATGACAGCTTTAATAAGATGCTTTGCGGGTTTTTTTTAAAATCTGAAATAGATTTTGGAGAGCCTTTGTATTTGTATCAATTGTTTCAAAATAGAGGATGTGGGCATGTTAAAAAAAATCCTGAGAAAATTTAACTCAATGGTTGAATTCATTTGTTGGATTAACCATCATTTGTTTAAAAATTGCAATTAACTCAATTACTGAAAACAATACTGTATGAACATAAAGTATAAAGCATGGGTTGCAAATCATAGTGGTTTTATTGAAATATCATCTAAGTCAAAACCAGGTAGAGCTCAGTCTGGTTTAGAGAAATGTTTCTTATTCCAGGTGTAGTGTTATATCTGTATCCTGCAATTGCAGATTAAATTTTTCAGCATATTAAATTGTCCCTACCCCTTTGCTTAGTTTTAACTTTCCTGAAACTGATGTCAGAATGGGAGAAAAAAAAAGTACTGCTACCTATCAAATGATCCATTCCAATGGCCAAGGGAGAGCTCAGACATAATGTAATATAACAATCATAAGACAACTCTGTTAGTTATGTACCCTAAAGAATTAGGTGATGGGACAAGTAAGGGACTGTTTTTTTCTCTTCAATCACCTTTTATTTCCTTTATCAGGTGAAGCTTGGTTTCTTTCTCTGATTGGATTTTTGGAGTCAGAACACAGATATGATACAACCTAGAAGAGTTCCCCCATCCCCACATACAAACATAGCTTAAACAGCAGTGTGACATACAAACATGAAGGATTGATTTTCTGTACAGAATTTTGAAAACCAAAGTAATGATAGCATTGCCAAGTAAATGTATTGAAACCATCAGAATCTATGATTTGCCATTTTTGGATGTTACCATTGTGCTAGTCCAGAATTCATTTTAGAATAAATTGTTCAGCAAACCATAAATTATACATACTAAATCAGTTATGGATTGTAACAGTTGTATTTATGCATCGTCCTAAACCATAATCTGTGTAATATATCAACCTAGCTATTCAGTTTATAAACTACAGCTCATGATTTAGTTTGTATCTGAAGCCAATCACTTTGCTACCAATAAACCATGGTTTAAATCATGACTTAATGCTGTGTGTTAATCCAGCCAGTGTAACTATCCAGTAGTATGGTTCAGTGGTAGGATTCAAATTTTTTTACTACCGGTTCTATGGGCGTGGCTTGGTGGGCATGCCAGGGGAAGGATACCGTAAAATCTCTAGTCAGAGGTGGTATTTGCCGGTTCTCTGAACTACTCAAAATTTCCACTACCAGTTCTCCAGAACTGGTCAGAACCTGCTGAATACCACCTCTGGTATGGTTTCTTCAATAAAAAGACTATGGATTAGCATGCTATGTAAACATAGCTCCTAGCATTTTTTCCCCCTTTTCTTTAGTGTGAAATTTCACATCAGTATTTCCTCTATTTTTGTCTTTTTCTCCTAGCATTATTGGTTGAATGTTGCCTGTGAACTGAAGTCCGCTGCTTTCTCTATAGCCTGCCTGCCACTAAGCTCCTAATTTCTGGTTGACTTATATATTTTACTTGTAATGCCTTTAAAAATAGGAAAAAATAGAAACCCGCCCCATCCAGATTCATCAGGAAGAATATTGATGATACCAGGGTTCTTGAGTCAGCATTTGAAGGGGAATATGATCCCAACTCTTTCTACAGAAAACTAAATGCTTCTACCACACATTTTGCATGTTGTGTTTTCATGGCTCTAACTTAGACAAATTGGTTGCTATTGTATAAAAGGATCAATATTGTACCTTGATTTGAAATCACACATCAGCATCTGCCTTAAATGACTGCAGGAACTTCATTTTTTTTTATTCAGGTTGACAAGAGTGAGGTAGAACATTCATAAATTGAACTCGGTGTCATCCTATTAAAGAGATGTAATTGTATGAGTTATGAGATTAGTAAATTAAAACTATTTGGAGACAAGCCAATTACAGTTCCATAGCTCAGAAGTGAGAAGCCTTCTTTCTTTAGACATTATTGCTACAGGACATCCCAGTTCTGAAGAGGCATTCCCCTTCAAAAAGGAATGCTTCTTTTTGACCAATTGTAGAATCCTAGAACAAGAACGAACTTGAAGATTATTTTCTCCACAGGTGTCAAACTCAATTGCCTCACTGGCCGGATTGTGACATATTGTGATGTTTTTTGCCTTTGCAGAGCTGGCATAGGCATAGCCTGCACATGACTGGTTTGCGGGTACCCAGTTTGACAGGCCTGATTGTAGTCCAACCTCTTGGCAATAAAGGATACATATTACTACAGTAGCCTGATGTTTCTGCTTTTAAAAGTAGTGATGGAGTTGTTATGACTTTCCAAGGCAGTCTGTCCCACTTTTGAACTCCTCATACCATCAGAATGTTCCTCTTAATATTAATTCTAAGTCTCCTTTTTTTGCAAGGGGATTGTGGCTGAGTACCAAACTCCAATGCAGGCAATCTGCAGAATGCTCAATGCCTCTTCTTTTGTCTCCAAAATATTCTCTGAGTAGATAAGGTGAGGCCAGTAGAACAAGATGAAAAACATAATCATCTGGAGAGGGAAATAGCAAACAAAATAAAACCCAGAAAATCTGGAGCTGTTTCCTCATTCATTTGTCAGGAGAATATGCTTATTTGGGAGAATAGTTCTGCATTCTCTTGTTTTATCTCCTGTATACAGGTAGTTTCTACTTATAAAACCACAACTGAGCCCAAAATTTCTGCTGTTAAGTGAGTTTTGCCCCATTTTACAACCCTTCTTGCCACAGTTGTTAAGTGAATCACTGCAGTTGTTAAATTAGTAACAGCTTCCCCATTGCTGTTGCTTGTTAGAAGGTCGCAAAAAATTAGAAGGTCACATAACCCCAGAACACTACAATGGTCACAAATATGAACCAGTTGCCAAGCATCTTAATTTTGATCACGTGACCATGGAGATGCTGTAATGGTCCTAAGTGTGAAAAATGGTTAAAAGTCACTTTTTAAGTGCCATTGTAATTTCAAACAGTCACTGAACGAACAATCGGAAGTCAAGGACTACCTGTATAGACAAAGGAAATGGAGGTTGGTAAATGGATAAAATAGAGATATTGGAACAGAAATACAGGTAGTTTTTGACTTCTATTGCTAAGAGATGTGGTTGATATGTGCATCTGATTTTATGACCTCTTTGGCAAATATTATTAAGCAAATCACATTATCATTAAGTGAATCACAGAGTTGTTAAATGAATCCAGTTTCCCTCATGAACTTTACTTGTTGGAAGCTAACTTGGAAAGTCACAGATGTTGATCATATAACCCAGGAAGTTGCAGTCACTGTAAATACATGAAGTCCGCCAAGTGCCCAAATTTGGATCACACGACTGTTAGGGACATTGCAACAGTCAGTAAGTGTGAGTTGTACGTTACTTTTTTCAGCACTATCATAACTTTAGAATGCTTGCTAAACAAATGGTTGTAAGTCAAGGACTATCTATGCTCTAGTTCTCCAGGTGGGTGATTTAAGCAGGGACAATGGGATATGCATCGAGACAGACTGTGATTGGGTTTCTTTAGTATGTAGCTGAAAATTGGCAGAAAGAATATTGTTCATTACTGTTCATGAGGAGTACATGGCTGTGCCCTTTTACCTTAGCTGATTTTGATTAAAATGTCTGTTTGACCTGACACTTTAATAAAAGACAAGGTGGGTGTTTGTAAATATCATAGGAAAGTAGTGTATATATCTTCTTTTCTGGCTGATAACCAAAAGACTTCGATTTCACCTTTCCAGTGCTGGCAATGCCTTTTTTTCAGGAACTAAATTGCATATAACAGCTTCTGTTTTCCTTATGTCCTTTTTCTCTGAAAGCCTTTGATCCTAGAACTGAGGGAGGCCACTAAGAAAGCCTTGGTCTTGCCATTCTTGTTGGCCCTCCTAGACTGGTAGAAGTAAATTCCTACTGATATTTCCTAAGCATAAAAGTGAAGCTCAGGTTGCTGATCAAAGTTTGAATGAACTTTCATTCTGCTGTTACTCACCCACAGACTGGAGACAAACCAATTGCGTTAGCTAAACCTGTTGTTCACATTGAGTTCTTTGAAAGTGAAAGTCTTAACTACTCTGATCTTAAAAGAGCGTGTTTTCAAAGCTGTGGCCTTATCAACAGCCACATAGCACAGGAAGTTAACATAATCACCTTGTTCCAAAGTTTGGGACTGTTTCTCCCAAAGTTGTCAGTCAGTATCAGCACAATTGTTCTGGGATATATATTCCCAACATACCATCAGAGTACTGGATTGGGACAAGTTTGCTAATTGTAGCAAGCATAGGAACTATGGACTTTGTGATCCTTGAGAAAATGTATCACATACCCATCTGTTTACTACCATAATTTAAAAAAAAATCTTACAAGGTCTTTGTCTCTTTTTTGCACCTCATTCAACAAAATCCTGTATGATTTCTAACAAAACTGCTTGACAGAAGATAATAGAAGGCATTTTTGGATAACTTTGGAAAAACATCCTCAAATGTGGACTACTGCAATGCTCTCTACATGGGGCTGCCCTTGAGGACCACTCGGAGGCTTCAGCTGGTGCAGAATGCAGCTGCACTGGTTGTGATGGGAGTATCCCGATACTCCCATATTACACCCCTCCTGCGTGAACTGCATTGGTTACTGGTTGCCCTCCGGGTGAGATTCAAGGTGCTGGTAATTGCCTATAAAGCTCTACATGGCTTAGGGCTGGGGTGTTTACGGGACCATCTTCTGCCGGCAGCAATTTCCCAGTGCCCGGTGCGCTCCCACAGACAGGGCCTCCTTAGGGTGCCGTTGGCCAGACAGTGTCGGCTGGCGACCCCCAGGGAGAGAGCCTTCTCTGTGGGAGTGCCCACCCTGTGGAACCAGCTGCCCTTGAGTTGCGGTTGGCCCTGACCTTGATCCTTCGTCAACCTGAAGACATGGCTCTTCCAGCAGGCCGACCTGGATTGGAGGCTTTTACCTGAGTCCCGGGAGAGAGGCATATAAATCCCATCAAATAAATAAATAAATAAATAAATAAATAAATAAATAAATAAATAAATAAAATAAGATATGTAATCTAAATTCTATTCTCTTTCCTTCAAAAGAGGAAAACTTTCTTAAAAAGAGAGTTTTCAAGATAGTTCAAACCCTAGTTTTTGTATGGCACAACAGTGCCCTCTAAAGCATCTGGTAGGTTGACCCAAGTACAGAGACCTGAATAAATGAAACTAAGACTTCGTTTCCACAAAGTGCTTCTGTCAGATAATCCCACTTATACTCATCTTATCTGCAGAGTTGGCAGACAATGAGCGTATATATGTATGTATATATATGTAATGTACATGTACATATACATATATATATATTATACATACACACATATACACATACACACACATATATACATATGCACACACATACATATATGTGTGTGTATATGTGTGTGTGTCATCCTCGACATTCTGTTGAACTGAAAATAATGCCAGAAAGAAAGTCAGCCTAACGCCAAACAAAAGGCTCAGACATTATTTCTGGAAATATCCCCTCTGCACAGAACCCTGAAAATGTGCTGATATATATATTCAAGGAAAGAATAACTGTAACAATATAAATAAACAAATGTTATAACAATAAAAGAAAAAGAGTTTTGTTATATGTGATGAAAGAAAAGGTAGTACTAATAATAAGAGGTGGCTTAGGTGCAACCCCAAAGCACCACTTGAATACCATCAGCGCTGACAAAATCACCATCAATCAATTGCAAAAGACAGCTTTGCTTAGACCAGCTTACATCCTGTGACAATACCTTTACATCATCATTTGCCTATACCATGTCCTTGGGTTGATAAAAATACCAAATCCAGTTTAAACATCTGATATCTGAGAGAATACACAGATGTGTGTCAAAACTATAATAACTATTTTTCCAAATATATGGATTAATTGATTTAATAAACAGATTTTTCATTCAAAACTTCTCCATGTGCAAGGCTGCACACTTATGCTGCTACATTCTGTATTTCAAGATTACAAGAAGATTCTGCATTCCTGGGTTTTAAATGGAAGACACAAGGCATCCTCTATACTCGTGATCCCATGATTCAATTGAAGAAACCCTTCACTGAAAGGCTGAAAACCTCACATCTGCATAGATTTGAGAGGTCAAGAAATTGAAACGGCTAGCCAGTTATGATTATCTTTTAATGGGGAATTCATGGAAGAAGGATCATGCCAGAAGAATTCCTTCCAATTTGTATAAAAAGGTATGAAATGGATTTAGCATGCTACACTATGATCTAGTTTCTTTCTTTTTGGCTTAGAACATGTGAACGCAAAAGAATTCCTATATATGCAATTAAAAAACAACAACATAGCTTGGTATGAGCGAACCCAATCTATACTGTCTCTTCCACAAGGAGTTGGGTAGCATCTAAATCTAATGAAATAAATATTTGCATGATTACATCTAGATTCAGAGCCAAGGTTTTGGTTTTAACATTCAAAGTCCTACATGGCATGGGTCCAGGATATTTACGAGAACGACTTCTCCCAGCCTCAAATACCAGCCGCCGGTCGCGACGCTGGGTCTCCTCGGGCTGCCCTCCAGCGACTCAATGTCATTTGGCGGGGACCCGGGGGGCCTATTCTGTGGCGGCCCCACTCTATGGAATCTTCTTCGCTGGAGCTCCGGCTGGCTCGATCTCCGCACCTTCAGCGAGCTAAAAACCTGGCTGTTTTACAATCTGGGCAGTGTTGACCCTTGGGGTTGTTTACGTAATTTTGGGGTTTTAATAATAATACTAATATTAATTCAGCTTTAATTTAATATATTTTTAAGTAACTTATTGTTGTATTCTATTTTAGTTGTGAGCCGCCCCAAGTCCCTCAGGAGAGGGGGCGGCATATAAGTCGAATAAATAAATAAATAAATAAATAAATATAGTAACTTGCAGAAAAATGATACTAAAATAACACATTTGTTTAAAAGAATAATGTGTTTGATATAACTGTGGCAAAAGTTCATTGAAATGTTCCATGTGGACAGAATACACTCAATGGATTCTTAACATTATGTATGTGTCAATGTCATACATATCTGTGTCAATTGTTTTGTGAATGGCCAGTATTAATAATGATTACTGTATTTCCTGTAGTTTAATTTTCTGCTCATCTTATCATTTTTAACATCTTCCACAATATATATTGTATGTTTACTCTTTTCACAGGATAATATGCCATTCATCTGACGTTTGCCATGTTTCAGATTGATGTGTTGAATAAATAGTTTAGTCTTTAGTACAGTAAAAGAGTCTGTTGTCTTTGCTCAAAACTGTAGGACTGAATTGCTCATTATGTTTTTTTTCCTATTTGGCAAATTTAAAGGGCGTTTTATAACCAACAGAAAGAAACAGAAAGAAATAATCATGTATGGTGGCAATATATAGTGGTACCTCTGGTCATGACCATAATTCGTTCCCTAAGTTCGGTCACAATCTGATTTGGTCATGACTGGAAGTGAGACTGACTGTGCATGTGCCTAGAAATAAAAATGGTGCAGAAGGGGAAATTGGCATGGAAAGGGAATTGGCCGTGGCCATGTTTGATCACCACCTGATTTTTGAATCGTGACCCGATTCAAAAATGTTGTGGATTGTTTGGTCGGAACCCGATTTGGTCATGGTCAGAAGTGTTCGTGACCGGAGGTTCCACTGTAGATATTTTGCCAAATATTTGGCATGAATAGCAATAGCACTTAGACTTATATACCGCTTTATAGTGTTTTACAGCTCTAAGTGGTTTACAGAGTCAGCATATTGCCCTCAACAATCTGGGTCCTCATTTTACCCACTTCAGAAGGATGGAAGGCTGAGTCAACCTTCAGCCTGGTGGGATTTGATCTGCCAAATTGCAGGCAGCTGGCTGTCAGCAGAAGTAGTTTGCAGTATTGCACTCTAACCACTGCATCACCGAGGCTCGGTAAGGCTGAAGGACTCTTGGTGAATCTCTGGGATTTTTTCCTTAAAAAAGAAAGGGGAATATGTACCTAATCACATTCTTCCAAGGATGCTAAGCATTTTGGGAGCTAAATACTGATATTCCTGAAGGTGTAACACCCCAGATGTTGCCTCTGTATGCTTGGTGGGAACTGAATCCAGCATACCTGGAAGGTCTAGCTTGCGAACAGTAGCTGTACTACTCATTCACTCACTCACAAGAATCTATTCCTGCTATTAGGAGCAAAATATGATACAAAGCCTATCAGCTGTTGAAAAAAAGGTTTAATGTCTTCTTCACAATGGTCTGTATCACTAATTGAAACTTCATGAAAGTATTCTCAGAAGTACAGTTCAGTTATTAGTTGTGATTAACCATGATTTGTGGAGTAAATCATAATTGGCTGTGCTTACACAATACATTACATTGTAAACTGTCATTTATAAAACGTAATAGTTAGACTCATAGGCATACTCAGCCCCTAAAATCCTACAATTAGGTAATTGTCAATATGGAAACTTTCAAAAGCCCAAAGGTCTTTATAAATGGATGAACTTGCTGATTACAAACCAAGAGAAAAAAATTAGTTGTCCTTTGCTTACATTAACAACAAATGTAAAACATAGGACCAACCAAAACAATCATTTTAAGGTTCTTTCTGGAAAAAAAATTAAACCATCTCCCTCACCCCTACCTTTACTGGCTCCAGAAAATGTAGACAGTTTGATACTATAACCTGGAGAAAATAGAGTTTAGAACAGAGGTGGTATAGTAACCAACAATACTAGACTCAACAACTCCCTCAATCTCATCTTCTGCAATAGTTTGAATTCAATTTATGGAATACAAATTAAAGAACCCTTTTCCAACAGTGACCACAGCATGATTGACTTTTGTCTCAACATACGTCTACACAAAAATCAACACAACGATGTGATCCCCAATTATAACTTCAAAAAAGGCAACTATGATATTTTAGACAACGATGTCTCACCCCTTGATTGGCAATTTCTATTCACTGGATGCAATACTGTTGAAGACCACTACAGCATATTTTTACTTGAAGTCAAAAGAGTCATCAAACTATATATACCAATAACAACTCCCAAAACCAGAAAAAACAGATTACCCATAACAATAAGGAAACTTCAATCCAAAAAGAGATCACTTTGGCAGAAAAACAAATCTGGTCACGTTGCCAACTTCGAAAGCCAATACAAAAATTTATGCCACCAGATAAAGACTGAATGCACCAATTATCACATTAAACAAGAGGAAAACCTTCTACACACCAATTCCACGCGCGATTTCTACAATTTTGTAAACAACAAACTAAAAGACTCAAGATCCATCCCACCACCCCTGAAAGGACCTAATGGAAAAGACTGCAATGACGACACCATTAAAGTCAACCTCTTTAACACATTCTTTGGCTCAGTATTTGTAAACAGCAATAGATCATGCCCAGTATTTCCTAGTTGAACCACAGACAACTACAATGATCTAATACATATCGATTTTACAGAAGACAATGTTGAAAAAGCACTACGCAATCTAAAACCATCTCTACCTATTGGACCAGACGGAATATGTGCCTACTTCTTAAAAAAGCTATCCACTGCCAGAGCTGAACCTCTAAGCATAATCTTTGAAAAATCTTTCAGGACCAGCTCCTTGCCAAAACTATGGTCACAAGCCACAGTCATCCCCATCTTCAAAAAGGGAGACCCCACAAACAGACAACAAATGATCAAAATTGGGAGCGCCCTATCAAATTCTGTACCTGTCAACAGTGGTGTCTCCCAAGGCAGTGTTCTAGGACCAACTCTCTTCATACTCTACATAAATGACCTCTGTGATCATATTGAGCAACTGTGTTCTCTTCGCTGATGATGTAAAGCTATTCAACACCACAGACAATACTGCTGCCCTTCAAAAAGACCTTGACTATGTATCAGAATGGTCAAACAAATGGCAACTTCAAATCTCAACTGTAGGGATTCAACAACCAGTCATTTCAGTGTCCAAAGATGTCTGACCACATAAGTGGTGTTTATTACTTTTATACCATTTTCACAAGCAGAAAAGAGCAGCATAGATACAGCATTGGGATTGGAGAATAGATCCCACATGGGTGAAACCCCTCAACCACATTGGTGCAACCTCCCAACCAATCCTTAAGACTAGCGGTGATGTTAGTAAATGAGATCACCTATATACCTGGAAAATCAGGGACTTTCCAACCCAACAGATAAAGGATGAATAGAGGATGAGATCATGGGGTAGCAAAAGAGGCCCCCTCCACCAGGCTGCAGTGTGCTGCTAGCTTCTAGTGTCATCCAGGGAAACTCAGTGGCTGCCACATTTCACTCTTTTCTATTTTTAATTTAATTAATTAAAGGCAAATCATAAAAGGAGTTAGTTGAGGATTCATAACAATCATTAGAAGAGCATGCTTGCAGTTGTTTATATAGGGCATATAATTGACCCTTAGGCAAGGTAAGAGAGGGTTTGGGATGAAAAGCTGTGATACACATGTTGCAAAGAGAAGGGAGACATTGAACAAAGCAGCAAATCACCAATTAGATATAGTCTTATAGTTAAAGTTCCCATGTAATAAAAATCCGCTTAAGCCAGTGAAGTTTTGAATTACTGCAGAAGGAGTGCAGACAGGAACTAAACATGTAGAAAGCAAATGTTCCATATCATAAGTTTCAGATAAGCAAAAGACATCATTCTGTGTGATGTTAGTCAAGCATAAGCAAATGAACCCGGATGGGACACTGTGCCATCTGTAAAGTCAAATTCCTGGGACTAGGACCAGATCTGGGGACTGGTGTGATGTCATGAAATCCTTGGCTGGGTGGACGCAACGAGCCTGGGTGGACACAATGAGCTGGAATCCATAAAGGTCCTGTAGAAGCAAGCATAACAGCACAGCCTCGCCCCCTTACTCCCAAATAGTTAACTAAAACATTCAATTAATTTAAGGTAAATAGAAACATGCAATTACGTTCAATTGATTTAAGGGAAATTATATTTTTAAAAACTTTTTAGAGACCCTTCTAGAGACCCTTTCCCTCCTTTTTATAATTTGTGGAGACAGGCCTTAAATGGCCGATGAGCATGTTCCATTATGGCTATATTCCAGGTTGTACAAAAGTGCAAAAAACCAAAATATCATGTTGTAAAAAAGAGGGCTTGCCTAGTAGGTAACATTCATTTGCCAAAGTTGATGATAAAACAATCTACTTGACTTGAGTAATTGGAATATGGCAAGCTTGTGCCAGGCCTCTAGCATTTTGATGAAAAAAGAGTGATTGAAAAAAAATCAACAAAGCAATAGCCTTAAGAAAGAGGCCCAGAAAGGGTCAAGTGACTACGTATGTAACAAATATCTTTGGTCTTGTAGTAGCTGTGACAAAATTAAAAATAAGATCATAAGATTAGGGTCAATCCTGGGCATAATATAAGCACCTGGAAGATTAAAAATAATTTGACACACATAATGAGAGTCAGAGATTAAATCAAAAGGCTGTTGAGAAAAGTTTTGAAAGTTAAAATAGCAGGACACTTTCCAGGGAGCATTATGAGGATCCTTGTAAAGGAAGAAGTCATTAAGCAAGCAAGCCAAAGTTCTGTAGGCAAACAATACAGCTTACATAGTCAGTTAAAACATATTGAAGAGATAATGTATTTTGAAAATAAAATTGAAAATCAGACTTTACATAACTCCACCATTTATACCTTACTGTACTTATCAAAAATTAGAAGGAAAAGTTATTTGCAAAGCCCATTGTAGACCTTTCATGATTTTACCTGTTGTGCTGGCAATAGCCATGCATTCTTCACATTCTTGTTGTAAACCCTCCAGATGGAGTCAAATTTTAGTGTCAATTCTCTGCTTTAATCAGAATATGGATTAAGAGCATGTACAAAGTGCAGCTAGTTTTAAATTTTGATTCCTTTGCTGAAACTGGGAACTGAGTCATCTTCAAAGATCCGGGCAAATCGCCCACCTGGGAACCGAGCCACCTTTACAGATAACATTCCAGGCAATTTGCCAATCTCAGCCTATCTATGTGAGGCTCCTTTGTGTGAAAATCTCTAAAAAATCAGGAGATGAAGCTATGTAACTTATAAAAAAGTTATTTTCTAACCTCGCCTTTTTCAAGGCAAAAACTCAAAGCCAGAGCCAGATGTTTCTACTGCTTGATGGCATTGAAACCATCTATGTAATATTTGAACAGGAGCCCTGGGTTCAAGATGTAAGGTATGCCCTATCTTTACCCAATCCCGCAACCTGAGCGTCCCATCCCGCGCTCAGGGTACCAGGGACAATGTTTTCCTATCTCCTCAATCAGCTTATTTATGTCAGCCTCAGGTACTTTTGCACCTGATGTCTGCTGATGCTTAGACAGATTGCAACCCATACTTACCACTGAAGGGGTCCCTTGGGACGACGGTGCACCGTGGGGTCTATTTCCGATGGCAGTAAGTACGTTGGCTGTCGCCTACCCCGGAGGGTTATGGTCCCTGTTCGACCGCCATTTGTAGGGATTCAATAACCAGTCATTTCAGTGTCCAAAGATGTCTGACCACATATGTGGTGTTTATTACTTTTATACCATTTTCACAAGCAGAAAAGAGCAGCATAGATACAGCATTGGGATTGGAGAATAGATCCCACATGGGTGAAAACCCTCAACCACATTGGTGCAACCTCCCAACCAATCCTTAAGACTAGCGGTGATGTTAGTAAATGAGATCACCTATATACCTGGAAAATCAGGGACTTTCCAACCCAACAGATAAAGGATGAATAGAGGATGAGATCATGGGGTAGCAAAAGAGGCCCCCTCCACCAGGCTGCAGTGTGCTGCTAGCTTCTAGTGTCATCCAGGGAAACTCAGTGGCTGCCACACTCAACAAATAAATGTTCTGTCTTACATATTGGCAAAAAAACTCAGAAAATAAAATACAGGCTAAATAGTCAAGACCTTGTTGATGATCCAAACTCTGTCAAAGATCTTGGAGTACTCATCTCTAATGATCTAAGTGCTAGAGCCCACTGTAACTACATAGCCAAAAAAGCATTAAGAGTTGTTAACCTAATCTTACATAGCTTTTTCTCGTAATATTACACTACTAACTAGAGCATACAAAACATTTGCTAGACCAATTCTCGAATACAGCTCATCAGTCTGGAACCCACATTACGATCTGATATTAACACAGTTGAGAAAGTCCAGAAATATTTCACAAGAAGAGTTCTCCACTCCTCTACTCATTGCAGAATACCTTATGCCACCAGACTTGAAATTCTAGACCTAGAAAATCTAGAACTACGCCGGTCCGATCTAAGTATAGTATATAAAATCATACATTGCAATGTCCTGCCTGTCAATGAATACTTCAGCTTCAACCATAACAATACAAGAGCACACAATAGATACAAACTCAAGGTTAACTGCACCAAACTTGATTGCAGGAAATACGACTTTAGCAACAGAGTGGTCAATGTCTGGAATATGCTACCCAACTGTGGTTTCTTCCCCAAACCTTAGACTGTCTACTATTGACCTCACCCCTTTCCTAAGAGGTCTGTAGGGGGTGTGCATAAGCGCACCAACGTGCCTACCGTCCCTGTCCTATTGATTCTTTTTATTTTTTTCTTATATGTATCCATTCCATGTATTCATAACTATGTTTATACTTATACCTATTATCTTGTAAGCGATTGACAAATAAAATAAATAAATAAATTTTGACATAAATTTTCGAATTGCTGAGCCTTAAACCATGATTTAAATCATAGCACATGGATTCACACAATAATCTAAGTCATATGTTATATTTTTCAAACTACAGTTACCCTCTAAATCCAGGGATATAAATGTCATTTTGATTTAGTATAGGGTATAAAGCTATGGAATATCCTTTACAGGCTCTCCTCCCATCTATAATTACATTTGGATTATAATTTCCATCTTCTCCTAACAAAATGGCCAATTATGAACACTGGATTATTTAGATGATTTCATGTTTAGGAAGGCTGCCTTGGTAATTTTCTTGTTTTTATTGTTAATCCACAAAATAATTTATATGATTTAGTTCATTCAGACACTCTTTCTGTGATGGACTGAACTTGAAGACGGCAATAAAACAGCATCTTATATGCAATCTTGGTTTCTAGGTAAAAAGTGTTTTTAATTGAACCTCCACCCCATATTCTTTCTGTATCAAATTCAGATTGCAGAAATGCAGCTCTCTGATAGAGCTCTCAAACTCATTTGCCTAATGTTCTTTCTTCTCTAACAGACGATGCTTTAGTAAGCAACTGTCATTAAAGAGGGAAAACAGAATGGATAAAGAACAGTTTTCCTTAAGATCCTCCTCCATCTTTCATAAATAAAATCAGAGGCAATTCCAGAATGCCTTGTAGGGGAATTCAAGACAATGTTGTCAAGGTTTCTAGAATCAAACTCAAAAATTGGGATTCCCCAGAATGGCACAACAGCACAACAGAACCGGTAGAAAAATATGGCACTGTAGTATGTAAGCTTTCTGTGAAAGATTCCTGGAGTGGCCAGTAAGCGCTTGAATTGCTAACCTTTTCCATATATTAGAATCTAAGCCTTAAATCAGGTATGTCCAATCTTTTGGCTTGCCTAGGCTGCATTGAATGAAGAGAAATTGTCTTGGGTTGCATATAAATTATATATATAATAAAATTAATGTATATAAATTAAAAAATTCCCTTATTTTTATTTATATATATATATATATATATATGTAGGTCTTAGTGTATTGGGTCTTGTCGTGTAAGATTGAGAATACCTTGGCAACGTTTCGATGAAATCTCATCCGTCATCTTCAGGCTGGTGTCTTCAGCTTTGTTCTCCTGGGAGAAGTTCTTCCCAGGAGAACGAGCTGAACACCAGCCTTGTCATAAATCAACTCAATCTTCAATACCTAAGACCTACCTTACCCATGAAAATCTACGTAAACAAATATATATATATATATATATTTTCAATCTTAGGGAGAGCATTGTCCAGGGCCACATACAGCCTACGGGCTGTGGGTTGAACACACCTGCTCTAAATGTTTTAGCCTGTTTCCCAAAACTTCAAACAAAGACTATTTAGCCAGAAATAAGAGAGAAAGCTATTTTCTGTTTGGCTATTTACTCATATTCTAAATTTGTACATTAGGTGTATGGCCTGGACAGTTGGGTCTATGCATAAGCTTTCACATTATAAATATAAAATTCATGCTGTCTTATTCTAGTTCCCCAATTCTGTTTCACAAGACCTGCCTTAAGTCTATTATATATGTTATAAGTCTATTATATGAATTACACTGTCAACCCTGACAGTGAACCTGGCTGAGGCCATCTTTGAGGCTTCAGGGATGCCACAAGGAAGAAGAAGGGACGGAGCGAGGAGATAGATAGCTGGGGGTTTGTAGCCAAAACAAAAAGTTTTCCTGTGGGAACCAAGGACATTTCAACAGGTGGCTGGGGAGAGGAGGACCAAGCAACCAGCAGCCAGCACCTCTATTGAACAATGTGACTGATGACGTGGGGGAAGTGGAAACTTTTACTTTTTAATCTAGTAAAAATGGCAAGAACTTTCACAGTTGGTTTTCACCAATTGTGCCAATATGATGTATCTAATAAATTGTTCCCTGAGGAATCTACCTGACTCAGAGTTCTGCTTTAAATGGGTGCATTATTTGGAACACTGACAAATAGATTCTACTTTTTGGATATTTTATTGCGACTCAGACTTATGATCTAGGATGACCAGATCCAATTGCAAAATCTACACAATCAGATTTGATGCTGAACTCATAAGGCAGTGGTGAGACCGCTCCTCAAGAAGCCTGCCTTGTACCCAGCCATTTTGAACAACTATCGTCCGGTCTCCAACCTTCGTTTTCTAGCGAAGGTTGTTGAGAGCGTGGTGGTTCAGCAGCTACCATTGTTCCTGGAGGAAGCTGAATATCTGGTCTGTACCAATCAGGCTTCAGGCCCGGGCATACACGGAGACAGCATTGGTCGCGCTGATGGATGATCTCTGGAGGGCTCAGGATAGGGGTTTTTCCTCTGTCCTGGTCCTTTTAGATCTCTCAGTGGCTTTCGATACCATCGACCATGGTATCCTACTGCGGCGGCTCCAGGGGTTGGGAGTGGGGGCCACTGTTTTATGGTGGTTCTCCTCCTCCCTCTCGGGCCGCTCACAGTCAATGTTGGCAGGGAAGCAGAGGTCGACCCCGAGGCCCCTCACTTGTGGGGTGCCACAGGGGCCGGTCCTCTCACCTCTCCTGTTCAACATCTACATGAAGCCGCTGGGTGAGATCATCCATGGTTTTGGGGTGAGGTATCACCAATATGCGGATGATACCCAGCTTTACATCTCCACCCCAAACCATATCAGTGATGCTCTCTCTGTGATATCCCATTGTCTGGATGAGGTGCAGATCTGGATGGGGAGGAACAGGCTCCGACTCAACCCGGCTAAGACTGAGTGGCTGTGCATGCGGCATCTCGGATAACTCAGGATATACCATCTTTGGTCATGGGGGGAGAGGTGTTGCCCCCCATGGACAGGGCACGGAACCTGGGTGTCCTCCTGGATTCACAGCTCAGTTTCGAGGAGCAGGTGGGAGCTGTGACCAGGGGGGCCTTTGCCCAGGTTCAGCTGGTTCGCCAGCTCCGCCCTTACCTGAGCTGAGATGCCCTACGGACAGTCACTCATGCGCTTGTCACCTCCCGAATCGACTACTGCAACGCTCTCTACATGGGACTGCCATTGCGGACCACCCGGAGGTTGCAGCTGGTGCAGAATGCGGCTGCACAGGTTGTGATGGGGGTGTCCCGATACTCCCATGTTACACCCCTCCTGCGTGACCTGCATTGGTTGCCGGTTGCCTTCTGGGTGAGATTCAAGGTGTTAGTAACAACTTACAAAGTCCTACATGGCTTGGGTCCAGGGTACTTGCGGGAACACCTTCTGCCAGCATCACATTCTGATCGCCCGGTACGCTGCCACAGGCAGGGCCTCCTTGGGGTACCATCGGTTAGGCATTGTTGACTGGCGGTGCCCAGGGGTAGGGCCTTCTCTGTGGGAGCACCCACCCTGTGGAACCAACTCCCCGTGGACCTCCGCTTGGCCCCCGATCTCCGCTCCTTCCGCCGTGACCTGAAGACCTGGCTGTTTCAACAGGCCGGTCTGGACTGACCTTGGGGGGTGCGGGTTGGTTTTTAGTATTTGATTTAATTAATTTTAAATTTTGTATAATATTGATTAGACTTGTATTTTTTAATGGTTTTTATTGTAATTTGTACTGGGTTTCTTTTACTGTTCACCACCCTGAGTCCTTAGGGAGAGAGGACGGCATACAAGTCTAAATAAATAAAAATAAATAAATAAATAAATAAATAATCTGTAGAATGGAAACAAAGTTTGGACATTTATCGTGATAAAAATTTTGACAGGGTGATATAAACAAAGGAACCAAATTCCAGGACTTGTTCAGCAAATAAACAAGAAGTCCCTCAAATGTACAAGTTGGGCTTACTATATTCTAAAGTAAGCTTATATAGTACAGTACAAATTGAGGCACCACATTTGTGGCACCAGATATTGCTGAATTATAAAGTCTAGCAATACTTGTTATTGGCCACATTAGCTGGAACTGCTACATGTTGGAATTCAGCAAGTTTAGAAGTCAGAAGTTTCTTACTTTCTAAGGTTAATAATAATAAAATGATAAGTGATAAAAATGCCAAATTCAGTCTAAGCATCTAGCTATGATAATAGCATCAATTGGTCCAGACAGTAGATGTTGCAGTATCTGGAGACAGTAGAATCTAAGAGAAAATTACAATAAAGAAAAACCTGCAAATAGAAGCAGAATGACTGTGTCGAAAGAAAGCAAAGGTAGTACCAATAGTAGTAGGTGTCTTGGGTGCAATCCCAAAACACCGGGAGCACCACTTGAACAGCATTAGCATTGACAATAACCATCAGACAATTACAAAAGGCAGTTGTACTTGGAACAATTTACATCCTGCAAAAAAATCTTTAAAACATATCCTATACAGATTGCTTTGATGTAAATTGTGGCGTGTTAATTTCTGAACAGATAAAGCAGCAAACTATTAAGGAAATCTGAATTCTGGAAGGCTGTTGCACTTCTCAGGCTTTGCAAAGGTGGGTCTAAAGATCATTTATTAAAAATTATCTACACTTGTTCCAGAAATAAAAATAGCAGATAGAACTTTGCATCTGGAACTTTACATTTACATTTGGAAGAATGTCATCTAATACATTTATTATGCAACAGACCACCCTCAATCCGAGGAATAAGCCAGAAAAAGAATGTGGTAGTGAGGAGACAGATATAGGTGTGGAGATTTTCCCATTGCAGAATCCCAATAGCAAGAATTTACCAATGCCAAGGCTTAAACCAGTGTTTCTCAACTTCACCATCCATGCTGACTGGGAAATTCTGGGCGTTGAAGTCCACCTATTCTAAACATGCTGAGCTGAGAAATGTTGGAACAATTGTCCTTTTTTTCAATGGATAAGTTTAGAAATTATGAAAAATAATATCAAAAAGAGATGTGATCATCTTAAGAACATTGCACCCAGGAAACTGAAATGTTTACAATGTTCTCATGAGCTGATGCTCATGAAAAGAAGACATGGAAAGCGTTAGAAAATGAATGGGTATGTTACAGGGCAGGTTTCAAGATTCTGCACGATTTCTGTTTTTACAAATCCTTATTCTCAATGTCTGTTTTGGCTCTCCCTCTTGTAATAACCAGACAGCTCCTCTCTTTTACTTACTTTTCTACAGAAAAAAGGGTACTGTTGAACAAATTCACTCCAAATTTTGTAAGAGGCAACAAGAAGAGGCTGGCTGGCTGCTGGCAGGCAGGTTCTTACGATTTCACCCACAAATTCGCACCCCACACCTCTAAGACATTTTTTACTGCTCAGCAGAGTTGTTATCTGAAGGGTGCAGCAAGCAGGCAAGTTTAGTCTCTCTATGATAAAATCAATAATGCCAGAGGACTATATTACCATGACCTTCATTCCCAGCCTTTCCAGTTTGACTGAACATGCTGTGAAGCTACAAATCCATTTGGGAACGAACAGTATTCTTTCTCTGTTGGAGGCTGATTACCTCTTTGCACCAGTGAGTCTTTTGACCACTAGGATAAATGGCCAGAAGCAGAGAAGGGGAAGAATCTTTGCACCCTGGCTCTGTATCTCTTTCACACTTGGCCTATTGTTACTGTAGTAAAATGAGTTTCTATTTAAGAAAGTTCCCACCATCATGTTTCCGTTCTCTCTCTGTTATAGTTTAGTTTAGTTTAGTTATAGTTTAGTTTAGTTTAGTTTAGCAATATGACTTTCCTATCTAAGGAATTTCTTAATAAACCTATCTTTTCGATCAAATATAACATATCTCTGCTAGCATTCAGTGATAAGTGGACTAAACCTAGAGTCTGCACCAGAGGTGGTATTCAGCAGGTTCTGACCAGTTCTGGAGAATCGGTAGCGAAAATTTTTAGTAGTTCGGAATGCCACCTCTGACTGGCCCCGACCCCATCTATTCTCTGTCTCTCAAGTCCCAGCTGATTGGCTGGGTCTTATTTTGTTGCCTTGCACAGGAGAACGGAGCTGGAAAGCAGGTTAGTGGGGTGGGGAGAGAAGGGGGATTTTACACTGTCCTTCCCCTGGAGTGAGGTGGAAATGGAAATTTTGCAGTATCCTTCCCCTGCCATGCCCACCAAGCCACAACCACAGAACCGGTAGTAAAAAATTTTGAATCCCACTACTTGTCTGCACCCAAGTTAAGTATATTACAAGCCATTTTCTTTAAAATAGACCTGCTGTTAAAGAACTGATACACTTTTAGCCCTTTTCATCTGTTCAGTAACACAGTTGAATTCCTGTTGAATTCAAATTCTGTCTTCATCTTGCTGTCATTTTTCAATGTCTATTAATTCCAGGCAGATCCTATGAGATGTTTTGGTGTTTTAATTGGAGAGAGCTTTGGAGGCACCGTGTAAGGAAAGCTGGTTTACCAAATGTTTTTCCTCATCCATTCTGCTTTGAGTTTCATAGAGCAATAACCCAACACAGTGTCTGAGAATTTTGTGCAATGGAAAAACAATAGCAAAATTATTATGCCCCTGTATCATCAGAGTTACTGAATTCGTTATGTGTCATCAAATCAGTGTCAACTCTTTGAGATCAAATTGATAGATTTTCTCCATGATGATCTGTCCGTAATTTGGTCTTTCAGGTTTCCCAAAGGTTCACTGTAACTGAGCCCATCCACTTCACGCCTGCTGGTCTTCTTCTCTTTCCTTTCAGCTTTTCCAGACTCAGAACTTCCAGAGAGGTATTGCCATTACAATTAGTCTTCAACTTATTATTGTAATTGAGCCCAGAATTTTGGTCATAAGTAATGAAGATGGTAAAAAAGGACATCTTATGACCAGACCTAGGTTTATGACCTTTTTTGCAGTGGTCATAAAACGAACACTGTGGTCGCAAAGTGAATGCAGTGATTGTTAAGTGAACCTATTATTTGCTATGGGACAGATTTTGCCAGAAACTGGAAGTAAACACTTGTTTCTGGCAAAAACACCATAAATTGCAATCATGTGACTGTGGGGTGCTGCTGTAAATGTGGGCTTGTTGCTGAATGCCCAAAATGCAGTTAATGTAACTAGGGAAGGGGCACAAAATCAGAACTTGAATTCCAGGTCGTAAGTCCCATTTTCGGGGTCCATCATAATTTTGAATGATCAGTAAGTAAAAAGTCATAAGTTGAGGATTACCTGTACTTCAAGGGAATTTCAGAAATTCCCACTGAGCAGTTTTTTTCCTCAGGGAATGCAGCATTTTGGCAAATGAGGCTTCCTTCCATAACTGTAATATTCCCACATACATAATAAAGAGCTATTTTCATCAGAAAAATCCCAAGAGCAGATGGAAAGATGGGTGAACATATGCACAAAGGCAAAGAGGAATCGGTGACAATAAAATTCTCCCAGCAGCATTTCTAAGGTGGGGCCTATTGCTATGTATCCAAAATCTCCTGCTTGTTTTCTGTCTTCCTTTTATTGCACGTCCTTAACACTGGCAGCTCTTGATTTCCTGAAGGTTACCTCTGCCTTTGGGGCTAAGGAAAAATCAGGCAGGCTGATTCCACGCCTGCTCTAGAAATAACCATCCCCCTGAAGAATAAACCTAATTTTATTTTAGAGCATGACTTTGAAACTGCATGGACACATCTCCCTCGACTTTTCAGGGGTATTAGGCAGGTCAATGACATGAATGATCTGAAAGGAGAATTTGCTTTGGATAAAATGAATTAAGGCCTTATAGCATGTAGAGGGAAGGTGGGTGCTGTTGGTGGTATCTCTGACCCGATATATTTTCAATCAGTTGGGTGAACAAAGCAGGCCAAACATAACAGGTCATGTGTACTCCCCCCCTCTGAAAGTGGAGAGTTATTCAAGGCAACTATAGATTTCACCACAAAGACACTGGATGCAGAAAAGAAGATAAGGCAGGCAGAGCTGGGTCAATAAATCAATCTGCTCTTTTCACCTAATAAATTTCACTTGGCTCCTCTCAGACCTTGTCAGCCTTACCGGGTAGATCAGACAGGAAATATGACCAGATGAGCCAATTCTACTTTTTTTGGGTAAAGTTACATTGATAGAATCTTGCAAATCTGAAAGTACATTTCTCTTTTACAGCCCAAGAAACAGGGAGAGTCCCCCATGAGCCTCTTGCCCAGCCCCACTATCCAGCTGTGGGCTATGCTGCTTCTTATCTGTTCCCTAGACAGTATTTCCTTACTCATCTCCCTAGATCAGGGATGTCAAATTTGCAGCCTGTGGGCTGGATGCATCACATGCTGGCCCCGCCCCCAACCGGTTTAGCGAAGGGGGGAAACATCCTGATACCGTGACACCGCCATGATGCCGTGAGATTGACACCCCTGCCCTAGGTCTTTCCTAAATATCATTACAGGACTCGTCTGAATTCTCATTAAGGAAGAACCAGGTGAGGCTTGAATTCCTATTATCCTAAAAGCTTCCATTACATCTCCTCCAATAAACAAGAGTTGCGGCAGATTGAATCCTAGAGGAAGCCAGATTTGCACCCCATCAGAATAACAGAGTTGGAAGGGACCTAGGTGGTCTTCCAGTCTAACTCCTTGCTCAAGCAGGAAACCCTATACCATTTCAGACAAATGGTTGTCCAATTTCAAATTATTGGCCATGGTGGCAGACTTTCTTGTGCTGTCCAATAAAAGGAACTCAGCCCTGCACAGAACTATGTTTATAATTTGTGTTCATCTACACCATCAAATACAGGGCACAGGGCACACCTCAAACTGGCCTTGGAAATAAGCAGCACAGAAAAGGTTTAGGAGATGGGAAAAGAATGGGTGGTCATGTGGCTGGAGAGGAGGGAGTGCAGAGCAGCATTCAAACCAGCTGTGTTCCAAGGTCCTACTGGCGAATTTGTGATTTTTGTCATGGGGGTCACCTTTTCTAGCAGACTGCCATCTACCCTTCATCTTTCAGGCAGCTGGGAACAGTATCTAATTTCTCCCTCAATTAGCTTCTGATTAGCACCATCCCTTGGCCCTGGGCCAGCCTCTGTTTAATGCACCATTAGTAATTCATTTCTCATGCAAGAGGAACCCAGGGAATGAAGGGGATGGCGAGCATCAGACTTTTGCCAGAACAGAGAAGGGAGAAAAGGTTGAAAGCAAAAGGCAACACTAACACATTCAGTGCCCAATCTCATTTAGGGAAAGCGAGGCTCAGAAAAGCCTTCTTTTATAGATCATGTGGCAAAGGTTTGGAAAAGAATAGAATGAACATTCTGCCATGGTAAAGCTGTACGGAGACAGCATTGGCCGCACTGATGGATGATCTCTGGAGGGCTCGGGACAGGGGTTTTTCCTCTGTCCTAGTCCTGTTAGATCTCTCAGCAGCTTTCGATACCATCGACCATGGTATCCTTCTGCAGCAGCTCCAAGGACTGGGGGTGGGTGGCACTGTTTTGCGGTGGTTCTCCTCCTTCCTCTCGGGCCGTTCGCAGTCGGTGTTGGCAGGAGGGCAGAGGTCGGCCCCGAGGCCCCTCACTTGTGGGGTGCCACAGGGGTCCGTTCTCTTGCCTCTCCTGTTTAATATCTACATGAAACCGCTGGGTGAGATCATCCGAGGTTTTGGGGTGAGGTATCATCAATATGCTGATGATACCCAGCTTTACATCTCCACTCCAGACCAGATCAGTGATGCTCTCTCTGTGATGTCCCGGTGCTTGGAGGCAGTACAGGTCTGGATGGGGAGTAATAGGCTCCAGCTCAACCCTACCAAGACTGAGTGGCTGTTCCTACCGGCATCTCGGTCTTCATTGGATGTACCATCTTTGGTCATGGGGGGAGAGGTGTTGCCCCCCGTGGATAGGGCGAGGAATCTGGGCATCCTCCTGGATTCACAGCTCAGTTTGGAGGAGCATGTGGGAGCTGTGGCCAGGGGGGCTTTTGCCCAGGTTCAGCTGGTTCACCAGCTCCGCCCTTATATGAACCGAGATGCCCTTCGAACGGTCACTCATGCGCTCGTCACCTCCAGAATCAACTACTGCAATGCTCTTTACATGGGACTGCCCTTGCGGATGACCCGGAGGTTACAGCTGGTGCAGAATGCGGCCGCGCAGGCTTTGATGGGAGTGTCCCGATACTCCCATGTTACATCCCTCCTGTGCGACTTGCATTGGTTGCCGATTGTTTCCCGGATTACCTTCAAGGTGCTAGTGACAACTTACAAAGCCCTAAATGGCTTGGGTCCAGAGTACCTGCGGGAGCGCCTCCTGCCAGCATCACACTCCGATCGCCCCATGCGCTCCCATAGGAGGGGCCTCCTTGGGGTGTCGTCGGTCAGGCATTGTCGGCTGGTGGTCCCCAGGGCTAGGGCCTTCTCCTTGGGAGCGCCCGCCCTCTGGAATCAGCTCCCCGTGGATCTCCGTTTGGCCCCTGATCTCTGCTCCTTCCGCTGAGACCTGAAGACCTGGTTGTTTCAACAGGCCGGCCTGGAATGACCTGGGTGGGGTTTTAAGGCTATTTAATTTAATGTTTTAATGTATTTGACTTGTTCTATTTAATAGTTTTTTTATTGTAAATTTGCTCTGTTTTAATGTCCGCCGCCCTGAGTCCTTAGGGAGTAGGGCGGCATACAAGTCGAATAAATTATTATTATTATTATTATTATTATTATTATTATTATTATTTGGTTTCACCTGAGATATTTCCCTCTTTTTTACCCGTTTTCTTTATTTCTTTTTGAACTATGCACATGTACATGGGATTGGTCTGGAGTCAGAGGTTGAATTCATTCACAAGGTAGCACTGTGGTTTGTGTATTACTGGATTATTGTGAATTTATAGGATTATGTTTATCAATAAAATATAGTAAAAAAAAGCCACCATGGTTAAGCCATGGAGGAACCAGATGTTTTCGGCAGAAGTGGTATTCAGCAGGTTCTGACCAGTTCTGGAGAACCAGTAGCGGAAATTTTGAGCATTCAGAGAACCAGCAAATGTCACCTCTGACTGGAGATTTTACAGTATCTTTCCCCTGCCACGCCCACCAAGCCACACCCACCGAAACGGTAGTAAAAAATTTGAATCCCACCACTGGTTTTGGGGCTAAAGAGCAATGTCAATGTATCAGGCGTTGCTGTCATTCCATGAAAGTGGAAACTAATCCACAAAACGCTTAGCATATTCACCAAATCTTGTTAACTCAGAGCCCTGGACTTGAATGTAAAGTTCTGTTACTGGCAATACATGATTTAGAACACAAATCCTGAAAAATATTATATTTTAGTATTATCCAAAGAAAAATGATGCTAAAAGTATTGAAAGGAGTAGGTGCACCCATTTCTCACGCACACGTGCAAAGAGTTCAGAAGATATTATCTACCCTTTTCTGCCAATACAGTAGACTCTGTGGTAGGGCTGCCCAAGTCCCAGAGGAGTATTGAGCTCCTCTTTCAAAACTGTTAAGAGGCTGTGCCCCTGCACTGTGGAACCTGCTTCCCCTGGAGTTGAGTTGGTTCCCACTCGCCTGGTCTTCTATACAAGCATAGAAACATGGCTCAGATGAGCATGTAGCTGTGGGATTGATTGATGCTCGGAAAGAGCCTCTCCCCCACCTTTTAATGTATTACCATTCCTCTTTTAAAGTTTATATACTGTTTTTTATATTTTTAATATTTTATTGTACATTGCCCAGTTCCCTCTAAGTTGGCAGTTCTTAAAATATGACAAATAAAATGTTGTTTGCCAACCTTGGATGCTACTGCCTGTCTTTGCTTTTCTGCAGAGTGTATAGACAGTTGATGCAGATTACAAAAATCTGTGCAAGTCTGTAAAAAAAGGTATTGCTTTAATGAAGAGATGCTCTGTATATGCTCCCTGTGCTTTGCAAAGCACCTCACTTGAAAAAACTGCACAGCCCTAAGAAACATAAAGTCATCATGTAGTAACTTTTCCATGAAAAAAGATTAAGGCAAACCCCTAGGAAGAGAATTCACTTGTCTGTAGGAAGCAGAATGGCATTCCAGAGTGATTTTTAAAAGAGCCCAAGAGCTGCTGAAAATAATTCATGAAGGGCATCTTAGAATTAGTTTGCACAAGACTGAAGATTTATTGATGGCTTCTGCAATGTATGGCCCCTGGCTGAAGAACATGTAAACTTTTAGTATGCCTTGATTTCCCCCTACCCCTCCCTAAATCGAACCAGCCAAAATAATCAGGAAAAATGTTTTGGGAATACATTGGCACAATTTTACTGCCGAGGTTAACTTCTTGGAACTGGCTCTGTACCGATATTCCAAATACCTTTTGCAAACTGAAAGCAGCATTTGAATCATGTTAATTAATTCCTCTCCATTTGATGAGGCATAAGGTCCAGAAAGACTACATATGATAACTTTGGCTCTCTTCCTTCTCATAGCTATTTCTTGTGCCTGGTTTGTTGATCTACAATATTGGCTGCAAAAGGCCTGAGAAGCAGTTGCACTGAAGGAGAAGTTATATTTGTGGACATATTTCTCAAAAATTTCCATTCAATATGTGATTGTGGTGCAATATGTGATTGAAGTTGACAGAAGACAAGATTATCACAGTCATATGGAACAAGCATGAAGTTGCATGTGCTTTGATAGCCAGATGGCAAGCATTGAACAAGGAAATTGAAGTCGCAATAGTACACAAGATGGCAGTAGAAAGCACAAACACATGACTTCATGGAGAGGAGGAAGAAAATATATAATTTGAAGTTAAAAATATATACAAAAAAGAGGATTAGATTGTGATTGTTAGATATTGCTATAAGGTAACTTTGCCTGTAAAATACTCTTTAATGTTTTAACATATTAAGTGAAGTATGATCCATCAATAAGATCAATAATCTTATTAGACTTAATCTTATAACTAATCTTATAACTGATTTGTTTTATACCATACAAATGGGTAACTAAAACTTAGTGCACAATTTTGTTAAAACTGAGAATTATATCAGACTTTGTGCTGTAAGTTGAGGATTTCATTCCAAAATAAAGGACATAATCTAAAATGGGCCTAATTGTAGGAAGGGGGGTCTCAAGGTGAAATTGGCATTGCAAATCTTTATAAAACTCCCATTTTATTTTATTCCTTAAATTTGCTCCAATTCCAAAAAATGAGTGCATTATTAACCTTGCCTAGCTTCGTGAATTTCATAAGTGATTTTAGTGAGCTCTATTTGATCCACTAACTACTAATTTTGCATCTTTGCAAAAATTGATTTATTGTTAATGAGGCATTCCAAACATTGGATTCTGATTTTAGTAAGAGCACTGCAACTTTGTTTAAAACTTATCAGATACACCAGAGAACAAAGTGTATTATTTTCTCAATTCTATAGCAAAAGAATCTAAGTGGCATTTTTGTCTAACCTCTGTTCTCTCAAAGTTGAGAAGCCTATTATTGCTTTAATGCAATAATATGTGGGAGCACTTCTGACAAGAGACCAAGATATGGATATAAAACAATTTCTGAGCAGTTGCAAACGCTGACAACAATTTTTATGACATTTTTAATGCTATTACAGTGCTGCTCTTTCAATATGTAAGGTGAAACAAAAATATTAACTCAAATACATTACACAAAGGTAATGATTACAGGAGAAATGATTCAGATTAAACTTGTTACATTCATGACTCACTGAAATCTGTAAGAAAAACACAGTTATAACATACATCTGAATTATTCCAGTAGAAAGTAAGCAGAATTTTTTGTTTTAACTAATCATAAATACCTCAAATTTCAGAAGTTTTTAGAACCTATTACCTATAAGAGGTGCCATTGTGAATACTATTAAATACAAAAGCAAAATTACAAAGCATAATTCTCCCATACATCCATATGTCTAAGTTGTGATCAAACGAAACATCTGATTCTTTAGATAAGTGCACAGTTGATTCATTACGTCTCTGTTCTGCCCAGCAATCCAGTGCATTTCTATTAAAATATCAGGACCTTCTTTCTTCACAATTAACAGACATTTGAAAAGGAACCATTCTCCTGAAGTGTTATCATTCTGTCCAGTTTCAAGAGCCAGAAGTTCAGTAGCAAAGGTCGTGGTCCCTTCATTTTGATTACTGGAAATATCTTTGGATTCTGAAATAAGGGATGGTACCTCTGTACTGTTGCTTTCCTCAGTGGATCCCTGGACATCTTCCTCCTGAATTGCAAGTATATTATTGAGTCCATTATCTTCTGGTGACTCAACATCAAGACAAAGTACCTCAGATGATTTTTCAGTAGATTCATTTGCATTTCCTTCACACTCAGAGATGTTACAGGATGTTTTCTGATTCTTTTCTTCTGCTGATTGCAGGAAATCCTCAGATGCTCGAGGAAGTTCACGCAGTTGCCGGACTCTGTCCCTCTTTTTTCTCCTTAAATGAATCCAAGAATTTTCCATGGCTGTTAGAAACAAACTGACCTCATCTTTTCCACATGGAAGTATTTTATGCTGGACCTATTGAAGGGAATAATATCAAACTATAGTATGGCTTTTTTGACTACTGGCAGCTGCCTGAAGCAGAATTTTAAGAAGTTAACATACCTTCAGGTCAGTAAGGAGTTTTCTAATCCATGCTGCAACAACTTCTAATCCTTCAACAGCACTGATTCCTACAGATGAAGCTTTCATACCTAACTCTTTGGCGGTAGATGCCAAGACAAGAAATGTGATTGGTTTCCGAGGTTTTTCTAGTTTCCTTTTCTTAGAAGGAGGTGGCTGAGGGGTGGAAATACAATATTCAAGTTGAACAAAGTAATTAGAAAACAAAGTGATATCCTGAAGAACAAGAGGAGAACATTGAAACGACTTTGATCCTAGAGTACATATATTTAGTGAGTTCATAGAAAGATCTGCTATCTCATTCTTCACTATACAGCCATTCTCCTCCCCACAAAATGCCAGTGGAAAGCTACACCTGAACATGGTGAACATAACAGAAGGGATTATCAGTGGGACTGGGAAAGGAAATGGAATGCATAATGATAGAAATCTGATTTTGGACTAAAGAAATTTTTTTTTATTGGACTTATATGCCGCCCCATCTCCGAAGACTCGGCTCTCACAATTAAAATTACAATACAATAAATATTTTAAAAAGGATTAAACAATTATAAAGCCCAATAAAACCAAATTAAAATACTTAAAATTATCCCATACCCCTGGTGAGGTAGTCACAGCCTGATTTGGTCAAACAACCAGGTCTTTAAATGTGGCGAAGGTCGGAGGTCAGGGCCAGATGGTGGTCCAGAGGCAGTTCGTTCCATAAGTCGGGGACCGCTACAGAATAGGCTCATCGCCGGGGGACCGCCAGCCGACACTGACTTGCCGACGGGACCCCAAGGAGTCCTTGCCTGTGTGCCCGCACAGGGCGGGTGGCACTCGATATCGGCAGGAGACGCTCCCTTAAATATTGTGGACCCATGTTGTGTAGGACTTTGAATGTTAAAGTCAAAACCTTGAATCTTACCCGGAGTGCAACTGGCAAACAATGCAGGCCGCGCAGGAGGGGGGTAATATGGGAGAATCGGGTAACTCCCATCACCACCCACGCGGCCGCATTCTGCACCAGCTGCAATCTCCGGATGGTATGCAAGGGCAGTCCTAAATAGAGAGCGTTGCAGTAGTCGAGTCGCGAGGTGACAAGGGCATGGGTGACTGTACGCAGGGCATCTCGGTCCAGAAACGGGCGAAGCTGGCGAACCAGCCGGACCTGGGCAAAGGCCCCCTGGCGGCCCCACCTGTTCCTCCAATTGGAGCCGTGCATCCAGGAGGACCCCCAGGTTCCGCCCTATCCACAGGGGCAACACCACTCCCCTAAGGTCAACGATGGACATTCCTGACTGGACTGAGATGCGGTATGTACAACCACTCAGTCTTGGCGGGTTGAGCGAGCATGTTTCCGTCCATCCAGGTCCGTACCACATCCAGACAGCGAGTCATCACGGAGGGCATCACTGATCTGGCCTGGGGTGGAGATGTATAGCTGAGTATCGTCAGCATACTGATGGTATCTCACCCCAAAACCACGAATGATCTCACCCAGCAGTTTCATGTAGATATTAAATAAAAGGGGGGAGGGGACCGACCCCTGAGGGACCCCACAAGTGAGTGCCCTTGGGGCCGACCTCTGCCCCCCCATCAACACCGATTGCGACCGCCCGAGAGGTAGAGAGAGAGCCACCAAATACAGTGCCCCCACTCCCAACCCCTTGAGGCGTCGCAAAAGGATACCATGGTCGATGGTATCGAAAGCCGCTGAAAGGTCTAATAGGACCAGGACAGAGGAAAAACCCCTGTCCCGGGCCCTCCAGAGATCATCCATCAGTGCGACCAATGCCGTCTCCGTGCTGAAACCAGGCCAGAAGCCCGATTGGTACGGATCTAGGAGATCTAGGATCTAGGATCTAAGAGAACCACTCAAAAATTGATGCCTGGACAGAAAGCTTCTATTATTTTCCATATATACATACATACATGCATACATACATATATTTGGGGAGGTAGGCGTTGCTAGGGAAGAAAGCCTCAAAGAGGTAGTTTCCTTCTGTGAATTTTTCCACATTCATCCGTTTAATATCTTAAGACATGCGTATAAAACTTTCTCTCAAGTACACTATATTAGGAAATGCTCTCCTGTATAAAGAATAACCCATCACTGGGATCTGAAGAATCATCCCAGTAAGCCATAGAAATAAAAAGGGATCTGAATGTGTTTCATCAACAGGTACTCCAATTCCTCTACATTTGCTCTGGAAAAACTGAAAAGTGTGCAATCAGTCACAGGAGTATAGGTAATTCTTGACTAAAAGCCATAATTGAGACCAGAATTTCTGTTGTTAAGCAAGGTGGTCAGTTCTGATTTTAAGATCTTTTTTGCCACAAATAATAAGTGGGCCTTTACTTGATGGTTGTGAATAACTCACTTGATTGTTAAGTGAATCTTGCTTCCCCCATTAACTTTACTCATCGGAAGCTGACTGGGAAGGTAGCAAATGGTATCACATATCCCTAGGATGCTATACATATATATATATATATACGTTGGTTGCCAAGTACCAGAAGTTTAATAACATGATTGTGGGGATGCTGTGATAGCATAAGTTTGGGGACCAATCATAAGTCACTTTTTTCACTGCCATTGTAATTTTGAATTGTCATTAAATAAATAGTTGTAAGCTGAGGACTTCCTGTAAATGATGCCCCATGAAGATTCAATGTAGGTACTGAAAGAGGACAAGAGAATCACTTACTGGAACTTTGACATTTTCATAAAAGCTCCAAGCCAGGGCCCACCGCATAGTACGACCTTGGCAGAATTCAGTGTGGGTGACTTTAGGAACCTGCACGGAAAAATAAAACCAACCTTAAGCCTTTTCAGTTTCCAAAAGCTGTATTCTGAAGCTGTCCAATGACAATTTAAGAGATATATGACATAACATCAAAAAATAATTTAAATCCACAATGTATTTTTTACAATTAACCTGTTATAAAAATAAAAAATAAAAATAAAGAATAGTATGAGGAGCATATCTAGAAAAGTTATAGCCTACATAAGTCTTGAAATATATAGTGTGCAGCTCACAAAATGCCCTTCCACAAACCTGCTGATTGGAAGTTTGGCAGGTTAAACAGGAAACACAGGTCTTATATGAGTGATGGTATGTGGAATTTTAACTCTGCATGCTGTTTTCTCATTTTGCAGTATATATGTGGGAGAGGCTGAATTTGAGATGATATAAATTGTTGAGCAATTTATGGGATAGTGTACATATACATCCATGTGAATAAAATATAAATGTTAAGAGACAAGTTTCTATGGTGGACATTTTTGCCCAATTTGCATAGAGCCAAATAAGAATATATCGAAATATGCAAATATAGCGGGTCTGAAGAGCACTATGATCTAAAGGTCAAATATGAACTGACAACTTCATGTTAAATGTGATTCAGCCACTTTGTTGAATCAAAGGAACTTGAATGGAACTTTTATAGCATGCTAGTGAGTATGATCTTTGAATTCACTAAGAAAAGCGAACTATACTTATTATTCTACACCACAGAATTTAGAATCAATTTACAAATTCTCCCATGTAACTCCCTTTAAGTAGTTACAGTTTTTTGTATAATCAAACAGGGAAACATTAAGAATAATTTCATCCTAATTCTTACCACTACTTTAAAATTTCTTCAAAAGAGAAACAGCACAGGATGAGTGACTGTTCACACAGGAAGGAACCAGTAATTTCATTTAAACAGAAGAAAAAGCATTATTTCTGCTCCAGATATCTATTACAATCCATACGGAAAACAAACAAGCTACAAAAGCAAATCCTGCAATGCACATCACAAAATAGTACCAATATTGGTTTCTAATAGATCTACACTGAAGAAAAAACAGTGGTTTAATGCTTCTTTATAAGAGAATCAGAGCTACATTTCTTTCTTATTAGAAGTTTTAACTAAGCATAGTAAACAAACAGACTATTTTTTTTAGATGTAACTTTATGTAAGTGGCAGTCTAGTTACAAATTTTTAAGTAACAGATAACTTTAGTGTCTTTAGAGAACTACTTACTCTATGGATTTTTAGCTCTTCTTTCAATGGTGCCAAACTGCATTTCTTTCCCAACATACAACTATACCACCTTTAATAAGGAAAACAACATTTCAGAAGTGGGAAATAAAGTTCAAGTAAAGGAAATACATTTCTAAATCAGTAGAAGAAATCAGACAGTGATGTATTGGGGTGACTCTCTTTCTTGGAACTAACCTTTTTCGAATGGATGACTTGTCTCTTTGACTTTTTTGAAACAGCAAACAACTTTAAGATACAAATAATTAATATTTATTCTTACTTTATTTAAAACTGACATTCTGATTTTTTTTTGGTAGTTCTTTGATTAGTTTTAATTTCTTTTGGTTGTTTGGTGTTAATCTCTGCTTAGCTGGAAGCTGGCTGCTGGAAAAAATTTTGCTCTGGTCTTTTCAAAATGTGAAAAATTAGATCAAAGAGAATGAAAACATGTATGTTTGCCACCATGTCAAAATCATGATTCTGGGCACCTTGTGGGAGGCTCGGTTGTTATTTTGCTAATGGAGCATTTGGTTAGTGTGGACTGATTTTCAATAAGACTTTCATTTCTAAGCTGCTGTTGTTTCCTCTGATGAAGAGGAAGGGTAATATGTTGTTGTTTTCTTACTCTCTAAATGTCACATCATCAGTAATGATATTACTTCATTAGGTAATGAAATGTTTGCAAGCAAACAACCAAGGTCAAATTCTTCTTTCATAGATATTTTTTATACATGGTACTTGAATTAAGCAGATTATTTTGGATACAAAATATATTATATAATATACAAAATATATTATATGCCATGAAAAAAGCATTATATATATTGATTAGACTTTAAATCAAGTTGTAATATTTGTGGATGTCCATATTGTTTTGAATTACATATCTAGTACACAGGAACTGATGAGTGGATAATGGAAATTGATTCTTCTCATCCTTCATATTGTTTCTTATTATTAAGAAACTTGTTCTTCAACATTGGAAAGATAAATTTATGGCTAAAATTCCTTAATAGATTGAAGAATTTATTCTGAAGCTAATTATGATTTATAGGCATGTCATATGTGTGTGTGTGTGTGTGTGTGTGTAAAATTTCCATGTTTTTGTTTTAAAATAAAGACCTACAGTTTAAACTAAATGCCAGTGCCTTTTAATTTAATGTAACTTCTTACCGTAATCTTTTTTTAAGTTGCAAGCTATCATGAATGATTCTCTTGACAAATTCTAGCTCTCCTCCTTCAGCCATGATCTCAGTTATGCCTCCTGTATTGACTGAACTAGGAGGTGGCCTTCTAGGATTACGAGAATTTACTCCCTGGAAAATAAACCATTTGTTTGCAAGCTAAAATGTAAACAACTAATAGCTATTATTTTTTCCTGTGAGCTAATTATGTCATATCTTATTTTCCTTTGATTAACATTCTATTTTTTTCTGCCATTGCCGTATTACTTCAAGAAACAAAACAATCAAAACAAAGCTGTTTAATAAAATAGAACTGGAGTAATTTTTGGAACCAGTAAATAAAAAATGGGAATAGCTTAAACTAAGGTATGCCATTCATTAGAAAGATAAAATTAATTGCTTTATCATAAGCAATTGGATAACGTTCAAGTAAGACAGAAAGCTGCTGGTAAAATGATTAGCAACAGATTCTAGTAACTTATATTTTCACATTTTCTTTTAAAAAATTGGGTGGCTTTTCTAATTATTTTCTGGTGTCATCTAAATTGATATCTATCCAGGATGTCAATAATCTAACCACTCAATCTTATGGTACATGTATTCTCCATTACTACAACAGTAGCATCAGGGCTTGTTATGAACTAACAAGGATGCAGGAAAGTAATAACCTGAATTAACATATTTAAAATAGATAGTTCCCTGCTCAGGCAGGCAACATAGCCTTATAATACATATAATAAAGAGTTAATGGACTGTTTTTTGCAGATTTACTATAAATAAGAAAACATAAAATACATGTAAGGAATCATACTATTTTACTTTAATAGTAAAAATTAACAGCATCAAAATGTAACAGAACCTTATCTACTTCACAATCAAAAATGAATCATTTACTATTTGCAATTCTAATGCCCAAAAGGTAGAATAACAAAGATGAAAAAAATTGTCTCAATTTTTTAAAAAGTAGTGAAAAAACCCAACCAAAGGACAATTTTCAGTAGCTAATATAATAGGTATGTTTAAAAATGGCTTTAATCTCACAATTCTTTATTTTTTTAAGATGGAAAGATTCATGCTAGAACAAAGAAGCCTTTTTTTAGAAGATGTGCTAGAAACATTTGATTTATACTTTTGACTGTTATCAATTTATACATAGAAGCACTACAAATACTCCCTTGTGGAATTAAATCTGGTGGAATAAATTCATTAGTATATGATTTGCACTGTTTTTCTGTAATAAAAAAATCTAAAATCATTAATGTGGTAATAAATTTGTTATAGAATTTTATCAATATTTGCTATTACTAAAATGAGAAGTCATAATTATTGGAAATATACACCCACATAGACCCATACATAAATAAACAGACATTTCACAAAAGCAAAATGGAAACATGCAACATTTTGATTTTTTTGAAGATAAAATAAAATTAGTAACAACTTTGATTAATAGAATTTTCTTAGATTTGAAATAATGGGATCAATGCAATTTGTCTTGTAACAAACTGAATGATTTACCTAAAAGGTATTGGGCCTTACAATTAACAGTTCTTATTAAAACAATAAAAATGTACCTAGTTATAATAAGACATATTTATAGTTTATAACTTTAAACATTATTTTAATGTTGAATTAACTAATCTTCCCCTCCAAAAAAAGAAAAAAAAGGAAGACTGTTATAGTAAAAGTGTGCACTCCTTAATAACTGGTATATTGTAATTTAATAATTGAATTTGAATTTTAAGATTTTGAATTAAGATTCAAAAATTTAAAAGACGATGCAGTAAAAGTGCTATACTCAATATGCCAGCAAATTTGGAAAATTCAACAGTGGCCACAGTATTGGAAAATGTCAGTTTACATTCCAATTCCAAAGAAGGACAATTCCAAAGGATGTTCAAACTACTGCACCACTGCACTCATTTCACATGCTAGCAAAGTTATGCTCAAATTCCTACAAGCTAGGCTCCAGCAGTATGTGGACCAAGAACTACCAGAAGTACAGGCAGGATTTTGAAGAGGCAGAGGAACTAGAGATCAAATTGCCAAAATGCTCTGGATCATGGAGAAAGCTAGGGAGTTCCAGAAAAACATCTACTTCTGCTTCATTGACTATGCTAAAGCCTTTGATTGTATGGATCACAACAAATTGTGGCAAGTTCTTAAAGAGATGGGAGTACCAGACCATATTATTTATCTCTTGAGAAACCTCTACGCGGATCAAGAAGCAACAGTGAGAACTGGACACAGAACCACTGATTGGTTCAAAATTGAGAAAGGAGTTTGGCAAGGATGTATACTGTCGCCCTGCCTATTTAACTTCTATGCAGAGCACATCATGAGAAAGGTGGGGTGAGATGAATCACAAGTTGGAATTAAGATTGCTGGGAGAAATATCAACAACCTCAGATATGCAGATGATACCACTCTAGTGGCAGAAAATGAAGAGGAACTAAAGAGTCTCTTGATGTGAAGGAGGAGAGTGCAAAAGCTGGCTTGAAACTCAACATTAAGAAAAACTAAGATCATGGCATCAAGCCTCTCAGTTCCTGGCAAATAGATGGGGAAGAAATGGAGGTAGTGACAGATTTTATTTTCCTGGGCTCCAGGATGGGGACTACAGCCAAGAAATTAAAAAATGTTTGCTGTTGGGGAGGAAAGCTATGGCAAATCTAGACAGCATACTAAAAAGCAGAGACATCACCCTGCCAACAAAAGTGTCAGGGCTATGGTTTTCCCAGTTTCAATGTATAGTTAGACCATAAGGAAGGCTGAGCGCCAAAGAATTGAGGCCCTTGAACGATAGTGCTGGAGAAGACTCCTGTGAATCCCTTGGACTGCAAGATGATCAAACCGGTCAGTCCTAGAGGAGATCAACCCTGACTGCTCTTTAGAAGGCCGTATCCTGAAGATGAAACTCAAATACTTTGGCCACCTAATAAGAAGGAAGGACTCATTGGAGAAGAATCTAATGCTGGGAATGATTGAGGGCAAAAGAAGAAGGGGTCAACAGAGAATGAGGTGGCTGGATGGAGTTACTGAAGCAGTAGGGGTGAGTTTAAATGGACTCCAGAAGATGGTAGAAGACAGGAAGGCCTGGAGGAACTTTGTCCATGGGGTTGCAATGGGTCGAACACAACTTCGCAACTAACATGACATCATATTTTGTTTATATTTTATATTTTGAATCTCTAGGGACTCCTAGGGCGGACGTCGATATCCTGAAAGCTGGTGGTCCTTTGGACGTACACTGTCTTGGAGAGACGATAATTGAGAGATAGCCTCTCTGGCCGACTTGAAAGGAAAGCGGTCATTGAACCGCTACAAAGCTGGGACAGTCTCTGGTGGAAAGAAGAAAAGAGAAAGTGTGATCAAATTTCAAACTTTCTGAATAACAAAGAAAGAGCCCCCTGAAAAGAAAAGGGTGAAGAGAAAGCCAGAACTAAAGAGTGAGTGGTATTTAAACCCCCACCCCGAAGAAAGCGGCGGGAAAAGCTATTTCTGGCGCAAATAGAAAGAGGAAGCCATTAATTATTGAATGAAGAAAAAGAACTCTTTACAATTATTGATTCCAAGGAAGGTCACTGTTCCGCAGATAAGTGGGTGTGAGGCTCTCCTCCTGAGGTTGGGACCTGGGGGTCAGTTGGGCCTGTTGCTTACATACCTGTCCCCCAACTGTGTGGCAACGGCCCTGCCTGGACTGCTCGATGCCCTCTCGGGAGTGGCGGTGGAGTTCCCAGGCCTTTTGGTCTTGGGTGACTTTAACCTGCCCTCCCTGGGGGAGAGTGTCGAACTTGGCTCAGGAGTTCATGGCTTCCATGACAGCTATGGGCCTGACCCAGGTAATACAGGGCCCTACTCATGAGGGGGGGGTAACATACTCGACCTTGTTTTTGTCTCAGAACAGTGGCACAGTGATCTAGGGCTGGACACTTTGAGTGCCCAGCCTGTAGCATGGTCAGATCACTATCTCCTACGGCTGGTCTTCCAGCAGGCTGCCCCACACTGCTGGGATGAGGAACCACTGAGATGGTTCCGCCCCAGATGCCTGATGGACCCTGAGAGGTTCCAGGCGGAACTGGGGTCTCTGCCCGCCTCCCTTATCCACAGCTTGGCTGAGGTGCTGGCAACTGCCCGGTAACAGGCTGCCGCTGAGGCTCTCGACTGAGTTGTCCCTTGCCCCTCACTGCGTTGCAGATCCAGGCTGCTCCTTGGTTCACAGAGGAGCTCTGGGGGATGAAGCGGCGTAGGAGGGGTTTAGAGAGCAGGTGGAGGTCGACCCGTTCCGAATCTGACCGAGCCCAGTTAAGAGCCTACATTAGGACTTACCTGGTAGCTGTGGGAGCAGTGAAGAGGGCTTACCTCTCCGCTCTCATAGTGTCCTGAGAGGCCGCCGCCCTGTTCAGGGTCACTGCTCCCACACATCGGGGATGGGGGTGGATCCTTTACGGGGTAGGACTGAGGAATTTGGTTAATATCTGTTGGATAAGATTGCTCAGATCCGGGAGGGGTTGAACTTTAATTGGCAGTGGTCTGAGGTGGGGGGTACAAGGAGTCTGGCCAACATCATCTGGTCTGAGTTTGATCCTGTTTCCGAGGATGAAGTGGACAGGATTATGTGACGGCTGAGTTCCACCACATGTTTGTTGGACCCGTGCCCTTCCTGGATGGTATATGCCTCCAGGGAGGTCACGCCTGGCTAACTCCAGGCAGTGGTTAACGCTTCACTGAGGGAGGGTTCTTTTCCCGCCACCTTGAAGGAGGTGGTGGTGAGACCCCTCCTGAAGAAGCCTGCTCTGGACCCAGCCGTTTTAAACAACTTCCGTCTAGTTTCCAACCTTTGCTTTTTGGCGAAGGTTGTTGAGAGCGTGGTGGCTCAGCAGCTTCCGCTTTTCCTGGAGGAAGTGGACTATCTAGATCCATATCAATTTGGCTTCCGGCCTGGGTATAGCATGGAGACGGCATTGGTTGCGCTGGTGGATGATCTCTGGAGGGCTCGGGACAGGGGATCTTCCTCTGTCCTGGTCCTATTAGATCTCTCAGCAGCTTTCGATACCATCGACCATGGTATCCTATTGCAGCACCTCGAGGGGCTGGGAGTGGGAGGCATTGTTTTGCAGTGGTTCTCCTCCTACCTCTCAGGGCGTTCACAATCAGTGTTGGCAGGGGGGCAGAGGTCGACTCCAAGGGCTCTCACTTGTGGGGTCCCTCAGGGGTCGGTCCTCTTGCCCCTTCTGTTCAACATTTATATGAAGCCGCTGGGTGAGATCATCCGTGGTTTTGGGGTGAGGTATCATCAATGCTGATGATACCCAGTGTATATCTCCACCCCAAACCAAATCAGTGATGCCCTCTCCGTGATATCCCATTGTCTGGATGCGGTACAGATCTGGATGGGCAGGAACAAACTACAGCTCAATCCGGCTAAGACAGAGTGGCTGTGCATACAGGCATCTTGGACCAGTCAACAGATTCCACCTTTGGTCATAGGGGAGAGGTGTTGCCCCTGTGGATAGGGGCACAAAACCTGGGGTCCTCCTGGATTCACGGCTCGGTTTGGAGGAGCAGGTGGGGGCGTGACCAGGGGCCTTTGCCCAGGTTGGCTGGTTCGCCAGCTACGCATTACCTGGACTGAGATGCCCAAACTTGGCTGTTTGAACAGGCTGGGCTGGACTGACATCTCGGGGAGGTGGTTTTAAATTGATTTTATGTGGGCGTGTAATGTTTAATTTGTTTTTAATATATTTATTGTTGTTGTTTTTAGTTGTGAGCCACCTCGAGTCCTTTCGGAGAGGGGGTGGCACACAAGTCCAATTATTAAATTAAATTAAATTAAATTTTTGAAACTACACTAATTAACTGAACCTAATGAACTAAGGTGACCAAGAAAAGAAATTTGATTATTTTACTTTTGAATCATTACTTTTCCCTGATTTAAATTTTAAAAACTTTTAAAAGGGTTACAAATAATTTTAACATTTTAAGTTAAAGGGAAAGCAATGCAACAGTGCCACCTACTGGGGGGAATTGAAGATAAAGGTGGAAAGGAGAAAGGAAAGACTGTCCTTGAGACCAAAGAAGATTAAATATGACATAATTATCTACAGGGATAGACGGTTACACAGAACTTGTATTGGAAAAAGTGTAATCCTTGGACACTAACAGAAACAAAGAAGACACAAAGAAACAGAAACCAGAACTCCTTTCACTGAATTGCTTATTATTTTCTTTTTCTTCTTCTTCTGTGTAAGCTGTTTGGATAGAGTGACAAATTTGCACTGTGGAAGATAGTGAGAAGACATAGTGAGACTGTACATTGAGAGACGGTGACACAAGAGTTTTACAGCTGGATTTTAATCATTCGTTCCTAGTGGATATTGTTAAAGGTTTTTCTTTTTTCACTCCTTATTTTTATTTTTTCCTTTTTCCTTTCTTATGGATATTAACTTTTTAAAATTTGGACTGCACTATTCTTTCTCCTTTTTTATTATTGGTAGAATTGATTTTTGGACTTAATTTTTTTCCTCTTTCTTTTTTAATGTTTCCTTTTTTTTCTTGGCCCTCCCATTTTTACTGAGCTCTCTTGGTTGATTTTCTTTTTTATATATATATCTTCTTGTTGGATTACAGTATTATCACTACATAATATATTGGATTAAGGTATAGAAGAACCTGAAGAAAGTTTCTTTTGTTTGGGGAAAGATATTGTGGACTATAAATTGATAAGAGAAAATCAGTCAAAAATCTCAAGATGAAAAAAACAGGGACATCTGCATCATCCTCAGCCTCATCTTCTTAACATCCAGTCCTAGAGGGCAGAGTTCTCTTGATTTGATTATTCAACAAGAAAGTTGGTGACAATGCAGGCAGAAATTAAAGCAATACCTCAAATAATGTAAGATCAAATGGCAAAGATGGATGATAAATTAGAGAGTGGATGAAAAAGTAGGGAAGATGGAAGGAAAAGTAGATAATGGAGAATATCCAACAAATGATGATGAAGAATGAGGAACGAATGGGGAAAAAAACTTCTATAGTAGAACAAAGAGTAGGAGAAATGGATTTCAAACTATCAAGATCTGACCAAACTAAAGAAAAGAAAATTATAATGTTGGAGATGGACAAGGGTGACTATTATCTAAGATTTCAAAATGCTGTAGAAGAAAAAGATGAGAACTTAGCAGACATAATGGCAGACTTACTTGCAGCAGCCAGAGAAGAGACAAAAGAGAAAATGATATGGATGAAATCTTCAGAGTTTAGAACAGATATGGAATGAGAAATAAGCTACGAAGAGAAGTGCATATTAGATTTACAAAGAAGGCCATGAGAACAGAGATATTAAAGGCGGTGAAAGATGAACCATTAAAATATAAAGGAAAGGAGATAACCATGTTGAAACAAATACCAAGAAGTGTAAGAGATCTGAGAAGAAAATATCAGTTTTTGACAAAATGCTTGATTAAAAGAGAAATTAATTTTAGATGTCTGGTACCAGAGGGAATAATGGTGACCTGATGAGAGCAAAGACACAGATACAATTGAGAAAGCAGAATTATTTTATGACCAATATTTCAGAGAATATGAAGGTGAAAAGAGAAGAGAAATGGAAGAAATAAAACTGCGGGAAGAAATTGCAGAGAGGGAGGAGAGACAACAAAGAGAAGAAGAAAAAGAGCAGGAAGAGAAAACAATCAGGGAAGACGAGAGACCAAGAGAGCAAAGAGAGATGAGAGTGACAAGGGCGGCTAGAGCATACCATAAACAAGACCATGGATGAAGAAATTAAGTTAATGATGATTAATACAAATGGATTAAATTCTGCAATCAAAAGGGAAAAAATATTTAAAATTGGAGAAAACTAAAATTGGATATAATTTGTCTGCAAGAAGTGCATATTAAGAAACAATATGAGAAAGTGTTAGACCATCCTAAGATTGGAAGATTATACACTACATTGGCACAACAAAGCAAAAGAGAAATAGCATTATATATAAAAGACACTATAAAAACGGAATTAATTTACCAGGACAATGAAGGGAGAGTACTGATAGTTGAAATATTGATGAACTATAAAAGGATACTTCATTACTAGTGGCTATTTATGCCCCAAATGAAAGACAAGATGAATTTTATGACAAACTACATAAAAAATAACAGAACTGGAATAAGAACATATTTGTGTTATTGGAGATTACAGTGCAATAGTAGATGTAAAAAAAGGACTACAAAACACAAAAGACAAAAGAATACTATCTAAGGCATTTTTTTAAATGACAGAAGAATTAGCAGTTAAAGATGCATGGAGAGAAAGATATCCAGAAAAGCAACAATATACATTTTATTCAAATAGACACTTATCTTGGTCCAGAATAGATACGATATGGGCAGCAACAGATAATTGCTAATATATAAGACATAAGCAATGAAACAAATATATGGGCAGATCATTATCCGATTAAAGTAATATGGAAAGGACAAAAGAAGAAGTCAAGATGGACAATGAATAATCTAATACTGAGAGAAAAAGAATATACTGAATACATGGAAAAGGAATTAAAAATTTTCTTCGAACAAAATAAGAAAGAAGAAACCTAATTAAATGTGTGGCATACAGCTAAAGCTTACATAAGAGGATTAAAATAACATATACTGGAAAGAGAAATAGAAAGAAAAGAGAAGCACAAAAAAAAGTTACAAGAATATAAAAAACTGGAAGAACTACCAAAAAAAAAACAAAAACATAAAATGGAAATAGTAGACAAAGAACTAGCACAAACAATAAATAAGACTGGATGAAAAGGGAACTTATGTTATAGGAATGAAGATAAGAAAGAAATAATACTATTATAGAGAATTATATAAAGACGAACAAGTGGAGAAAGGAGAAATAGAGGAACATCTAAAGAAGATGGAACTACCTAAAGTGCCAGAAGAAATTAAAATGATGTTGAAAGGGAAAATTACAATGATGGAATTAATAGAAGCAATTAAAAGACAAAATAATGGAAAAGCGCCAGGGCTGGATGGCCTGCCAGCAGAAATGTACAAAGTTTTACAGGACTCTATAAGTGATATATTATTAGAAGTTGCAAATGAAATTCTGACTAAAGCTAAAATACCTAACTCATGGATGGAAAGAATATATTACTTATACCAAAAGAGGATACTGATTTACAACAAGTAAAGAATTATAGGCCAATATCGCTGTTAAACTCGGATTACAAAATATTTGCATCAATAACGGCTGAAAGACTGAACAGATATTTAAACCAATTTATACATCCTGATCAAAATGGATTTTTACCTAAGAGACAAATAAGAGACAATATGAGAACAATCTTAAATACGTTGGAATATCATGAAACACATCCAGAGAAGCAGATGGCCTTGATATTCCTAGATGCACAGAAGGCCTTTGACAATGTGAATTGGCAATTTATGCTGATACAAATGAAGGAAATGGAGTTTGGGGAAATATTTATTAATATGATTAAGACTATATATTATAAACAATATGCAAAGGTATTGGTTAATGGAGAGTTGACAGAGAAAATTCATATTGAGAAAGGAACAAGACAAGGGTATCCTTTATCACCATTTTTGTTTATATTAACTTTAGAAGTATTAAATAGAACTATTAGGAAAGATAAGGAAACAAAAGGGATGGAAATAAGAAAAGGTGAACAAATTACAGGCATTTGTAGATGACTTGGTTTTTATACTAGAAGGATCTCTAGGAATATGACCTAAACTGATAAATAGAATAGAAGAATATGGGAGAATGGCTGGATTAAAAATAAACAAAGGGAAAACTAAGATATTGGTGAAGAATATGACAGAGAAACAAAAGAAGGAACTGTCAAAGGGTACAGATAGTCAGATTGTAAAAAAAGTTAAATATATACAGTTGACAGCAAGATGTGGAACAATTAAAGAAGACAATTATTATAAATTGAAACAGCAGATAAAGACAGTTAGAAAAATGGGGTAATATGCAGTTTTCCTTAACGGGAAGAATTGCGGTGATTGAGATGAAGATATTGCCCAAAGTGTTATATCTGTTTCAAACAATTCCATAGTTAGATTAAAAAATACTTTGAAGATATTAATAAAATGGTGTTGAAATATATATGGCAAGGGAAGAAAGCACAAATTAATGTTAAAATGCTACAGGATGCCAGAACTAGAGGAGGATTTGGATTACCTAATTGGGAGATATACTATCAGGCCATGGCTTTAACATGGATGAAATAATGGATATTGTTGAGGAACAAAAGGTTATAAACATTGGAAGGACATGACTTACAAATGGGCTGGCATGCATTTTTGTAGTATAGGAGAGGTGAAACACATGGGTACTTTCAAAGGCATATGGTCAGGGATGCATTGTTATGTGTATGGGAAAAAACTAGGGAACAGCATTATATGAAGATGCCAGTATCAAAGATAGAAGCACTTGTATACCCAAATGTTTGTAAAATGGGAAGTATTACTAGATATAAAGACATTTTAAATGAAAAGGGTGAATTCAAAACAAAACAAGAATTGAATGAACAAGGATTAGAATACATTGGTACTCGTATACTTAAATACAATCAAGGTATGAAAAAGCTATTAAAGATGAAGGGATTAATAAAGAGTTGACAGAATTGGATAAAATATTAACAGGAACAGAGGATAAATTAAAAGATTATAATGTTATTTATTAGGTGTTAAGTTGGAAGAGGGACAGGTTAAATGATTGCATGGGCAAAATATGTTGGATATGCTATAGAATTAGATAAATGGCAGAAACTATGGGATAGGAATTATAAATTAATGATATCGACAGCATATAAAGAAAACTTGTACAAGATGTTTTATAGATGGCATTTAGCACCAGCAAAACTAGTGAAAATGTTTAAAGATAAATCAACCAAATGCTGGAAGCATCATCAAACACCAGGAACTTATTACTGTATGTGGCAGACCTGCATAGAAGCTAAAAGATATTGGACTAAAATACACACATGGTTGGAAAAAAATGATTAAACAACATATAGATTTGAAACCTAAAATATTTTTTATTAGGAATGGTACCTGAAGGTTATAGTAAAGAAAAACATACTTAATCATACACGTCTTAACAGCAGCTAGAATTGTATTTGGTCAGAATCGGAAAAGTGATAAGATACCAATAGAGGGAAAAATAATCGAAAAAATATTTGAATGTGCAGAAATGAATAGACTAACATTAGAAATCAAAGAAAAGGAAGAATCTGAATATTACATGGTATGGCATTTGTTTTATCAGTGGTTAGAAAATAAAATAAATTAAAATGGATTAGATCTAGTTATAAAGCAATAAGAGAAGCTGATGAAATAGATATATTGGATAGTACTTATATTATTTATATGGGAATGTGATTATTGTTAGTTTTATTGATAAGAAGAGTATTATTATTAATTGTAAATACACAAAGTACCTAATCGACACACGATTGAAATGGAATAGATTTATTGTATGCTAAAATAAAAAACTTTTTGGGGAAAAAAACAGAGAAATTTATTGGGGAAAAAATACTCAGTGAAAACCTTTTCCAGTTTTATGGCCTTCAGATTTCTGATTTCAAATACTGTAATTTAGAAAACATCCAGGTTGGGAATTTATGAGAAAAGTCCATTATATTTACAACTATTCATATCTACAAAATCTCTGTAGATTTTGGAGGCAAACAAAATATTTATGAAGTATAGCAAAAGCACATAAACTTATATGCCACTTCACAGTGCTTTATAGCCCTCTCTAAACAGTTTAAAGAGTCAGCATAAGGCCCCCAACAATCTGGGTCCTTATTTTACCAGCCCTGGAAGGATGGAAGGCTGAGTAATAATGCTGGTATTATTGCTCCCTACAAATAACAATAAATGCATGAGATAAAGGTGTTCATTACCATGAAATAGACTGACACGTTTAATAAAAATATAAAAGATAAGTCCTCAATTAAGATCCATTGTGAACTGAAGAAATTATATGATAGACATTGGTTTAGTGTCTCATAATCTTTTCCTGTAGCCAACTTAGAGAAGAGTTTAATTTTGCTTTACAGCAGATGGCAGCAACTCTCGGGCCTTGGTTGACTTCAAAGAAGATAAACAGGGATAGGAAATCACCAAGAAACTGCAGCAATGTAGGTTGCGCAGTGAAAAAAAGTGAGACATTTTCATAGTTATCAAAGAAATAAAATGTATATATCTATTCATCAGAAATAATGGTAAATGTACATTTCCCGTTTGTAAGCATCTCAAAGGCATCTGTTTGGCAAGTATGAGAAACAAAAAGCTGGAGTAAGATGTGTCCCAACCTGAGCCTTATGAACTTGAGGAATTCTTTATTTTACCTTATTATGCAAATAAACAAATGGGATAAAATAATTTTTACATGTTTTGTTTCAGTTATAACATCACCATTTGACTTCAAGCATTATAAATATGAAATACTTTCAACAACAAGTATACATCAAATGAAGAAGAAAAGGTCCATTGATAAGCTCATAATAAACAAACCTTTGCTTCTAGTTGGTTGGCAAAAAATGGAGGGTTGCACATACAGAAGTCATAAATAACTTCACACTCTTCTTCTAAGGCATCCAGGAGTAGTGTTTTTTGTGGTACTTTAACCACTAGAAGAAAAATAAAGAGAAATAATTAGTAGACAGTCTTTCACTCAAACATTAGAGATTGTTCCTAATACATCAAAATGAAAAATAAATATTTATCTAGGTTAACAGATAGCAGATAATCAGATTTGGAAGGGACCTTATAGATCATCTAGTCCAACCTACAGCCCAAGCTGGAGACCCTACACCATTTCTGACAAACGGCAGTCCAATCTCTTCTTGAAAGTCTCAACTGATGGCGCTCCCACAACTTCCGAGGGCAAGCTGTTCCATTGGTTGATTGTTGTCACTGTCAGAAAGTTTCTCCTTATTTCCAGGTTAAATCTCTCCTTGTTCAGTTTCCATCCATTATTACGTGTCTGGCCTACAGGCACTTTAGATAATAGCTTGACTCCTTCCTCTCTGTGGCAGCCCCTCAAATATTGGAAGACTGCTATTATGTCTCCCCTGGTCCTTCTCTTCACTAGACTAGCCAGGCCCAGTTCCTGTAACTGTTCTTCATATGTTTTAGTCTCCAGTCCCCTAATCAAGTCTCAACAACATTTTTGTAATGTGGTGAACAGAACTGGATGCAGTACTCTAGGTGTGGTCTTACTAAGGCTTTATAGAGTGGTATTGGTACCTCCCTTGATCTTGATTGTATCCCTCTGTTAATACAACAGAGGTTGCTTGATTGATTGATTGGATTTCTATGTTGCCCCATCTCCCGAAGGACTTGGGGCAGCGTACAATCATAAAAACACTATAAATATAAATACTATACAATTTTAAAAAGAGATTAAACATGAAACCCAATAATCTAATTTAAAATAACACTATTCAAATTAAAAACCCCACCCCCCTCCTCAGTCCAAGTCAGCAAGTTGGAACAACCATGTTTTCAGGCCCCGCCAGAAGGACCGGAGGTCGGGAGCCACCCGAAGCTCCAGGGGCAGCTGGTTCCATAGGGTGGGTGATCCCACAGAGAAGGCCCTACCCCTGGGGGTCGCCAGCCGACACTGTCTGGCCCACGGCACCCCAAGGAGGCCCTGTCTGTGAGAGTGCACTGGACATTGGGAAGCTGTTATTGGCAGCAGGGTCTCCCTCAAGTATCTCGGTCCTAAGCCATGCAGGGCTTTATAGGTCAGCACCAGCACCTTGAAGGTTGTTAGCACTTCATGTTCCGAACACAAGTGAAGCATTCTAATCCTTAGATCAGGGGTCTTCAAAGTTGGCAAGTTTAAGATTTGTGGACTTCAACTGCCAGAATTCCTCCTCCAGTCATGTTAGCTCAGGAATTCTGGGAATTGAAGTCCACAAGTCTTTAACTTGCCAAGTTTGAAGACCCTTGCCTTAGATGCTCAGTTTAATAGCTACATTTTTATTATAAACCTATTGGTACAACTGAAGAACTATTAAAAGGGATAATTGGAAATTCATATAGTAAAATAAATGAAATAATTAGCCTTTAACAATTTCTTGTCATTATTATCTATTCCTAATGGAACTACTGGAGTAACTGGAAGGAAAGCTAGATGTTTTGGTAATTGATTTCCTATTCATTGCCAGTAGTGTTTAATAAAGTAGTTTAAAAAGAACCCTGTGAATCAGAACAAACAACCTCTAAATCATGTACTTTATATATGATTTTGTTTTTAAACAGCAGATAAAGTACTCTGCCTAGTATTATGAAAGAGAAACAAAATGTTACCTTTTATAAGATCAGATAAGTTATTTTGCTCTACATTTTTCTTGGCATAGCTGAAACACACATCATCCACTTCTGTTGCAATAAAATACCATCCATTCAAAGTTGCACCAAGTAATGGGTAAATACAGGACGCACCAGTACCTATATTACATTCAAGAAGGGGAAACTGGATTAATTAAAAGTGAAAAATAGGAAAAACATACTAACTTTCAAGCCTTTCCAAGATAATCACAGGGCATTAGTTGATTGCATCAAGTAAACCTTTACTAAATGAATTCTGCATGAAAAAGAGGATCTGTTTTGCTACTCCTTAAGATGGGTGTCAAATTCACATCATCACGGCAGTGTCATGTGATGTATCGTGACTTTTTTCCTATTTGCTAAACCAGGTGTGGGCATAGCCAGCATGTGACCCATCTGGCCCGCGGGCAGGGAGCTTGACAGACCTGCCTTAGGACATAAACAGCAAGCTTTAAAAAGTAGTTTCTTTTTGAATTTAGTTTAATTCCTGGTGACTGCATGACTACATTCATGTAGTCTACAACATACCTATGTCTATTCCCCATGTAACGGAATCTTTAGTAGCAGTATCTTGCTGAGCAATTAGATCTTCAACCCAGTGGATATAATTAAGTCTCAAGGGAACAGTTGGAATAAGCCTTTCTAATGGTATATCAATCTGAAGTCCAAAATCTTCTTTCAGCAGCGTACATGTCAGCGCTCTTACTGCTTGTGGATCCTTGAAATTTACACTGAAAGGTTCAAGAAACAGATAGAGAACTATGGAATGAGTAAACAACAGACAAATGTCAAATATAGATTGATCCAGGATGGAGGTGAAGTACCATAGTCTCTTTCAGAATTGCTGGCATCATTACTTCTCAAAGAGAGGCATTATAACCATTGGTAGCTTTCTTTGTTCCCTGAATAAGCCATATATAGGTTTTAGCCCACAAATAAAGAGAGACAATCTAAAGGACTCAATCCTGCACTTGTTTGAACTGTCCATAAGATAGCTAAGAAAAAAAAAACAAGCACTTGTCAGAACCCATTTGGATTCATAAGGTGCTTGGGAAAAATCATAAAGGGCCTTGGTGGTGCAGGCTGTTAATAGCCTAGCACTTAGTTCCAGCTGCCTGTAATTATTGCAGGCTCAAATCCCACCAGGCTCAAGGTTGACTCAGCCTTCCATCCTCTCGGGGTAGGTAAACTGAGGATGCAAGGTTGTTGGGGGCAATAAGCTGACTTTGATGTGATATTCCGGGCCTTGGTTTGGCTTTGAGTTTGAGGTCTGGCTATGTGTTTATAGCGTGTGTCAATTTGCTTAGTTTGGGAGTCGGAGTGGGGTGTAGCAGCTGGTGTTGCAGTCAGGGTCTGGTTTCTGGACAGTGGTTGCCTTTCATCTGTGGGGTGGGCTTGGGTTTGAGTCTGGTGATGGAGATTGGTGGTGGCATCATGAGTTATTTTGGGTCCGGTGTTGGCCCGGAATGTCACATCACAGCCTTCCACCCAGGATACTACATCACGGAACTCAGGAGATTACAACACAAAACCTCAGGAGGTTGCAACACAGACAACGACCCAGGAGATTACAGCACAAGACCCAGAATGTCACAACAATAAAACTCAGAAGGTCATCACACAGCCCACTACCCAGGTAGCTACAACACAAAAGGCTGAAGGACACAAAGCCACTACCTCAGCCACACAGGCTCTTACGAAAAAGCCAACCAATCAGCAAATATCAACTCTATCAACAATCAAGAAGCAACAACACAGCCAACCAACCCGCTTACAACAGAGCCAGCACACCACACCTCCCCTCCAGTATTTATAGAGAGAAGGCAGCTCAGATCACGCTTTGCTGGCACAAGCACAAAGCTGAAGACACTATCCTGAAGATGGCGAGTGGGATCTCGTCGAAACGTCGCCAAGATAATCTCAATCTTACACGGGATAAGACCCGAATACACCAAGACCTACATACCTTTACCCATGAAAATCTATGGAAAAAAAATATATACATGCATACACACACACATATACACAGTACCTTGTCGAATACCATGTTAATTTCCCCAGTTAAAAACTACATATATGCAATATTTTAAGCTGAACAACTGGAGAGATATTTGTTTCTTTCTCTTTCTACTTCCCCCTCTCAGAGTGAGATTTTAGATTATGAATGCTATCCCCATCAGTCTAGCACAGATATGTTACCTAGTTTGGGAAATGAAACGTCTGCAAGAAAGCCATGCTCATTTCATTTCAACCTTGGGCTTCAAATATTCTCCTTTACTGGTATTGTGAATCCTCGTAGAGGAAAACCTTCTCTCATCCGGTGAAGCACTGTCTTCACCGATAAGTACTACATGTAAAGAGAAAAGATAAGCGGATATACATGTTGACCTACCTCACTCTTCCTGACAAATTAATTTGCACGTGCTGCTTAAATTCTGGATACTTGGATGCCAGAAAAGCGAAGTCGGGAGGTTTGTTCTTGTACCTATTCCTCTCATGCATAGATTTGTTGAGGGCCATCTGGAGGTCCGGCCAATACCTACTGATATGAAAAGATTACCAGGTCACCTCAAAAGTGTGAGCCACCCCCCCAAAGACTATCCACCAAGGTGCTCGGACTTCTTCCAGGGAGATTCCCTCTCCCTCCCTCCCTCCCTCCCTCCCGCGAAGAAGGCGCAGCGACAGAAGTTTGCCCAGCCCGGCAGAAGCGGGGGGGAGAAGCATACAAACAAACAAAAAACACCGTTCAAGTCTCTTTGGTGCAAACTGCGGAACAGTCCTCCGCACGCACACCGGAAGTGCGCCGAGTGACTGCACTTGCTTTTGAAAGGAAGTCCTACAGGGCCGCTCTGAACATCGATACCTCTATGGTTAAAGCTGGTCTTGTCCCCGCCTTCCCTTGGGGAAGTGGAGGGGCGGGTTCGACCCTTGTTTATTTTCCCTTCGTTAGCAGGAACTAGGGCGTCTGTTTCTAGTAGGGAATAGAGGCTGTTGTATCTTTCCTGGCTGAAGCGCGAGGGAGACGCTCCTTTGCCAAGAACAGCCTCCCCTTGTCTGCCTTCAGAAAAGTTAATGAAGGGGGCTGCTGGTCGCTGCTCTTCGCGCGTTATTGCCTCGTTGCCAGAGCAAACTGTTGACCAGGAGTGCCTATATGAAGTGTGGGGGTAAACAGGTAGGGGGATCCTGCCCCTATTGTTGGACCCCCACATTTGGGTTGCTAGACGTTGTCGTTCACGACGTTGGATGCCTAGCACTCTCAAAGTTTAAAATAACACTGAAGTATAGGCATAAAAATATAGATGGGGAATTTATAGTATTATGCCATCATAAATGCGAACCTCTAATTAAACGTTCAGTTATCACCACTCAGTTAAACTCCATCTCCCAACATTTAAAGCATGATTATAAGCATATGTGCCTACACACATAAAGAGGTTATTTAAGTTAAATTATGTACCAAAATTTTAATCCAATAATATTTACCATTTCAATTCTTTTACCATATCAATTATTAACCCAAGCGTGTGTAGAAATCTCTAAATACCAAAACATTAGGAGTAACTGGATCTCCAGACTAATAAAATGTTTGGATATTTGCAGGTGGATTAACAAGTAATACTTGCTAATATAATTCACAAGTAATACATTTAATTTGCAGTTTTAAAATTGTAATTGCTTTTCTATTTATCATTTTATGATCTGTAAGTTGCCCAGAGTTGTCTTGTAAAGGAGATGGGTGCCATATAAATGTAATAAATAAATAAATAAATGCATTTGTGTTACCCTTGCTAAGTAAATCAGGTAGGAATCACAACCAGATTAGCTGGTGTTACTATATTATAAAGCTACATTGACTATGCTGCACTTCTTGTGCCATATCCACTATCGAATGTTGGCGATCATGTTGGCAATCTTATTTTTTTTAACTTCATGAAAAAGTGCTATTGAGTTTTATCCAAACCAGTCGCTTAGATTTTGAAGCCATGATGTTCTTCTGCCTGAATCTCATTTGCATTCAATCTTTCCTTGGAGGATTAAGTATTTTTCCAGGTGTCGCATTACATGTCCAAAATATTCTAACTTGCTTTTTTATGGTTTTGATTATTTTCTTTGGCTTTCCCAGGTGGCTTATTACATCCTCATTTCTGATTTTGTCAACTGAACTTATACGTAACAGCCACCTGTAAATTCACATTTCAAATGCTTCTACTCTGTTCAAGTGACTTTCTATCAGAAACCAACTCTCCATTCCATGGAACAGGATAGAAAAGATGTAACATTGACAAGCCTGATTTTCAATCTTAGGCTTATGTCGTGACTATACCTTTTTTAGCTTTCATGATCATGTTCCAGGTTTCATGTAAATTAAAACTGAGGTACGTGATCCTTTTAACTTTTTCTAGTGGTATTTCTTCCAAAGTTATCTGTGGTAAAATAATGGGTTGTTTGCTGACGACCATGATCTTGGTTTTTGAGGTGTTAAGCTTCAAGCCATATTTTTCAGATATTTCTGTGACTCTTAATGAGTAACTGAAGGTCTTCGAGCTTACTGGCATGCAGAACTGTGTCATCAGCATATCTTAAATTGTTGATCCTAAGACCGTTTACTCAGTGTTTTCTATTGCTTTGTTGAAAATTGATTCAGAGTAAACAACGGTGGAGACATGCTGTTGTTTGTGCTGCACACATGAAAGAAACATATGAAAGCATGGAACTGTTGTTGAAACACATCCAGTACACCAAATACAACTGGTATATCTGTGGAAACCTAAAAGTAATGGCTCTGCTTGGAATGCAGCTGAAACATACCAAGTACTACTGTTACACATGGGAGTGGGACTGCTGTGCAAGAGAGTCATATTACATAAAAAGAAATGGCTAGTGTGAAAGAATGTGGTTCCAGGACAGAAAAATGTTGCATATAAACCACTTGTTGACTCAATAAAGATATTTTTGCTTCTGCTTCACATAAAACTCAGCTTGATGAAAATTTTTGTAAAAGCAATAAATGGGGAAGTTTCTTATTTGAGACAGAGGTTTCCAAGGATAATGGATGGCAAGATTAAGGAAGGCATTTTTGTTGGTCCACAGATCAGATCATCAATAGCAAGCAGTCTGAAGATCTGCTACTGGGACAGAGAAAATCACCTGGATTTTGTTGAGAATTTTTTTGGGATGTTGTTGAGAAGGATGTTGTTGAGAATCTTTTTTGCAGTTACAGAGCACTAAATACATTCAACTGGTTAACAAACTTCTTACAACATGAAATGCAACATGAAATGCAATATGAGAACAATCAACCAATGGAACACCTTGCCCTCGGACATTGTGGGAGTGCCATCACTTGAGACTTTCAAGAAGAGATTGGACTGCCATTTGCTTTTTCCTCAAGGAACTGAGAGACCATTTTGAGGACATGTGTATTCAACAAGCTGAGGGGGGCCTGCAAATGCTGAAACAAAGGGGTAAACCGGTACAAGAATACACCCACAAGTTCTGCTGGATCATGGGGAAACTGAGGCAGTGGCCATTACTGGTCCATTATTTCAAGGTGTGCCTTCATTGTGAACTACGGCAGGCCTGTACCTACTGGGGACTGTTCAACTGGCTCAATGATTGGTACTGGGCAGCCACTGAGTTGGATGTGGAGCTAGACAGTGCAGATCCAAGAGTGATGCTAGCCTGAAGCTGTTAAGGGGCCAGGAGAAGCCGCCCACCAAGAAGTGAGTGGGGTCAGCTGTCATGGTGGGATCCCTGCAAGGAGTGCCCGGATGCCATTCCAGTGCTTCTGAAGTGGCCAGCTGTGTCACTGCACCACTTTGTGCCCAGCACCTAGCCCCAAGCTGAAAGCTGGCCCACCAGGCCTTGGGAAGCCAAGGAAACTGCCCAGGAAGACACCCAAGAAGTCCCAAGCCATTCATTCATCAGGCCGTGGACGTCCCCTCCTGCAATTCTGAGGAAGTGGGAACTCCGGCCGATGAGGAGCCCATGTTGAACTCCTATGACAGTAAGGATGGAGAGTGACCTGATGATAAGTGGAGCCCCTTGTCCATCCCCGTCACCATCACAGCACCCAACTTGGGGACTCAGGGGAAGTTTGAAGCCCTGATAGATTCGAGATGCAGGTAGTGCCTAATTAGCTTACCAGCTGCTGTAAATTTGGGAATCCGAGCAAAGAGACTGGCCAAATCCATTATGTTCAAGTAGTTGGATGGCTCCCTGCTGTGTGGGGCATCATCCACCCATCTGATTGAACTGGTTAGGCTAGAAATGGCCCAGCACTGGGATATAATCAGATTCATCATCGTCCCCATTATGGAGTCAATAATCCTAGGGCTAGCATGGCTAGATAAGTGGGGTCCTATGATCTGGTGGGAAGAGGGAAGCTGGAGGATGAGACTGGCAAGAGGCCCTCATCTCCTGCCTCATGAGCAAATATGGCAGGAAGAGAAAGAGGAAGGCCTGGGGCAAGTGAGGGCAGCCACCACCAAACTAGTGGGGACTCTCCCCATCCCCAAGGAGTACCAATACTTAGCCAGGTTGCTCAGCAAGGAGGAGTGCAGCGTGCTACCTCCCCACCGTACAGCTGACTGTGTCATTGAGATCACACCAGGGGCGAAGCTACTGATGTACTCCATGTCCCCCAGAGAAATGAGGGAGCTAAAGGAATACATAGACAAGAACTTAGCTCAGGGATTCATTCAGCTGGCAAAGTCTCGAGTGGTGGCTCTGGTCTTATTTAAAGAAAAAAAATTGAGTCTATGAGATTATATGTGGATTTTAGGGGGATAAATGGTGTCTGCATGGAGAACATATATACCCTCCCCCTCATGAAAAACATGTTGTCACACCTGGCAAAGGGAAGAGTATTCACCAAGACAGACCTAAGAGAAGTGTACTATAGAGTAAGAATTGAGGGAGGTGAATGAAAAACAGCCTTCAACTGCCCATTAGGGAGTTTCCAATTCCAAATGATGCCTTTTGGATTGCAGTGAGCCCCCAAGGTGTTGATGCAGCTAATAAATGAAGTGCTGCATGTACAAGGGGTCCTGGTGTATTTAGATGACATTCTCATCTTTACCAAAACGATGGACAAAAACGTCAAATTAGTCAGGCAAGTCTTAAAACTCCTGGCCGCTAATCTCTATGTGAAGCTGACTAAGTTCGAGTTCCATCAAGACCAGCTGGACTACCTGGGATACCAAGTGTGAAGCAAGGGAATAAAAATGAATCCAGCGAAAGTGAAAGCCATTCTGGATTGGCAACCCACTTGAACCCACAAACAGCTAGAGCTTCTTAAGGTTTATGAACTTCTACCGGCAATTTATCCCTTTGTTCGCCTGAGTGGCCATTCCAATCATCAATCTACTGAAAACTGAAGCTAAGGGAGGAAAACCCAGACCCAATCAACGCTTGCAGTGGACAATGGAGTGACAAGAAGCTTTTGAGACTTTAAAAAGACTATTCGCTGAGGAGCCCATCCTAAAACACTCTGACCCAGACATGATCCAGGCTGATGCCAGTGATGTGGCAGTGGGGCAGTTTTATAACAGGAGAATGAAAGGGGAGAGCTGCAACCACGTGCCTACACCTCCCGTAAGCTCACAGATACTGAACAAAGGTGGGCAGTGTGGGAGGAGTCATTTGCTGTTTGCTGGCCATTACTGACCTGGCAGCATTTTTTGAAGGGGAGTAAGATGCCTTTCGAGGTGTGGACTGATGACAAGAATTTAGAGGCCCTCAGAACCCCCACTCTTTCACCCAAGCAAGTGTGGTGAGTGCAATACTCCAATTGTGCTCATTGCACTTTAATTAAACTTTAATTACACTCTTAAGTATGTTCCTGTGGGGGGTCTTCCTCGCCGATGCTCTCTCCCACCTCCCCCAATACAAAAGCAGCACGGGGGACATGGTACATGCCATCATTCCACCCCCCTGAACTGGCCCAGGCACTCACGAGACAACAAGCCAAACCAACAGACTGACTCACAGACTGACTCACAACAAACTAATCTAGTAGCTGAGGAGCAAATTGCTGACAGACCCCTGGTTTAGGGGCCACAACAGCTCCTAACAGGATGAAGTAGTAGCATGTGGTTATTCCAAACTGGCTTCTTGAACTTTCTGATCATACCTGGAAAAAGACCCCTGCAGGTAGTCCTCAACTAACAATCACAACTAGGACTGGGACATACATTGCTAAGCAAAGTAGTTGTTAAATGAATTATCAGGTGACCATACCTGACTTTACAACCTTCTTGCCACTCTTTAGTGAATCCTGTGGCTATTAAATGAATGACTTTGCTTGTCAAAATCCTCCTCGAAAGATTGCAAATGGCAATCATTTAGTCCTTGGGACACTGCAACTATTATAAATACATGCCAGCTGCTAATCCAGAATCATGATCATGTGGCATTGGGGCACTATGACAGTAAGTTGTAATGACTGGTCATATGTTGCTTTTTTCAGTCCTGTTGTAATTTCAAATGGATGCTAAATGAATGATCATAAGTTGAAGACCTTTCATATGCTATTGCAGATACAGAGAAATGTTTAAAGTCCTGAAGCTTCAAGATATGATAACCCTGCTTACAGTATATTCACTGCTTTAACAAGCACAGTTCTCCACAGCTGTTATATTACTGAATTTCCAAATACATGTCCTACTTCTCATGCTCTTTGCTGGGCTTCTTTCTTCCTAAATTGTCCCCCTCCCCTCCTCCTTTTAACCATTGTCTGTCTATTGCAGGATGAAGATCTCTTCCACATGTTCCCCAACCAATACGGTCCTGAGTTTCTTTTGCCAATTGGGCCAGAAATACTTGCTGATATCATTGATCCATCTTGTTTTAGGTCTCTTTCGTGGGTGCTTTTTATCAAATGGGATCCATTCTATAACTGCCTTGGTCCACCTGCCATCTGTTCTTCTTGCAAGAAGAACCAGCCCATTTCCATTTCAATATGGCAATCTAAGCTTAATTTTCAAGAACAGCCTCTCCTTATGCCTGAAGAGAAAAGTTTTCGATCGCTTTATGCTACCTGCTCTAACATATACTGGTGAAACATGGGCATTAACCTCACAGTCAATACAAAAGCTATGATTGGCATAAAGAGCCATGGAAAGATACATGCTCAGCATTACAAGACATGATAGGAAGACCTGCACATGGATTAGAGAATAAAAGAAAGTATACTATACCATCAAGAGAGAAAAATAATTGAAATATTCCACATTATTTCTATGAATTCCAGCAACTCCCACTTTATCAAAGTATACATTAAAAAGATATAAAAAGGTACATTAAGCAGAGAGATACTGTCTCCAAATCACTGAGTAAACTTAATAATAAAGGGAAAAAATGAATTAGGTCTCCCAGCTCCAGTTTAAAACTTTGAGGAAAAAGCAAAGTATTCCATTACAGAATGAAGTACAAATAAAGTATAAATACTATCACTTTAAATTTGTAATCTTAACTAAGGAATTATAGTCATCCTGCTCCTTCATTTACCACATTAAAGTTGAAGGCCTCACATACAAACTATACACACAGTAATTATATTATTATAGTTTATATTTCAAATAGGAATATGATAGGAATGTTATGCAGACCATGGAAAAAGTAAAAAAAAACAGTAAGACAAAGACAGGAGAAAAAGGAAACAACTAAAACCAGTTTACCCCAGTTCTATACCTGTCCATATTTTTCTATGCTTAGAAATCATCCTTCCTTCCAATATATCCATAAGCTGCTTCACACATTGCCTCCTTATCTCTTTTTTTTTACATGTCATCAGTTGACTTAATTGCAGCTTTCTTGGTATTCCTGTTTCCTTCAATCCATTCACTCTTCTTTCATATATATGTATTCTGATTCACCCTCATTCAGACTTGCTACAAGACTACATCATTCTGATATATTTCTTTCATGGTGCTTATTCACATTTATATTCAGTCTGCATTCTTCCTTGATACTGCCCCTTCTTGTTTTAATGTATAATATCTAAATGCAATACTCCATTCCTACTGCTTTCAGCTTCTTTTATGTACATGCTCAACTCTCATATAATGAAGTACACAGAAGCCTGTGCAACATTTCTTTTGACATACTGGGATAGATTCAGTCCTTAACTGTTTTTTAAAACATTGACACATCTTAATAATTTCTCCATTAGTTTCACCAATTTCATTCAGATTATATCCTTCCACTTTCTTATTTTCAAAGGCACATAATGTATGTAGTTTATGTCTTTACTTTCATTAGTTAATTCATATTTTTTATTATTTACATTTCAAGTCAAACTCTTCCTTGTACCATGATTATTGTCAGAAAGGTTCATAGTTGTTTACCTCTAGTGTCCATCATTGCTTTTGGTCACATGAGGCTTTCACATTATGCTTGTTAGTAAATTACAAAAGATGTAGACCACACTACCAGCCTTAGTTATAGCTGGGCCACATGCAATCCCATGTACTAATCACCAGTCAGTTTTGGCGTATTTTGGTCAGTATAAGTACAGACTAAGCCTCATTTTATTCCAAGTGTGCTCATATTATTCTATGCCAACTAAAATTGCTAGTCTAAAGGCTACACATCAATGCCTGCATTCAATCAACAATTATAATTGCATTCAAATTACTTCTATATTTTCCCTGATATATTTCACTCAATTCTTTGAAGCAAAATAAAGGCATGCTCAGATGCATAGCCATGTTTTTTTTCTTTCAACATTCATTCTTCATTTAAAATCACATACTACTCATCACCTGACTTAAAATTTCCATATCTATTTTTCTATCTTTAAATGAGTTAGTTTTCAGGACACTCGTTTCACAGAAAAAAACAAATTTAAAGATCTTCCTAAATTGTACTTTATACTGCAGACTGGAGCAGCAAGTTGAACGCTTCTTCACAAAACAAACTTTTAAAACCCTTTCTTCATAATCAAAATAGTCTATCAATTTATTTTATTTCCAATCAACTGGTATAAAAATTAAATTGAAGTTCAAAAATATCAGAGAAACAGTGAATGAGCTCACCTATGGAAAAGATACAACACAAACTTTATCAGCACAATTTAGTGATTTTATTTTTGAGATTTTTTTTTTAAATCACACATTTGTATAACTAACTTAAGGCAACAAATATATCCAAAACTTCTTCCTCTTTCAATAGTCCCAACAATAACAACTTCAAGAGGTGGGTTGGATGAAAGTATGACTGGCCCAAAATTATCCAACCAGCTTTCATGTCTAAGACAGGACTAGGACTTACAGTCTCTTGGTTTCTAATCTGGTGCTTTAACAATTAGACTGTGTCTATTTTGATCACATGGATATTTCTTTGTCTTCTGCTTTGTTATTTTGGCATCAAATGTTCAGGACTGAATCCTGTACTGTAGTCAGACTCCATATCATCTTCCTCTTAGATAGCTTCCAACATCTTTAGTGAGCAAAACTGCAAGATGAAACCTAGAAAGCAGGTATATCAGATCTGGACTGCAAAAACCCAGATGACCATTAGATGGCAGCAAAAAGATTCGGGAAGCACTTATTTTCAATTTTTGCAATTTGGGTACAATAGATATAAGAAATAAGAGAATAATATGTAGGGGAAGCACATTTCCATTCATGCAATTCATTGAATAACAGATAATTTGCCCTTCCATTTGCTTTCATTCTCCATGCAGCTCAAATATGCAAGACAGCTGAAGTCCATATTACATCTTGCTGGATGTAAACAGGGTTGGGTCAAAAACAACAACAACTGGCAATCCACAAGGAGTCCCTTGAGTAATTTGTTCACTCTATGACACCGTAGTTACATGGCCAGTATGCATTTTAGAAATAGGTGTTTTATTAATGATTTTAATTATTTACATTGTTAAATTTTTATTGTTTTTTTAATCTCATTTGCCAATTGACCATGTGGGTCAATTATTGTATGTGTATTGGGGGGGAGGTTACAAAAATAGCATTATTGTTGTTATTGTTAGTTTCCAAAAGTCACTTGTTTGAGATAGGCAGCCATATACATTGAATAAAGTTCAATCAATCCATAGTATAAAGAAATATTGTTTGAGCTTCCAAGGTTTCCTTTTCCTTGTCCTTGAATTAATATCCTATGCTGACTTGGAATATATTCAAGCTTCTGAACTGTGATTCCTGCTGGAGAAAAATACATTCAATAACTTGCCACAAACTCAGACAAGAGGTAGGATACAACTGTATCATGAGCATTCATAGTTTGGAAGAATATTGGCTGGAATTAGATTTGTGTTAAAAGATTATATTATATTTGATCCTAATTTTGTGTTTGGCTCCTGATTTGATGGCTTTACTGATGGATTTTTACAACTATACTAAAGAATATTGCTTTAGTTTCATAGATGTTTATGGAGTAAGCTAGTAATGACTAAGACCTATTCATTTCTGAAAGACTAAAGTATGACTTAATTGGGATGTAATCCAATACGCATACCAGAGCTATCAAGAGATCCAGTAACATTTAGTTGATCACCTGCATTATAATATGTCACTATAAATAGCTGTTTTTGGAATGCAAGTGGAACTTAGAAAAATCACTACAACACCGAGTTGGAGTATTTATTTCAATGATCACTTTTATTCTTTATTAGTATCACATATAATTTAGCTTTTAAGAGTTATAAATTTAGTTTTTACTGCCTCTTCAAAGGAAAATTGCATTCACTGAAGAAAACTGATTCCAATTAAAGTTTAAGTTGATTTAAGGTAAACGAGAGGCAGGCAGACCTTGAAACATTTTGCTCCCCGCCTCTAAACTGCATGCTAAAATTTAGTGGCAAAATTTCATATTGAGCAGGACAATTTCTGGCAAAAAAAATCCTCATTTTGTTATAGGTAGTCCTCAACTTACAGCAGTTTGCTTATTGTAACTCAAAGTTACCATGGCACTGAAAAAAAGTTGAGTTACAACTGTTTTTCACACTTACGACCATCCTCATGATGACTATCATGTAGCATCCTCATGATGACTATCAAAATTCAGATACTTAGCAACTTGTTCATATTTATGATGGAGTCATGTGATAAATGTTTGTGACCTTCTGACAAACAAAGTCAATGGGGAAGCCATTCACTTAACAATCGGGTTACTAACTTAGCAGTTGCAATGATTCACTTAATAACTGTGGCAAGAAAGGTCATAAAATGAGGCAAAACTAACTTAACAAAGGTCTCAGTAACATACATTTTGGGCTCAGTTGTTCGTAAACTGAGGACTACCTGTATGCTTCCTGCATCTCATGAATAATTAACTTTCTTTAAAAATCAAAGTATAACTTCTAATCAGAAAAAGAACCTTAGCTGAGCTAAATTAAATAAAAATTCAATTTAATTTAACAAATTTAAACTTAGTTTCTATTTTAATTTAAAATTCAACACTATTGGTCATCCACATGTTTTAAAGGTTGAATGATAAGCTTTTCAGATTCTAACACCTCAGAATTAGCTTGTCAGTGCTTATGGATTTTGAATATATCTCTTTAGAGATACAACCTTGAAAGTCCTTCTAAAACCAGTACCTGTGTTAGTCTAGAATCCTTGTTCTTGATTTAACTGGAAAGATACTGGAATTTTTCTGATTCAGAGGAAACATGAGTAACCTGAATAACATGGGATGAGCTCTCTCTGACAGTTGGCAGACTTATCTGCCTAAACCTTTATTAGAAAGGATTTAATTTAGAAGATGAGTTAGTAGATGGGTATATTTGAATACAAGGACAGAGGGCAATACTCAAGTACCTCTATTTATGACTATCAAGAACTGTCTTTAAGAAGACTTTCAATATGAAAAGTGAAGTGGAAACTTTTAGTTCCAGTCAGGTGAAGAAAACTAAGTATCAAGATTTATATACCTAAGCTCTTAGTCTTCTCATCACTCACATATGAGATCCAACAATTCTGAGGTGTTATAGATTTGCAGAGTGTGATGATGAGATACAGCTTGATCTTTCTTTTTCAGTGAGATGATGGTTTGAAGAATTAGCAATACATTCGCCTCATGCAATTGTTGTTATTCCTGTTTTAGCCATTGAAGGTGGCTAAATGAAGAGCACAGTAAAAGATTAAAAACGTAAGTGAATGTTAAAATCATGTATTAAACACCTGCAAGAGAATTAAATACTGAGAGAAGTCCAAATACAGCTAAGGAACTACCAGTACATTTTATTATTTTAGAGCAATGCAGAAAGTCCTCTCCACTAGAGCCTCTTACAGTGAGATGGGGAAGATTATCAAAAGGTATTCTCAGGGAGATCCTGACAGTTAGACAGAGGTACTTAATAAAAGAAATGATTCTTTAGGTAATAAGATCCCAAATTAAATTATGCTTAGAAAACAACTAAGAACCAATGCGATCCAAGGCATAATGTTATCCCAGTTTCTACTTGTTATTAAGCTTACCTGCTGTACTTTGTGCCAATTGGAATTTTTGGGCACTTTTCAAGGATAGCCTTACATTCAACATGTTCCAATAGCCAAGATAGGATGGAACTAAGGTATGTACGACCTTCACCAAATCTTCACTAGCTTTGAAAGTTTCATAGTTGGCATGCTAGGTTTAATCGTGTGAAAATATTCCTTGTTGCAGCTGTCATCTAAGAATTCAGTGACAGCTGAGGATTAAGTAGCACTCCCAGACTGTGGACTTGCTCTTTCAGAAATACAATCTGGTCCAAATCTGACTAAATGTTAGACAATAATTGTAGTTTCTACTTATTTGCACCTTTGTCTTCTCTCTCTTTTTACTTTCACTCAGACTATCATCATACTTAGCGAATTTGAAAAGGAGAAAAGAGGAAAAAGGAAGAATGGAACCAAGTATCGTTAGTATAATATTGGCATCCCATTCCAAAGCTCTGACATTTCCCCCAAATGTTTTCATATAGATCAGGAGTCCCCAACCCCAGGACCCCATTGAGAACTGGGCCACAGAAGTAATGGGTGAGCTATGAAGCATATGCATGGGATTTACGTTGCACATGCGAACCCACCCTACCCTCCACTGTTAAAGTGGTCAGTCCGTGGAACCAAAAAGGCTGGGGAGCCCTGATATAGATTCTGAATAAGTGGGTCACAGCTGGGTAAATATTGATCAATAATAACTCCTGCATCAGTTTTGGGTACAAAGGTTTGGAACTACTGGGAAATGGTACCTCGTGACACCACTGTGCAATATTGTAACATGTGATCCAGAAAGTACTGTAATTGACATGTACTGAAAATGTACATGCCAATGTATATTTGCCAAAAGGTCCAGGATAATTAATGGACTTATACTTTTGCATTTGTGTTACAGAGTTTTATTGTGCAGCACTAGGATATTTTAGACAGCACTTACAAGCATTGAACGTACTGTGTGTTGATCAGGATGCCTGCCCTAAGTTCATATATTTCATGAAGCTGTGAGGCAGCTGTGATATGACAGGCCTCCTCAGTAATAATTCCTAATGGACTCCCCCATAAGTACTTGCAGTCCCCACCTTGCTGCAATTCTGTAGCCAAAAGCCAGATTGAAATAGGTCCTATATACTTTATTGGCTATATCTATTTGAAGCTGCAAGGCAATCTTATTTTTTTTTCTCCAGAAATAGATGAAACGTAATTTTTCAACTCTCCTGGGCTAAGTGTGGGCAGTTTTAGTAGAGGGCTTATAATTGCAGTTTTTATGTGGGGAGTAAGAGGGCTGGGAAACTTTCCCCAACTATAAGATTACATAGATTTATATGGGATACGTGAAAAGAGATCTTTCTTGCATTTTGAAGCATTTTGTTGTATATATTTGTGTAATACAGTTGCAACTTGAAACCTTTCCGGCAAGTTTCCTAGGAAGGAAGTTGCAAGTCCAAAGGCACTGATATGCTTCCACCATCAGCCGCTGTAACATGATCCCAACTGACTTTCTCCCTGCAAGTGTTCCAATTCACTTGTGGAAAGATGTCAAGCCAAACTCCTCTTGTTGCAAATAAGGATCACGTATTATCGTTTCAGATGTTTGCTTACTTAAACAGGATTATAAATGATCAAGTAGGAGACTTACTTCTGACTTCCTATAAGGCTTCCCCACTGAATTCCCTTCTGGGAATCTGGCAGTGAGCACTGGAAATCTTTCTTTCCTTTCTTCCATCCTTCTTTCCTTACTCACTCACTCCTTTTCCTTTCCTTTCCTCCCTCCTTTTCCTTTCCTTTCCCTTCTCTCCCTTTCCAGCCAGGCAGGTTATGGCTACTGGAGAATTAAGGGATTGCACAAGTGGCTGGGAAAATGTCATGGAATTTTGAAAATGTGAATCACGATTGCAGCAGCAGCTCTGCAGCTCTGACACAGCCACAACTTTCTCAAATTTCTCAAATTAAGGGCCTTGGTGGCTCAGGCTGTTAATTGCCTGCACTTAAGATCCAGCTGCCTACAACTGCTGTAGGCTCAAGGTTGACTCAGCCTTCCATCCTCTCGGGGTAGGTAAATTGAGGACCCAAGATTGTTGGGGGCAATAAGCTGACTTTGTAAAAAAATGTCGCTTAGTAATAAGCAGGCATATACAATGGAATGAAGGCTATTGCTGAGTACACTGGGTTGTATCCCAAAAATTGTAAGCCGACCTGAGTCTCTGGAGAAGGGCGGCATATAAATGTAATTTAAAAAAAATTCATTCCCTCAGGAGTAATGATTCCATCATTTTGTAAGTTTCGCTAGGTTTTGCCCTATGATGCACCATTTCATCCAGTTGAAGGTTACAGATATGATAAATTTAATAATTTGTATATTGTTCCTGTTCAATATACTATGTACTATACTATATACTATTTTACCTTGTTGAAAATTTACCTTCCTTTTTCAAAGGAAAAGGAAAATAAAATATTTTAGGGGAAAAAGGTAAAACAATATGCTGCAAGAAGATACAATGAACTATGTTCCAGTAGGGTATATTTTTGGAAATGATAATGCCAGTAATTTATCACAGACTGGTATCTCATAAGTTAAAAAAAATTATAAGGATTTTGTTTCAAAATGAGTTGAAATTATTTTAAATGTTACATGAGAACAACACCTCTCTGCAATTCATTAAAGGAGCCTGATTTTTTTGGTTTCTGCATACATAAAGATGAAAAAGAAGTTCAGCTTTGAAACAAAATGAAAGGAATCAGTTGCTACTGTTTAAGGAATCATTTTCCTTAAAGAGTGGCATCACTCTGATGCAAGTGTGAAACATGGAAGACACCTTTAATCAATAGAAATGAGGAGCTGTGTTTAAGTGAGGTCCAAAGCAGTTTCTCCATACAATAATTCTTGAAGTATGTACAGCTTTAGGCAGTCATGCTTAGTCTGTTGTAGGGCTCTTATCACTATATTTCTGCACTAATGGATGGGGATTTTTTTTTTCAAAATAAAGAGCTCAATTCTGGGAACAATCTTACTATTATTGGGAAAAACTGTAAAATTAGTAAAAATGGTTATTAGCTCAGGAATTCAGTATGTTGCTGCTTTTAGGAATTGGGTGGCCTATATTATATTGGGGACAGAAGTCCTGTCCAAATATCTATCTGGAGAAAGTTCTAAAATTTCATTAGGCATTTCTGATACAAGAACTTTTAAGGCAAACATGGAGGTTTTCTCAGCATCATGGACTTGGCTTCCAATTCAAAACTCTTGGTATTTGAGGAATCATTTACATAATAATTTATATTCAAGGGAAGGTAGCAATTCATTTCTGTCCACATTCATTTTTACAATTGACTTACAAATCTATCAGATCTTCCTATTCCTATTAGAAAAGGGAAACTACATTCTTAAAATTTTTGTGGACTTCAACAAACTATTTGCTTATATTGTTTCATCAGGACCAATGAGTTTCTTTTATACAGCTTGCGGTTTTCATGCCTCCCATACCAATAACACAGCTTAAATATAAAACCAGGCAAGTGAAGAGATTGCATTTTTGAAAACGTGTTTAATATCCATATTTTTGTCTGTAGGGCAAAGCCAAAACAGTCTGGCCTAGTTTCAAGTTACAAACCATACACCTTTCTTTTTCCCTTTCAGTTAAATGAACAGTGTGGCAACAAAAAGGCTTGGATACCCAAAATAAAACAGTTCAGTAACCGCTTAAAGAAATGAAAAACTCATAGTCTGTATTTTTCTTCCAGAATGATTTAGCCTGGTTTAGTGATGAACTCCATGAAAAGAGATTTCTGCTCAGGTACAATGAATAAAGATCAATATATCAGACAGCTACTATTTAATGGGTGAGCGGAGGAGGGGGAGTCATATTGTGATTTTAAACATTATGATTGATTGAGATTTCTTTTAAAGCAAAATTAAGTACTATAAGTTTTATTTGGGATAGGATTTATGCTAATGATCAAGAATTAACTAAATAATAAAGTATGAAATGCAGATTTCTATCTATCGTTCCAAGTAAGAAATCTGGAGACCAAAAGACTACAATGTTAGACCTGAGCACTGACATGGACAATCTTTCATATTTTGCATCCAGCTATGGAAAAATAAAGCAAACCCTATCCCAAAATAGATAAGATAATGGGGTCAACCATTACTGTCCAAACAAGCTGAAAGCAGCCCTATCTTGTTATGGCAGCTGTCATTTCTGCCTATGTATTTTGACAGTTAATGTGAGCTGCATTTAGGTGAAAGAGCTACAAGTAACCATGGCACATGTGAACCCTGAAAAAAACAGACATGTGAGTTGGCTTCTTTTAAGACAAGAAAGCAAACTGAAAGCTGGGACAAGGGAAAAACAAAGCAAAAAAAAAGACCTGTCATTTTCACAGGCTTTCAGTGATAATTAACAACTTTATTGGGAGAAATAGGTGCAATGGATGTGATTCACTAGAAATCTAGATAATCCTGGAAACTGCTTACATTTTATCTCCAGTAAAAGATGCTTAAGTATCAGTTGTTTGTCTAGGAAAAGAAGCAAGAACTATGATTGAGAGTGAAAGAAAAAAGGAAGACACGGTCCTTCAAAGCTTTGACAACATATTATTTCATACTGCTGACAAACTCCCATTCTAAAGGTAGTCATATAGCCTCTATTTGGGGGAGATTATTTTAAAGATGACCATAAGAAAGATGAGCTTTCTTATGATATCTTCAGTTGTGATAGTGACATGTTGCATTTCCTTACTCTTTATACCGGCTTATTTAATTCCATTTAAGTATGAGGATCATCTTCTGACCGAATGGGTGCATGCACTGTGCTGCTTCAGAAGGAAGGGTGGGGACCCCAAATAGACTTAACAATCAGGTCTTAATCACCTGATCTGCAAATTAGCCAAAGGATATCCTCATAATAGTTTACATACAAAGCCCTTATGTCTATTTTGCTCTCTCCTCCTAATTCTCTTGACTTTCAAAATGTTTGGCCCCTGACTGCTTCTGTTTGTATTATTACCTATAAGAAGTTAAGGGAGGACTGAGAATCATCGGCTGTAAGTGAAGAACTGAGGTCTGCGCCAGGGTAGTTGATCATACAGTACTGCTTAAATAATTTGCAGCAAACATCCTTTTAGCTATTTGCAGGAGTAACATTTTGCCACAAGTTTCAAGCAACTGGATTCTTCTTTGGTTTTTAAGGTTTTTTTTTTTTGGACGATGAAAAAGTAAAGAATATTTTAAAAAAACCACTTCTTAACTGAGAAGAAAATTAAACACAAGACAGAAGATTAGAAAAGTCTGCCTCTTCTACATACACTTCCTTCGAGATGTAAATGCAGCAAATGCATCCAAAACAATGCAAAAAGCAAATATGGAAAATTAGGAAGGGTAGGAACTTTGGCTAAAGAATTTGCTAGAGCCAGCATTTGTATGTATGTTAAAGAGAGCAGAGTTTTCTAAAGGAAACACCAATGAATGGATTGAAGAATTAGGTGGAGAAAGAAAAAAAAAAGAGAAATTCTACATTTGTTCAAAGGGGAGAGCTGATAATTGTCAAATTCCTGACAAAATAGTAACTTTCTTAGGATGCTGAAAGGGGAGAGAAATCTAAGCTCACAGTCGTTATGTAAATTCTGCATTGCATTCCTTTCTCATAGATTATGAAGTCACTCTAAGGAAAAATTGCTGCCACACTGACTTGCTATTTAATTCATCTTGTATCCAAAAATCAAATTTGTTACTAAAGATGAAATTATCTGGGATAACATACTAATGCTGGTGCTGTCAATAGGCAGGACACTGCACTCTTTTGTAGAGAGCACAAAAATCCTATGCCAACCTTCAGTGCAACCTCATACCATTGACCTATGTGGTTTCTTCCCCTTCCCTCCAATGAGATGTAGTCTTACAAAAAAGAAAAAAAAATTAAATATTGACGGTAGACTGTCTCCAGCCTCTTTACCCTGCCACCAAAACCACATTTCTTCACACTAAGTGTGTGCACCCTGCATCATGGAACCGCACTCTGGGTCCATAGTGTTTGGAAGTTCACGGTACATAGAACCATCTTTCTCCTTTCACTGCCCAGAGCAGATAGTGCCTTCACAATTGCTTAGCACTAGACCAATCTTCTTTTCCTTGGCTACTTAGCTTAAGTTGCCATAATCCTTGCTGAGAATCAATGATGCCTTGCTCTACGGATGGGACAAGAATGCAAGAGAAAAACAAAGAACCTGATCCTGGTTTCTTGGAGCCATTTTGTGGACTTCTTGCCAATCCCAAGCTGCATCTCAAAACATGTCTGACTCTCTCCATTTCCTTCTGCAGTTCCAGTTATATATATTTTTTGACCTATTGTTCCTGCTCAGTTTGATGAGCTGTTATTAGAAGATCCAGAAGTTGAGGCGACAGCAGCTCCAGCTGGGCTGCTTGTTGATACAGACTTGCGGATGTGAGGAAGCAAATAGGGGTCACATGCCAATTGTTGGACATCTATCCGATCTTCCTTCCTATATGCCAGGCAGCGCCTAATAAATGCCTAAAAAAATAATAAAACACAAGGAGAAAATAGGCACCAGAAATGAAAATTGGTACTGTCCCCCTTTTATAAAGGGAAGAAACTAGCAGCACTAGCAAAAAGAAATCAATTTTTTACGTTAATGAAGTGTTATAGCAAATTAAAGTTATAGAAAAATCTTCCCATGCTATATGAAATTTTCCCCAGATAATCTCCAGGTCAAGTTTCCATTTGGGCTACAGGCATTCCTCTTAAAAAATCTGATTGAAAGGCAGCTATTCAACATTTATTTCAGCTTCCCTACATTTATTTCACTGGTCTTTTATCTGTTTTAAAGAACTTAGCTCCATGGAAGAAAGATAGACAGATAACAGTTTTATGGAATGCAAGAACATTTTCCTTCTCTCAGTCAGAAGTAGGTGATAAGCAGTCCAAATGATCAATAGACTCAACAATTCAGTGCTTTTTCCTCCTACAGAAGAATTAAACAAACCCCTAAAAGCAGACTAATCCTACTCCCCTGTACCAAATATAACTCTTTTTACCTTTGCTTCTGGCGTTACCACTGGCTTAGGAGGAAATTGTACTTCTGTAGCTTTAAGGATTGTGTTTTCCTGCAGGATATCTTGCTGAGATTGGTTGTGACCAAAGGGCTGCAGAAGAAGAGAAAAAGTACAAGAAAGAGATACAAGGATGACTACAGAACTAAAAAATTATAGGAGAAGAAAATGAGGGAGCTATGTATTTAGCTTTGAGAAAAGATGAACAAGAAGGGATATGAAAACATTCTGCTCTATTGAAAAAGACCATACAGAAGGCTATTCACTATTGTCCCAGGCATGGAATAATAGTCAAGTTGTTGTAAGAAAGCTGAATGATAGGAACACCACCTCATAGTAAGAGCAGTTCAATAGTGGAACAAATTAACAAGAAAAATCATGGCTCTCCTTTGCTGGATGTGTCTAGGCAAAGGTTGGCCAATATCTGTGGAGAATGCTTTACCTGAATTTCTTCACTAACAGTGAATTGCATTTGAAGTGTGAAATAAAACTGCTAGCTGTAATCATTAATCAAATTCCAAGTATATTTACTCAAAAATCCTCTCATTTTCCTTTATATCACCTCTCCCAAATTTCATCTGAAATTCTTTACAAGTTAGACAGCCAATCAACATTTTTAAAAATATTACATTTCATGAATAAAAATAAATAACTGAAGTCTTCAAAATGTTCATATTATTGGTTAGCCATGTTTTATATATAATGTAGATCTAACATTTTAACCATGGAAGTGTTAACGTAAATATGTATTACTATAGCTACTGAGAGTCTTTGGTATCAATGGCAATATACAAATTTGTTAAATTCAGAAATTTTAATATATAAACACAGACATTTTTAACAGAATCTAGTTGCACAAATTGAAGTTATAGCAACAGGATAGAATATGTGCTTTAACACTTAAACCAGATGTTAAGATTTTTAAAAACCTGTAGCTCCTGAAAGCTTATACCTTTCAATAAAATGTGTTAGATGGAAAATATATTACTACATTCCTCCTAATTTTAGGAACTATAACTGAATGCACATAAGACTTAGGCTAAAATGACTGAATATTTTTTGCAATACCTCAGTTGCCCTTCCACTTACCTTTCTGCCATAAAGACACTGGTAGAAGATAACTCCTACTGACCAAACATCAACTTTATTTGAAATCTTTGGAGGCTCTTTTCCAACCACAAAACATTCAGGGGGCAGATACCTGAGAAGAGAGAGTAATTTATTTTAAAGGCCCATTTTTTCACCATTAACCATTTATGTCACAGAATGTATTTCACACGACTATTAAAATTTCATAGGGTTAAAATCACCCCCCCCTTTTATTTAAAGCTTATCAGGGCATGTTCTGGTTCTGTATGGCATACATTGAAACAAGCACTGTAATTTTTCATCAACTTTTGTTGTTGTTGCAGAAATAGCAGCAAGACAGCAAGTTGCTTTAACTTGCTTCTTATTTAAAGTTGAATAAAATGCCTTTTATTTCAGCTCTTTATTACAACTATTTAGCTATAAATAGCAAAATTCTGAAACAATAAAAAATCAAGCATAGGAAATCAGCGGGCTTTGTTAATATATGTCCAATTATTGGAATAAGGATACAAATATTACTATTATTGCCAAATTTCCCTGTCCTACCCATAATGCAAATGTTGTGGATTTTATGCCACACTTCTGTATGTTCAACCTATGAACTCTAAAAATGTCCTTCAAATCTGTTTTACATTAATGGATGTGCATTTTCTGGAGAGTTTTCTGGAGAGTTTTCTGGAGAGTTATTTACAATTTTATAGTCTTTTCCATGCTAACTGTAGGAGGCTTTCTTAGAATGGTGGGAGGAGGCTGCTTGTGATTGAAGACCTATTTCAGATGTGGCCCTCTCCCTCGCTTCTTGTTCCTTGTGAAGTGCATCGAGGAGCACTGCCTGGAGGGCTTTTTTGCTTTCCTCAATGCAGTGTTCGCGTTCTTTGTGAAACTCCTTGAAGCATTGGACGTGTGCTTGGAGTTTTGGGTCACCCAGTCTTGACTGGATGGACTTGAGTTTATCTTCGCTGTTTCTCCACCATGCGAGAAGGGCATCTAGATCAGTAGTTCCCAAACTTTTTCAGTCCACCGCCCCCTTGGTGCTACAAACTGATTCTCAATGTCCCCCACCCAGGGGCGGGATTCAAATTTCTGTGGGTGTGGCCTAATTTGAGGGTGTGGTTTGCTGGTCACGTGACTGGATGGGCGTGGTTTGGTGACTTGCAAACCAAATACAAGTGGTCCTCACTTAATGACCGGTTGCTTAGCAAGTGTTCTAATTTATGACTGGCCTGCCCATAACTACTTGATCTGTTTTTGGAGTTTTGACACCCATGCACACACACACAGTCCCTTCTAACCTTGCTGGAGCAGGTCATTGGACTAGAATCGGCAAAGCATCTCTGATTAGATTCTAGAAGTGAATAGAATCTAATCAGAGATGCTTTGCCGATTCTTGTTGATTTGTTTTATTTGTATTTTATGTTGCTGAATTGCATTGACATGTGTGTCCCTTCTTGTGCACAGCCCAGAAGCTTTTGTGATTCTTTGCAGCAAAAATTACCGACCTCTGGCTTTGCTCTATTTTTCAAACGTGCCACCACTGCCGCATTCTAAGTGCCGGCCCCGCAGGTCCACCCCATTGAGCCCGCTGCACTGGAGGGATCTGCCCAAGCAAGTCCAAGTGGAGTGGTGCACCAAATCAATGGGGTGAGCCTGGGAGGAGGGAAAGAGAGAGAGAAAAAAGAAAGAGAGAAAGAGAGAAGGAAGAAAAGAAAGAGAAAAGGGAAAGAAAGAAAAAGGGACAAAGAAAGAGGGGGGATGAAGGGATGGAGAGGGAGTGGGAGGGAGAGAGAGGGAGGGAGAGGGAGGGAGAGGGAGAGAGAGAGAGAGAGAGAGAGATCAGATTGAAATGAGGCCTAGTTTAGAGGCCCTTTCCCACATTGAAACATCTTTGACAGCATCTCTGCCAGCACATTGAAACATCTTTGGCTTCTATTAATTAAAAGTTTTGTGGATGAAACATGGCCATATCAGGAAGCTCTCACATTTTGTTGAGGCTTTAAACAGGATCCATTGGACCAGACCTCCACCCTAAAAAATTACTTTTCCCCAATGTATTACAGTGCCAATTCTGAAGAAGGCAAAACCAAAATGGACTGGTAAATCACAAGAACGAACACACACACACACACACACACACACACACCCTTCTAACCCTGCTGGAGCAGGTGATTGGACTAGAATAGATGTCTTATTATATTTCCTCCCTTCTTCTTTATTTCTTTTTCTTTCTGTCCCTTCCTTCCATTCCCCCCCCTCTTTCTTTGTCTGTCCCATTTTCTTTCTGTCCCTTTTCTCTTTTTCCTTCTCTCTTTCTCTCTCTCTCTCTCTCTTTCCCTCTCTCAGGCTCACCTCATTGACTTCGTATACTGCTCCGTTCCTACTTGCTTGGGCAGGTGCCTCTGGTGCAAGGGGCTCAATGGGGTGATCCTGGGCGGCATCAAACGCAGCGTTGGGAAAGGAGAGCAAACCAGAGTGGCTTTGGTCTCCTTTTCAACGCCCCCACCGTTTCAAGGCCCACAGGATCACCCCACTGACTTGCATGCTCCGGTGCAAGGGGCTCAATGGAGTGATCCTGGGGGGCCTCGCCCCAAATGCAGCGGTGGCGGCGGGACATTTGAAAAGAACAAAGCCACTCTGGTTTGCTCTCCTTTCCTAACGCTGCATTTGGGAGGCACCGCAGGATCACCCCACTGAGCTCCTTGCACCGGAGCGTGCAAGTGAATGGGATGATCCTGCAGGGTCTCACCCCGAACGCGGCAGTGGCAGGATTTTTGAAAAGGAGAGCAAAGCCACTCAACGCTGCATTCAGGGCGAGGCCCCACAGGATCACCCCATTGAGCCCCTTGCACCGGAGCGCAAATCGGGTGTGATCATGGGCCTTGCCTCGAACACAGTGGCAGGGGTGGGATTTTTTCTCACCCCTGAATTGTGCCCTGTGAGGGGCCCACCTCCAGCACCCCCCTGCAGCCTCTTAGTGCCCTCTTGCCAGCCACTTTGCCTCTTAGCGCCCCCCTAAGGCATCCCACTCCCCAGGTACCACCCACTTTGGGAACCACTAATCTAGATCATCTAGCAGTGTGCGCATTTTCTCGGGGGGGGGGAGCTTGTGTTTTGGGGCATCACAGATCTCCTCTAGCTCCAGTTATGAATCTGCATAATGGCGATATTGCCTCTCCCAATCCTCTCTCAAGTGTGCCTCCATGGGTTCTGTAAGCTTCCTATTCCTTCTGAGGTCGTAGACTTCATGAGGTCCAGCTGCCTCTGGGTTTTGGGAACTGGGCTCCACATTTACATCTAGGGTGGGTGGAAGGTTCGAGTCCTCTGGTAAATCAGGGACATCTGTCATGACTGGAGAAGTTGCCACACTTCCAATTGGCAAAGGTGAATTTTGGAAAATTTAGTAGTTTTCCTTTATTTTGCTAGGGTGCTGTGCGCGGGTAGCAGAAAGGAGGAGAGTCTGCTAGATTTAGTACTTCAACACGTAGGTGGCGCTGCGCAATATGGCTGCTTTTAGGGTGTGGTGCGTGCTTGCAACACAAGTGGGCGCTATAGAAGGTGTCGCTGAGTCTAAAGACGTGAGAGCAAAACGCAGGTTTGCCTGTTAGTGTTGCTTGCTACACAAATTGGCACAATAGAAGGCATTGTTGCTAAGCACAGGTTAGGCTGCAGGTAGTACTGGAACCTTGCAATAAGTTGCTTAATGTTTCCACAATAATTACAAAAAAATGAATTTTCCTTGGTTAAACACTGGTTGAATTTGGGAAAATTCGCAGACAAGTATTTGAATTCTCTAGGAAATTTCTCCTACACCACCAGATGATGCTGTGGGCTGCTTTGCTTAAGTCTGTGGGGAGGGGTGTGAACTCCAAAGGAATTTATTTGCTTACTCGCTGGAAGAGAAAGTCATCAAACAAATACAGCACCCCAAAGGTTGCATGCAGAGTTATATTTTTAAATTTGTTAATAAAGATGGATAAACTCTAGTTTTTTTAAACAAAAAGGAAATTTGTTCCTTTGTTCATATAGCTGCTTGAATTAGCCTTGTGTCTTGGGAGGGGGGGAATGGGCTCCTTTGCTTTGAAGATCGTCTTTCAGTAATGAAGTTATGACCCCCAATAAAATGGCCGGAGAAAAACAGGGCCTCTTTTAATCGCCTTTTGAAGCAGGCCAGAGCTTAAAAAACGCTGAGCTTTTCAGTTTGAAAAGCAGAGCAAATTTAGCTTTTCTTTAGGACACAAGAAGATACTACTTTTGACTCATCTGCGTTTGAAAGGAGTTTGTAGGTAGTAACTGAGGGAAGACATGGGTAATACCTGGCTCCTCCCTTTGTTTTGCAAATTGGTTCTTTCTGAGTTAGGAGCTGTAACTTGAGACACAGCACTTCTTTCGCTGAAGAGAAAAGTGGGGTGAATTTGCCCCTTCCTGCAGCCAGGATGGGAGGTTTGAGGGAGAAAGAATCAAAGTACAAAGGAATAGCATGCACATTTACTCCTGGCTTCAAAATATCTTTGTCTGTATCACAAAATTCAAATTACTTTTAATCTTCACAGGGATTCCGATACAGCAATAATTCTTTACTTTAAGAGTCCAAATTAACTGACTTTATACTGAGGGAGTCCAGATCATCTTTTTACTTTTGGGATTTCAGGAATTCAGACAGACGAATCATCATTCTACTCAGGGATTTCAGATCTTTACATCTTTTTACTGTTCTGTCTTGTACAAAACAGATAAACTCCACAAAGCATCCATACAAAGTCTTTTTTATTGGATCATCAGGCATCCTCATTAACCCACAGTTATGATGAGATTCTTCTTAATGTTCACTACAATTTGGGTGGTAAAGGATAAACAGCAAGTATTCTCCAATATGTTCCTTCAACTGACTTGTTGGCTTACAAGGAAAGACACTATACCGTCAAAGGGCATCCCCCAAGTACATATCCTCAAGTGATTTTCAGTCTGTCCACATCTTACACTATTGCTTACTTGTTCAGGTCAGGCAAAAGATCATCCACCTTATATTTCAAGTAAGCTACCACAACCAGAACGCACTGATTTGCTTTTCTTTGAAAGTGTATAGTAGCCAGCTGTAATGTTCACCTTTATTACGTGCTCAGGATTCTCAGACATTGTGCCCTTCAGACAGTTGCAGTCAAATATGTGTAGAAATTGGACAAAATGTTCTAAATTTGAAATGGAAGTTATGAGTATTTCAACCTTGGAACAAGCTATCCAGTGTTCTGTAATTTTATCTCCAATATAACAGGGCCTTTTAAAAGGAAATACTGGGATTTTGAAATAGGTTATTATTCTCTCAATTTTTTTGTTCTTGGTCTACAAATTTAGATGGGATAATAGGCTATACTGACTTACCTACCTCCCAGCTAGTCTAGAGAAAAATATTCATGATTATGATTTTTTTCAAATTAATTTCCATAATAAAAATATATAAAAATAAGTACATCTTTTACTTATTTGTTTAAATAATTCCTAAAATATTCCCAGAACAATTTTTCTTTTGTCTGGAGATGTCCTTAGTTGGGAAATGAGGCAAGAGATGGCCTTTCTCATATATCCAAATAAGTCTTTGAAAACCACTAAGGATTCTGCTATAATTTTACAAGGAAGGTCCCTTAAATATTTACAGGTGTCTAATGTTTTGAAATAATCTTTTCAATATTGTTAATTGTTAATTGAGTTGGAAAAACTAAGATGTGCAAAACTCAATTACTTAGGAATAGAATGTTCTGAGGTTCTCTAGAAAACTCAGAGGGTATGTTCTAGAGAACTATTTTCTGAGTTGTTCTGCATACTCCTAAGAGATATCTAATTTCCTCTGAAAACTATGATTTTGATATACTAGTTGAATCTACTGTCCTCATTATTTCCCCTACTTTTACAAAAATCTTCTTTTGGCAAAATGTATGTTTTTCTCTGTTTGTCCTCAAGTTCTAATGACAGGTATTTTTAGAACATTTAGAGACAGGTATTTTTAGAACATTTTGGACTATGCAAGACAAAAACAGATTATATACCCACCAATATGTACCAGCTCCTTGAGATGTCAGCTCCATGCCATCAACTGAATTGTAACTGTCATCGTCCATGATTTTTGAGAGGCCGAAGTCAGTGATTTTAATTTCACCACAAGCAGTACCGTTTACCAAGAGGATGTTTCCTGGACAGGAAAAAAAATTGAAGTTAAACAGGCCTACTAAGTATGAGGGTGGATAGAATAGCCAAAGAAAAAAGATGCACTGGCTTCTTTCCGAAAACTTAATGCAGTTATGTTTTTTTCACATCCAAGAGAAACTCTCCTTAGATGTAATTTTACAGGATAAACTAATAGGTGAATGGAAATGGCTCATTATAATAATAATTAAAAACAAATTGTGGCTATCAAATATCAAATATGCTAATAAAATCTCACACTTGCTTTACTTGGATAATCTGTAGCTTTATGGAAAATCAGAAATCATTGTCAGCCATGGATAAATTACCATAAGCATTTTTAGCACAGACACAGCAATGGAACTTGGCCTAAAGAAATGTACTACAGTAGCAATAAATTGAAATAAAATCATGAATAGTAATGGAATTAAAAAGGTGAAACCACCAGGAGCCATCATGAAAAAGCCTACAAGTATTTTACAGTTGGATAACATCAAACATGAACAAGTTAAATATATGATTAGTAAAGAATACATCCAGAGTGAAAAAAATGCTGAAGATGAGTGAACAATGGAAACACCATCAAAATAATTAGTATCTGATGGTAGTATCTGGTGATACTACCATGATGTGATATGTTTGAATTTTAACTGGATAATTTGGACTACAAAACAAGAAAACTGGTGATTATTCATTATATCCCTACTGTTATATTGATATAGTACACCTGCCCTGTAGAAATGGAAGCAGAGGTTTACTTCAAGTCAAACTATTGATTATCTAAAAGACAGCCAAGGCCGAGCACTGATGCAAATTAAAAACTGGACCTTAATGAATGCATAGGAAACAAAACATGAATATCAAAATAATATAATAAAAACATAAACAGAATGCAATCAAGCAAAAGCATTATATGGCCAATTTCTACAAAAGATCAAAATGGATAAGAATAAAACCTGGCAATAGCATAAAACTAGAATATTAAAAAAATAATTTGTCAATTTTGTTTGCCCAAGAGCAGGCTATTTGAACTAATACAATCTAGTCCTGAATTGAAATCATCAAATGATTCAAAATGCAGATTGTGCAAAGAGGCAGAAAAAACAGATCACAGTTCATGCAGTTTGTGACCGAGCAGCCTCATATAGGCCATGGAGGCCTGCAACAACAACAACAACAACAACAACAAAAGGACATTGTCTGAAGGTTAAGTGGTGCAAACAGATCCTGGGGAGGGCTGACTGCAAGGCAACCCTCCTTTGGGGAATGGTAGAAGGTGGCCTTTTTAAGTGACAGTGATGGCCTAGGACTGAAGTCAAAACTTGGGCCTCCAATTCAGGCCCAGCCTTGATGCAGCTGCTGAGTGTTGCGGTTCAGGATAGCTTTGATGCAGGGAGGAATAATTATTTCTCTTTAGGCGAATAAGAGGTGAATAAGAATTAAAAAGAAGCTGGAATGAATGAATTTGTAATAACAGAAAAAACTATGGAGAAAAGGGCAAGGAAAGTCAAGAATTGGTCAGCTCTAGGTAAAGATGAACTGCATGGTTTAGAATTGAAACATCTAACACCCATTCATTGCTAAACAGTTTAATGACAAGCTGCAGGGTTGCAAAATTAAAAAAAAATACATCTGGTAAAAGCTACTTGATAATGAAAGTTCCAGCAAAAGGGGCAGCACCAGGCAACTACCGTGTTTCCCCGAAAATAAGACACTGTCTTATATTTTTTTTGGCTCCCAAAAACACACTAGGTCTTATTTTCGGGGTAGGTCTTATATATTTATGGTGCCAAATAGTGGGTGTGAGTGTGTAGGGGGTGTTTCATGGTGCACGGTTGCTCCCTGAAAAGTCTTCCTGGAACTGGAGATTTACACTAGGTCTTATTTTTGGGGTAGGTCTTATATTAGGGCAGGTTTAGAAAATAGTGCTAGGTCTTACTTTCGGGGTAGGTCTTATTTTCGGGGAAACATGGTATAAACCAATTATCTACTTAGCAATAATTTTCAGATGGTATCTGTGTGGTAACTGATGTAGTCCAACAGCATATAATTGAAAACAAGCTCTTTCCACCTGAGCAGAAAGGAAACTGCCCAAACAGGAGAGAAACAGAAGTTCAGCCCCTAACTGACAAGATGATTTTGAAAACCACAAGACAATGAAGATCAACTGGAATGTAGCTTGGATTGATTATAAGGCTTCCTGCCATATGATTGGATAATCAAGTGCCTAGAAATAAGTGGAATCAGTAGAAACATTAGAAAAACTTTGTACAAAGATCAATGGGACAATGGAAGACACAATTGCTGGTCAATGGTTTAGATCAGGAGAGGTTAATATCAAGTGAGGAATCTTTCAAGGAGACTCACTACACCACTACTATTTGTTATTGCACTGATGTCAATAATACCTCACACATCAACCCATAGCTATCAAACATCAAAAACATCTACTAAGCTATTCCATTTCCTTTACATGGATGATATAAAACTATAAGGAGAAATATCTCCTAAAATAGAATTGATTCTCAGCATTGTTCATTTATACAGCCAAGATATTGAAGAGATTTTGGACTGAACAAATGTGCTTCTGCCACCATCAATGGGGAAAAATATGGAAAACTGAAGGAATCAAGATGACTTATGAAAATAACATCAAAAATCTAGATGAAGACAATCACTACAAATCCCTGGGCATCCTTCAAGCTGACAACATCAAGCACATTGAAGTCAAGAAGAGGATTAGAAGTGAATACATCATAAGAGTGAAGACCTTAAAAGTCCAAACTCAGTGGAGGAAATATCACCAAGGCAAAACCTGGACAATTCCAATCATTAGATATAGAGGTGGAATAGTGGACTGGACTCAAACCAAAGTAAAAGCTCTGGATTAAAGACCAGAAAAATTATCATGAACCATGCTCTTCATCCCCACAGCAATGTTGACCGATTCTGCTTAGCAAGGAAAATAGACTGGTGTGAAATGTACACCAGGCAACTGAAGAAGAGGCATTGGAGGAATATTTGAAGTAAAGTAAAGAAAATGCACTGAAGCTAGTATACCAGGAATATTTATTGACTACTGGAGAGACCAAACTGGTCTATATGAAAGATCAATGAAGAATCGAAGAGACATATGGCAAGGCAAAGTATTACATGGCCAGTACATTAAGGAAATAGCAGGCAAAACAGATAAGAACAAGATCTGGCAATAGATAAAAGCAGGAAAGTTGAATTAAGAGGCAGAAGGGCTAATTCTGGTTGCATAAGATCAAGCCTTAATAATGAATGCATATAAAGGCAGAATTGACAGGACAGCAACAGACAACAAATGCCACCTCTGCATTTGTTCAAGCAGAAGAAACAATGGGCCACCTAGTTAGCTGCTGTAAGAAGATGGTACAGACTGACTATACATGAGGGAATGAAAAAGTAGTAACAATGATGCACTGGAATATCTGCAAGAACTATCATTTATTTGCAAGGAAGAACTGATGCGGCCACAAAATACACGAAGTAATAGAACATGAAGAAGTTAAAGTGCTCTGAGACTTTAGAATTCAAACAGACAAGCATCTGTCACATGACTTAACAGCTATTGATAAGACAAAAAAAATCTGGGTAGTGGATGTTGCAATACTTGGCAACAACAGAAGACAAAGAAAGGAAAAAATAATAAAACATGAAGACCTACAAATGAAGTAGAAAACCATTGTAAAATAAACAAATATTACCAATAGTAATAAGGTGCCTTGGGTGAAATTCCAAAACATCTGGAACACTACTTGAACACTGACAAAATTACCATCAGTTAATTGCAAAAGACAGATTTATTTGGAACGGCTTATATACTGTGACAAACCTTTAATATTATTAAATAACACCTGCCTATTTGCAGGTCCTTGAGAAGAAATTTACAGGTTAAACAAACATGCCAAATCCAGTATACAGATCTGGCAGGCTGTGCAACCAACCGTAATTTTCTAAGTTGCCCTCCAATTAAGTTATCTGGTTACAGTCAATCAAACATAGAATCATCCATACAAAATGGTAATACAATTAACTAAAACACAGTTTTCCTTTAGAATAACTTTGTAGGAATAAACTTGAAGGCTAAACAGGATCAGAAGAATCATCATTATCATCTTAATAATAATTTCCGTTCATGAGCTTTTTTCCCATCCCAGTCTAACTCATTTCATTGATAAAATATCATACAAACATGAGCCAAACTAAAACCACACATCAATTCCAGTTCACTAAAGCACTTCAAGTTATAACCTGAATAAAAGATAAAATTTAAAGATAATTATTTATCTCATTTTCAGAATAACATCTATCCACCATTGAAGATATTAGTGCTACAACTGAAGCAGCATATTTAATACTTTTCAAAGTAATGAAATGACAGTAGTCATTTGAAAGAGGGAGAAAGGATTGACAACGTTTCCAGTTATGACTATGGAAGTTCACAGTGATGGGAATTGGAAATGTTATTGTTAAATAATCAAACCAAACTACATATTTTACATTCTCTCATCAAGGAAGCATAATCTTGTAAAATACATCATATTCTGTTTTTCCCCCCATGGTGCAGTACAATCTTCACTTTGAACTTGCCTGGTTTGAGATCGTAATGAATAATAGGTGGCTTGATTTCATTTAAATATTTTAATGCATTTACAATCTGCATGATTATAGATCGGGCTTCTTTCTCTGTCATTAATTTGTGCTGTTTCAGGTAGAAGTCCAGATCATTACCCTCACAGTATTCTAATACTGTACAAAACCTGGAAGAGAAATCAAACAATCAAACATGTTTTATGCATGTACCAAAATCAACTTAATGTTACCTAAGAAATCGCAAATAATGATTTTTCTAGATCTGTACATCTGCACTGATGTATGAATGGCTCAAAAACTTATAGTATGTATTAGATCTATTAACCTGATCTTAGCCAAAATGCCAAGAAGTGATAGACCTTATTTTTTTAAACCCTATGAGCTTTGTTTCAAAGTGTGTTTATTTACCGGTAAAGAAAGATAAGGATAAGCTGAAACAACATATCACTTATTTTATTTCTGAAAAAATAGGCTAAAACCAAATTTACTTAGTTCTTTTTTGCTGCATATTTTCTTATGTGCAAGGTGATAATATTGCAGCTTTTCTTATGTGCAAGGTAATATGAATCCCTTTCATAAATCCTATTTTCTCTTCCATGACATATTTTCTCAAAATACTAGCTATATATTGCCTTTCCACAATTTATGAGGTTTGTGAAAGAAGGCCCTCATGTATATTGCTCCCAAATTATGAAATGCACACCTTCAGTTGTACTACTTATTTGGTTTCTACTTATTTTGGTTTTTTTGGAAAGGAAACAAAGCAGCTTTAGCATGGCTCTCTTGGTATTAATTACATAATTGTGATTTTAAATGTTTTACTCATATTTTAGCTACTTATGCTTTTTTAATTGTAAGCCACCATGAATGCTGTGTAGAAAAAATATAAATTTTATGAGATATATACCTTTATTAGTATCAAGGCACTCTAGTCCTTTTAATTTAATTATTAAAGACTCAGTGTAAACATTTAAAGATAATTAAAAGCTAGCAATAAACATCATAGATCAGCGGTGGGCAAATTACGGCCCGGGGGCTGGATCCGGCCCGTTCGGCTGTTCTATCTGGCCTGTGGAGCCGAAAGAGCGGAGGGTTCTCTTGCTCTCCCAGAAGGCTACGTGAAGTAATCTAACTTTGAATTTATATTAGTTCACACAAACACTCCATCCATGCTTTTGTTCCGGCCCTCCGGTCCAGTTTAAGAACCCATTGTGGCCCTCGAGTCAAAAAGTTTGCCCACCCCTGTCATAGATACTTGTAAAACCAAATTAATCCAAAGGCTGAACCCAAGCTGGAACAAAACTGCTTTGTTTACAAATTGTCAGTAGCATTTGGGCCATCTGTTCTTCCAGAGAAAAGTATTTCACAAAATAGGCCCATCACTCAGAATGCATGCTGCATTTTCTATGGCCCATGCATCGTTGTAAAGAGTGAGAATTTGCAAAATGTCTTCTCCTAATCATTGGATTGGACAGGCAAGTTCAATTTCTGGCAAGGCTTTACTTTAAATGTTAAGATCCGTTTTTCAAAAAGATTGGTTTGCTCCATTTCCTCCCCCACAAATTTCTAACAGCTTAATCACAAATTTTCAAATGACTTTATTAACAGTGCAAATTACAAAGACAGCAGCACTTACGAGTCAGTGTCCAATGAGAAATAGTCATATAATTTAACTATGCGAGGATGATCCAGCTCTTTATGAATTCTGTACTCTCTACAAGCATGCCTAAAAGAAAAAGACAGAATTATTTATTACGAGTGGCTTCTCACCAATCCTCCTGCACTTCAGGTGAAAAAATATGGGTAATGCTTTGTTAGGTGCTAAACTCAACAAATGCTAACTTGGTAACCAAAAGTATCCCTCAAAATTATTTGATAGAATACTTCCAGGAAAAGTGTAGGTTTACCTCCAAATGGAAAGTTGAATATATCTGAACTGGATATATTAGAAATGTTAGTTTATATATCCCAATTTAGTTCACACAACGTTACCTCAAAATTGAATGTATTGAATATCACTTAATGTATCTGAATTTTAACCTGAGCATGGCACATAAATATCGTCAAGATCATGAGAAACACCCTCTGCCTTTTTACAGGGTTAACCTGAACTTGAAAAAAAGAAATTTCTAAAGGCTTTTGGAATAAATTAATCTTGACTGCCTTTTGAAATGGAGCCAAGGTAGCAACCAATGTTATCTCCAGATCATTATTCTATGTTCTTCTCTGAGCATGTTCTAGTTTTTCTGAAAACAATCTAAAGAGTGATAACTGGAAGTGGACATAGTATCCAGCTAGATTCAAATCAACAAAGGATAAAGTATTATATTTGGTGATTTGAAAAATAACTCAGCTGTTATTTGGCCCAGCCCAAGAATGACATATGTTCAGCCAATGTTCAGTTCTTTACTTGCTTAGATCAACAGATAGAATATTACAGACTAAACTTTTACTATTCTCACACCAACAGATCTATTCAGGGAGATTTTAGGGGGTGGCTATTCTAAATCTCTTCCATCTTCTATTCAGTTGTGGGCTGTGTTGTCTCTTGCCTGAGCTACTTTCAGTTAGACTAGTCTAAAATGTACAATTCCAGAAATGATAACATTTGTTATGAAGAAATGGACAGTGATTCATTAATTTTTGCTCACAGGGAACAGATGTTTCATGTTTTTCAACTGTATCGAGAAAAAAAAAATTGTATTTACATTTTTTCTAATTATATTTTCATTTACAAGTTATAAACAACCTTCTTAAAAACTTTGAACAAAAGTTAATACGATCTGAAGGGAAAGCAGAGGATATGCTAATACAAAACTATTCCTATTATTCTCTCTCACTCTATATATGTATATATCCAACAATCAAAAATATAGTTGTTAAGTGAATCACATGGTTGATAAGTGAATCTGGTTTCCCAATCATTTTTTCTTGTCAGGAGCTGGCTAGGAAGGTGGTTATCACATGATCCCAAAACATTACAACTGTCATGTTGGTTGCCAAGTCCTAAAATTTTGATCATGTAACTGTGGAAATACTCACTTGTGGTAATTTTCTTTCTTTTCATCCCTCCAGTTTTTATTTAACTGGTGGATTTTTACTGCTACATACCTCTGTTCCGTTAAATCAAATGCCTGAAAGAGAAGGATAGCTAGTCAAGAACACCACAAAGACTGCCATTTTTAAATATGAAAAAGTTATGAAAAGAGCAACACCTAAATGCTTAACTTTTAATGCTAACATTAAAAATTGGTTTAATACAAAAGTTTGATACTGAGCATTTATCCAGTATTTCAAAACATATTAAACAAGTCTGCCTATTTAATCCCTTTTATCATTCACTTTTCTTATAGAAACTTTAATAGTAGTACTTCCTAGTAATAAGGAAATTAAAGTGAAAAAATAGGAAATGAGGCTTATTTACTGAATTTATTTGTATACTTCTAAATAAGTTTGTCTGCAGATAATCCAACTCTTGAAATTTTCATGTTTTTATTTTCACAACTGGCTTATCTGTAGATGGCATTTTTTATTTTATTTGAATTAAACATTAGAGGGTTGGCTAATCTGCAAGTATATAGGATACAGCACTTTAAAAATGTCCATACATACTCACAGATAAGCCCATTTGCAGATAAACCAAATCCTATTTTGGGTGTGTATTTGGCACCTAAAATTCTTAGTTTATCCATGAATACATGTGGCATTAACTTTTAAAAATTCTATTTAGTCAGCAAAATACATTAGAATGCAACTGGAAGTTTTGTAAAAATATTCAGCTTAAAGCAGCTCCCAAATAATATTCTTTCACATTTCTAAAAAATGAGTTGTATAATATCTTAAATACACTAGTAATATATAAATATTTTAAATGTTTAAGAATAAATATTACAATTCATATATTATTTGATAAAATTTTATTCCCATTTAGAGAAACATTAAAATTTGGAAATGAAATACTTAAATATAATGGTTTGAACTGAGACAGCCAAAATGCAGGCACTTTTAAAATTGTTTTAAATTTCAAATTCTTCCAATAGAAATTACAGAGAAAATACCATTATTATTAAACTTTTTGCTTTAATTCTAAAAAGTTATAAATCAACAGATAATTTCTTTACTGGTCTCAGAAATAAGTAGGATGGTGGAATTAAATTTCATTTCCTAAACTCTAATAACAAGCAACATGTTTCAAGTATCTCTGCATGTATATAGGAAATACATCTAGTCCTGTTAACAATATATTCAGGATTTTATAATCAACATAGGACAGATACATAGATGTTATGAAGAGACTTTGACCTTTATAGGATTACAGATTTTTACATCTGGTATCAAGGAAGACATAATTGACAACCTATTTGTGATTCTTTTTCTTGGTCCACTTGACTAAACTTTTGAAACTTTTTTTAGAATGAGAATGTAAGAGGTTCAGCATTTCACTGCCTTAACACATTTTAAGAAATTAACAATTATCCTTCCCAACCTAAATGAATTATTTAAAATTTAATCTTCAACTTGATTCAGTCTTGGACCGATAAAAATGTAATAGTTCAAGTCCTAACCAGGAACCTAAGAACTATTAAAGTAATGTCTGAGTATATAGGCAGCTCCAGATAGGGTGGTTTTTTTTTTTGCAAAGTCAGAATGTTCAGGCCTGATAAGTTCAAAATTTCCATGTACCTAGGCAGCCCTTTGGGTACTGCTCCAAGGGTTCACCTTCAATTTGCAGATCACGTTATTTTATTTTTTTCTAGTTGTTTCTCTTCAATTTGTGCATCACCTAGAATTGCCATATCAATGAACCAGACTATTTTCTTTTCCACAATAGTGATGTCAGGCATGTTGTGGGCCAGATGTCTGCCTGTTTGGATTCAAAAGTCCCATAAGATCTTGACCTGTTCATTTTCAAGAACTTTTGTCAATTAGGTGTTCCCAGTAATATTTGCTGCATTTGAACCCAAACTTCTGGCAAAGCTTCCAATATAAGATTTTGGCAACTCTGTCAGAGTATATTCATGAACTGGAATAGAGCATGGTAACAATAGAGCATGGTAGCCAATGAATAGGCATAGCAACTAAATCAGCCAATGAGGACTGTTTGGAAACTGAAACTAGAAATAGCCTAGGCGTGGATCTATGTTAAGCTCTGAAGCTATGTTAAGCTCTGAGTCTGTCTATTGAAGGTGAAACTGTTTCTCTCCTTTGCTGTGTGTCTTGCTTACCTGCTGAACTAAAGTGAAACTGATGTCTGTTTCTGAGCTCCTGAGTTGCTGTTCTGCTCCAAACCTGTAACATGTCTGCTTCTGTTTAAGTTTGCTCCATGTTGGAGAAATCTTACAACTGGTATTGTAAATTTTACTTCATATATTTATAAAGAAGTTAAATGAAGCCTCAGCCATCTGTGTTTACTTTTCTGGAGCTGAATTTACGCTGCAATACTCTGAAAAGATTTAGGCCCAGAAAAAGACTGAATTGTAATTAAAGCTGAGAGACTGCCTGTTTTAAAAATAAGAAACAAGGCAAGAGACTTTGCAGGATGGCTGAAAAAATTAAAAAGAGCTCTCTACTCTGTTTGGGTCAGAAGAATTATATTATTTGGGCTGCAAAGATGGAATGTTTCCTAAAAGCTAAAAAGCTTTGGAATATTGTTGAAAATCCACCCCAGGCACCACTGAATACTGCAGATCAGAAGCTGCATGATAGAACATTGGCTTATATCATCTTAAGTTTAGAAGATGATCAGTGTAGCTGATTCAAAGACTGCAAAGGAAGTTTGGGATAAATTGAGGACTTTTCATGTGAGTGTATCTGCATGCAACGTCGTACAATTATCAAGAAAGTTATACAAAGCTCGTTTGCAGCCAGGAGATTCAGTGGAACAGCATTTTGTTCTTATGCAAACTTTGCTTGTGGATTTAGAACAGTGTGAGATGAGGATTCCTGAATCTCAGAAAGTGCTGCTAGTTTTGAACAGCCTAGATTAATCTTGGGACATTGTTTCTGCAGTGTTTCAATGCAAACCAGAGCAGGAGCTGCATTTAGAAGCCCTTAAAGCTGGTTTAATTAGCCATGAGAAATTCCTGAGGAGGGGGCTCAAGAAGCAAAATGGAAAATTCCACAGACTGGCTATATCCAAAGAAGAGCAGCAGGGGATATCACATTACAACCCAGCAACAGAAGAAGTGCTTCATTTGTGGACAAACAACTCATTTAAAGAAAGACTATATACAAAGGGACTGTTTGCAAGGAAGACACATTTTGCAAGACAGAAGAAATTTGCAAGAAAGACAATTAGCTGAGGTACAGACTGCTATTGCAAAAGTCAGCTATTGCAGAAGAAATCAATGGCTAACAGACAGTGGGGCTAGCCAAATGATTATTAATAATGCTAAATTAATATTGCTAAATTGTTTTACAGGATGGATGCAGCTGCTGGAGACACAGTAGCCTTGACAAATGGCAAGAAGGCTAAAGTCATTGAAAGAGGCAGTGTGCGAATTCCATATTTGGAAACAAGGTTTAATAATGTTTTATGTGTGCCAGAAATGGAACATAATTTGCTGAGTGTCTTTAGTTTAGACAAGCAAAGTTTTGAGACCACATTTGTAAATGGTTGTAAAGAAAAATGGGATTGTCTGTGCAAAGGGCATAAAGCATGATAACATTTATATGTTACAGGGACAAAAAGTTCAATGTGCACAAACAATTGGCAATGTTGCAAAACATGATGTGTGTTCATGTGTTCACCTTTTGCACAGAAAGCTTGGTCATGCCAGCTTTAAAGTTGTTCAAAAGATGGACCAGTATGCAGAGGATTGCATTTAAAGGGATGTAAGGTGTATTTGGATTGTGCAGTATGCAAAACATCTAAGTCCAAGGCATTCCCAGTAAGCAAGAGTAGCACAAGGCAGATAACAAGAGCTCTAGAGCTGGTACATGCAGATTTGGTGGGCCAATGCAAGCCAGTTTGGGAGGAGCTAAGTACGCACTGGTCATTGTAGATGACTATAGCATGTTTGGGTTCTGCTATTTACTAAAGAGTAAAACAGAGGTGCTTCAGAAATTTAAGCAATGAGTAAGCTTTGTAGAAAAAAGGTATAAACAAAAGGTTTATACCAAGGAACTACAAAGAAGATTGGCATTACCTAAAATTGAACAAGTAAAGTAAAAAGAAGCATGGACACGGAAATGAAATCCATGGGAGAACATGAAGTGTTCACATCTATGACTTTGCCACAGGGAAGCAAAGCTATAGGATGCAAATGGGTATAAAAAAGAAATTCTCAGGTATTTGGAGGGAACTGTGAATACGGGTCTTCAAATACAAGTATCTAAAGGTAATTAAATTTATGTCTATTCCAGTTATGAAGGGAGGAGTGTCAGAGCATATTCATGAACTGGAATAGAGCATGGTAACAAGGTCAGCCAATGAATAGGCATAGCAACTAAATCAGCCAATGAGGACTGTTTGGAAACTGAAACTAGAAATAGCCTAGGCGTGGATCTATATTAAGCTCTGAAGCTATGTTAAGCTCTGAGTCTGTTTATTGAAGATGAAACTATTTCTCTCCTCTGCTGTGTGTCTTGCTTACCTGCTGAACTAAAGTGAAACTGATGTCTGTTTCTGAGCTCCTGAGTTGCTGTTCTGCTCCAAACCTGTAACATGTCTGCTTCTGTTTAAGTTTGTTCCATGTTGGAGAAATCTACAACTGGTATTGTAAAATTTACTTTATGTATTTATAAAGAAGTTAAATGAAGCCTCAGCCATCTGTGTTTATTTTTCTGGAGCTGAATTTATACTGCAATACTCTGAACAAACTCATTCATGATGTTATAATCAGTCTGTGAGATATTGCTGCAGCCACTGTTGAGGTGATTATTATTATTATTGATAATCACAGAGTCAGCCAGGCTAGGTTTGGTATTTTTGTGTACCTATCAAGTCCTTACCATGGGACTTACAGATGAGGACAGGCAGATGTGGATGTTTGATGGTGTTACAGATTTTGTTGCAAGATGGAATCTGTTCCCATTAAAGCCCCCTTTTGTAATTGACTGATGGCAAATTTGTCAATGCCAATAGTGTTCATGTGATGCTCTAGTGGCTTTGGGATTGCACCCAAGGCCAGTTGTAGGATTCAAATAATTTAACAACCGGTTTGCCCAGGATCAGGTTTGCTGTTGTGGGAGGCGTGGCCCATCCCCGTCCTCCAGTTCCATCACACATGTGGGATGAGCTTTCTGCGAAGGCCAACCTGACCCCTGGGTGAACCAGTTGTTAAATTATCCCGATCAAAGTGGATCCCGGGTGCTACACTGCAATGGAGATAATGGGAAACAGAGCAGCCGGCAAGAGCAGAAGCAGGAGCAGGGAAAGAGGGAAAATGGCCTCCTTTCCTTGCGCCGGCTGCTCCATTGCCCATTTCTCCATTGCCGCACAACGCTGTGCCACAGTTTGCCCCACCACTGCCCAGATGCCTTCGCTTCCCCAAGCAATTCTGTGCCTACTAGATTTCCAGTTACATCATGTTTCTCTGTTGCATTTCTCATCGTCATGTGCGCCACTTTTGTTTGCCTGCACACGACATCAGGAAACGCGACAGAGCTGGAAATCAGGTAGGCAAAGAAATGCTTGGGGGAAGTGAGGGCATCTGGGCGCCAGGTGCTGAAATGGGCTGGTCTCTCTCCAGCAGCTGTCCAACTGCACTGGAGGGAAGGTCAGCATCTACCAGCACTTAAACGTTACGGCATTCCAGCTCAGGAAAGGGCAACTGGCATGGGCGCTGCAGGCAGGATGATTGCTCACTTCAGCACCCTCCCTGACTCTCTGGCAGTCTGCCAATGCTTTGGCCTTGGGCTGCCGTCTTATGTGCAGGCCCTGTCCCTGCTGCCTGAGACAAGTTTTTGCCTGACGTGATCGAAGGTTTCCGTCACTCCTGTATTTTTGGGGAGATTTTTTTCCCCTCACCTGGAAGAAAGTTGAACGAGAATCAGATATATTCCGGAAAACACAGTTTTTCCAGAACCTGTCTAAACGGTTCGCTGAACTCAGAAAAAAATTAGGTATCGGTTCTACTGAACCAGTGCAAATTGGCTGAATCCCACCACTGCCCAAGGCACCTATTATTATTGATACTATTCTTGCTTGCCTTTGCCACAGTTGTTCTAGTTCTATTTGTAGTCTTTGGGTTTTGTTATCTTCTCCAGTTTTTTTTCTTCTATTCTGCTGTCTCAAGGAACTGCCATGTGTTAAGAAATATCCCCGTTAGGAGAATGAGTGTGCTCAGGGAAACGTAGCGAGAGAGATTATGAATAACACACACGTGACGTGAAGATATACTGAATACTGAAATGTAGGTTTTACTTCCAGTAAATGGTTAAGCAGAATCCAAAAAAACAGTCCAAATCAAACATGGTGAATGCAGTCAGTAGTCAAAGCAATAATTCAGTTGATAATCCAAAAAAAAAAAAGTCCTTTTTCTTACCAGTATCATACACAGAGTTCAGTACATGGAGTTTGCAAACAGTAGCAAAATCTCACAACAATATCAGCAGAATGACGAGTTCCTCAACAGAAAAAAAAACTCGTACGAAATACAAACCAGAGAATGGAGTGGAGTGGAGTGGAATGGAGTGAAGTGGAGCAGAAAACGAACCAGGTTTCTGGCTCCATCTTATGGCCGTTGGCAGAAACTTCAGCCAATCACAATCGGCATTTCTCTTAAAGATACATTATTCATTTTCTATCCTGGTTTATATATTGCTAACCCAACTGTTAGGTGATTATCATTCCTAATATTCTCTCCTTTGGGTTTAACAATATATATAACCTTACAATTTAAGTCTATATTCCTCACAACAAGCTTTGTTTTACAGCACCTTGTGCTTTTGTAAAATGATCTGCAATGTTATTTTCAGACATGCAATATTCCAATTCAATCATTTTAGTTTGGACACATTGTCTCACATTTAGATATTGTAAATCAGTGTGTTTTGATCTTGTCTTACAGCAAGATTTGAAGCCATCGAATTGCTGATTGGTTGTCTTCATATACAATAATAGGTTCCTTTACAGTAACCCCTATGTCAATCATTAATTGCTTATAAAATACTAAAACTGTACATAATAGAGACAAACATGAGAATTCAGCCTCCATTGTTGATAAGCTTATATGTTTTTGTCTAATAGACCGCCACCCAATCAATACTTTTCCTAATAACACTACAGTACCTGATGTTGATTTATGTGTAGTTACATCTGTAGCAAAACTTGCATCAGCATATGCAGTTAACTGTAGGTCATTTCTAGGCTCTAAATATAATGCATAATGCATTGTTTGTTTTAGATATCTTAACACACGCTTAGCAGCTTTCAGTAGGCTCAGTGTTAAATCTGGCTAATTGGTTAACACTATACGCTATGTCTAGCCTAGACCAATTACTAAGATATGATAAACTACCAATTAAAGATTGATAAATGTTTTTATCAAACACAGGACTTTGAATATCAGTGTGGCTAAACTCCTGGCTCATGGGTGTTTTAGCCGGTTTACAAAGTTCCATTTGGAAATTTTTTACTAATTGGTTGATTTTATCTGTTTGTGATATTTTGTAGCCTCCCCTAGTTTTATCTATTTTCAAACCAAGATACTGTTTGATTTCACCTAAATTTTTAATTTTTAATTTCTTCTCCAACAGTGAAATAATAGCAGTAGCTTCTTTTTCAGTTTTAGTGATTAATGCTATGTCATCAGTAAACAGTAGCAACAATGAAATTACACCATCACTTTCTTTAAATAAACATGGATCAGACATGCCAGCTACAAAACCTATTTTTGTTAATTCCTTTACTGTGCACTGGTTCCATTCATAGCCTGATTGCTTCAATCCATACAGACTCTTTTTTAATCTCCAGCAATCAGTTTTATTATCTGTTTTTATTCCCAAAGGCTTTTTAAAATATATAGTATGTTGCAACGGTGCATGCAGATATGCCGTTTCAACATCTAAATGGTAAATAATATATTTCTTGTTAGCAGCCCACACTAATGCCGCTGTAATGTAGGTGCAAATACCTCATCGTAGTCACTGACCACTAACTTACTAACAGTCCCATTATAATCTTAACTCCACTTACACCCTATGGCATGCTCACCTGGTGGTAACCTGACATTCTCATATACCTCCAGCCTTTGTAAGGATTTCAGTTCCTTATCCATTGCTTCCTGCCAAGCAGCCTGATCCTTAGCAGGATACAGTTTCAGTTCATTATAAGTTGAAGGAACTGTATTTACTTGGCATGCTATACTAGCCTGATATCTATCAGGTGGTCGTGGTATATGGGTTGAGCGTCTAGGTAACTCAGGTCTTAATGGTGGACTCTCCTGTTTTACCTGCTCCTGTTGTTCTACATCATCTTGTGCCTGTTCATCTTCTTTAATATCTATTTCCAATTTATCTATATTATCTTTAGGGACTACTTGGGTTTCAATAATAATATCATTTGTGGATTCCTGTTCCAGCCTATCCCAACCAACGTGCTCAAGAAATTTCGCACTGCCACTACAGTAAATATTAGTTTGCCTGGTTCCCAGAATCTAAACGACCTATGATTGGCCTCATATCCAACAAATAACCTTGGTGGTGCAGGCTGTTAAATGCCTAGCACTTAAGTTCCAGCTGCCTGCAATTAGTGCAGGCTCGAATCCCACCAGGCTCAAGGTTGACTCAGCCTTCCATCCTCTTGTTAGTAAAGTGAGGACCCAAGATTGTTGGGGGCAATAAGCTGACTTTGTAAAAATGCCGCTTAGTAATAAGCAGGCATATACAATGGATGAATGTGTACCCATGCAGGAGTTCGAATGTATGAATATAACCTAAATTCGGTTTTCTGCCATGCCAAAGAGTGAATGGCAATTCACCAGTTGTTGTGTTCACCACATTGTTTAACAAATGATTGGCACACATTATGGCTTCTCCCACAGTGTTTTAGGCAAATTCATCGGATAACATAGTGTGAGCCATGGCTTGTAATGTTTGCCCTCTTCGTTCTATGAACACATTATGTTGTGGCCTGTAAGGTGCAGAATGTTTATGTTCTACACCAATCCTTTTTAACATCGTTTGGAATTCATTATTAACAAATTCAGTCCCATTATCAGTAACTAACGTCATTACTCTATGTTTCATTTTCTTCTCAGCAAATCTTAGCCAATTAAAGAAATGTTGGAACGTTTCTGTTTTGTTTTTCATTAGATAGCAGAAACCATACCGTGAGTAATGATCCATTATACTCAAAATATAGCAGGCACCACCCAAACTGGGTTTCATAGGACCAATTAAATCAGCAAATACAACCTCTAAAGGTTCTTTGGTTTTAAATCCATTAAGTCTGTTTGCGGGAGTTAACTTGCTTTTCTCCTGATTGCAGGCATTACAGTTTAAATACTTTTTACAGGGTTTCAATTTTACTCCCTCTGCCAATTTGACAGTTTGTTGCAACATTTTGAAATTAATGTGCCCCAGATGTCTATGCAGTAAATGTATGCATTCATCATGTGGCTTAACATTATTATAAACCGAGTTAGCTATCTGCAATTGGTCATCATGTATCACATATAAATCATTCTCTAAAGTTGCAGTAACACTTTTACCCTCTTTTTCAATTATACATTTATCTCCCCTAAAGTTTACTACATAACCAACATTAACTAAAGCTCTTATTGATAATAAGTTAAACTTCAGTTTAGGTATATATAACATAGATAAATGCTCATTTACACACGAACAATATGCAGTACCTTCACCAGCTGCTTTCATCTTCCAACCGTTTGCCAATGATACATGCTACTTACTAGTGAACATCTTTACAAATTTTTCTCTATTGTTCATCATGCATTGCATGCTCCACTATCAACAACCCACAAATCATGGTTTACAGTGGACTTGTTAGACATAGCTAAACTAATATTCTGTTTAGTCTTCTGGTAATTACCAGTATTCTTACCCTTCTTACAGAATCTAGCTATATGTCCCTTAGCCCCACAAGAAAAACATTTCCTAACAGTATAGGCAGTTGAAGACAGTTTTTCTTCCTTCGGTTGTTTCTCTCTAAGTTGGTCTCTATTCTTTCTCCTCCTTGCTTCTTCTAACAATCATCCAGTTATGTCAGTCAATGTCAGTTCATTTCTGGTCAAGACTTCCAGTGAAGATATGTAATCATCGTAACTTTCATCCAATGAGGAAAGACTGATGTAAACTTGATGTAGCTCTGAAAAAATCAATTCTTTTTCATGTAATTCTTGAAAAGTTCTTTTCATAAAGTTTAAATGAGTTAACATATCTCCACCTTTCAGAAGACGTGCTTTAAACAGTTTACGTGTAAGATGTATGTGTGCACCTACACTGTCATGAACATAAATCTTCTTCAAATTCTCCCAACACTTAGCAGCAGACTCTTCTCCACGAATATGGACTAGCTGCTGGTCACTCAGTGTTAGTCCAATTATACAGAGAGCTCGTTCGTTATCTCGTTTAAAGTCAGCTATCTTCTTGGCATCATCCTCATTATCTGGATTCAAAGCAGTTACATCAGGTGGATCATTGACTGCATACCATAACCCTTCTCGACGTAGAAGTAGACTGCACTTCATAGACCAGGAAATATAGTTTGTCCCATCCAACCTGGTTATCAGCGATAGACTTGTTGACGGATCATGTGCCATCTTTAACCAGGACAGTAAACCACAATTAAACAGTAGACAGCTGTTTGTATACAATATACAGTGTTGAGTATTCACACCAACTCTGTTATCTGAGCTCTGGGCCCATAACCAGTGTTAAGAAATAGCCCCGTTAGGAGAATGAGTGTGCTCAGGGAAACGTAGCAAGAGAGATTATCAATAACACATATGACACGAAGATATACTGAATACTGAAATGTAGGTTTTACTTCCAGTAAATGGTTAAGCAGAATCCAAAAACAGTCCAAATCAAACATGGTGAATGCAGTCAGTAGTCAGAGCAATAATTCAGTTGATAATCCAAAAAAAACCAAAGTCCTTTTTCTTACCAGTATCTTACACAGAGTTCAGTACACGGAGTTTGCAAACAGTAGCAAAAACTCACAACAATATCAGCAGAATGAAGAGTAATCAACAGCAAAAAAAAACTCGTACGAAATACAAACCGGAGAATGGAGTGGAGTGGAATGGAGTAGTGTGGAGCAGAGAACAAACCAGGTTTTTGGCTCCATCTTATGGCCATTGGCAGAAACTTCAGCCAATCACAATCAGCATTTCTCTTAAAGATACATTATTCATTTTCTATCCTGGTTTACATATTGCTAACCCAACTGTTAGGTGACTATCATTCCTAACACCATGTCCACTATCCAGACATTTTTGGTCTTTCTTATTGACAATTGTTAAGCCCGGGGTGTTATCTGGCAGATTCCTGTTTGAATTCTAAAGTCCCAGAACAATTGAACTTCTTCATTTTCTTTTCTATGACTTTTATGGTGCCACCAGTTCTTACTTGCAGGCAAATGATATTTCTTGCAGATCTTCCAATGCACCATTGTTGCTACTTTGTCATGCCACTGTTTGTAGTCAGTCTGTGCAATCTTCTTGCATTTTTATATTATTATTATCTCTTTTATTCATTACACATGAAACTTAAGTCAACTGAACATTTAAAAATGTACCACAAATACCAGTGACTGGTGCTAATGGTTGATATGGGTTGCTACCAGTGTCTTAGATATCAACCAAGTAGCTTCTTAAAATATACGATGTTCTGAGTAGCAGAGTTTTTTGCAGTTCCAATGGTGTTATTGCAGGAAGCTTCAATTTCTTGATGTGTTTTGTAAAATTATTGGATATGGTACCAAGTGCCCTGATGACAATGGGTATCACTGTTACATGTTTCATCCATAACGGTGTAGTATCATGTAGTTTCAATGGCCAGATCATGATATTTCGTGATTTTTTTCCAGTTCTTTTTCTCTGGGTTATTGTTGTTGTTGTTATTATTATCATTATCATTATCGTTATTGTGACTTCCCCATAGAAATGGAAGATGCAAAATAACAAACACTATGGAACTCAGGCTTTTTAATCAGCTTCTATACAGTATCACAGTTGCAATGGAAGTAAATACATTATACAATAAGTATAACTTAAACATCTCTCAGCTATTCAGTAAAATGTTGGAGGGGTTGTCAAAAGGAACATCTTTTTTATATGAAAAAATATCTCTTTCTGGAAGAAAGTGTGTAAATAATTAAACGAAGAATAGAATGTGCTCCAGAACTGGGGTTACTAAAAGGAATTCATTATATTTTACTTCTGCCAACTACATGAATCATTAATTTAACAAAGTAATTTTCTAAATAATTCAACAATTGAAAATTGGTATTATTAAGATATGATCAACTGAAAAAGTTACTGATATTAAGCTCCCAGAGTGATGAATTTTTTCCAGGATCTGCAAAGGTTATACACCTATATTATATTAATAAGAAAAATAATTCCTGTTTTGGCAATCTTTGCAATCTATGGAAACTGTGAGTGAACTTCATGAGTTTTTTAAAAAGTCCCACTATGGGGAATATAGAATTAGTAAATAATTCTATAAAATCTTCTAAAGATGATTTAAATTATGTACAGTTTAATGGAAAGAAGGACTAGAGGATATGATAGCAGTGTTCCAATATCTCAGGGGCTGCCACAAAGAAAAGGGGGTCAACCTATTTTCCAAAGCACAAGAAGCAAAGGATGGAAACTAACCAAGGAGAGAAGCTCTAGAACTAAGGAGAAATTTCTTGACAGAACAATTAATCAGTGGAACAATTTGTCTCCAGAAGTTATGGGTACTCCAACACTGGAGGTTTTTAAGAAGAGACTGGACAACGATTTGTCTGAAATGGTACCCGATTTCCTGCTTGAGCAGGGAGTTGAACTAGAAGATCTCAAAGGTCCCTTCCAATTCTGCTATTCTGCTACACTATTCTGACTGACATGCTAAAATAATTTTTAACATGGTGCCAAATTTGGTAAGTGAGTATGAAATGACAATGCTAAAATAAAACCAAGAAAATTCACTTAACTGTAATGAGCATACAGAGGTAACTTTCATTTACTTGAACCTACTGACTTCTCAGGCCAAATAAGTCTACTTAGATTGACAGACTCCTTAGAACACAAAAATAGAAGTTTAAATAACTAAGACTTTAGATTAATAAATGCTAAATGTCTACACCATTTAACCAAATAAAATAGAAAGGTGATCTAACTTACCTTATATACTTCACTAAATCCTCCTCTGCCTAGGAGATGTAACAACAAATACCTATCGTTTAGCGTTGGGTGGTCTTTAAACCTAATGGGGAGAGAACAGGAGACTTTATTCTTATAATCGCTAGAACATAGTCTTAAGCAAATCATCCAAAAAGGTAAGTGATTTGACAAATTGAAGCTCTCTGCCTATAATAGAAAGGTTTGAGTATGCAAATAAATTGGCAATCTATTTCACAGGCAAAGCTAGATTTGTTGAAACACAGCCAAACTTTCTCTGATCGTCTTGCACTGCCCATCACAAATACATTTTCCCTGTTTTCTTTTATCTTTGTTTTCTTGTTTACATTGTCACTCGGAATAATATACTACCCAAAGTAGCTAGGAGTCAGATTATATTCATTTAATAAATATTAATTCTGAATTCCAAGCAAACATTTCTAGTGTATTTTAACAAGCTAGTCATCTTTCGCAAGGTTGTAATTTGCTTCTCCCTTATGGCCGATACTCACTGTGAATTATCTTCATTATGTATCCTTTTCAATTCCCTGATATGCAGATTTCTAACCCGTTCTAATCGCTCTAATTCTGCTTGAATCTCAGCTTCTTCCTGCACAAAGAGGAAGATCACTTTACTGTACTGTAAACTGCTGTACTGAGGATTTTAAACGAAATTTGCCTGATAAGGATTTCTGCAGAATGGCTTTCCTTTACACAGTATTCCCCAATCACAGGGAAAGATGTCATGATATGTAAAAAGTAAATGAAAAGACAATGAGAATGTTTGTAAACATTGGACTTCACAGTGGCCTGCAAATTACTGGCTAAAACATCCTAAAATATACTAATAATCCATAGACAGAAGTATTGTGAATCAAAATTGTCTGGCTTGAAAAGTGTTTGAACTGTTTAGATGACAGAAAGTTTTTAGAGGGAGATATTGAATTTTGCATGGTTTTTGTTTTATTGAGCTATTCTGACATCTCTATATTTTCACTTGCAACTTTTTTGTATCCTTACCAAAGTTTGGAGAGATCCTTTCACTAATGCTCACTCTATTATTTCCTAACTCCTTGTGTAAACTTGCAAAAGAACAGAGCGCATTTCATGTAATGTTTTTTGTTCTGATATTATAAATGGGGGGAATGCATTTGTTGTCTTTCTTCTTTTTCCATTTTCTTTTGTAGAAGATCTTACTCTAATTTTTCTTAGATGAATTTATCACAAAACATACTTTTTACAAGATTATTATAAAAAAGTAGGTTCAAAAATTCAAGAACTCTATTAGTTTTCTAAGATATGCTGATTTTCTTTCCAAAGGTAATAAACAGCCATCAAGATTAGTAATAACTGATAGCTTATTCTACTCTTATGTTTGATCAATTTGCATTCAAAACTATTTAAATAATCCATTTTCTAAAAAAGTACTTTCATTTGTGTTAAAATTTCAGTATTTATTTTTAATGGGTGAGCTCAAGTACTATGAAGAGATGAAATGACAGAAGGTGTTGAAGATACAGGAACTTTGGGGGGCAAGTGATCATGCAATATTGAAATTCAACATTATGCAAGCACAAGTAGTAGAACTAAGTCAAACCAGAGTCTTGGACTTTGAGAGAGCTAATTTCAATAAACTTAGAGACAGCTTGGGAAGGATTCCATGGATGAGAATCCTCAAGGGGAAAAAGTTTGGGAACTTTTGAAAAGTGAGATTATAAAATCCAGTCTAGCACAGTACCAATGAAGAAGAAAAATAACAGCTCTCAAAAGAAACCAGTATGGCTGCATAAAGAACTCTCTGACAAATTGAAAGACAAAAAGGGCAAGTATAAAAAGTGGAAAGAGGGGCAAATAACTAAGGCAGAATATCAACAAACAGCCCAAGCCTGTAAAGATAAGTGAGGAAAGCTAAGGCTCACAATGAACAAAGGCTTGCGACAAAAGTAAAACATAACAAAAAAAAGCTTCTTCCAACATGTTAAAAACAAGAAAAAAGTCAAGGAAACAATTGGTTCATTGCTGGGAGAAAGTGGCAGGAAGGTGATAAGCAACAGGGAGAAAGCAGAGATTTAACCTGGAAATAAGGAGAAACTTTCTGACAGTGAGAACAATCAACCAATGGAACCCCTTGCCCTGAAGTTGTGGAAGCGCCAACACTTGAGCCTTTCAAGAAGAGATTGGACTGCCATTTGTTAGAAATGGGGTAGGGTCTCCCACTTGGGCGGGGGGGTTGGACTAGATGACCTACAAGGTCCCTTCCAACTCTGATTATCTGTTATCTGTTAACTACTTAACTCTTTTTTTGCATCTGTCTTTACACAAAGGGAAAAACAATCCAACCTATCAAAAACAGCACCACATAAAAAAAAACAAAAAAACAGATTAGGAACACAAGTTAAAAGAGGGAAGAAAATGGTAAGTGAACACCTGTCTACCCTAGATGAGTTCAAATCACCAAGACTGGATGGATTACACCCCAAGATTCTGAAGGAACTGGCAGATGTGATCTCAGAACCACTGAACTATTATCTTTCAAAGATCCTGGAGCACCGGGGAACTCCCAGAGGACTGGAAAAGAGCTGATGTAGTTTCCATCGTCAAAAACGGGAAAAAAATCCAGGAAACTACAGACCTATCAGCCTGACCTGTTAATTGCCTGCACTTAAGATCCAGCTGCCTACAACTGCTGTAGGCTCGAATCCCACCAGGCTCAAGGTTGACTCAGCCTTCCATCCTCTCGGGGTAGGTAAATTGAGGACCCAAGATTGTTGGGGGCAATAAGCTGACTTTGTAAAAATGCCGCTTAGTAATAAGCAGGCATATACAATGGAATGAAGGCTATTGCTGAGCACACTGGGTTGCGCTCCAAACATTGTAAGCCACCCTGAGTCTCCGGAGAAGGGCGGCATATAAATGTAATTAAAAAAAAAAATACCAGGGAAGTTTCTGGAAAAGATAATCGAGCAACAAATTAGCGAACACCTAGAAGCAAACAAAGTAATAAAAAAACAACATGGGTTTGTTAAAAACAGATCATGCCAGACTAATCTTATTGAATTCTTTGACAAAGTGACAAAATTAGTGGACCAGAGGAATGCTGTCAATATAATTTACTTGGACTTCAGTAAGGCATTTGATAAAGTAGACTATAACCTACTACTAGATATAGTAGAAAAATGTGGATTAGACATTATCACTACCAAATGGATTTGTAACTGGCTGACCAATGACACTCAATGAGTAGGCTTCAATGGTACTGCATCTAAATGGAGGGAAGTATGTAGTGGGGTACCCCAAGGCTCTGTTTTAGGCCCAGTACTCTTCAACATCTTCATCAATGATTTGGACAAGGGGAGTGATGGGGAACTCATCAAATTTGCAGGCAACATCAAGCTGACAGGAACAGTCAACACTCCAGAAGATAGGCTTAATGGGTGTTATCTAACAAAATTCAATGGTGAAAAAAGTAAGGTTCTACATTTAGGCAAGAAAAATCAAATGCACAGGTACCGTATATGTGGTACCTTGCTCAATAGTAGTAACTGTGAGAGGGATCTTGGAGTCCTAGTGGACAACCATTTAAATATGAGCCAGCAGTGTGCAGCAGCTACCAAAAAAGCCAGCACAGTTCTAGGCTGCATAAACAGAGGGATAGAATCAAGATCACGTGAAGTGTTAATACCACTTTATAATGCCTTGGTAAGGCCACACTTGGAATACTGCATTCAATTTTGGTCACCACAATGTAAAAAAGATGTTGAGACTCTAGAAAGAGTGCAGAGAAGAGCAACAAAGAGGATTAGGGGACTGGAGACTAAAACATATGAAGAACGGTTGCAGGAACTGGGTATGTCTAGTCTAATGAAAAGAAGGACTAGGGGAGACATGATAGCAGTCTTCCAATATCTCAGGGGCTGCCACAAAGAAGAGGGAGTCAAGCTACTCTCCAAAGCACCTGAGGGCAGGACAAGAAACAATGGGTGGAAACTAATCAAGGAGAGAAGCAACTTAGAACTAAGGAGAAATTTCCTGACAGTTGGAACAATTAATCAGTGGAACACCTTGCCTCCAGAAGTTGTGAATGTTCCAACATTGGAAGTTTTAAAAATGATATTGGATAATCATTTGTCTGAAGTGGTGTAGCGTTTCCTGCCTAGGCAGGAATTTGGGCTAGAAGACCTCCAAGGTCCCTTCCAACTCTGTTATTCTATTCTATGTTACTAACGTTGTGAGAAATCTATGTTTTGTCTGCATACCATATCTACCTATATTTACCATCTATCTAAATATCCCCAGATACTTTACTACAACAAAGTAGAATTACTTAGGGGATTAGTCTTTTGTGAACACAATACAAATAATATACAATATAAAATTATCAGAGAAGCAGAAAAACCTTTTGTTTCCTGATATTGGACTAAAACTGTAACACTGAAAAAAAAACCAAGAGGTTTCTTTCTTCTTTCATTACTGAGGAAAGCAGTTGATTTATTTATTATCAGCCATTTTAAATGATTTTTCAATGATAGAAGTTCCTAAAAATAGAGGATCAATGATGGCAAACTTCTTTTAAAAAAAAAGTTAGAACAATTAATCAGCGGAACAATTTGCTTCCAGAAGTTGAGGGTGCTCCAACACTGGAGGTTTTTAAGAAGAGACTGGACAACCATTTGCCTGAAATGGCAAAACGTTTCCTGCTTGTGGGGGTTAGACTAGAAGACTTCCAAGGTCCCTTCCAATTCTTACTATTCCGTTAAAAATGTCCATCATTGTTAGTTTTATTTAGAAATGCATGTAATCTTATTTATTGCTTTAGAATAAAGCTTTGGTTCATGCAAGTGTGCAGTGAGAGCTAAGAATCTGCCAATATTTCTTATAAAATAACCTTCTGAATTAAGGAATCTTCCAAAATTCTTCATATTATGCTAAAATAGACTCAGACACGGTTCTGTAAAGTATTTCCTAATTTTTTTTGAAAATCACTTGTGTAAGAGCTAGTATTTCTGGTGTTTAGAAACAGATAGCTATAAAGTTTGAGACAGAGAATTTCACAGAAGGATCTACACTCTCAAATAGAGAATAAACAAACACAAATCAATAAAGAAACAAATAACCAAGAAGTAGAACAAGTAGGAAGTCAAAAACATGATTCCATGCGTACTTGAAGCTATAACATATCTTTTTACCTTTTTAAGATGACCCAGACGGAGTTTGAATATTTCCTCTTGTTCATGATATTCTGCTAATGTTAACCTGTACATGTATAAAATAAGTGGTTCAAAAACTAGAAGTGTCTTATACCAAGAAAGATGATCTATACAGATGAATATATTCAGATGCCATAGGCAATCTTTGCAGTCCACTAAAGCTTATCAACTAAGTTTACTTTTGATTGTTATAGGACAAAATCATTACATTCACAAAGAATAATAAATTAGCCCCATCAATTCAACCTATTATTGAAATTAGTCCATCCACTTTTTGTACCAAGTCTGATTCATGCCCCTGTCAGAGTCTGAATTTGAAGAGGAAGACGAACAGCTGACAGGGAACGGGAGTGTGGCTCCATTGGCTGTGGAGGAAACTGGGGAAGGGCAAAGTCCAGCTTGGCAGAGCAGGGGAGAGGTAGAACAAGGGAAAGGGAGTTCAGAAGACCCAGGCCCACCGCCTTTTCATCCTAGGGCACACATGGAAGAATGGAGAAGAGAGCAACGTGGGTTACGGGGCTTATGGGGGAGGAAAGGGCCCTGATTCCCTTCATTAGCCATACCTGGGAAGAGAGTTTAAAGGAGGAACAGCTGAGAGTGCCGTTTGCTGGGAACAAACATTGTGGTAGCCACTGAGTTTCCCTGGATGACACTAGAAGCTGGCAGCACACTGCAGCCTGGTGGAGGGGGCCTCTTTTGCTATCCCATGAGCTCATTTTCTATTCATCCTCTTATCTGTTGGGATGGGGATGGGACGTCTCTGATTTTCCAGGTATACAGGTGATCTCATTTACTAACATCACCACTAACTTCAAGGATTGGTTGAGGGGTTATGCCAATGTGATTGAAGGGTTTCACCCATGTGAATCTATTCTCCAATCCCAATGCTGTATCTATGCTGCTCATTTCTGCTTGTAAAAATGGTATAAAAAGAATAAACACTGCCCAGGCAGTCAGACATCTTTGGACACTGAAATGACTGGTTATTGAATCCCTACAAAACATGAGTTTATCTCATGTTGACTGTGGTTATCTGCGTTCCTGGCATCCTCCTAACTGGGTTGATTTACTGCCATTCCTTCACTTCTGGAATTCCTTATCTTGCCCTGCCGGAATAATTACCTCATCTTGCCTTGATTGGACTTATAAAGTTTCTGTTGACAATATTTTGGACTTGAATCTCTGCAGCCAGAGGCTGTTCCTGGGAGAGTTTTTCTCCAGAGCAGAAGGTAACCAGGACACTGGGGGTAAAGTTGGAGCTAATAAAGGGATTCCTACTTACTATCTGACTGTGTTGCCTTTGTGCCACACCCGGGTCATCACATCTGATTAGTTTTTGGAAGGCAGGCCTAGGCCTACTATTCAAATGTCAAATATGGCCAAAAACGGATATAATTGTGGAGAGAAACTTCATCACAAACACAGAATCTGAGGAGGCCTACTTGAGTAAAACCTAGGAAGTTCCTTCCATTTGACAGCTCCAGAAAGGATTCTGAAATGCTTGTGTCACCTACGTCTCATTTTCTGATCCATTGGTTTTGTTTTTGCGCTGCTTTTGCTCATTGGTAGATGGAGGAGCCTGGCCCATGGCAGGTGGTTTTCGTTTTGCTAACATTTTCCGTTGCCTTTCTATTTCTTCCCTTTGGGAATTTATCCTTTCTTGCTGCCTAAATAAAAGTAGAACATGAACATAATTAGAGAACATAAAATAATATATGCCAATATATGGTTGGTCTTCAACATCCTTAGGTAGGCACACCCAAACAGTACATTTCTAGTAATCCTTAGAAGACAAAATAGCTTAAAGTTTGGGCTTTGGAAATGTAGCTTGCTATTATCAAGCAACAGATTGACTGGTAAACCCAGTTTCTAAGAAATAATTATAAGGACCTTTGTTTTAAATATCAAAAGCGTTTATAGTTGCAGACAGTTTTCAAATGAGGAGGCTAATGTTTAGGTGGCACAGCAACTGCCTTAATTTCCTCTGTGGAAAAAATATTTTTAGCCTTGTTATCAGTTGCTGAGTTCAACTTAGATAGATATATGTACCTTTCTATTTCTTTTATGTCTTGCACACCAGATAAGAAATCAGTTATTTTATGCATGATTATTAAGAAACCTAGTCATTTCTTTTCTCTTTTGGATAAGGTATTTGAGGAGTAGGGAAAGAAAATGGTCCACCAGCCCAATAAAGTCTTTGCTTATTATACTGTTGAACTAGAGGAGTTCTGCCAAGAAGAGTAGTGGGGAAAATGCAAAATTAAGTCCAGAAAAATTCTTAATTGGATATAGGAAATATTTGGAAGCTGTTTTTTTTTTACCAAAGGTGGTGTTACAAAGTACTAACTGGAAAGGTGTCTAAATTTTTGTAGCTGCTTTATTATTTTCATATTTAAAATCTGTACATAACTATATACAGCTAAGTAAGTATGTGCAAATGCAAAATTGTAGAGATTTATATTTATCATGCAGATGTTCATCAGTTTCTAGTCATACACTTTGGTCAGGTATGTCTAATTTTTTGTGCCCAACTCTTAAATAAATCTGGATTTAGTCCTATATCTCCAAGCACCTAATATCCATTGTTTCACATTTACCATGGGTTGCAATGCTTGAGAAGAAAATGTTCCCTGTAGTCTGCCTGCATACAAATGCACCTTTATTTACAAAATAAGACCTGGATTTTGCAGCTGCAGAATTAAAGCTTTTTTAAAATTATTTTTTCATATTTCAGATACGTATAAGTTATATTCATCATACAACAGATGTAATTAATAATAAATAAATAATTAAACTTTAATCTACGTATTTCCTGTTATTTCAAAAAGCGATAGCATTCAATGGCATGTAGCAAACAGTGGTGAAATGTATGACAGCAATATGAATAAGGTTTCTAAATGCACTTGCTGTGGTCAAATAGACATCCATATTGTTGAAGTTAAGGCACTAATAAAGGTATGACACGGGCTTGTTCAACTCTTGAATTGCCAATTCTAGTTGCTCTTTCCCTGGCACTATTATTTTCCTAATTATATATGATAGGCAAGAATTACTTACTAGTAGCAGAAGCATTCTTATACAGGTAGTTCTCTATTTAGAACAGTTCACTTAATGACCATTGAAGTTACAATGAAAAAAGTGACTTATGACCATTTTTCACACTTATGATGGCTGTAGCATCCCCATGATCACGTGATTTACATTCAGATGCTTGACAACTGACTCACATTTATGACGGCTATGGTGTTCCAGAATCATGTGACCCCTTTTGCAGCCTGCTCACAAGCAAAGTCAATGGGGAAACCAAATTCACTTAACAATCCTGTTATTAATTTAATAACTGCAATGATTCACTTAACAAATGTGGTAAGAAGTCATAAAACGATGCAAAATTCACTTAACAAATTTCTCACTTTAACAACATAAATTTTGGGCTTAATTGTGGTTGTAAGTTGAGGACTACCTGTACTATATTATAAGATTGTTGTTCATTTACTATTTTATAAATATTTTATGGAGAGATATTTTTGTTTCAGTAAATGGTACTCTCCTTTCCTGATTTCATGCAATGTTTTATTTAAAAGAGAGCAGTAATCACAAATATTTAAGTTATGTATGGATTAATATACAAAAAACACTACGTAAATCACCAGTAATCTTTTCTGCTTCTGGAGAAAGCAGAACAAGAAAAATACATACTTGATTAAATTTTGGAAAGCATAGCCATCTGTCCATTGCTCTGTGTAAGAGGCTCCATGCCGGACTGTAGCAAAGTGACCTAATCGCAAGCGATCTTGCATACTCTTATCTCGACAAGCCATCTTTTCCTGTTTTGACTGTAAAGGAAAAAGTAAGGTATCTGAATGCTTTGCAAAGTATCCCTATTTATTTATTTAAATGCTTTGAAAGATCATCCATCTTAAGAATGCAAGAATGCAAGTCTGGGCAGTTCACAACATTGTAATGTTGCTCAATCAAAACCGATGATATCAACATAAACAACACTAAGTTGATTCTCAAAGGGCTGGCAGTTTTAGATTTCTAAAAAGGAGACTTGTGATTTGTCTTTGAGGCTGCAGTCATTGCAGCATTCACAAGATCATGTGATGATTTGGCCACTTAACAAATGTTGCACATTTACAACAATGACAGTGGTTATTGTAACACACCTATTTAATCATTAAATATTTACCACAAATTCTATTGCTTATTTTTTCAACATTCTAATGTTTTTGATTGGTATCAGTTGACTCCAAACATTTGATGATCCAACTATCGTATTTCCCCCAAAATAAGATCTACCCCAAAAATAAGCCCAAATGAAGGGGGTGGATTGCCAACACAGGAGGCAGCCCTTCCCTGGTCACCTCATGGAGGCTCAGTCCTTTAAACGCAACGCCACCATTCAGCTGAGCCTTTCATTCTGTCTCCCCAAACATCTGGAGGTGTTTCTGGCACAGTCTTACAGCCCTGGTCCTGCCTATGGTGCCGGGCAACTTCGTAGCTGAGGGTCCCTCTAATTTACAGCTCACCTTGTGGCTCTGGAGCAGGCGGCAACCACAGTTTGCGCTCCATCAGGCCTGGAGCTTGGGTCATGCTCAGGCTGCTGAGGCAGAAGGCCATGTGGCACTTCGGAATCGGGTCGCCCCCCACCTCTGCCCAGCTGCTGGGCTTGTTGCACCTCTGCTGCTGGCCTCGCAGGGGCTCTTCACCCTCCTGGCTGTGCTGCTCTCAGCAGCACTTCTCGGCTGCTCCTGCCTGATGTGGGGCAATTTGGCCCAGATCCACAATCTCCGAAGCATCCCCCTGCCATTGGCCCCTTCACCAGTGGTCACATTGCTCTACGTAAGCTCCATGGCAATCCTGCAGCAGGATGGAGGAGGGAGGGGGAGATTGCCCCTTTCTCCTTTGCACCCCAAAACCCCATCTTCCCTGGCCATCAAGCCCTCGGCCTGCACCCCTCTTGCTGGAGCAAGATGCGCAAACTCAATGTTGCCTGCTGAGGTTTCCTGGTGCAACACTCTGCCACAGCTTCAGAGCAGATCTCTGCCTTTCCTGCACAAGACTGCAAGGCCGGAGGTTCCAAAACCATGGAGAGGGCATTTTTGGATGTGTGTCTGTGCAGGGCTCCTGTCTGAAAGAATGATGGGCAGGAAAATCCACCCCTCACCTGCAGATCACGTTCTGAAAGAGTTTTCCTCATCCTGCCCGCTTCCGATCATTCTCCCTGCTGCTGCTGACCTTGTGGGGCCTCATTGCCCTCCTGGCTGCACTGCTCCTGCCTGGCGTGGGGCAACTAAGCCCAGATCTCTGGAGCACCTCCCCCATCGCCAGCCTGTCAGGGCCCCCTTCGCCAGTGGTCATGCTGGCCTGTGCAAGCTCTGTGGTGGTCCTGCAGCAGGTTGGAGGAGGGACAGGGAGATTGCCCCTTCCTCCTATGCACTCCAAACCCCATCCTCCCTGGCCACTGATCCCCTGCCTGCACCCTTCATGCTGGAGCAAGACATGCAACTCAACGTTACCCATGGAGGCCTCCCAATGCAATGCTCTGCCGCAGCTTCGGAGCAAACCTCCGCCTTCCCTATGCAGGATTGCAAAGCTGAAGGTTTCGGATGGAGCATTTTGGGGATGTGCATCTGTGTAGAGCTCCCAAGGAAAGGACAATTGGCAGGAAAATCCGGCCCGCCATTTTCCTCCTGATCGTCCTTTCCTTCAGCCCAGCAGACACACATCCCAAAAGTGCTCCATCCGAAGCCCCCAGCCTTGCAATTCTGGAATGTGCGTTTATGCAGGGATCCCAAAGAAAGGATGATCAGCAGGAAACCCCCTCCCCCAATTTCTTCCCAATCATCCTTTCCTTGAGCCCAGCGACACACATCCCAAAAATGCTCCATCTGAAGCCTCCAGCCTTGCAATCCTGCACAGGGAGAGCAGGGGTTTGCTCCAAAGATGCAGCAGTGTTGCTCCACAGGTAACATTTCTGAAATGTTAACTTTTAATACCTCCCTCCATGCATCTTTGGCACAAGGAAAGGTGGTCAGCAGGAAAAGAGGGGGCTGTGGGGACTTCTGGTAGTTGAAATCCCTAAATCTTAAAGTGGGTAAGCAGTTGCCCATGCTGCTACTGGCCTCACGTGGGCTCTTTACCCTCCTGGTAGTGTTGCTCTCAGCCACTCTGCTGGGATGCTCCTGTCTGGCATAATGAAGATCAGGGTGTGTCGAGAATGTGGCCCATCGAAGTGGGCAAGCAGACAGTGGGACGGAGAGAGCGGGGCCAGCAATAGCTGCTTCCACTCCTGAAAACTCTCTGAAAATAAGTCAGAGTGCTTATTTTCAATCCAAAAAGAAAATAAGACTGGGTCTTATTTTTGGAGAAACACAGTATGTGTTAAACACACAGTTATTATTACTACTACTACAGTTATTATCTGAAACAAATAAGCTACCTGATTATGCAAGTTATTGGGATATAACTTCAGAACAAGTTGTGCTGGTTGTAACTCACCTTTTCTACAAGTAGCTTCTTGCTCATTGTTACACACCTATTTAACCGTTCTTTGTATTTCTCAAGCATTTTCTGATGTTCATCTATCTGTCGTCTTAAGTCACAGTTTCCCTGAAAATAAAATATCAAGCAGGTGAAGAAAACGAAAATTACCCTATATTAATTACAATTCATTATCTTGCATAGATGAGGAAAAGAATTAAAATTATCAGTTATCAAATACAACAAAAACCATTCTCGTGCACACAATAAATTTGGATTGACCATTTACTTCAATTGTTTGAATCTCAAAGAGGGGAATTCATATCTCCTAGAGCAAGTCTAGTTTCGACCCAAAGGTCCAATTTGTCACTGCTTCTCCAGTGGCAGGAATCATCCTGGCTCCTCCTGGAATGGAGAATCAATGCAACTTCTCAATCCAGCATTATTATTTCTTTTAGAAATCAGAAGACTTACATTTAGAAAACATTATTAGCAACACTGGAGTAACAGTAAAAAAAACAAGATCAATTTCCAGGTCAGCTAAGAATGCTTTCTTTGCTATTCCACTTCCATAGTAATAGCATTAACTGCTTGATGTTTTTAAAGACTGAAACATTAAAATTGCAGAAAGAAATATGCAACACCCCTTCCCACTTTAAAAGTTTATTCTACAATAGGTGGGTTTTGTGAGGTTCAGAGAACAAATTTAGATGTTCTAGACAATATTTCCTTACCTCTAAAAGAGAAATAGAATAACTGGGGGGGGGGGGAAGTAGTGGGAACAACTTCTAACTTCCTGCCAACTTGACTGCAGCCGATCACCTTCTGACAGCCAATGACACAACTGGTATGCATGAGAATGCTATCCAGCCTTCAGAGGGCTAGGATGGGAACCAGTCTACCTGATTTCTGATAGTTAAAGAAGGGGCTGGTCTACTCAGCTTCTGGAGGGTTAGGGTGGGACTACTGAACCTTTTGCGGCAGTGCAGCAGCACTGAAACAGCCACAAATTTGCCAAATTTCAATCCCATGGAAGTCATGGGTCCCAGATTTTGGACTCATTCTGTACATGAGCTCATTTGAGGTACCTGAGTTCAAAAAAGTTATTGCCCTATGATAGATTGTTTTGCCCGCTTGAATAGACAGAGATACGAATGCTTTATAGTATACAGAAATTCAAATTTCCACATTTTCTTCAGTATCAAACTCAATTTCATAGAGGGTTGCACAGAATTGTGGCTAACTTTGGTGTGGCCAGGGTGGATATGACCAGGGTGGGTATGACCAGGGTGTGTGTGGCAGTGGCATGGGCGGCAGGAGCTACCTGAGCAGTGAGGTGGGGGGGGGTTGGACCTACCCACCCACACCCCACACCTGCATACCTGAGCGCCCTGCCAGCCAGGCACTGAAACTCTGGAACTGCCGCTGCAGCGAGACAGAGGGGGGCTCTCCAAACTGTGTGTGTGTGTGTGTGTGTGTATGAGAGAGTGTGTGTGCAATCCCTGCTTCAGTCGGGGCATTTATGCTGCTGGTGGCAGTGGCCGGGGGGGCAGCAGGAATCACCTGAGCAGCGAGGCGGTGGGGGTGGAATACGAAGTAAGGTGAGGGGTGGGTAGCTGTCTCCCCATGCCCCACACCGGCCTTGCTTCGTACTCCAATCCCCACCACCTCACTTTGTGGCAGTGAGACTACAATGGTTCACATTTCCTGAAGTTCAATATTCTATCCAGATATTAATTCAAGCATATTATATACAAGCTATGTGAACTGTTAGAACTAGGATGGACCTTGACAAATAGAGAGAACTCCAGCAGAAAACTTTGTTAATAAGAAAAAAAGACTCAGGATATGTACTGAGGCTAAGGCCCCAAATTTTAAATCTCTTCTGGTCAATGTAATAACCAGTTAAGTGTTAGTAACTTGATTAATCAGTTAACCATAAACTCAATGACAGAACCTACTAGAACAGGGGTGTCAAACTCATGTCATCACATTGCATCAGGTGACATATTGGGAGTTTTTCCCCCTTTGCTAAACTGGACATGGCCAGCACATGACGCATCCAGCTCATGGACCGGGAGTTTGACATCCCTGCACTAGAACCATAAAGATCCAGCTAAAATTATGTCTAGGGAAAGGCATTAGAAAGATTAATCCACATAAAAATTACCTCAAACTTGGAAGAGAGAGAAAAAAAAGTACTGCCTAAAATAATATTTAGTGCAACTAACACTGTCTCACTTGATAAGAACCAAGATACTGGATAAATGATTGGATCTTGAGACAGAAGACCATTTCCCAAATTTACTGAATTTTTCTACCGAATCCTGCATAGTAAATCAAAGCTATTTATGCCAACAGGTTGTTATAAGGATCATCTGTGCTTTGTTGTCCAAAAAGTCAAAAGTTGCAAACACAAAAATTCAAGTGGAAAGGCATAAGAGTAGTAACATCCAAAAGCTTCTAGCTAGTTCAGTTTGCCATATATGAACTGTGATGTGTATATTAATGTTTCTATTTCCTGGTTCTAAAAAACATGAGCTGCCCAAACCGATATATCATCTGTGGAAATGTTACAAAGGCTTATTTGCTATTTGAATTCTTAAGTAGATATCCTGCTATGCCAATCTGCAATCCAGTTCCTTTTCTCTGCTAAATTATCAACTATGAAGGATGCTTGATGGACCAACAATCTACAGCTGTCAAGATACTATTATGCTTGAAAGAGAAAAGTCTAAGATCTCCTGGCTCCATTTGACGACTTCTGTCCCCTTTTCTGATCAGAATATGTAGAACTAAACTGGGTCTACTGACAACTCCTAAATGCTACAGATGTATGAAGAAACTAGAGGTCCCCTGTAGTTCTGCAATCACCCCCATGATTTTTCATTTAAACAAAGGGTATCTGAAAAGGGTATTTATGTTCTGATGCTGCCTAAGTGCAATGCTGTCCAAACATGTAGAAATGTTTCCTCCATGTCCAATGTATGTCTGACTCGATTAGTGTTAATGCTTATAGTAGAAGTGTACCAAAGGTGTTCCTATCGAACTAGAATGTAAACATATGCCTTTAATAATCAATAAACTAGAAAATATTTCCAAAGAATGATGCTACTACAGATATGAGAGAGTTCATGAATTGCTTTATTTTGATTCAGAATGATTTGAGCATTTCCATTCTGATGCCATGCCTGCCCTTTGAAATATTATCTTGCACCAAGGTCAACATGGCCCTGACCTGCTGGACTTCAGAATGACCTTAATAATCTTAATTTTTTCACAGGTACTGAACCAGGACAATGTATAAATTTATTCAATGTTGTTTCCCTTGGTACAGTTGTTTTCATTCTAAAAATTTTACCCATGGCAAATGGATAAAATTTATACAATGGCAAAATGGCAAAAAGTTACTGAATGGCTTTAAGGAATTTTAATTTGAAAATATATGAGCTATTTTTTGGATTATGAGATTAAGTAAAATTGTTATGAAGTCAGTAATAGAATTTTAGAGGGAAGCTATGAAAATCTTTTCTTGAGTCAGTTCTCTGAACTAAACCACAGCCATTTAAGCACTATAAGCTGTTGTCCAATTGTTCATTGGCTGCCTGGCATCATACTCAGGAAGAAATTTAGTTTGTTGGGTTTTTTTTGACATCTATGCTTGATTTCTCCTAGAATGAAAATACCTGGATTTTAATACTTTCTGAATTGGTTTGAGGTTATTATAATAATAATAATAATAATAATAATAATATAATAATAATAATAATAATAATTTATTAGACTTGTATGCCGCCCTTCTCCCTAAGGACTCAGGGCGGCAAACAATAAAAACCGAACAATTACAATAAAAATAAATTAAACAAATACAAGTCTAATGAACAATTAAAAATTAAAACAATTAAAATACACCCCCCCCCGAGTCAATCCAGACCGGCCTGTTGAAACAGCCAGGTCTTCAGGTCTCGGCGGAAGGAGCAGAGATCTGGGGCCAAACGGCGATCCACGGGGAGCTGATTCCATAGGGCAGGCGCTCCCACAGAAAAGGCCCTAGCCCTGGGGGCTGCCAGCCGACAATGCCTAACCGACGACACCCCAAGGAGGCCCCTCCTATGGAAGCGCACGGGGCGATCGGAGTGTGATGCTGGCAGGAGGCGCTCCCACAGGTACTCTGGACCCAAGCCATTTAGGGCTTTATAGGTTGTCACCAACACCTTGAAGCTGACCCGGAAGGCAACCGGCAACCAGTGCAAGTTGCGCAGGAGGGGTGTAACATGGGAGTATCGGGACACCCCCATCACAGCCCGCACGGCCGCATTCTGTACCAGCTGCAACCTCCGGGTGGTCTGCAAGGGCAGCCCCATGTAGAAAGCGTTGCAGTAGTCGATTCTGGAGGTGACAAGCGCATGAGTGACTGTTTGAAGGGCATCTCGGCTCAGGTAAGGGCAGAGCTGGTGAACCAGTCAAACCTAGGCAAAAGCCCCCCTGGCGACAGCTCCCACCTGCTCCTCCAAACTGAGCTGTGAATCCAGGACGATGCCCAGATTTCTCGCCCTATCCACGGGGGGCAACACCTCTCCCTCCATGACCAAAGATGGTACATCCAATGAAGACCGAGATGTTGGTAGGAACAGCCACTCAGTCCTGGGTTGGTTGAAGCTGAGCCTGTTACTTCCCATCCAGACCCGTACCGCCTCCAGGCACCGGGACATCATGGAGAGAGCACCACTGATATGGTTTGGGGTGGAGATGTAAAGCTGGGTATCATCAGCATATTGATGATACCTCACCCCAAAACCATGGATGATCTCGCCCAGCGGTATCATGTAGATATTAAACAGGAGAGGTGAGAGAACGGACCCCTGTGGCACCCCACAAGTGAGGGGCCTTGGGGCCGATCTCTGCTCTCCTGCCAACACCAACTGCAGGCGGCCCGAGAGGTAGGAGAACCACCGCAAAACGGTGCCCCCCACTCCCAACCCCCGAAGCCACTGCAGAAGGATACCATGGTCGATGGTATCAAAAGCCGCTGAGAGATCTAAAAGGACCAGGACAGAGGAAAATTTTCACCCCTGTCCCAAGCCCTCCAGAGATCATCCATCAGTGCGACCAATGCTGTCTCCGTGCTGTGCCCGGGGCCTGAAGCCCGATTGGTACAGAGGAATAAACACTTGGGGCCATAAAGGAAGGAAAGAAGCAAATAACATTTTTGTGGATTTAACAGTTGAGGCAGTTCTACTTTTAAAACATCCACAGAAGTTTCTGGGAAGGGAATGCAAGGAACTTGAATGGTGTATAGGTATCCCGAGATCCTATACATCTTTTCCTAGTCCTTGGCAACTGTAGTATAATAATACTATATGAGAAAAATATTAGGAAAAGATAATAGGAGGAGAGGATTCCACCTCTTTTTCGGAAAGCTTTATTAGTTTCCTTCAGAAATGGATGATTCCGCCTATCTTTCTAAGCTAACAAATATTTCAAATAGATCTCTTTTGCATGCTATATAATCCCTCCTGTCCTATAATGGGAACAAGGATTGAGAAAACATCTTGCAGGCAACCACTGTTGATTTCTACTCTTATCACTGTTGACTTCTACTCTAAGGCTGGAGCTAGCAATATGGAATATTCCTTATTGAAAGATAAATTTCTCTCAGAAACTGGAGGAAAACAATAGCTTGAAAGAGAAAAATTTGTTCCCCTTGAGAAATTATTGAGAATTGTCCTAAACTGATAATTCAAAATGGAGAAAACAGACTATCCTTAAATTTCTCCAGTAGGGAACATGTGCATATTGGAGTGAGGGAGAAGAATATAGAAAAGATGGAAATTAAGAAAAGAAATTATTTGCAAAGAAAGAAAGAAAGAAAGAAAGAAAGAAAGAAAGAAAGAAAGAAAGAACGAACCAGATGTGAATTTCGTAAGAGCTCCAAGCTATTCCAATCACTTTGTTTGTGAACTTGATAGATGTGAGAATTTTCCCACACCAAAAGGCAGTTGAAAAACTGACATTTCCTACCAGTTCCATCTGAAACTACTAAACTGAAGTTAAAATGCTCTATATGGTATTTAGGAATATGCAGAAGACAATAAAAAAATTTCAGATTGCTCAACTACCGTGTTTCCCCGAAAATAAGACTGTCTTATATATTTTTTGGCTCCCAAAAACACACTAGGTCTTATTTTCGGGGTAGGTCTTATATATTTATGGTGCCAAATAGTGGGTGTGAGTTTGTAGGGGGTGTTTCATGGTGCACGGTTGCTCCCTGAAAAGTCTTCCTGGAACTGGAGATTTACACTAGGTCTTATTTTCGGGGTAGGTCTTATTTTCGGGGAAACACGGTATTTGGAACACATAGAATTATTGTTTCATCAAAATTGCTCAATTGTAAAAAACTTATATATATATATATATATACACAATAAAATAATATATATATATATTAGGATTTGAGTGCATTTCTTTAAGGAAAATGTTTTGCACATTAAAACTAATTATTACAAAAGAGTTATCAGAACACAGTCCATTTTATTTTTATTTTTTATTAAGTGTCACAAGCTATTTTAGTATTTTTCGATGCAATAAATTACCATGACTACCTTTCTAGACATTTTCATAGGACTTTCAAATTAAAAACTTTGTAGAGGAAGTGTAAAAAGGGGGGAATTGTTTGAATATTAAGATTGTAAAATTCTTGAATGAATCTAGAGATACGTATTTATCAAGAGAGAATGCAATTTCCTTCTTATCAAGGACCTTGCATATAACTGATTATATGTCATCAATATCAGCCCTTAGCACAGCCGTGGGCAAACTATGGCCCAGGGGCCGGATCCGGCCCGTTCAGCTGTTCTATCCAGCCCACTGAGCCGAAAGAGCGGAGGGTTCTCTTGCTCTCCCACAAGGCTACGTGAAGTAATCTAACTTTGAATTTATATTAGTTCACATAAACACTCCATCCATGCTTTTGTTCCGGCCCTCCGGTCTAGTTTAAGAACCCATTGTGGCCCTCGAGTCAAAAAGTTTGCCCACCCCTGCCTTAGCAATTGCTTAGATTTTTTCCATGACAGCCCATTTACATAACTATTAAATGATACTCTTAATCTCTTGCCTATATTTATATTATATAGTTTCTATGAAATTTGAATATAGGATGTACAATTACAACTACTTACCCTTAATAAATCATCTATTCTGCCTTCTTTTTTCTCCAGATCAGAGTTCTTACTGTTTTCTAATGCAGATAATTTCTCCATTGTAAGATCAGACTTGGGAAGGAAAAAATAAGTTCTTAAGAAATGATTTACAAAGTAGTCAAATGTGTTATGAATATAAAAAGTAGCATATTTTTCTGTTGTGTAAAACAACATAACCAATGATTGGAATTACAATTAGTCAGGACGATTATTGTTAATTGTTTCATCAGATTATTGTCTGATGAAAAATATGACTAAGCCTGGACTTCCCAACTTTGTTTTAAAAAAATCCTTCTCTGGTCTACTTGAAAGAAATGGGTTGAATTTGAATTTTCCCAGATTTATTTACGGTATTTCTATGCAGCCCTGCTCCAATTACTGAATGTATAACAAGGCTGAGAAAACAATCTATTTCAAGATTGATAAATAAACCAAGGAAAGAAACCTATAACCAGGTCACACAGGCATTATGTTTTTGATTTCCACAAACTTATCAACATTTGTGAAATAAAGGGGATTAAATAATCTCCCAGATGATCCAATCCATAAAAGAGAGGTTCTATAGAAGCTTTAAAACCGATGGAATTATGACAGTGTCTATAATTTGCCTGTGAACACGGTCTTCAGTTTTCCTATGCATTTTACATAAGAGGACATTAGATTTGGATTAGAGAAGACTCATATTGCATAGGAAAATGCTGCAGTAAAAGTATCATCATCTTGAAGACCAAGATTCCCCAATTACTTCCTCATTCAGCCAAAACCTACTATAGGTTCGTAATATTTTATTTATAAAATTTCTATACTGCCCATCACACTTGCATGGTTTTAAGAAATTTACAAATAAAATAGTAGCCCTTGAAAACTTGGCAAGCTGATAAAATTTTGAGACTTGATTATTGCAAACGACATTGGAAGCCCTACAGGTAGCAATATGCACAGCATATCTAGGTTACTGTATTACATGATTACTGTGATAATTTTCTTCAACTGCTAACCCAAGTGTAGCTGAACAGGGATTTGCATCTTTATTTTTGCATAGGTGGCAATAAGTACCAGCATCTGAAGTTCTTTTCTTTTCTAGAAAAATGGCTGAGGTAAGCTCACAATTACTATGTTCAAAAAAACAATATTAGTGTTCACTAAAATAGTGATGGAGGGATATACTTTAGACATTTGGGATGTGAATGCTTCCAATAGCTAGATGTCTCAGACAGAGGAAAAAGGAGGGGAAGAAAGGAGTAATAGATAGTTTAAACAAAAATAACATAGCATAACTATATAACATAGTATAACAAACAAATGAAAGATCTAAAGAAATAAAGTAGAGCAACAACAAAGTTTAATACAAGTTCTAACCTTGTGAAAAGGCGTAAAACTGCAAACAATATGTAGGATCCAGGCTTTCACTTATAAAGCAGATGGTTTTAAAATATTCTGAAAAAGGCAAACTAGGTTGCCTAAAATACATTGTCCTCTGACTACAAAATGTTCCTTGCATATCCTCAGCTATATAAAACTATAATGGGGCTTGCATGAATTTGTATTTAAAGTTATAATTGTAAAGCAATCAACAACAAAAATGAAAGCAAGAAACTTCCTAGATGGCATAAATTTTCAAAGAAAGATGTTCCAATATTGTCCTGATGCAGGCAAATGAATCCTTTAAAAAAAGAAACCTAAGTTAAGCAGAAATATACCACATATACTAAAGAGTGAGAAAATCTTTAGCCAAAATATGAACTGAATATCTATTTTACAAAGTGGAAAAAAGTGCTGATTAAAGAACAAGATAAAAGCTGGAAGTTGAGGCAGGCACAACAGTAAAATTATTCTGAAATTTGTTGTTCAATGGAGACTATTTTACTTTAAGACAGCCTCTAAAGCTAAAACATTCTTAGATGGAATGGTCACAACTAAGTTTTAAGTTTCTTGTGGACGTATTCTGCCCTTACATCATAAGTTTCAATTTTTTTTCTAGTAAAAGGTGAAAGATTTATAAGATCTAAAGAGAAACAAGAATATATTTCCATTTATCTCTCAAATTGACATATATTTGATTTTAATCAAATATAGCTTTGCACTATGTTATTCATTTGTCTTGTACCTGTGTCTGTTTGTACTGGACGGAAATCTGTTTTTGAGAACTGCAGGAATGCTCTGTGTTTCCTGAAACTGCAGATGAGGGACTGCCTTGCTGGCTCTGTAAGAAGAGAAGCAGCACGTAAGTTGTGGGTGTAGTATTTTACAAAACACATTCTTCCTCACTGTTATTTGAAAGAAAAATCTTTGAAGCTAAGTAGCTGTATGTGGTCAACCTTAAGAGGCAACAGGTTACATACCCAGTTTTTTTTCTAGTTCTGCACCCAAAGAAAATCTAATAAGATCAGGAATATTTTTAAAACTTCTGTGTAAAACATGATTCATCCTGGATTATAACTCTTGTCTTAATCAAAATTCAAGTTTTTCTGCTCACAAAAATAATATAAATTGCATTAATTATTGTTTTCACTGAAATCGTTCAAATAATTTTAATTTATTATTTTATTTTTTAGTCTGACAAACAGCTAGTTTCTGTGATAATGAGTTAAATAGCAACCTCTAAAATTAAATTTGTTCTTGTAGATGAAGGTCCCTTTCTCTTGAGTATATACATTCTATCAAGATAGAATTTGAAAAGCATTGCAGAAAAGTAATAGCTGGTTGACTGATGAGAAATATTTTTTTTGAGATAAGAAATGGTTGGCCTCTAAATTAAGTTGAATAGCCCCAAATTAACATTCCATACTTTTATAGAAACAATTTTGATTCATCTTCCAAACAACTTGTTTATAATAATGAATTACACTATAGCTTATCATTACTTCCAACATCTAAAATTCCTACAAAATATATAATTTTAATACATTGGGAAATTTAGCTTTTGAACCTTTGACGTACTACTTTATCATCATGGAAACATGAAAACCATGCAAATGCAGGTACATGCAGATGAGAGATGAACATTAAATAAGAAGAAAGAAATATATATCTGTCAAAAAGTAAGTACCTAAATAAACAATAATTCCAAAATAATTCTATGTTGAGGGATTATTATTATTTTATTATACTGTTATGAACTGCAGCAATCAGGAACCAAAATTTTAAGAAAGAAAATAGATTCTATTGCAGCAGTGGAAACTACATACTGTCTAACCACACAAGATCCCTTTAGTCCCCCTTGAGGCGTCTATGACAACTCATCACAGCCTACTTGCTGCGGCCAACTTGTTGCAGAAAACTCGCTATGGCCAACTTGCCATAGGGCAACTCACTGCGGGATGAAAGTTACACTAATATCAAAAAAAATGGTGGAATAGAATCATTAAAGAAAGGGTGCAAAAGAAGGGACAGAATGAAATGTGAATGGCAAAAATTGAAATAATTTTTATTTTAAATAATAGAATTCTTAAATTGCTCCATAATGACTTATCCCATGGTGAGTTGTCCCATGGTAAATTAGTCATGGTTGTCCCATTCCACCTCTTGACTTTGGTCATTAAGCCTTGCTCACCGAAGCAAATGGAAAACAGAGGCTTGTACCCCTCTGTGCCAGTGGCTCGCCTTCTAGCCGCTGTTTTGCCATCATTGTCGATACCAGAGTTGGGACAGCAGAATGCTCCTCTGGCACTTCCTTGGCTGCACTACCGTCTACTCCGTAAAGTGGCTGCTCCATTCGTCGCTGTATACATTAAAGAAAATCATCAGGAAAAAAGGTTATGTGGAAACAGTTATAAAACTGAGCCATGCAGCAGTTTGGACACAAAGCTAGTAAAATGTTTTTTTCAGAGAGAAAGATACATCTAAAGCAGGAGCATCAAACTCAATTTCATTGAGGGCCGCATCAGGGTTGTGTTTGACCTCGGGAGGCTGGGGTGAGCATGGCCAGAGTGGACATGGACAGCATGATGTCACTTGTGTTGGGGGCACCTGTGGTGACCCAAGTGCTCTGCCAGTGAAAACGGGCTCCTGAGCTCAGTTTTCGGCTGCAACAGCATTCTGCAACCTCTGCCAGCAAAAACAGAGCTCAAAGGGACCACACGCAGCCCTCGTAAGTTCAGTTTACAGCTGGGATGGCCTCCTGCAACCCTCTGCCAGAAAAAACAGAGCTCAGGAGGGCCGCGTGCAGCCCTTGCGAGCTCAGTTTTCACTGGCAGAGACTGGCCAGTCCTTTGCTATTTCCAGGGATGCCCTGCAGGACAGATCTAAGCACCTCATGGGCCGCATCTGGCTCCCAGGCCTTGAGTTTGACACCCCTGATCTAAAAAAAAGCAATCATGGTGCTCTCCACATTTTTCTTAACAAATTGTAATGAGATCAGAAGTTTTTTTTATAGAATATAAATTTTAGTGTTCCATGTTTGAAAAGTAGAAGCCTAGGTTCATGTGATACCATTTGAATACATTCTTTATTTCTGAAGTCCCAGGAATCCCCAAGAATTAACAAAACCAGATTGCAAATAGTCTATTGCTAGTTGTGTGATTTTGTTATGTTAAAACAAATCAAGAAAATAAGTGCATTAAATCCACAGAAGGCCCCATAAACTTGAATCAAAACTTCTAAATTACTGGACACTAGGGAAGAGGAGTCTCTTCTTTCTCAAGGTATTACCATCTATTCTTATTCGCCATGGAGCCTTGATTTAAAAAAAATAAAGTTATTCCTCCCCCTTGCAGATACTAAAAGGTTAACTATTCTTATTGACTCTATACACTATACTTTTTCATTAAAATCCTCCATCTGGAATGTATTTGTTAGATTTATCTTATACCTTTTCTTCAGAAGCTTTGAGTTGGCCATTTTTTATCCACAAGAGCAAACTGATTTTTAAAATACTGGTATATTTTTGGCTTCCTTGTAGTAACAGAAGCCAAAGACAGTAGGCAGACATGTGCACGTGAATGCATACACGCACACACAGCGTAAACAAATACTCTTAGGCTCCACTGCCTCTCTATCCTTAGGATCATTTCCTGAACTCAAGCTTTCTCTCAGGACTTGATAAAGATCATATGATAATGGATTTAGATAAAAAAATGTTTACACAAGCATTCACAAATACCATCTCCTCATTTTTTTTCTTATAGTAATAGGCTTAGTAAAAGACCACATCCTGGACTCTGAGAAAAACAAACACGTGTTTAAACAGAATATTGAGAAAAATCTGCCAATGGCACCCTCTGCTTGAGAGGCAGATATAGGAAATCATTACAAAAAATGTGACAATCACAAAGGGTAGCTGCAATATGAAACTTCAGAACAGAGCTGTTAACTATGACCATGCATACACAGGAAAGAGTATTTTTGCATACATATATCTGTGTACTATATTCCTCCAAGTTGAAACATTTTGCCTAAAATGTGATGGTGATGAATGTTCTTCTTCAATTTATTTATTTGAATAAACTATGAAAACACTTGCTAGTCATACTTCCAAGATTAATCTTTTTAAGGAAGGCAGACTACATATATTTCATAATAGCAGAGACACAATGATAAGTCTATCAAAAGTCAACTTTTCAGTCAATTATCTTCCTCTTAATTTCTTTTAATGTGAGTCTGTTTACAACAAACCAACATATGGATTTGTCAGTATTAGATTGTAGTTTTAACAACATTTACACACACTGCTTGTATTATATGACTTAGCTACCTGAAGTAGATCTTAATTAAAACCTATCCAGAATTGGGTTATACAGATAATGAAAGCTGAGAATTAACACAGAAGGACAGGAAACAAAGGCAAAGAGATTCTACTATATAATCCTAGAAGATCTGCACTGTTTCTATCACACGTATGTATTAACAGAACTATAAATGTTCTCAGAAAATTCTCAGGATACTACTCTATCCTGTTAGGTACTTACAGGTAAGGGATTAGATAAGGAATGTTGTGGTGAAGATCGCGCTACTGGTGGCACACTTCTCCCAGGGCTTGTTCCTGGACCACTTCCACCAGCAAACTAAAGCAAGGGAGGAAGAAAATGAAAGAAGGAAAGTATCAATAACTTCAGGAATGTTTTTTAATATAAATTTTATTTGTATGTTTTTCTTTAACATACATGAGTGCTTAATAAACATTGTATTGTCTGAGTCGATTTACTTATACATAATAAGAATAACAATATTTACTTGTAGATAGTGGTATTCTTCCAACTTCTGATTTCTACCTTTATTGCTTAACCATTGGTAAAACAAATCTTATGTTAAAAAATATTCTGTATCTTCTTTATTCTTTATCTTTAATGTTAACCTATCCATTTCTGCACAGTCTAATATTTTTTAAATTTATGTTTTCATCTGTAGGAATTTCCTTTTTCAAATATTGTGCAAATACAATTCTTGCTGCTGTCAACACCTTCTGTCATATTTTTCTGGTAATATACCTAACAAAAATATTTATGGCTTTAAATTTATATGTTGCTTTATCATTTTCTCTAACCATATATATATTTTCATCCAATATTTTTTTGCCTTTGGGCATATCCACCATGTACGAGTCTGTTATCTGATTGCATTTCCAACATTTAGCGGACATGTTTTTAAACATCTTTGCTAGCCTTGCCAGTGGCAGATGCCACCTGTAAAACATCTTATATAAGTTTTCCTTATATGTAGTTGCCATTGTCAATTTATAATTTCAATCTCAAATTTTTTAACATTTGTCTAATTCTATTGTATATCCAAAGTTCTCTACCCATACTACCATTGTTTCTTTCATTTGTTCATCAGGAATGTTCTGTATAGCAAGTTAAATATAGAAGTACAACCAAATTATGTCTACAAAGGGAGTAAAAAAATAATCAAGACAAATTGCCTGGAAAACTTAATCATCTATTTTCAAGGCCTACTACTGAGAAGTGTAGACAGAATTTGGAGGCTGTTTCTTAAACTAATGTGTGTATACACACTATATATGCATACATACATGTATGAATGAATGTATAGATAGCTAGAGATAGAGGGAGAGGGGAGAGAAAGTGCACAACATTGACTTACCTCAAAGTAGTCACTAATTTTATGTCCCCTGGGAATAGTTTTGTCTGGAAAGAAAAGCAAACAGCATTACCATAAATGATATTAAATTAAATAATTTGAAAATACTACAATATTTCAATTATTTTACTGAAATTGTTTTGATTTTGAGATATTTTGAGATGTCATGCAAAGCTAGTCAGTGGAAAGGGGAAAGAAAGAAAAAAATGATATATGTATGAGGAAGACATTAGAGAAACAATTCAATAAAAGAAACCACAGCAAATCAGAGAAAATGCAAATGCTGAATATAACTTAAATTAAGAGCTTCTGGTTGCTCTTTATGAATATATTACAGCTATAAAAAAACAGCAGAAAAGACACATTTACTTAAGCATCAACTACAGTTTAAATTAACATTCTTCAATATACCATTTTCAATATAGCCCATTTTAATATAACTTTTCCAAGAAATGTTCCAAATAAAACATAGCATATTATATCATTTTGTTATCTAATATATCATAATAATTTCATTACATATTAGAAGATTGTTGCATATGTTCTGTATATACTGCAGAAAGCCATCAATTTTTTAGAGATTCTAAATAGAAGCCTTACTTTGACTGGTTTCAAAAGGTTCACCTTTCCTCTTTCTGTTGCGCTGATCATTTTTTTTTTCAGGAGTCTTAAAGGGGTGAAAAAATCCAATGAATTTCTACAAACATCCAAGGATTTAAGGTCACAACTTTTAAAAAAATGAAATACGGTTATCAGCAACTCCTCCACAGGTATTTTAACTTTCAAAACAGGGTACATTACCGTTTTTGGTACTTTTGGATGTGATTATGGAACACCATACTCAGCAAATAACCAATTATTGATTAGTGTAAAATAATTAGTTAAGTTGCTGCAGTAGTCCTGAGTTAAGCAGAATATTTTTTATTGTCAAAGATTAAATTAAGACTTTTTGGTCAAAGTTATCTGCAATACATGCAGTCCTCCATTTATGATTGTTTAAGATTATAACAGCCTTGGAAAAAGTGAGTTACAACTGTCATGTTGCCATGTGGTCATGTGATCGCAAATTAGGCACTTAGCAACTGGTTCACTAGTTTTCAACAGATAAAGCATCTTATGATCACATGATCAGAATCTGGCTTCTGACAAGCGAAGTCAATTGTGGAAACCAGATGCATTTAAAGTCTGTGATTCACTTAATGATTCCAATAGATGCTTAATGTCTGCAATAATTTATTCAATAACCACACACTAATCATAAAAATGATTCTGGTCACCTGATGACTTAACAATCAGATCATTTAGTGGCTAAAATTTTGGGCTGAAGTCCTCTATGAGGATTATTTGAAAAATATCATTTTAGTTACCTCCAGTTCTTTGTCACTCAAGGAACCCACACTGCACAAACTCTGATTGGAAGATTCATTATTCAAGGGACCCTAGCGTATAAAGGAAACAAATATGGGTTACCAACAGGAAACTTTGTCTTCTTTAAATTCCTTTTACCACAAAAGTCACTGATAACTAAACCATAAATTATGACAATTCAGATTGTTAACTCTCTATTATAACAGGGAGAGGTACCTCTTCTACACATATCCGGGGGGTGGCGGCACCCAATTGGGGTGATCGCTTTGAAATTGTGTATCCCTGAAAATAAGCCCTAGTGCTTATTTTGGAGGGCCCCCCTCAAAATATAAGACCGGATCTTATTTTCAGGGAAACATGACAAATTAGGCAATGCTACTGGTAGAGTACATTTTTATAAAATCAGCAAGGCATTCAACAATGTCTCACATGATACTTTATTAATAAAAATAAAATACCCTATATTAATAATATAGGGTAGATTATAGAATAGCTGACAAATTGTTAGATGAATTTCTAATTGGCTGAATGACTAACAAGCAGAATACCACAGCACTGTTTTATGCTGTATGCTATGCAATATTTTTTATTAATAACCTGGATGAAGATGTTAAGAAAACAGGATTATCAAATGTAAGTTACACACACAAAAGTGTAAGAAAAAGAAAACAAATGAAAGGGAGAAACCTACCTTGACATTAACTGAGAAAAGAATATGAATCTTCTAGCAAAACACACACTGAGTATTAACTAACACTGTGATAAAGCCACTAAGCACCTAATTTAGACAATGGAATATTATTTTCTCATTCTGTTCTGTCTCTATCAAGGCCTCCTTGGATATTGCTCTGGACACAGAGGTGTAAAAAGAGCACTGACAAATTGAAACAAATTTGATAAAGTTGGAGACTAGAAACCAAGTTCTAAAAGGAATAGTAAATAAGCATTTTTGTTTGCTTAAAAGAATGTGAAGTTTCAGATATCTATAGGGTTGTCATATTGTTGAGGAAGTAGACTCATCTACTGGAGAAGGCAGGTCTAGAATCAATAAGTTACAGGTGGGTGAGAGTTGGGGGTGATTTTTTTTTTCAGATCTTGTTCTATTGTATTTTATTAATTTATTTGATTCTTTTTGTTAGTTTTTATTGTTTTGTTTTAAATATGGTTTTACATTCTGTAAGCTACCTCAAGTTGCCATGGGCGAATAGGTGGCAATATAAATTCAATAAATAAATAAATAAATAAATTTATTCTGAAATTTTGGGGGATGCCTGTAAGAAAGAAGGATTTTTGGAGGATGTGAAATTCAGCTAATTATTTTAATTCTTTTGGCATTTGTAAGTTGAATTTTATCTATATTTTTTAATGTTTTATCAATGTGGCCCTTTTTTCCTTTACTAATTGCACAAGTCTGCTTTAGAATATGATTTAAAAAGGCCAGTCACAATTATCTTGATTTTCAAGATGCAGTAGATCATCAACTTATATGGTTTGGGCAAGTTTCATTATTATCATATTATCACTGAAATCAACAAGTTGATAATAGGATTTTGAATCAATTCCTTTGTATGAAATATGACTATGCAGATCTCAATTATATCCCTGCTATTTAACATATCCCCATTTCATAAAATGTTACCAAAACATGCAGAGGTATACATACAATTAGCCAACTTGTTGTGCACATAACTAACCTTAGCAACACCTGCTCCAGTAAACCTGGCCTCTAACAGTTCCTGTCGTCGTGGATCCAGGCTGTGCAATTCTTCCATCATATCTGATGATAAAGAAAATAGAACACTTTAAGAATAGTTAAAGCTATCCAAATTAATAATCCATTAATAATATTCTTCTAATTACTTGATTAATATGAACTTATTTACACAATGACTCATAAACTCAAAATGGGTCTTTACATTCATTTATATATATTATATACAACTGTAAGAATATTGTACTATTACTTTCTCCATTTAACTGGACATAATTGTAATGGATTTTTCAAATTTAGTCACTTATCACTTATTCAGTTCGCTTATCTATGCTTTATTAAATAAATAATTGGGTGGGTTTGCTCAACATGCTAAGCCAAAAACTTATAAACCACAACAACTAAGTTCACACAGCATACTTAAACAAACTAGCTTAATCCAGAAGTGCCTTAAATCTCCATTCCTATAGCAAAATATTACAGACCAGCATCTTTCCTCTAGAACTATCAACTCTGTTGTCTACGAGCCATTTATATATATATATATACTGTGTTTCTTGGAATGCAATATCAATAAAATCTTTACATTATAATTATTCTAGGAGGTAAACATCTCCTTACTTAATATTAGGAAATTAAGGATGGAATTATTGAATTCAAACTGCACAACAATGCTGTTAAAAACAAATGGCATAGAAAAAGATTTAATTACAGTTCCACAGCATAACTGCAGAGGAATAATATAATTGTATATGTACATAGAGTACCATAATGTGTTCTAAAGTGACTGTACCTATCAGATATTCTCTTGCAACAACAGAGTATACAATTGCATCAAATATTGTCACCGCTCATCATTAACTATTGTTCACGTCAAACCACAGAAAATATGACTTGCTTTTACTATCCATGACATTCAGAAATTGAACAGATAGCTCTCTTCTGAAGGACTCCCTTTTGATATGTTCATTCTTCAGAATTAACTGGGAGGGACAAGTTCCAACAACAGGCACTCAAGCAACCCGATATATGAAACTGTATAAGACAGAACTCCAAAGTGACCTTATATGCACAGTAGCAATTATATGTTCCTAGAAACTCAATTCTTAATCACATTCCTCTTTAGAACTGACATTATCTCTGGGTAATAACTAAAATATAACAAGTATTCTTTTTTAAAGTGCAAATATATTTATAAATAAAATAGTTACCATATGTCCTCCATTGTATAATTATTGGTCAACCTCTAATTTTTTTAGAGTGAAACAGAAATGAGACTATGAATGGTTAATAAGAACCATTTACTTTCATTTTCTACTAACTGATGAAATTCCAGTCAGCTCTACAAGGAACATATTACTAGAGTACTAAACAATGATAGCACAAGGTTCTCAAACTGTGTACTGTGAATCTTTATGGGTTGCCAGCAATTTAGAAGCAACCACACATTGTTTAAAGCTGGTAAGGCCTATGTAGGCAAAGCTGGAGCACTGTCAAAAATCACTCCTGCTTTACTTGGGCAAACCCATAATGGGACTCCTGGCAAAGCAGGCAGCACACCCTGGAGTGAACTGTAATCCCCTGGAGTGAATTGTAATCCATTTACACAAACGAAGTCCAGATGAAGTTTTGAGAAATAATTGAATCTGAGGTTCTAGACATCTGTCAGAACAATTCACCAATCATGAGGGTTTTTTAAAAGAATTTTTTGGTTAGTTTTATTCATGGGGATAACCCAATCCATGCATCATTTTAGGGCACTGTACTATTGCAAAGCTTAGAGAACATCTTAGTTATAGAACAAATAAATGGACATGACAGCAAAATTTTGCTTGAACATTTTCAATGAAATAAGTGAACTGATTAGAAGAAAAATTGCACAATTGAGATATCAGATTGACTGATTCACACATTTCCGAATACTTTATTCCCAGATTTGTTCTGTTTTCATTTCCCCAACAAATGATAAGGCACTGAATCATTCACCATCTAGCACATGCCTAGGAGGAATATTCCTGAAGGGCAGCAAATGCCCTTGAGAGAGAGAGAGAGGGAGGGAGAGGGAGAGAGAGAAAGCTGACATCACACCAATTATTCTCTTTGCTTTTTATTTTATCCCAACATCACTTCTCTGGAAGACTGTTGTAGAAGAAAACCATCTGTGGATATTGTTGAAGTTCAGTGGCCATTATAAAAACTGAGATATTTTTTATAATTTGACATGAAGTAGTGCAACAGAATACCTAAAGGGCTGTTTTCTCCCATATAAGGCTATATGTTTAATTACATTTTATGGACACGTTCACCTCTAAGATCTGCCAACATCAGAGCTAGGTTTAGTCTGGATTATGGTGCTGTCTATTCGGAATTCCCTATCTAAGAAGATTCACTTCATCCTACTGGCATCTCAAATAGATTAAGATTCCCTCTCCCCATCAAGCATTGGTTATTGCATCTATTGGTTAAGTCTTTCTGTCTGAGATTTTATGTTGATTTATTCACTTTAAATAATTTGGGGAACTCCATTGTAATACATCTGGAGGGTACCAAACTGCAGAAAGCTAGCCTAGTCGTGTTCAAGCACGAATACTTATAAATCTATCAAGTTATAAATCTATCAAGCTTTATAATAAACTATCAAACTTTTTCTGCTACTTTCATAAGTACATTCACTGTACTTTTCCATTACATTTCCTGTATTTAATTTCCAAAGATACATTGTTAACATTCATTTCACCTAGTTTCCTAAGATATAACATTCATGTGCGCCTCAACAAATTTCTCATAGTTATTGGCTGACCCTACTGGTAATACAAACTAGATCTTGGAGACCTAAATATCTGTGGGATACTACCATACAAACCATTTTCATCAAAAAGATGGAACACACACCCTTCCAAATTTTTAACAAGAGGAAGTTATCAAGTAGCAGCTTTGGAGTATCAGATCCTAAAAGTAATTGCTCGTTCCAAATCAACTCATTGACACAAACAAGAATTCATCCATCTAACTTAGCGCTCCAAGTTATTTCCAGAAGAACAGCCCCACCCCTCCTTTCAACCCCTTTTAATCAATTAACAACCGGCCCCAAACCTACCCAAACTTCCAGCTGAAGTTACTACTACCCTTCCTGGCCTTCCCTCCCCCGAGGATGTGGTCGCAGCCACCTCGCTACCTAAGGATACACCCCAATAGTCCCAACAATTCTAGGCCAAGATTCAATCCTTGAAGCTAGGCCCAGCCAACCTTCAACGGCACCCCGACTTTCGCTCAAGGAGTAAGCGCGATCCCACGCCACTCCGAGAAAGGAGTAATCCCAGTCTTTCCCACCCACCGCTTTTATAGCCGCGAGGAAGGCTCCCCCCAACCGACCAGAACGCTCCTATAGCAACAGCCAGGCGTTCGCGTTCGCGGCCCCCCATTACTCGCCCTCTCGCAGTCCTCAGATGTACCCCTTTCTAACTCCGCGATGCAGGCTCGTCCCAAGGCCCGCACGCGGGGCGGCAAATTCAATCGCCATTCGCGCCTATCTCCCCCCAATAATATCCCCCTCCCCAATCGATTTCTTTTCTTAAACACAATAAACTCTTCTCTACCCGCGGCCTATAAAACACGCGCGCGTGTGCTGGTATGCCCCCTATAACGTTACCATAGCAACAAGAACCCCGTTTCTGAGGCTTAGCAGGGGGGTGGGGGTGCGCGTTCCCCTTCCCTCCGCATAGTTACCATCGTAGCAAGCAGAAGAGGGGCTTCGAGGCCCGGACGGTCGGCCAGCTACCTCATCCCCGGCTGTATCTACACAGCAATTGAGGCAGCGGAGCGGAACAGGAAAAAGCGAACCCAAGGCCAGCGTCCCCCTCCCTGTAAATAATACGTACATCACCGCCAAAGAGGCTTAAGTAGTTGCAGGAGCACCACGTCCCAACCCCGAGGCCTACAAGGAAGACCGGAAAGGAGACCGGCCTGCTCACCCGCCTACTAGCCACAGTCTTGATAGCTATGGAGAGAAGTGAGTCCTTTTTTCTCTCCCAACAACGTGGGGTTGAGGTTCACGGGGCGCATCTCACCTGTGGTGGCTCGGCTTCACTCCTAGCTAGCCAGCTGCGGGCCTTTTTTTGCCACAAGGAGAAGGTGGTGAGGGAGAGAAAGAGGGGTAATGGGGAGGAAAAGCTGCTGCGGTGCTGTCTCAGCAGAGACCCGGGAGAAATACAGGCCGCAAAATCCTCGGGCTCGCGTAGTTTCTGTCCCCGACAAAGGTAGCTTCACTCCCGGGAGGAATGAGGGACTCTTCACCTCCTTTCCCCCAAGGAACAGATTACAGAGGGAAAGGGAGGGGGGCTGGGATGGGAGAGGGGGTTACAAAAAAAAAGGCTAGTCAGGTGTGTGTGTTTAGGGAATTGCAAGTTGCGATCGATGGGGGAGGGGCACCCCCACATTTCACTTTTTCTCCCCCTTCTCACCCCCTTCCCCGCCCTTCTTTACTTAGTCATTTTTTAAGCCCAGCCCTGGATCGATTGGTGCAAAAAAAACGGGGGAAAAGCACTACTTGTGAAAATGCATATTGTCTCGCGAGATTTGCACGTGTGGGAGGGGGAGGTGGTGATAGTGGTGGTGAGAAAAGGTTGGGGGAGGGGAGAGGTCAGTGCAAGGAGGTGCTAAAAGCATGGGGTGTGGCGATGGGGTTGAGGGAGGACCTAAAGAATGGATGTGTGCCTGCACGAGCAATAATAGTTAAGCGGGTTGAGATCATTTATCTTCTTGTCTTAGTGGGATTATAACGAGGGGAGACGTGTCCCCAGGTCAAAGGGGGAAATCTGATTCTTTTCCTTGAGAATTGAGACAAGGGATTCCTTTTTTCATGGCAGTCATTGCAAAACAAAGACTCGAGCAGTGCATCTTGGAGAAAAATCCTAAAAGCAGCTTCTGCGGCCAAGAAGGGGTGTGGCAGGGAGGTTGTCTTGACAGAGGACCCTAAGGTAGGTAGCTATTTTGATATGGTTGGACTCAGGCCGTGATGCTTCTCCAGAGAGGAGACCCAAGAGCCTGAAGAGCTTTGGTTATCAGTATGATTAAAGAAAACGGGGAGTGGGGGAGTCAGGCTGCTATATATAAAGGGAACTGTAGCTTTAAAGATGTGTCCTTAGTAAGAAAGAAGGTGTACAATAGAATACTAGTGTTTAGGAAAGTTACTGTGTAAAACAAAATTGGAAACAATGTCTAACTTCATCACATTCAGCTACAGAATGCAAATTGTTACATAGGAATCATTAGGGGAAAGCTTAAAAGGGCATGTCTATTCAAAAATAAACCCTATTGAATGTAATAAAGATTATAGGATTGCAATTGCATTGTAAGGTTGATGGAGAGAGGGGGCAACTACTGGAAGCATGCAGTTAGTTGAAAAATCTGTCAAATGGACAGTGAAGCAAAATGATATAATGTACACTGCAAAGTTAATGAACTCTTTTTTATATTAATAAACATTAAGCATTTATGATCCTCAAGTGTATTAAAATCAGTAATGGAATCATATTTGTGTTGTTTATTCTTTGTCTCTTGAAATAATTTCCATTTTCTAAAATTGATAGTGGAAATCATCTTTGTAAATGCACATCTATACCTTTAACCATCTTATTCTCTTATTCCCTGCCCTTTGTTGCTCAGAGACATATATGGTGATAATTGTGACACTTAAGATTCAGGCAACTGGCTCCAATTTTAATCATCACAATATTTTGGAGACTAATTTGAAACAATGAGGAATTCATGAATAGTCACAAGCAAACCATCTGAGTCTTCACAAATACAAGTTTACCAGATGATAAGCATATGTTATTGCTTATCACTTGGTAAACTCAAAGTGTATTGTTGAGAAGAAGCATAAAAAAGCATTCTGCCTATAGTTCTATTATCAGAAACATGCAGTGATAGGTTAAAATAGGTATTATGTATGATGCCTTTTGAAGGTCTTCAGAATAGCCTTTTGCTATTATTCAATCAGCAGAAGAAATAGACAAATATATTTTCATCTTAAATCCCAACTGCATCTCCTTGTTTGTGTGGAATCCCTGTTGTTCTTGGGAGAAAGTATTGTATCTACATTTATTGATTAAACACTAAATTGGAAGGTTTGGTACTGTCAAGGAAAGAAATATTAGCATATGCAACAAAAAAGAATATATGATGTATTCCAAAAGTACATTAATGCTTCATTCAAATCTCTTCCAGGCTAAGAATTTCCACTTTGCTATTACTTTCATGTAATGTTAATCTTCTCTCCCATGCTACTGAATGTTATAAAAGGAGAGAAAATAAAAAAGCTGCATCCATCTCAGGCACCTACAATGAAATGAACTCTTGATGATGTATTAAATATGCTTGAAGACTTGTACAACTGCTAATTATAAATTGCACACTAGTGGGATAATTTATGATTATGGCAAGTAGTTATGATTTTCTGGCCATGTGATATTCATACAATTGTTCAAAATATGAGACTGAACTGGAGGACTACTGCAAAAAGGATACGTCAACACAAAATATTCTATAGTCTGGTGGACACAAAAATGAATTCATTACAACAGCTGCAGTCTATGTATGTTAATCCCTCTCTATTTAATGTATTTGCGTTTTCCTAGGAATAAAGCACTTAAATCTAGAGTCTTGACCCATCTGATTCTTTTATATAAAGTTGGAAGGCTAGCAGCTCTTTGATAAAAGGTGCAACTATTTATAGAAGACACTACCTCAATCTCTTTGCAATATGAAGTAATACTGCAATTGCATTCAGCAACAGCCTCCAGAACAGTACATACCCAACAGTGCAGTTTTCAAATTTCACAAGTTATTCTACTCTAATTAACCAGCCATATGCAATTTTATCTGGAAAAAAAATCAGTTTGTAGCCATACATGTCATCCTCACTCAGAGAAACCCAGTAAAACTCCTGGTGTATTTAACAGCATTCTTATCACGGCAATGAGGCAGGCTGATCAATAAGCATTTCTTGCCATAACTGTACTGATACAGTCCACTTGCACCACATTGTTGAGAGGCAGTTTCGTGTAGTGGTTAAGGCAGCAGGCTAGGAACCAGAAAGCCACAAGTTCTAGTTCTGCCTTAATCACAAGGCAGTTAGATAATCTTTAGCTAATCATTTTCTCTCAGTCCTGGGAAGGACACAATGGCAAACCATTTCTGAAAAACCTTGCCAGGAAAACTACAGGTACTTCAGTTCCAGGGAATGTCTAAGAATCAGACATAACTGAATGACAGAAAAAAACAGGATAGTACCATTACTTATTTGGTTACTGCATGGGTACATGAACACATGTACATGCTATTTGCCTGAATATGATTCAAGCTACACAAGTCATGGTCTACAGGCCATGCTTAATAATATCCATGTTTTCCTAGTGCTCCTTAATTGATTACTGAACACAGAATTTATCTTAGCCTCAGTGTGATGAGGAAATTGGTATATTTTGTAGACTAGGTTATCTATTATTACAGTTTAAAACATTCTAAAAGACAAAGTCCATAAAAATGGCAGGATCAAACAGTATTATCAATCTGTATTATTCCAGCCAAAGAAAATAGAACAAGCATAGATGGGAAGTGAATTGACTCTTCATACCCAACTGCCTAACTGTAAAGCAGAAATAACTTAGAAATGGCAGGAGAAAGTTGTGTAATGCTGCTCTGAAAAGAAACCAGACCAGGCTGTTGAATCCAAGTTATAAGATGACTACAAAATGATGATGGGTAATTGAGCTAGCCTTTGGGTACAGAACAAACCATCTCTGGAGGAAAACCATGCTATTCTGGATAATTGGTGGGGGGGGTGAGGCTGCCCAATCCAATCTGGATGTTTGTAGAGTTCTCATAACTAAATGTCATGTTACTCAGAATTGTGTGCACATGTCCCATTTCGGATCATTTGCCTGTAATGTTTATGACCCATATCTTGGCAAGAATCCCAAATATATCCTGCTTACAATGGCAACTTGTAAACATTTCTAAGAGATCTCTTAGATAAAACATAAGAAATAAATTATACCAGTCTCCTCAGAGAGAAAAGGTTTATAATTTTATCCTGGTCAGACCACCTACTCATCTTCCACAGACACTCCTACCGATAACATACGTAGAATTTCCAGGATTATTATGTAGTATCTATATTTATACAGGTACTGATCTTATGGTATTAACTGTGATTGCCAAGGGACCTGCCATTTGGCGCTGAAGTAAGTCTTACGATACGATTACACACTACAGTGAGTTGTCATCCACATAAAAGATATTGCTCAGACCTATGAAATCTTTGGTCCCAAGAAAAAAAAATCAAACTTGCTGCAGTTGACTTCTCAGCTAAGATGGAAAATTGGGTATTAATGTGGAAGTTCTTGCCAATAAATACTACTTAACTAAATACAAGTCTTCTGTTTTTCACAGGGTGGTACTGCTGTGCTAAAATGGCAACACTCTATGAAAATGTGGGCCTGTAAAATGCAGAGCTTCATAAATGGAGCACATCTACTCATGGTCCAGAAGGCATGCTAGCATCAGTTGCATACACTATCCCACTATAGGAAGAAGCAAGATTATGTGGAACTGTCTATTTGAAAACTTTGATCTGTGAGATTATGAACAGGATGGATGTAGAGCATAGGAAAAGGTGGCTTTCAGGTCTTTATAGAACATTTCCTATGTCCCGTCCTCCCATTATCCCACATCTTTAATCAAATATTTAGCTTAAGTATATCTGAAGTGTATCCCAAGGCTCATCAACACTATCAAAAATAAGCATAACTTTCAATGTTTGCCAATTCCTATCATAATTCTAATTGTATAGCACATGCTCTTAGTGTCCAACACATTAATCATAGTTCTGCACGTCATGCTAGGAATAGGCTTTCATAAACTCAGCAAATAACAAATAAGCATACCTGTTAATCTTGCAAGCACATATTTAGCACCATCATATGCTTATGGTTTCATTTTTGTTCTAGTTGTCCATGTCATTTCCATGCAATATGTTCTCCTCTGTATCCTAGCTTAACAGGGAACAATATTGCTAAAAACACTTTGGCAATCATGACCTTAGTCGTTATTCTGAGCCATGCCTATTCAGAGACAACGCAAGAATTTGAGAAGAACATGATTTTTATCAGCAATTTAACTTTGAAAAATTTGATCTAAGAGCAGAGAACTGGGCAGAGAAAACAATGGGTAAGTGCACACAAAACTGCATTTTTGGAAGCGGTGCATACATGAAAGTATCCCCTTTCCCCGCCCCACTCTGCCACCATCTCCACCAGTCCAGCAAGCCAAAAAGATTGGAGACTGCTGTTGTAGACCTTCCAAAATTGGAAAAGCATCTCAAAACCTAAAGGAATTCAGTATTGGCCAAAAGCACATTTTAAAATTTAATAATCTTTTTAGAGAAAAAATGACCTCTCCTAGGTCATGTAAGAAGAGAAAACTACTTTGGCAATGGATAAACTGGAATTGAAGGTGTTTCTGTAGGAATTATAAGCCACAATAATTTATAAGTAATCATATAAGTTGTGAGAATTCTGAAAGCATTGTGCGATATACCAAACTCATTACAAATGCTGGTTAAACTGAATTTGACCAGTTCCAAATTTAAAATGTTCACCATCAAAAAGCAATGATCATCCAAGAACAGTACAACAGAGTTACATGTATGTATCATATATATGGTGATTTTCTGTATAGCACAGAAACGTTTTCCCAGAAAAGGAGATCTCATTAAGTTCAATTAATAATTGAAGAAATTCTTCCTGCTACAGACTTGTTATCTCCTTGGGGCTTCTGGTATTTACATTGGATCCAGACTCTGTACATGGTGATTTGTTTTCCTCTGTTCACCTGGAGGCGGCGATCAAGAATATTTTGAATTTTCTCTAAGCCAGCAGTAGAAAACAGAAAATCCAACTCATCTACAATACAAAGGAAAGAATTTAATTTACCTACGTTTTCTTATTCATAGCTATAAAAAACAAGTTTCAATTAATTATTGATCACTATATGGCAATGAAATTCAAAAATATTAACACAGCCAGATCATTAATATTTTACCTTGTAGGAAACCATCTTTGGTCAGACAAAGTTTGATGGTGTTTGATTTCATTGTACGAGGTGCAATGACAATAAAGTAAACTAAACAATAGAGGGAATTTCACAGGGGCTAGTCAAAGGCTTTTAGGGAGATTGTTGTGGATGTGTGGTACCACAGATTTCCGCTCCCTCATATTTCTCATGGGAAATAATTGAGAAATATAGTCTTAGAAAATAAGAAAAGCCCTCAAGAAGTCATGATAGTAAACAAGTGAAATTGTCATGTAGTTTCATAACTCGGTAGATCAGATAATTTTAAAGGTGACAACTTAGCACCCTAGTTGATTCTATAAATGGTTCAGAATTAATGTATTGCTTCAATCAGAATGTAAGTCTCCAACAATAATGGAAGAAGCTATAAGATCTGTCTATGAAGATTCTCAACCAAAACTTTGAGATCATCTTCTCATGAATTCCACTCAGTTGCAAGCCTCGTTACTGCGTAAAACTGCTATTTGTTTACCTTGTGTGAAGAAATAAACTCTGGTTCCATCTCCTTTCACATAGAAATTATCAGCCAGACATTGACCTGAAGAGAGGAAGGAGATTTGACTGCAAATGCATTTGTTCCACTTTCATTCTGCCTCCCACTACCTCCCCGCAAAAGGTAAAGGCAGTAATAACCAATTCACTGTCAAAATACTTCAGCAAAGACAATAGTTTTTTCTTTACTTAGTACACAGTGGTACTTCAGTGCTTGCTGAACCATATGCAGAAATCTAGCAATAACCAGAGTGGTCTTTGGCTGAAAAAGACCTCACACAATCTACAAGTGATTTCTTTACCCTCAGAACTGCTTGTATGCCTGTCAAACACTGAAAATAACATTAAGCAACTGTTCCTAATTTTTTACTTTCCCACATTGTCAGAAATATTTGGATCTGCATATTCCCAAAGACATAACCTGCATATTATTTGGAACAAGATTACTACTTCCTGCATGGCAACAAGTAATTCCTGGTTAAAAGCCAAAAACGTTAGCCCACAAAAGAACAAGAAAAAGCAGTTTTTATCAACTGAGACATAGATTTCGATGTTTATTTTGTGTGAATTACTAAGTCACTATCTAAAGTTTTTGAAGATCATCACACATTAGGGTTTGGCAGTGCAATGTCTGTGATTACATCTGCACATGTGACCTCCATATGGTATTCATAAAACCTCAAAATAAAATTAAAACTTTGTTTCTTCAAAAATATGTGAAATCTCAAAATAGAATATCACAAAATTTCAGGGTACTCATCTGAAATCCCATGAAATGTTAAAACAGAACACCAGATTTCATTGGATCTGATGATTATAGGATTTAATTCTTTTTTTAATAGTGCTCATATTACTTCTTGCAATCATCATGATCACCATTGGTGTACAAACCATAGAAGCCACTGATTTCAGAAACTCAGAAAAAGTTGTCATTCATGCTGTTTTTGTTAATGGAGCAGAGCAAACAGTTCTGTACCTACTCAAACCACTTTGATATCTAGTTTCACGAAAATAGCTAGTATTTTCTTTTAATGAGAAGCAGAGTGATTGTACTTTTTAAATATCATAGTTTTGCCCTCACCCTACCTTTCTTAAAGCGAAGTTGGGCTAGATCAAACCGGCCATAATCTCGTAATAAAATAATTCCACCAGGTTTTAGAAGTTGGCTAAGCCTATTGATTGCACATTGCATTCTAGAAAAGAAAGAGAAAAAAGCCAATGTCTACTGAGGCTCACTACAAAAGTTTTATTTTGGAACAGGTCATCATATCTCTACCCCTCCTCAATGCACATGTCTTTGTCAGACAAATAATATGTAACATCAGTATTTCATACTTTTCTGGAAGAATAGATGAAAGGACGAAGATAAGAACTATCACATCAAGGCTCTCGTCTGGCATTGGAAAAGGCGTCTGATTCTTGGTCAGGTCATGAACGAAGGCAAAGCAACGAGAGGCATCATATTCTGGATGGGCCTGTATGTTCACACAATTATCTTTCTTATAGCAGTTCTTATTTCACAGAAACCTGTGGAGTAAATTAAGCTAAGAGAGAGCAACTTGCCCAAATCCCACCGAGGTAACCTCAAAGCTGCACCAGGAATTTTCTAGATGTTCCAATCCACGCATAAACTTGCTATAGCAAACCATCCATATTTCTGTGGAAAATCCCTGAACATGCATACATACATATATACATACATACACACATACATACCAGAGACCTTTAAGGGATAAATTGTTCTATTTCACACAGTTGCTTATTTTCACAAATGAACAGCATTTAAAAAACAAGTTTTTTTAATGAAGAGTTGATGTTCTATTAGAGGGCTGATGAGATAATAAATTGAGCTCACCCTTCTCACTGTTCTTATTTTTTGTTTACGGGGTGATGTATTATTTAAATATCTCTACTCTTATCTTCAGTAGACTTATGTTAGGAGACCATAACAATTACATACTTTCAGAAATAAAGGAAGCTAGCTAAGAAATTTTTTAAAAATGACATTATTTTTTAAAATTACCAGGACAAGATCCACTGCTGTAGAAGAGAAGTCACAACAATATACAAAAAGGCCTGGATCACTGAAATGAAATAGAAATTTTTATCAGAAACACTTTTTTATTTAGAAGGGACAAGCTGCTACAGAGTTTCCAAAGATAACATCTAGAGCAGTGACTGTTTTCCATTAGAAAGCGGCTAAATATGGAATAAAAGAAGACTCCATGACAATTAGGCACAACAAAAAAATAAGTTTTCAATTCAAAACTTTACTCTCTAGTTAAGCAGAATTTTATGTTAGCTAGGATCAAATCAAGTGACTAGAAACAGAACAAAGATGGAGCAAAATGTCCACTGTTGTTGCAAGAAAATTTTTATTTATTTAGTAATGGTACCTAGACTGTTCTAATCAATTGATTTTGAGCAGCATATGACTTCCAAAGATCATAATTTGAATTAAAATAATACATCACATTCAATATGTTTTTGTTTAACATAATATAGAAGCAATTATGTTAGCCAAGAGTCAAACTCTCTAGAAAACATAAATGAAATGGTTTTTCACTCAGAGGGGCAATTATAAGGACTCCATAAATATGGAATGAGAAATCATTACACCAAAGGGTAACTCTTTTAAAATTTATAAAAATGCAACTTAAGTAAATTGATGGGCTTTCCTGATGTCAGATATATGTAAATTATTTGTATTATTATAAATATGCATATATAAACACTATAATTTCCGAAGTTTAATCTCCCAAATTGGAAATGGATTATTCAAAATGAGGTGAAAAGGACTATACATTTAAGTGACCCCACAATGCTAGAAAGTATCTATGCAATCTATATGTTTGAGTTGTAATTTTTCTTACTTGTTGGTTTGAAGGATAGGAAAGACCGTATTTCCTGCACCACATCCTACCTGTCAATAAAAGAAATAGGTCTGAATTATTTTGCTGTGATAAAAATTAATGGAATAATAAAATTGTTAGATAGTTTGAGATATCCAAATACTTTTGTTACTTTCATTCCAAAAGATTACTGTGGTTTCCCTTCTGGAAATAATTTTTTATTATCTATGCTTGTTTCCTATATATTCTTCATGTGTTGCCATTAACATGTTATTTCTGATGTCAGCAACTAGGGTTCCTTTTTTTTGGATGGACTGCACTTGTAAATGAAATATAATAGACAACAGCATCTTACTACTCCAAATAAGTGAGTTTCTTCAGAAAAGTCATGTAGTTTCCTTTCAGAACCATTTTTACTTTAACAACATTGCCAGCTATCCGTTCCTTTATCTTTTTCCATTCATATTGTACTTTTCAAATGCAAAACACACTGTTCGGCAAGACTCACATGTAGCACCATTGAAGGCATATAGTAAGTTTGTGAGTAATTATGACTGAAATGAAAAACTACAGCTTTTGTTGAAATGAAGTGCTTCTTTGATGCTTTGCATAATAGTAGTAGCCACTCCTCCTAAAAGGGATGCTGAGTCAATTAGGATTGTGCACTCAAGGCAGCATGGTCATTCTTAATTTTTGATTTGCTGTGTTTTTACCTCTAATATTCTGTAAGTAGCAGATGACCCTGGGAAGTCAACATCTTTTATTACTTTCTCTTCGTGCAGCTGTGATGCCATGTTATCTTCTGAATGCAGCTGATGGGTGATGTTACTATTATTCTTTCTTTCTGGATCCAGATGTTCCAAATCTTTATTATCTCTTGTACAAAGTTTGTCAGAGTAGCTTCTAAGACTTGAATTTTTGATGTTTTTCACAGTTTCCTTAGAATTATATATGGCAATCTGACCTTGAGAGTGGTTTGGAGCTAGTTCAGGAAACTCTGTGAACAACCAATGGCGATCTTTAAAAAATCCATTTTCATGGGTTTTATAGAAATCATCCCAATACATGTTGGCATTGATTTCATAAGCATCTTTAAACAAAAAAGACAGAGGATAATAAGTCAGCAATTCCATTTTCAAAAAAATCTCACAAATTACATAATTTAGCAATGATATCTTCAGTGTAGCAGGAACTCTACACAGTAATTTGCTTTAAATTGCTGCCTTTTTATTTAAGACTTTTGCTGTTGTAACTAGTTTCCCATACACTCAAGAAGCACATCCTTCAAAGTCAGATAATATCTAACCTTTAATCTGAATCCAGATTAAAAAGAAAAGAGCTGAAAGAGATGAAAAGAGCTTTGGTGGCTCAGGCTGTTAAATGCCTGCTCTTAAGATCCAGCTGCCTACAATTACTGTAGGCTCGAATCCCACCAGGCTCAAGGTTGACTCAGCCTTCCATCCTCTCGGGGTAGGTAAATTGAGGACCCAAGATTGTTGGGGGCAATTAGCTGACCTTGTAAAAATGCCGCTTAGTAATAAGCAGGCATATACAATGGAATGAAGGCTATTGCTGAGCGCATTGGGTTGTGCTCCAAAAATTGTAAGCCGCCCTGAGTCTTCGGAGAAGGGCGGCATATAAATGTAATTTAAAATAAATAAAAATAAAATAAATCCCAGTTCTCGGAAGTTAAGAGACACTTATGCTAGGAGCTTATATATTTTTTAAAAAATGATATTCTAACTAGGAAACCCCTAATATACTTGTGTCAAATATGGATATCATGAAGAGTGAAGCTATTCACTAATCTGTCCTAATGATTTCACTGGAACTAAATGCAAATTTGTTTTTAGATTGAGATTAACATTTTATTGATACTGATACATCCTTTGTTTTTTCCTATATTGTTTCATGTTTGTCTTTTAATTTTGTAAAAAAAATCCTTTGATAGAAATATATATGGTTCTGAAATATATATATATATATATATGGGTATTGGTGTATGTCTTGTCAAGATTGAGAATATTTGTTTATGTCTTCTCTTCTTCAGCTGAAGACACCAGCCTGAAGATGACGGATGAGATTTCACAAACGCTGCCAAGGTATTTCAATCTTACACGGACAAGACCAATACACCAATACCCACATACCTTTACCGTGAAAATCTACAAAACACATATATATATATATATATATATATATATATATATATATATGTAGGTCTTGAGTGTCTCATGATTGAGAGATACTTTGCAAGCTGAAATCCGCCATCTTCAGGCTGGTGTCTTCAGCTCGTTCTCCTGGGAGAAGTCACCAGCCTGAAGATGACGGATGAGATTTCGTCAAACGCTGCCAAGGTATTCTCAATCTTACACGGGACAAGACCAATACACCAAGACCTACATACTTTTACCCGTGAAAATCTTAAAACAAATATATATATATATATATATATATATATATATGATGAGGAAGTCACATATAAAAGGAAGAATTTTCATTATATAGTCTGTAGTACCTTGTTGATCTTGTGGTACTAACTGCATGCTCTGTTCTTGGACCTTTGCTTGTGCAGCAGCTTCCTGCTCTTCAGACCATTCCACATTATCCCTATAAAAAAGAAATGTTAATCCACTACAGTTAATTGTTAAGTATTAAAATCCAATTCTTTAGCACAAAGATAGAAGGCTACAGAAAACCAATAATAGAGGAATAGACTGTAAAAATAGCTGAGTTTGCAGAAATGGCTATATTGACTTGTTTAAGGACAGAACTAGAATTACACTTATAAATGCCTGGAAACCCTTTGTAGTCATTTTGCTGAAAATGGATAAAAAATTAATTATTTCAGAATTTATTAATTAGAAAGGTTTGTTTACGGGAGGAAAGCAACTATATACGCAATATGGAGGGTGGATATGGTAATTTCTAAGAATAATTGATGCAAACAAGACAAAGTTGCTTTAAATACTTATCTTGCATTTTTGTACTTCACTTTTTCTTTTAACCTTTTCTTTTTTTCTAATTCTTCTGTTTCTGCAATTTTCAAAATCTTTGTAAAATCTTTAAATAAAAACTTCATTAAAAAAATAAACCAATTCTTCAGGCCTAATTTTGCATACGGTTGCCATCGGACAAAATAACTATATATACAAAGGGAAATATTTATGGACATGTGATGTAAGGAAAAGTGGCCAGATACATCCAAGGCAAAATTTAATGTCACCAACAATTATATCATGTAAATATAGCTAATTACATACAGATAGACCTTGCTCACTGACTGCCTCATTTGAGTGATTTGCTTGAAGTTATGTCAGGATTTAAAATACAGGCAACCAATCTTTGCAGAATCTTGGGGTCACATGATTAGCATTTGTGCTCTTTGCAACTGGCTTGTGACAAGCAGTGTTAATGGAGACATGCAATAAAATTGTAAGTTGCAGTCACATTACTATTTGCTTAACAATCAAAGTGGTAGTGAAGTGGCAGGTAAGCCCATCACAATCATGTGATATTCTGCTTAGAGACTGTGAGCCTTTGCAACAGAGTTAATAGTCCCAACACAGGTGAAACTCGAAAAATTAGAATATTGTGCAAAAGTTCATTTATTTCAGTAATGCAACTTAAAAGGTGAAACTAATATATGAGATAGACTCATTACATGCAAAGCAAGATAGTTCAAGCCGTGATGTGTCATAATTGTGAGGATTATGGCTTACAGCTCATGAAAACCCCAAATCCACAATCTCAGAAAATTAGAATATTACATGCAATCAATAAAACAAGGATTGTACATAGAACAATATTGGACCTCTGAAAAGTATAAGCATGCATATGTACTCAGTACTTGGTTTGGGCCCCTTTTGCAGCAATTACTGCCTCGATGTGGCATGGCATGGAAGCTATCAGCCTGTAGCACTGCTGAGGTGTTATGGAAGACCAGGATGCTTCAATAGCGGCCTTCGGCTCTTCTGCATTGTTCGGTCTCATGTCTCTTATCTTTCTCTTGGCAATGCCCCATAGATTCTCTATAGGATTCAGGTCAGGAGAGTTTGCTGGCCAATCAAGCACAGTAATCCCATGGTCATTGAACCAGGTTTTGGTGCTTTTGGCAGTGTGGGCAGGTGCCAATTCCTGCTGGAAAATGAAGTCAGCATCCCCATAAAGCTCGTCTGCAGAAGGAAGAATGAAGTGCTCCAAAATCTCCTGGTAGACGGCTGCATTGATCCTGGACTTAATGAAACACAGTGGACCAATACCAGCAGATGACATGGCTCCTCAAATCAACACAGACTGTGGAAACTTCACACTGGACTTCAAGCATTATTATTTATTATTATTATTATTTTATTAGACTTGTATGCTGCCCTTCTCCCGAAGGACTCAGGGCGGCGAACATATAAAAGAAGGATATATACAATAAAAAAAATTAAATAAAAACAAGTCTAAATTACAAGAAAGAAGTTAAAAACAATTAAAATACAATAATAAACGATACTATAAAACTACCGCCTCCATGGTCAATCCAGGCCGCCTGCTGAAACAGCCAAGTCTTCAGGTCTCGACGAAAGGAGCGGAGATCAGGGGCCAAACGAAGATCCGCAGGAAGCTGATTCCAGGGGGCCCCACAGAAAGGCTCCTAGCCCTGGGAACCGCCAGCCGACAATGCCTGACTGACGGTATTCCCAGGAGGCCCTCCTGTGGAGCGACGGGCGATCGGAATGTGATGCAGGCAGGAAGCATCTTGCAGTGTGTGCCCCTCCATACTTCCTCCAGACTCTGGGTCCTTGGTTTCCAAATGAGATGCAAAAGTTGCTCTTATCTGAGCAACAGACCAGGTCTGTTTTTCTTTAGCCTAGGTAAGACACTTCTGACATTGTTTGTTGTTCAGGAACAGCTTGGCAAAAGGAATACAACATTTGAAGCCCATGTCCAGGATTCGTCTGTGTGTGGTGGCTCTTGATGCACTGACTCCAGCCTCAGTCCACTCCTTGTGAAAGTCTCCAACTCTTTTGAATGGTCTTTTCCTGACAATCCTCTCCAGGCTGTGGTCATCCCTGCTGCTTGTGCACCTTTTTCTTCCACACTTTTCCCTTCCACATAACTTTCTATTAATGTGCTTTGATACAGCACTTTGGGAACATCCAACTTCTTTTGCAATTACCTTTTGAGGCTTTCCCTCCTTATGGAGGGTGTCAATGATGGTTTCCTGCACAACTGTCAGGTCAGCAGTCTTTCCCATGATTGTGATTCCTACTGAACCAGACTGAGAGACCATTTAAAGGCTCAGGAACCCTTTGCAGGTATTATGGCTTAATTAGCTGATTAGAATGGGGCACTTTGAGCCTAGAATATTGAACCTTTTCACAATATTCTAAATTTCTGAGACTGTGGATTTGGGGTTTTCATGAGCTGTAAGCCATAATCATCATGATTATGGCAAATCACAGCTTGAACTATCTTGCTTTGCATGTAATGAGTCTATCTCATATATTAGTTTCACCTTTTAAGTTGCATTACTGAAATAAATGAACTTTTGCACGATATTCTAATTTTTCAAGTTTCACCTGTAGTTGTTGCTAACAAGAACTGCTGTATTTATCTTCTGAAATAAGATATGACACTGTGTGGTGACATCATCATTTATGTATCCTCAGTTGCACCCCATCAGGAGTAGCGGAATTTGCAGTGAAAGATAAAAATTGGACTTAAAATAGCTGGTGGCTTGATGTGGCCATAAGGCTTTATAAAGATGAGAAAAATCAATGTGTACCCATTTCCCCCATTTTTTCTCATGAAGCCCTTGATTACAGCTCATAAACAGTTGAATGTCTCTTTATCTACCATTTTATCTTCCTTTGTGTCAGCTAAGCTTAACATTTCATCCTTTCGATCTGTTAAGATGCAGCATTAATATAGTAAGTGTAGAGAACAAAACAGATAATGCGGTTTTGTTTTACTTTGTGAGATCCTGCGTAGAGAGCTGGCACAAACTATGGAGTAGCTAAAACGGATCAGAAAATAGATTGTAGAGAAAAGCAACCAGAATCGTTACTTACCAGGCGTTGTGTTGAAAAACCCGAGTCGCATCAGTGAGGAAACGATTCCCAAACTGCTTCCTTTTCTTTTCGTCCCGGCTGGGCGCAGCCATCATACAAGACGGACACGACAGACAAGCCAAGAGAATCCGACCCGGAAGAAGAAGGAGAGGACTTGATTTCTTGTGCTCTTCCTACAGCCCTTGAAATTCACGCAAGGGAAAATCGAGATCGCCCAATGCGCATGCGTGAGATGTTAAGGCTTGCTTGCTTACAAAGAGTGCCTTTGCTTAATTGAAGAGGTTGCCTAGCTTCCTGGATTTCTATGTCAAGCTGTCTTCGAAAATGAATCTTGAGACGGTCTGTGTCCCTAGAGTTTTGTTCTTTGCTAGAAGGAAGGGATATCTGCCCATAGATACTGATAGATCCATCTTCTGAAAAGTACGGTATTTGGGTTGAAAACAATACTTCCGCAAAACCCGAACATTGATTTTTTAAAAGTTTTAAGTATCTGACATCTTTTGCATGTCAATGAAGAACAAAATTTCTGCATACAACTGAGCTCTAGAAATCATTTGAACAAGATACCAAAAGATCTTGGTTGCAACCCAAATGAGAATATTTTAGTTGGAAATAAACTTTCAAACCAGTTCATAGCTTATAATATTAACAATAGCTTTTATTATACTTTTGCTGAATGACAAATCCATACTTATTCCTTAATTGGTACGATAGGGGTTTGATCACTCTCAGAAGTGAGTAATAAATGATTATTCCTTATGCTCAATTTCTAGTCATGTTTTACATAGAATGAGAAAGTTTTGAAGGAGCTGTATGCAGGTGGTACCACTTATTCAAACATAATTTTGAAAAAGCCAAGCAGGATTGATTAAATCAGTATTTTGATGGGGAATACTAAAGACTAGACTGGGAAGTTTTAAAAACAAAACACCTGTACATTATTTGTTGTTGTTCATTGCAAAGTCATGTCCGACCCTCCAGGCCTTCCTGTCTTCTACCATCTTCTGGAGTCTATTTAAGCTCACGTCTACTGCTTCAGTGACTCCATCCAGCCACCTCATTCTCTGTCATCCCCTTCTATTGTCCTCAATCTTTCCCAGCATTAGGCTCTTCTCCAGTGAGTCCCTCCTTCTCATTAGGTGGCCAAAGTATTTGAGTTTCATCTTCAGGATCTGGCCTTCTAAAGAGTAGTCAGGGTTGATCTTCTCTAGGACTGACTGTTTTGATAGTCTTGCAGTCCAAGGGATTTGCAGGAGTCTTCTCCAGCACCAGAGTTCAAGGCCTCAATTCTTTGGCACTCAGCCTTTCTCATGGTCCAACTTTCACAGCCATACATTACAACTGGAAAAACAATAGCCTTGTCTATACACACTTTTGTTTGCAGGGTGATGTCTCTGCTTTTTAGTATGCTGTCCAGATTTGTCATAGCTTTCCTCCCCAGGAGCAAGCTTCTTTTAATTTCTTGGCTGCAGTTCCCATCTATGATGATCTTGGAGTCCAAGAAAATAAAATCTCTCACTATCTCCATTTCTTCCCCATCTATTTGCCAGGAATTGAGAGAACCAGATGCCATGATCTTAGTTTTCTTAATTTTGAGTTTCAAGCCAAGCTCTTTAGTTCCCCTTCACTTTCTGCCATTAGAGTGGTATCATCTTCATATCTGAGATTATTGATATTTCTCCCAGCAATCTTAATTCCAACTTGTGATTAATCTAGCACTGCCTTTCTCATGATGTGCTCTGCATATAAGTTAAATAGGCAGGGTGGCAGTATACAGCCTTGCCGGACTCCTTTCCCAATTTTGAACCAATCAGTGGTTCCATGTCCAGGTCTCACTGTTGCTTCTTGATTCGCATATAGGTTTCTCAAGAGACAAACAAGTACTCCCATCTCTTTCAGAACTTGCCAATTTGTTGTGATACACACAATCAAAGGCTTTAGCATAGTCAATGAAGCAGAAGTAGATGTTTTTCTGGAACTCTGTAGCTTTTTCCATGATCCAGCATATGTTGGCAATTTGATCTTTAGTTCTTCTGCCTCTTCGAAATCCTGCCTTTACTTCTGGTAAAGGCAGGATTGCTGGAACCTAGCTTGTAGGATTTTGAGCATAACTTTGCTAGCATGTGAAATGAGTGCAATTGTGCGATAGTTTGAACATTCTTTGGCATTGCCTTTCTTTGGAATTGGAATGTAAACTGACCTTTTCCAATCCTGTACATTGTTGCCCCCCCCCCCCCAAATTTCAACATGGAAATACATTGGATTTTTTGTGAATGACTTTAGAAGCACAACCATTCTGTACACACAGAATATGGGAAATGGGATGGATGGTCTGTGCCCAAATCAAAACACACGAGAACTGTTTGATCCCTTTATGAACCCAAACTCAGATGTTCTGGGGGAACTGATATAATAGGTGGGGATAGTTAGGTAAGAATAGGAAATATCCAAGGATATTGCTGTAACTGTAGCAAGGAAGGGACCTGAGAAAATTGGGGCCAGAGGAGTATGGTTTACAGTGATGATAAAAGGGACATTGGTTTTACAATATTTCATAAAATCTCTCTGCATTTTTGCTTAGACGGAAATTCACAATAACAACTTTTGTTTTTGATGAAACAGTTTGAAACAGTGTGGCATTTAATAGATTGCTTCATACAGATTCCTAAAAATAGTTCATGAAATTGTCAAATTTAAAACTTCAGATTGTGCCCTTTGATTGAATGATGGTCTCAAGTGTTAGCCTCTCTCCCCGAACCTACGTGACACATTTACTGTATTGAAATGCAATAAATCCCACACAGTCTACCTAAAGTTGTAGAAAAACAAGGATATAAATTTTAAACAATCAGCAAATAATTTTGTTTTCCAACGTATGTACCACTGATGGTACTCTCAGTTTGCAATTAACATACAGTAAAATCTCCTTCAAATCAAGTTTAATTTCTAGTGACTTCTCGATCTTCATCCATATAGTTTTTTGGCAACAATTCAGGTGTATCTATTATTGCCTTATTGCAAGATTTTTTACTTTTTATGTTTCTACTTTCCAATCTCATTTACAATCATGGTATCCTATAAAGGTCTCCCTCTCAAGGGCTGCTTTTCAACTGAAGATTATGCCTAACCTTTGTGACTAGGGCTGGGAAGCTGAGTGAATAAGCCTATAATAAGGTAAGCTGGATGTCCCAGTTTGCAATATAGAAATAACTATTGGTAAGATGATTTTGTTGCAAACTAAAAACAACACAACTGGCATAAAATTGGATAGGGGTTTCAATCCCAATTTCTCCACTGATCTGTGCAAACGATTTCTTCCATTCAAAAGCATTATTTTTTGTTCTTTTCTAGTTGAAGTACAGATTTGCCCGTTTAGTCAGTGTGATCTAGTTATTATTTCTTAGTTAAGCATTTAGATCATGTGCACTGACAGAGTAGCCATTATACCATTCAATAGAACTTACATGCAGTTAAAAATGACCACTTAACCTTGCAATTATACAGGTGCACACTCTAATAATGCTAAATAATAGGTTGATAAATTCAATGGAGCATTATAACAAATAATGGATTAAGCACTGAAGAAAGATATTCTAATCATGTCTAGCAGCTCTGTAGCTGGAGAGGAATCTGTTGAAAACAACATTTGGAGCTAGAAACCTGCTGCGATACAATATAATGGCTGATAGACTTTGCTGTAGAAAATGGTATGTTGTTATAAATAGCCTTTCAATAACACAAACATTATTATGTATAGTACCTGTAGATCTCAAAATGGACAACACTGTAATTAGATTATATCTTATATAGTACTGGATGAAAAAATGTGCTGATTTGCAGAAACATCAGGTACTAATCACCCAAAAAATGCATCTGACTGAATTTTTTTTTACAAAGAGTCCAGTTCCAATAAGACATAACTTGAACGTTCCTAAAGAAAAAAGATTGAGGTTAGCAACAAATTAAAAACCTGGACCTTGTGGGCAAGGGAATTATTTGATAATATTGAAAATTATTGTTAAAAGAGAAAACTGGAGAAAGTACATAACTCTGCTGAATATCTAATTCCCACATATGTCTAAGTGTATTTAATCATTTAGTATGGCTGTATTACTATTATCCTTTTCATCTGTTCCAGTATCTTATTGATATCATTATTATTACTTTGTTTAGCTTTTAAACTGAGAGACAAATTCCTTGTGTGTCTAATCACACTTGGCCAAATAAAGTATTCTGTTCCCATTCCCCATTCCATTCCATTGCATTCCTAGCATTATTTTACTATTATGCTTTGAGAATTAATAGACTTAAAAAACATTTGCAGGTAGTTTTCCCAGCAAATGTCAGCACTTTGCTAATGTAGGCCGGATTGAATTATATTTAGGAGATTAGCAGGAAATCCCAGGGTTATAGACTAGATTAGAAAATTGAGTAAAAGATCTTGGAAAGGCAACAACAAGGTATTCTCATCTTTTTCGCACATCCATAGAATTTCTAGGGTTCACACTCAAGGTAGATTTTATCTTCTTTTATACCTTTTTTTTAAAAAGTACTGTTTATGCATGACAAGGGTGAATTTGTAAAAAAAGTATGTTCTTGCAGATGCAGTTTCATTGTGCAGCAAGTACTTTCACACACACACCCACACACAATGTATGATGGTATGTATGTATGTATGTATGTATGTATGTACATTGTCCCTCAGAGATCCAATGAAGTATGTTGTGCAGTTTGTCAAAAGAATGAAATCTTTGCTTCAATTGCCCTGCTTTGTATATGTAATATAACCTAAACAACTTACTAGTTGAATTACTCAGGGGTTTGCAATACATGTTATACATATTATACATGTTAATATTGGAATGATTTCTTCATTTATTCCTGGCTCCCAATGTTGCTTCTACTGGAAATGAAGTGTAGAAATATGAAATCGGAGAAGAATGAGCAAGAATTAGAAGATATAAAATAAATTATACAAAAAGCAGGATATTTTCCTGTTTGGTATATATCAAGGACAATGTTTCTCAACCTTAGTAAGTTTTAGATAAATTTCAATCTTAGAATTCTCCAGCCAGCAAGAATATATATTTGGTAGCAATAGCACTTAGATTTATATACCACTTCATAGTGCTTTACAACCTTGTCTACGAGGTTTACAGAATCAGCATATTGGCCCCAACAATCTGGGTCCTCATTTTACTGATCTCAGAAGGATGGAAGGCTGAAATTAACCTTGAGCCCATCAGGATCGAAGGAATCAAACTCCTGGCAGTGAGCAGAGTCAGCCTGTAATACTGCATTCTAACCACTGTATCACCACAGCTCTTAATACTATATATTGTACTATACTATCAATGCATACCCAGACCTGATTACATTTTTCTTGAATATAATCTATTTTCCTTTATAATGTTTTCAAATGATTGATAAATTATTGTGTTTCTCTAATTAGCAGTTCTCAAAGTTTGATCTGAGGTCCTCTGAAGGTCAACAAGACCCATGGGGTGCGCAAAGCCTAACATTTTAAATTTTCTCAATTATTTCTCAGATATAAACCAAAACTCTCTTACGACCCACAATCTTTTAAAGAATTTAAAGCCTTTTGTGGTTGAATTGCTACCCTATCTCCTCCTTGTTTTAAGTTGGTGATTCTGCCTAAAAGTCACATGGTTATTTTGTTTCTCTTTTCTCCAATTTCAGGGATGCTGTTCTATTATAAATATTATAAAAATATTTTATCAAATAAATTAGCAGCCCCTGGTGTAAGTGCAATTTGTCGTTCAGACTTACATCATAACTTGGATAAACTCATACTCTTCATTTTATACAGATATATCTGGAATGAAGTTTAAATATATATCCAAATATTGAGTGTTTTCTATCTGCATCTTCTATTTTGTTGAATCACCTAGGATAAATGGAATGATGTGCCCTAATTAACACACTGTGTTCAATAACACACTGTATTTTCAAGTATGATAACTTCTATCCATCCATAGTTCCTTTTAGGATATAATTGTATTGTTACAACAGCCTTTCTCCTTATCAAAAATGGAGCCTTCTTCCACTTGGGCCTGTCTTCTTACTGACATCATTACTTCTCTTTTTTGAGTCCTACTCCTTCAACTTTGAAATATGAATTGTATTTCGAGGGCATAGATGCTCCATGTCTTCTTCAATATTTTTTCAGTCTGCTCCACTCTTTTTGCTATGGCCTTATTTAATTAGCATAGTGTGCTATGCCAGCCATTGAGGTTGTAAAACAGGCTGTACATGCTTTAGACACAGGCTGTACATGAGTTAGATATGAACAAGTTCTCACAGGCAACCACAAAAGTACTTTAGATTAGCAATATGCAAAATATTTAGGCACAATTAGGTGAATAAAGCAGTTGATTTAGAGAGGAGGGTTCCTTCTGGGTCAGAAATGTGTTTTCCAGATATTTTGATCCATGTAAGGGTAGGGCTGTTTCGTTACAGATATGGGCTGAAAGAATTCATGGAAACCAAACATTAACAGTCCTGGCAGTTAAGGGGAAAGAGAAAGGGACAGAAAAGTTCTGGGAAGTCAGGATGGAGAGAGGATAATTGAACATGTCAGTTTGGGAATCACTTCCTTACTGTAGAGAACATTGTGATGTAAAACCCATTGCTGTGAGAACTAAGAATGAGGTGGTAGGTAGGTAAGTGAATGAGAAAATGGGCTATTGGACTATGTCATGCTGCTTTTTTGGCAGTGATGGCAGAATTGGCTGAGAAGAGACAAGGAAAGAACAGTGCTGGGAAGACTGGGGAGCAAAACATATTTGCTCAGCCTTGCCATATTTGCTTAGTGAAATCCGTCCCACTGGGTTTTAACTAAAACCTGGAATAATAAAAAGGTTGAGAGTTTAAAACAAAACACATTTCTCCTTTATGCATTCCCTTGAACAACATTGGAATACATTATTGGTTTTGCACATTAAATGAAGCCATAATACAATTAACTACTACTACTACTACTACTATTTTTTTGCAGAACTAGCTAAATGCCTTCATGCAATGTGCAAACTTGGTTTGTCTTCTAAAGACTGCAGTTTACCACCTGACGCAACTCATTCCTAGAGAAACATGGTTATTGAGAATTGTTTTAAGTTAACTGTTAAGGTTGGACAAGGAAGACAAGAAAAAAATTGTAAGGGGAATAGAATGTGTTGTGGATGATAAAGAGTTGAGTGCTACCCCCCAAATCCTTTTTTGAGTTTCAAGATTGAATATTTTTCTCCTGTTTTACTGTGCTTGTGCCAGCTAATGGCACTCAGTAATAATAAGAATGCAAAGATGACAAGATGGTTTGTCTCTTGGAGCTTAATTTTTCACTGTATTAGCCAGGGTACAAAGTTGAAACCTTGTACTATGTCTCATAGAAAGTGTGACCTGCATACCAGCCTGAGACTGATTGAGGGGATGCATTCACATAAAAGGAGGAGCACTGGTTGCAACATCTGGTGTTACTTCTGACTTCTTTTTGATTTTCCACTACTATTGATTAGTTTATCTACAGGAGCGGCTGGCCGGACAACACGTTGGTACTGTTTTTTATCATATTCCTGAAGTTCTCGGGGTGACACTAGTTCCTGCAAAACATTCCATGACCAGGTGTATGTGGAGAAGATCTGGTAGAAGCTGGGGTTGTCTGTCTCCAGCCCAATCTCTCCACCACGTAGTCTCTTCCACAGCTTCAGTATTTTGTTGCGTTCACGGAAAGCCATTACTTTCCGATAGGAGCCTGTCACTTTCTTGACCTGAATAGGAAAGCCAGAGAATATAGATGGGAGATAAATCATCAGAGTAACCATGCAAAAACATTTAAAATGATTAATTGGGAATTGGGTAGCATATAAATGTGAGTAATTAGTAAAGTTATGACTGCCAAAATTAAACCAGTACATTAGTTGGTATTATGAGAAGGAGCTTTGAGGAATTTGAGGCTGGTAAACTTCCTCCCACTGCCCTTTGTTCTTTGTTTTTTATTCATAAAATTAATATCTGATGCCTTTAAGAAAGATATATATTCACAGAATTCCTAACAAAGTAAGATATGGTTAAAAATGGACATATAAAATAATATAGAAATGTCTTCTCAATAATCAGTCAAAGTTAAAAATGCCTACACTAGCAGTTCTTAAAAGCCTGGAAAATAAAATAGCTGAAAAGGACTACTTTCTATAAGTATCAAACAAACAAAGGCACACAGAAAAAGAAATCAGAAGATTACCCCAATGGATGGACCTATTGCTGGAAATTTTTTTCCATCTGGGCCCATTAATTTTTTCCATCCATATTCTATTAGCAGTTAAGCTGCAGGATTATGCTCTACATCAGTGTTTCTCAATGTTGAGACCAACTTTCAGGATTCCCCAGCCAGCATGAGCTAGTTTCTGAACTTCCCATAAAGATAATATACTGCTTACATGCATTATAGTAATTTAATTTAGAGGTTTCCAGGTTACTTTAGGCAGCTTACAATAATAAAGTGGAAGAAAATGAAAGGAGTACAAAGAGAAGTAAAATAATAAAACAATAAAATAAGCAATGAAAAAGAAACAAGAATGCATCAATATAATAACCAGAAAGATAGATGGGTGGAGAGAAAAGACCAAGCAACGGTTAAGTGAACTATGCTATATGTGAGTTTGATATACAAGAGTAGCACAGATGGATGTGAAACTCAAAAAGAAAGACAATTCCCATTCATATTATCATTACAGAGAGCAATTACCCATTCCTTAAGTCAAAGGTTGGTAATTGATTTTAATTATAAAATAAGTGCAACTAATTTAATTTGGTCCAGCCCAATAAATAGTACCTGTTTCAAAGAGCTTACCTCTTGTCGGATTTGACTGACGTCATCCATAGTCAAACGCTTCTGACTTAGCTCTGGAGACAGAGAGAGGGATGGTTTGGAAGCCTTGGCAGGTTTGGGCTATGTATAGAAGAACAAAACGAAACAAAATGTATAATGAAGGTTTGTCAAATCTGAGCAGATCAGTATCATATAAACAAACATGCAGAAAGGCTACTTGAAGGATTTAATCATTAGATGAAAATAGGCAGAATGGAATTGTATACTCACTATCTGCTTTATCCACCTCTTTTTATGGAGGAAATGGTCTTCAAAGGAGGAGAGGGGCTCCATCTTCCTTTGCATGTCTAGCTTCTGGACATCCTTTGTTGGCTTCCCTTTCACCAAGACATCCCGGTTAGGGATCAAGGGAAAGATAGGCATTTGATTATAGGGACTCTCTGAAGGGTTAACTTTTGCTAGATAAAGCAAAACACAGTCAAATGTCAGGATGCTCTTAGCTGCATATCATCAATACTCATCAATATCCAAATCCAACTCTAGTGAAAAGCAAAGAGAAATTGGTGCAGAACATAGCAAACCACAAGAGAAGCAAATAGCCATTGCAAAAGGCCTGGAAGGAAGCAGAACAGCAGATTAGCCTTTAGCCCAAAGCTAATTAGAAATGAATGCACTTCTTTTTCTTTGTGCTGTTCACACAGAATGGTAATGATAAATACAGAATGGATGTTGGTTTTTTTAAATACTTTTTTTCTATACCATGGCTCTGATTGAAATCTTACCCAGCTCTTGTTAGGTATTGGAGGAAAAGCTTTGTAAACACAAACACAGTCATCCAGTATAAATTATTAAAAATACAAAAATGACAAAATGTGCATTTCACAATGCAAACTCAACTTTTATATTTGTGCTCAACAGCGCACACAAGAAGGTAAATTATTCCTGCATATATTCTTAATTATTTTCTGTACTAGATAACTGAAATCCTAGGAATTTGGAAAAACCATAGCAAAATGCCCTTCCAACCAGCAATTCAAATGGATGGTTGGAGTACTATAATTTATATTTGCAACAGTAGAGAAGATGGCATGTATCATATTTAATCTGGGCATGTATCTTTGGTAAATATTAAATTACCTGGTACAATAAATTTATAAATCAATGCAAAAGAATAAATACATTTTGATACAATCAGCATGGTAGTCAATGTACAGGTCCTTCTCTCCATTGTCTAGACGTTTTTTGAGTTCTGTGTGGAGTTCACCTGAGTGGACATGTTGCTGTATGGTTAGGTCAGGGCAAGAACAGAGGTTCTTATGGTTGGTGTTGCTTTTGGTGAGTGAATTTATAGTATAAATGAATTTACGTTTGCTTGATTCATTTTTGCAAATGACCCTGCAGAAGCGCCACAGAGCCGTCTCTGTTTTTGAACTCTGGGCCGATGCAGGAAATGTCAAGTATTTCATCAGGGGAGATGGTTGATGCTTGATAGTCACTGATGAAGTTGCAGACAATTGTGATGTCATCATTGTTATTGATGTCCTCTAGACCAAATAAGATGGCATTTGGACGCTTCCATTTGCGCTCGACAGCTTCTCTAACGAGGATTGGGATATCATTATTTGTTGGATTTATGGTTTTTTTGTGGATTGGGGTGCGGTTGTTGGGTAGAGGTGTGGTTTGTAGCTATTGGATGTTCGGGTTTTTGTGTTGTGTCTTTTTTTTCAAGGTTAGTTAATCTTTCTTTTAAAGTGTTCAGGGATGCTACTATGGTGTCAAGGGATGTTATTCGTGTTTATTATGGTATCAACTCTTTCAAACTGGGCTATATGTTTGTCCAGATTGTGTTTGCATGATGGGCAGAAATATTGAAATGCACGGTTTCTATAATTAAGCTTAAATACACATAACTGTGTGGGACATGTATGCTGTTTTTCTTCACCTTATAAATTTTAATTCTTTCAAAGCATGTCTCCTATGCTGTTATATTTAATAAAGTAGTACATAGATTATGCAATGTTAATCAGTAACAGGAATCAAACAAACCACCAGCTGTGCCTAGTGGTTTCGAAGTAGGAATATGGTGAGGTACAGAATATGATTCCTGCCAAAGCATTTTGCTACTTGAAAGTTTCACTAAGTTACTCAACCTCTTGCCTGCCTGTTTGGACTTGGGCTTCAATTAAGGCAGAATGATTGATCAATCTTAATTATGGCAATAGGCCAGCAAGGCATGCTTTTGTGCAAAACCCCTGAGATCACTAGATAAGTTCAATGCATTTTCTCAATTCCACTGCAAGGTAAAACCAAGGAAATTGCATGGCTTAGCATAGAGATTTAAGACTATCAGTTCCACTTTTCCAGTGTATGATCCACCAGGTTCTTAACAGATATAAATCAGCTCTGAAGTTTGCTGCAGTGTGAGTGCTTACCTTGGAGATTTGCCACGTATGATTCCAGTTCCTTTTCATTCATGATGCAGATGCGGGCAGCACCAGCAAAGGCAGCAATTGGGGAAGATTGGCTTTTGGGCAATCTTTCTTTATCAGGATGGTGTTGATCCTGTTTGGCTGCCCTGCCTGAAGCTTTCTTGCCCGTACAGTCCAGGAACTTTTGGCGATAATAGCTAGAAAGCAAGACAAGGAAAAAAACAAAGTGAGCATTAAAGAAAACTGAGGAAGACATGTAAGTAAGATGGTTAAACCATTTGCTTTTTATCTTGTTGACTTTATAATCACTCAGAGTTTTCCCTTCTTTTTAAATCTTAGCCATCCCTCATTCTCTTTAATGATATTCTCTGCAACTAACTTTTCCTCTCTATGCACATTATACAATATTTTCCTCTCATCGTCATCTTTTGCAGCATTTTTAAAAATCCAGTCTATTCATCTTGCACCCATCCTTTTTATATATCCAATTAGCATGATTGCATGCATTTTACAGATAATCTTCAACTTATGACCACAACTGAGATCAGAATTTCTGTTGTTAATCAAGGCAATTGTTAAATGAATTACACCTAATTTTATTACCGTTCTGTCATGGTTGTTTTAAGCAAATCATTTGCAGTTATTAATAACATGATTGTTAAGTGAATCTGGCTTCCCCCATTGACTGCTTGTTGGAGGCCATCTGGAAAGGTCGCAAAAGTCTCTAGTGGCATACTACATACATGCATAGCTAGATGTAAAGCTCTTTGTGAAGCAGGGCCATAAGGATCAGTTGAGCTTGCTGCTTATCTACTTTCCTCCCTATGGGACAGCTAGGCTCTGCCTGAGCTCCTAGATTCATGGAATTGATGGTGATATTCCCTAGACTGGTGGTGCTTCAAACAGCCTTGTGGGCCCAGAAACAGAGGTGACTTGGAAATTCAAGGCTGTCATAGTGGCCCTGGATCTGGCCCAACTTATTGATGGCCCGACTCAGAGGATACAACACATAGGGAATGCAACACAGATCTGGTGTTTGTTGCAGGCCAATGGCAAAGTACCCAGAATCCTCCTGCATAGAGGTGGGGGCATGGCAAATGAATCCTTGCAGAGCCACTGTGAGGACTATTCTAGGCATCTCTTAGATCAGACCTGAGCACTTTATGTCCCAGGGCCACAGCCAGTCCGTGGGTTGTTGCAGTCCAGCCCGCAGCATTGGTGGTGGGATGATGGGGCATTGGTGGGATATTGATGGCAAGGGCAGAACATCAGTGTGATGTCAGTGGTGGGGGCAAGAGGGCATCAATGGAGGATGAGGCATCAGTGCTAGATGGTGGGGTGGTGTCAGTGGGGACAGGACAGTGGCAGCAGTCTTCCACAACAATCCCAATTTCTCAAGTGGCCCCTAGGGAAAATCAGAGTATGCTAGATAGAGTTGCTCAACTTCAGGTGCAGTGGAAGTGACTAAGGCATATTCTAGCTTGATTATTTCAAGGTGTTTGAGCCAGTCAGTGGTGGTATTCGACCGGTTCTGGCCGGTTCTGCAAGCCAGTGGGAGTAATGAGCAGCGGAGACCAAACTGGTTCTCTCCACCACTCTGCTGTTGGGCCCGCCCGCCCGCCAGGGCTCCAATACTCACTTTTATCTTCTGAATTTGAAGTGCAGCTGCTTTGCGCAGCACAGAATAGCACCGCATGGCAGCTGCTGAAGCTACTGGGATTGTGCAGAGTTAGAATGCCTCTGTGCCTGCGCAAATTTCTGTGCCTGCGCAAAGTGCGCATTTGGCGTACGCGTGCATGCAAAGTGTGTGCATGCACGCAAAGCGCGCCCACCAAGCCACACCCACCGAACTGGTAGCAACAATATTTGAATCCCACCACTGGAGCCAGTCAATTATGGGGAAGTGCACAGGGTCCTTCTCTAAGCTTGGCCATCTGTAATCTGGATTTATGCTCCTCCTAATTAATTAAGATCTCCTGAGTAGTGGCATTTGATTGGATCTAGGTGGTGATCTTTTTGGGAGAGGTATGTTTCTGCTAGCCTTGAAAGAGGTGGTAATTCATTTTCTCCAGAAGAGGTCATCCATGTCTTGGAGAACTTTTTCCTGGTATCTAACCTTCCATTTTTAAGCAAGGTAATTTATTGGATGGTGGGAGGCCTGATGAAGTAGATTATCTACAGAAAAGTAAAGTCCTGCACTTAGGCAAGAAAAACCAAAAGTACACATATAGACTGGGTGAAACCAGGCTTAATAGCAGTAACTGTGAGAGGGATCTTGGAGTCTTAGTGGACAACCAGCTAAATATGAGCCAGCAGGTGTGCAGCAGCAGCCAAAAAAGCTAATACAATCCTAAATTGCATTAACAGAGGGATACAATCAATACTATAAAGCCTTAGTAAGACCACACCTACAATACTACATCCAGTTTTGGTCACCACATTATAAAAAAGATGTTGAGATGCTAGAAAAAGTACAGAGAAGAGCAACCAGGATGATTAGGGGACTGGAGACTAAGGCATATGAAGAACGGTTACAGGAACTGGGCTTGGCTAGTCTGGTGAAGAGAAGGACCAGGGGAGACATGATAGCAGTCTTCTAATATTTGAGGGGCTGCCACAGAGAGGAAGGGGTCAATCTGTTTTCTAAAGCTCCTGTAGGCCAGACAAGGAATAATGGATGGAAACTGAACAAGGAGAGATTTAACCTGGAAATAAGGAGAAACTTTCTGACAGTGAGAACCAGAGGTGGTATTCAGCAGGTTCTGACCAGTTCTGGAGAACCGGTAGTGGAAATTTTGAGTAGTTCGGAGAACCAGCAAATACCACCTCTGACTGGAGTTTTTACGGTATCCTTCCCCTGCCACACCCACCAAGCCATGCCCACAGAACTGGTAGTTAAAAATATTTTGAATCCCACCACTGGCTAAGAACAATCAACCAATGGAACAGCTTGCCCTCAAAAGTTGTAGGAGCGCCATCACTTGAGACTTTCAAGAAGAGATTGGACTGCCATTTTTCAGAAATGACGTAGGGTCTCCTGCTTGGGCAGGGGGTTGGACTAGATGACCTACAAGGTCCTTTATTTGTTTGTTTGTTTGTTTGTTTATTTGTCTTATCATGCCAGACCAAATAAATCTTCCTAGTCCAGGCCAGCTTGTTCAAATAACCAAGTCTTTAGGCCGCGGCAGAAGGAACGGAGGTCGGGGCCAAACGGAGCTCCAGTGGAAGCTGGTTCCACAAGGTACCCACAGAGAAGGCCCTACCCCTAGGGACCGCCAGCTGACGCTGTTTGGCCGACGGCACCCCAAGGAGGTCCTGCCTGTGGGATCGCACCGGGCAATGGGAATTCGATGCTGGCAGGAGATGCTCCTGCAAGTAGCCTGGCCCCAAGCCATGTAGAGCTTTATAGGTAAGTACCAGCACCTTGAATCTCACGCAGAGGGCAACTGGCAACCAATGCAGCTCGCACAGGAGGGGTGTAACATGGGAGTATTGGGAAACTCCCATCACAACCCGCGCGGCCGCATTCTGCACCAGTTGAAGCCTCCGCGTGGTCCGCAAGGGCAGCCCCATATAGAGAGCATCGCAGTAGTCAAGTCAGGATGTAACAAGCACATGAGTGACCGTGCGTAGCGCATCTCGTTCCATGGGCGCAACTGGCGCACCAGGTGAACCTGGGCAAATGCCCCCCTGGTCACAGCTCCCACCTGCTCCTCCAAACTGAGCTGTGTATCCAGGAGGACACCCAAGTTGCAAGCCCTTTCCACAGGGGGCAACACCTCCCCCCATGGTTAAAGGTGGAACTTCCTGGATCATAGATGCCGCACGCACAGCCACTTGGTCTTGGCTGGGTTGAGCTGAAGCCTGTTCCTCCCCATCCAGATCCGCACTGCTTCCAGGCACCGGGACATCATGGTGAGGGCATCACTGAGTTGGTCTGGGGTTGAGATGTAGAACTGGGTATCATCAAGCATACTGATGATACCTCACCCCAAAACCATGGATGATCTCACCCAGCGGCTTCATAAAGATGTTGAACAGGAGGGGAGAGAGGACCAACCCCTGCGGCGTGAGGGGCTGCAGAGTCGACCTCTGCCCACCTGTCAACACTGATTGCGAACATCCCAAGAGGTAGGAGGAGAACCACCGAAGAACGGTGCCTCCCACCCTCAGCCCCCCGAGGCGTCGCAACAAGATACCATGGTCGATGGTATCAAAAGCCGCTGAGAGATCTAATAGGACTAGGACAGAGGAATATCCCCTGTCCCGAGCCCTCCAGAGATCATCCATCAGCACGACCAATGCTGTCTCCGTGCCTTCCAACTCTGATTATCTGTTATCTGTTATCTGGACCTTTTGCAGTCAGAATTCAGGCCAGGCTACAGTTCTGAGACATCACCTGGTTGCTCTATATGAAATGTTAGTATATATATTGCTAGTTCATGTATGATATGCCATGTGCTAAATAATTACTTGTTGCCTTGTGGATGACCTTGGAGCGCTTGGTTTATCTTGGTTTTTCTTGACCTCTTGGCAGCTTTTAATATAATTGACCATTGAGTATTGCTGGAGAGGTTTGGGTGGCACTGTTTTGCAATGTCCTCCTTTCTCCATTGCTAGAACCAGGTAGTGATGGTGTGGGAAGGAGAGATTCAGCTGTAGGCCCATTATATGTAATACCTCAGTCTCTCTTGCCTCCTATTTAATATCTATATGAAACTGCTGGGAGAAATCACCTGGCAGCATTGGGTTCAGTATCATCAGTATGATACCTTTTCATTCATAATTAAATCTGTTTCTTTAGTTCCCTGTATATTTTCATCAACTCTATTCCACAAAATCAGACTAATTTTATTGGGCTTATAAATTTACTTAGCTTTAGATACATATTTATTTTTCTTTCGTTTTGTTAGTTAATTCTTGATGTTTTCCATTTACTGCTCTTACATTCCAACTTGCATTCTTTCATATATCTTAGTTGTCTCCATCAAATTGTCTCTGCCACTTATCAAACTTTGGTCAACTGAGAGTTTCACATAATGCACAGCAGTAAGTGGAAAGGGAGGGATCTTTAGAAAGGCAAAGAATAATTTGGAAAATGCAAGTGACATTTCAATGAAGAACATGCACGAAATACGAATTTCATACTAAATGTCTGATGGAGTATGCAAAAAGCATGGATTTTTTTTCCAACTAGAATGTTTACATTTATTTTGATTTATTTTGAGAACCAATCCTAAGAACAAAAAATAAGTCCTCCTAAATTCTTTTTTCTTTCTTACAGTTATTCATTAAACCTTTTTTAATAAAAAGAATGCTAGATTATTTATGTTAGCTGTGATTGTAAAAAAAAGACTCCCATTGAAACAGTCTTGTATAATTGAAAAGATTTCCAAATTACCGTATGAATAAAACGTGAATCACATTCAAAACATTTTTTCCATTTATTGTCATTTGGAGAACTCCCAATCTAAATTGCTGTTAGTAAAGATGTTAATGACTAAAGGATTACACCATGCCATTAAAATTTAACAAATTTATTTTTGAACCATTTTGTAAGAAGATATGAATCTCTGGGTTCATAGCAACATACAAGGAACAGTCTATGTTTCTGTGCACATGCAATATGCTTAGGATTTCCTCTTTCTCACCTGACAATAGCTGTAGTAGTATGTCTTGGCAGTTTAGATGATTCCACCAGCTTTGACAGGAGCTCAAAGAACAAGATTCCTCGGGCATCAACAGTCTCTTTGTCATCTTTCTTAGGGGCTTATGGGAAACAGAATATTTATGTCAAGAAATTGCCAGAGTGGGAAAAGAGAAGGCTAACAACAATGCAGAAGGGCTGGTAGCATAAATGTCATGCCCCTGTCAGAGTCTGAATCTGAGGAGGAAAACGAACAACTGACAGGGAGCGGGAGTGTGGCTCCATTGGCTGTGAAGGAAATTGGGGAAGGGCAAAGTCCAGCTGGGCAGAGCAGGGAACAGGTAGAACAAGAGAGAGGGAATTCAAAGGAAGACCCAGGCCCACTCCTTTTCATCCTAGGGCATGCAGGGAGGAACGGAGAAGAGAGCAATGTGGGTTGCGTGGCCTATGGGAGAGGAAAGGGCCCTGATTCCCTTCATTAGCCACACCTGGGAAGAGAGTTTAAAAGAGATGCATGCTGAGTGCGGTGTCTGCTGGGAGCAAACGTGAGTTTATCTTGTGTTGACTTTGGTTATCTGTGTTCCTGGCATCCTCCCAACCATGTCGAATTACAATCATTCTTTCATGTCTGGAATTCCTTCTCCTGCCTTGCCTGGCTAATTACCTCATCTTGCCTTGATTGGACTTATAGTTACAGTTTTTGTTGACTACATTTTGGACTTGATTCTCTGCAGCCAAAGGCTGTTCCTAGGAGAGTTTTTCTCCAGCCAGAAGGTAACCAGGACAAGGTTGGGGGCAAAGTTGGAGCTAATAAAGGGATTCCTACTTATTATCTGTGTTCCCTTTGTGCCATGCCCCAGGTCATCACAATAAGCCTACTACCCTCATCTGGGAACACAAATCTGTCTCTTTTCTTCAGGGAAATGTGGAAAGTCCTAACTCCTGAATCAATTCCCAATTCTCTCTAAAAGTTAAAGGGAATCTTTTTTGCATTCATCCCAGGATAATTACTGGGCATAAAATTCAACCATGAAGCAGTTTCCATTCAGTTAGTTCTTTTAATAGATACTGAAGAGCCTGTTTATCTAATCTGAAGTTTAATTTTGGACCTTATCTAAAATGAAATAGCAACCACACAGTATACCGTGTTTCCCAAAATAAGACCTACCCGAAAGTAAGACCTAGCACTATTTTCTAAACCTGCCCTAATATAAGACCTACCCCGAAAATAAGACCTAGTGTAAATCTCCAGTTCCAGGAAGACTTTTCAGGGAGCAACCGTGCACCAGAAACCCCCTACACACTCACACACCCACTTTTTGGCACCATAAATATATAAGACCTACCGAAAATAAGACCTAGTGTGTTTTTGGGGCAAAAAATATGAAGAGCAGTGTCTTATTTTCGGGGAAACACGGTATTACTAACTTTCAGCAAGGTGTTGTTTCCATTTTGCAACTTGTTATAGGTAATCCTTGACAGTACCACAACTGAGGCCATTTTTGTTGTTATGCAAGGCAATGTGTGTGTGTGTGCGGGGGGGAGAGGGAGAGAGAGAGAGATGGTAAGCTTGTCTTACCATTGCTTAGCAATGTTATCCCAATGTTATCCCATTATCCGAGGCAATTTCTCATGGAAAATCCAAAATGCAAAATCTATATGGGAAATAGGAAATTTGTCCTACTAAGAAGAAGGTTCTCTTTCTTCTCACCTACAGCCTGGATGAATCGCTTGGTATCTGTGATGATGTTGAGGAAATCTGTGAAATTTACTTTTCCATCTCCTGAAAAATAGTTCCCACAAAAGGAAGGAAAAACCCCACCAAGAGCAATCAATTAATAAGCTAGATTGAAAGGAGTTACTTCCAATTATGCCTTATTCTTACTTCTGGTGGCAACTTGACAATTTTGCCTGAATTGTAAAGGTAGTCTTTGTTCTGACCAAACCTTGTTCCAAGGAAACAAACACGAAAGAAACAGAGGTAACAGCAACCAGAGGTAACCTTTTAATGATTCTTTACAAATTCCATTCCTTCACAGTTAAAAGGCTGTTTCAAACTAATTGTCTCTGATAATAACAAGCCTTGCCAAGGTTGTGCAAGGCTGTCAAGAATATTAGATAAAGTTACTAAGAAATATTTCAAACACAAAGATACCACTTAATGACAAATTTTCCAATCCCCATTGTGGTTATAAACCTAAAATTATCTATATACTTCCATTCATTCTTTAGCATGCTATCTCTTATTCCTGTGTACACTGGAATAAGAGTTCTGATTTTAATCCAATAAAGTTACAAAGATAACTCCGAATGTCCACAAGGCTTGAGTGCAAAAACTTCTTTGCTTCCAGCAAAGAACTCCGGTTTCTCAGCTGGCTTTTATCTCTTAAGAGAGGGGCCATTACCTTGCAGGCTTACTCCCAAGTCACCCGTGCTGCTGCAACTGCTCTTTCCTTCGAGCAGCCCTGCGCGCATGCACACTGGGCACAGGCTCCTCAGGGACCTCTTCATCACTGCTGCTGGCCTCCACAATCTCCAAAGGCAGCATTCTACTCCCTGAAGGTCCTGGCCCCATCCCTGCATCACACACAGGCCCCCTTATCTGAGTCCTTGCTCTCCGAGACCTCAGCTGTCCGTACCTGCTGCTGGCAAACCACAACAGTCTTTGACTTGTGAACATGCATGCAGAGATCAAAGTTACGGTGGTATTGAAAATAGTGGTGATCATTTGCAGTGTCCTTGAGGTCACATGATTGCTATCTATGCACTGGGCAACAAGCTCACACTTATGATGGTTGCAGCATCCCAGAGTCACCATGTGATCACCTTCCCAGTTGGCTTTTGACAAGCAAAGTCAATGAGGAAGCCAATGGAAATTGTAAGTCATAATCACCTGATGTCTTGCTTAGTGATTCATTTCATGACCATGGCAAAAATGGTCATAAAATTTGGTGTGGTCACATCATGCCTTGCTTAATAACTCTACCACTTAATGACAAATTTTCCAATCCCCATTGTGGTTATAAACCTAAGATTATCTATATTCTTCCATTCATTCATTAGCATGCTATCTCTTATTCCTGTGTACACTGGAATAAGAGTTCTGATTTTAATCCAATAATGTGCTGGGACAAACTCATACCAGCTTGCAAGAGCTGATTATGTTTTCTGGAATTTTGCATGCTGGTTGATTGTGTGTCAATCAACTGCTTGGCAGCTAGTGTAACAACATGACAGTGGCAAAGACTTCCAGGTTGAGCCTTCTCGCTAACGGGCAGCTGTTTGCGATCATCTGCAACCGCAGCCCGGCTCTTGCGTTGGAGAGCTCCGATCCTTACGGTTCGGGGCTGAAGCTGCCTGAGGGCGGCGGAGAAAGGGAAAGCTGCCAGCCAGAGTGAGGGGAGCCGCATCTCCCCCCTTTTGGGTCTGGTCTTTTCCCTCTGAAGACAACAAGAAGCGGTGGTCAATATGGCCACCTCAAGAGAAGGTCTCAACTGGACTAAGATCGGTGCAGGAGGAAAGAAAGAAGTTGACAGCAGAGGAACCGGGAGTATCGGATGGTAAGATCAACAAAGGCACCCGGATTAAGATAAAGATGAGTTTTTAAAAAGAAGAAGAAGCGAGTGTCAAGTGAAGGAAAAATAATAAGTAAAATATCTTTGACAGCTATAAGGGGCTTCGAACTGGAAAGGAAGAAGCGTAAGAACTTAAGTTTGGGGCTGAAAATCCTGAATATTAAAATAAAAGGAAAGGAGAAGATTTTGTGTAACAGAGTGCCACTTTGTGGATAAAATTGGAATTTAAGAAGAAGGAAAATATCTTGTTCCTTTGTGAATTGGAGTTGTTACAATTTTAAAGAGACACTGAAACAAAAAGCAAGATCCATAGAAGGTGAAAGTTTGAATTAAAATAAAAGACAGACTGCTGGATTAGTTGGTGATATTGATATAGACTCTGGACTTGGGCTAAGATCTTAGAAAATTTAAAGAAGAAGAAATAAGGAAAATAAAACTTTGGTGGCCATCAAGGAATTAAAAATGGAATTTAAAAGTATGAAAGAACTGCTACAGGAAGTGACTGAACTAATTTGGCTCGTTGCAGAAGACATGGGCATGGAAATGGCGAACAAAGAACAAGAAGAAGGAATCTTGGAAAGGAGAGGAGCCAGCACAAGGAAAGCCATTTAAAGAGACAATTAACACAAAGATTAATACAAATAAAAGGAAAGGAAGGGTGGTTAAAAAATGAAACCTAAGAAAGTAATTAAAAGGGAACATTTATGAAATTAGGCATGCTAGAAAGGTCCAGAAGAAAAGGGAGCAGAAAGGCAAAGAGAGAGGGGGATTCAAATTGGATGGAGAAGGGATATAGCAGGATAAAAGGAGGAGAGGGAACAAGAAACAAAGCAGAAGATAGAGAAATAGGGAATTATATAATGAAGAAAGAAACTCGTTTACATAGAGATAATGGTTAATGTATTAAGAAGGGGGTTCTGCATGGAGAAGAGGGTAATAAGAATATATTGTAATCATAAAATGTAAAACAATAGAGGGGGTTACTGACAATTTTATTAGATGAAGGTTACACTTTTACTTTTATTTATAAAAGAAAGGTAAATGTTGATTAGATAAATTGAATTAACTGAAATGATTTTTGAAGATGTTTAAAAACCAGATTTGTCAGTAACCAAGGTTAGTTATTTTTACTATTATTTTGGAACTATAAACAAATTTTAGGGGATATGTGTTGCAGAACCCGATTGAAAAGAGATATAATGTTATGTAGCTTTTCTTTTCTCTTTTTCTTTTATTCTATCTTTTGCTTTAAAGGGAATGATTATCACTATGTTAATATGTTAACCACTGAGGTGTCACTTTCAAAGTAGTAAAGGGGGCAAGTCTAGGTTTTCTTTTATCTCTTTTGTGTTAAAGCTTGTATTGATTTAGAATTATGGAGAGAATATGTGATGAAAGGGCAAATCTGACGGATAAAAGAAATATGTAAATGATAAAGAGTATTAACAATGTGAAGATAGTTAAAGGATAGATATGGACAAACTTTATTTTCTATATGATGGGCAAACATATTGTTATTTTTAAGATATATAAATGTTTAAAAAATATTTACAACTAATTTGAAATGAAATGGGGGGTTATACAGATTGAGATTAAGATTTGAGACTAGGATTAATTTGTTTGGCCCTTTGTTTGCCAAAAAATGGAATGGAAGTAAAAATGGGATAAAATAGGAAGTTAAATGTCAAAAATGAATATAGAACTAGTGTCATATTTGCATGTAAAAGTGATGACCCGGGAATATGCTGTCTACTGAAAAGAGCCTTATTTGAACCGTTAAAAATTGAATAAAACTTGTTTTTTTAAAAAAAAAACATGACAGCGGCAATAAAGGCATTGAAATTTTTTGGATTGGGGAGAAAGAATCAATTATGAAACATTTACCAATATGCCACTCTTCTAAACCATTTTATCCCCCCAGAATATGAAGAGGCTGAAAGTGCATTTCATCTAATGCCTTATTTCCAATTGAAGCCAGCCTGTTGCTCCTGAGAAGCCTACATACAAGGCACAAGGGCAAAGAACTTTATTTGTTGTTTGTGTCCAGCATCTGATATATACATGAAATTGAGGTTGGGGGGAGTAACAATAGTTGTAAAGCAGAACAACAACAACAACAACAACAAAAAACCAGACAGGTTTCTGCAAGGAATGTAGGGAATGATCTGACTGCATCAGCTTTAGAATGTAGATTGATCTAGGAAATTGGCTCCATAAAAAGAAATATAGAATTTATAAAATCTTGGAATAGGAAAAACTATAGAACTATAGGGATAGACTACAGAGAAAGAATCCTGTAAGTCTGCTTGTGTTTCTCCTTTCCTACCTCAAAAAGTCAGGAAAGAGTCAGTTTGAATCTCTTCCTAAAACTATCTTCCTTCCCAGGACTTCAAGGCTATCTTCCTGATTCTCTATAAATAGTGAGTCTAAGATGGGTAGAATGGGAGTATGCTTCCCAAAGCCAAGATGTAAAACTACAGGTAGTTGTCAAATTATGACCACCATTGAGCCCAAGATTTCTGTTGTTAAGTGAGAAATTTGTTAAGTGAGTTTGCCTTACTTTACAACTTTTCTTGCCATTGTTGTTAAGTGAATCACTGCCATTCTTAATTTAGTAACATGGTTATTAAGTGAATCTGGCTTCCACATTGATTTTGCTTGACCAAAGGTTGCAAAAAAGAGCCTTGGTGGTGCAGGCTGTTAAACACCTAGCACTTAGTTCCAGCTGCCTGCAATTAGTGCAGGCTCGAATCCCACCAGGCTCAAGGTTGACTCAGCCTTCCATCCTCCCGGGGTAGGTAAATTGAGGACCCAAGATTGTTGGGGGCAATAAGCTGACTTTGTAAAAATGCCGCTTAGTAATAAGCAGGCATATACAATGGGATGAAGGCTATTGCTGAGCGCATTGGGTTGTGCTCCAAAAATTGTGCCGCCCTGAGTCTCCGGAGAAAGGCGGCATATAAATATGATTTTTTTTTAAGTGATCACATGACCCCAGGGCACTGCAACCATCATAAGTATGAGTCAGTTGCCAAGATCTGAATTTTGATTATGTGATCATGGGGAAGCTGCAATGGTTACAAGTGTAAAAAATGGTCATAGGTCACTTTTTCAGAGCCATTGAGTCCTTCATCAAGGACTACTTATATATGCAAGGTATCTGAATTTTAGCTTTGTACAAATTTTCAACTATCAATGAGAATTGGTGTTTCTCCCCAGCTCATGGGCATCCATTGTATATAAGACATTAAGCACATAAGAAAAAGGGAATTGTTAATCCTTGTTTACTGACTGCCTCATTCACCAACTGTTCAGTTACAATAATGCTGAAAATTAATTTTACAACTAATGTCAGCATTTAGGATCTTTGTAGAATCAATCACATAATTGCCGTTATAATCAATATGGGTTATCCTATGCCTATTATTTTTCCCCTCTGCAGAGCAAAAGATTGGAAAGAGAGAGTAACCAAGCAGGTAATAGAGAATACATTGGGCTGTTTGCATAGTGTGCTTCATGGTTGCTGGCACCAAGGCACTGCTTTTCATGCATGTTCCATGCCTCTCCAATGAAGTAAACTGAAACATAAATTTATTTATGATTGAATATTTATCCCAGTGCCTAAGTGAGCATTTCAAAGGGCAGAAGAATGGTTAGGAGACCCAACAACAAAGTCATTTGTTAATCAGAAACTGATTAATTTTGTCAGTTTAAGGCCGAAAAACAGGTGGGGCAGTGTAATTTCCCACCTAGTCATTGCTCTGCTTAGCAATGGCATTGTTGGTCCCAATTATCACCACTAAATAAGGTCTATTGCTACGCACTTACCATCCATGTCAGCGTATATCAGTTCATCAAGAACTTCCTCCTCTGTTAAGTTGATTCCTAAATCATGGGCTGTGGCCTCTAGGGCTGCCAGATCAATTATGCCATCGAGGTCCTTTCTGAATGTATCATAAGCTGTCCGGAAGGCTATGCAGAGATACAGAGTGTGAGAGAGGAAAAATAGGAGGTGAGACTCAGGAGAAATGGAAGCAAGAAAGATCAGGTACCTGCTCACCAGCCTTTTGTTATGAATGTACCCTGTCCTTGCATCTGATTCCTAGTAAATCCCATTATTATCTTGTATTCTGGAAATTAATGGAACTAAACAAAGGATTGGCCAGCCTGATGTGTTACCTCCCATCATCCTGGGCCAATTGTCATAATTGTCAGCCATAATTCACTATGCTTTCTGGGAATGATGGGAAATTAACACATTTGAAGGGTATGAGATAGCACTGGATGACTTAAAATAAACATGCTTCCCTCTTCTCCACATAATTTAAATATAGTTATTTTCTATATTTTGTACTTCATATGACCAAGTTGCATATCCTCCAACTCCAGCCCCAAATTCTTTTTGTTTTATGAGAAACTTGCCAATTTCTTATCTAAAGCTGCTACTCAATCTGATGCTTGCAACCGAAGATCAGTTCCTATTTTGTAAATTGGGGAGGCCATTTTAGTAGAGCTTTGGTTCTCAACCTTTTCTTCACCACAGGACCCCCCCCCTATTGTGGCCACGGAGCCATGGCCACGGACTCCCAGGACTTATCTCAACATTTAAATCATACATCTTCTGAAGTTGCAGACCCCCTGCTCCCCCGGGAGAACATCACAACCCTCCAGGAATCAGTGGACCACAGGCTGAGAACCCTTGAATCAGAGTATTCTGGGCAGGGTACAATAATCCAATAAAACAGTAAAATAAATAAAACAATCATAATTTAAATTATTATATAATAATTATTAGAAAAACAATAAAAACAAAAGAAAAGGTAAAAACAGTGTCTTTTCAGAAATTATAATATTATAGCAGGTTACTGACAATGCTTTAGGGATCAAAGTACTTTAAAAAGTACATGGCCAGAAAAAGGAAAGCAAAAGATTTGTAACAACATGACATGATAGCCTAATAGGAAATATCACTTTTTAAATATATTTTCTTTTTTGGAAGCTGATTTCTTACAGTAGATATTAATATTATTATGATGCATTTTTCTGAGGATTATGAAGATTGTGCATAATATAATTGCAGTACAAGTTAACCACCAAATCTTTGATAAAATATATGAAAAACAGCAGTATTACATTTAAAATAATACAAAGCTTAAATGTTTCTATTTTATGAGTGGAACCTCTAAGTTAAAACTCTTCACCACAAAACAATTCCTATGAAGAAGGTAGATTTAAATTAAGGGTGTAAGTTAGCAGGACAGGACTAATGATAAAATTATTATATCTTTCAGACACATTCTTCACAAACTATATACAGGGCCTTGAGAAGATTTCAAGTTATATGATTTCTAAGCAGGAGAAATACCTTCTAGCTGTGGCTTACTCAGGTTCTTTACTGCTTTGGGTTTGGCCTCCTCGTTAAAAGTCACAGAAGGGAAAACCCTGTCCAAATTAAAAAACAAACAAACAAATGATACTGATTAATTTCCAAGAACTCCACTGTTTTTATAAAAAAAAGCAAAATACTGGATGCAAAATGAAGGTGTTTCTGGAAAAAAAAGACTACAATCATTGTTAATAATTGGCAATATAAGAAAAGCCATTACTCAATTATTTATTAAAGTTATTAAAGGGAGACTCTGATTTTTTGAAAGTTTTATCGACTTCCAATCGCCCTGTATGCTCCCAATGTCTGTTGGCCAGACATTGTCGGCTGGTGGCGCCCAGGGGTAGGGCCTTCTCTGTGGGAGCACCCACCCTGTGGAATCAACTCCCCTTGGAGCTCTGGCTGGCCCCTGACCTCCATTCCTTTCGCCATGATCTAAAGACTTGGTTGTTTCAACAGGACAGCCTGGACTGAATGGGGTGGGGTGGGGTTTTATCGATTTTAGTTTTTAATTGGGTTTTAATTTTTATTGGGTTAATTCGATTGGTTTAATTGTATTTTAATATTTGTATTCTTATTTCTTATTGTAAGCCGCCCTGACCCTCGGGAGAGAGGGCAGCCTATAAGTCCAATAAAATAAATAAATAAATAAAATATTATGAAATATTAGCATGTCATCTGAATACTGATTTGCATATTCCAAAATAGTATGGGAGACAAATAATAGGATTAAACAACAAGTAGCCTTTTAAAATTCTTCCAGCCCTGAAAACCCATTACTTAATCACCGAAGCTTCAGTGGGAGAGAAGAAATCAGATGGATAAATCTTGCTCTACCTGTTTGGTGTTTGGAGAACTGACCTCTCCACCATTCTGGGCAACTTGAACATCTTTGCATCTTGCATTTTATTTGGATATGTTTCTATGAAGAAAAGAGAATATATCTACTGTAAGGATCAACAATTCTCTCCCTGATATTGAATCATTGCTAATTTCTTTCAGCTGAACCAGTGTTTCTACCACAATGACACATATTTATATTGTCCTCTTTATAGATTTATTACAATTAGATGGTTTTAAAAAGCAGAAAAAAGAATGCCAGATAATGCATATATTTGAGTGGTTTGGTTATCTTTATCTAGGAGGCTTGAGAATTATAATTTTGAGAATGCATCCTTTGTCACATATTATTAGCTATTCTTGACCTCAACCTTGCTGCTTTATACTAAGAGCCATGCAAATTTATTTTAAATCTGATGGTTGGAATGGGTAGGAGCCGACGAGGTGGGGGGCCATATCATGTTAGGGGAGTGCACCCCCGCTATATCCAAGCTGTGGCGTGCTCCGACCCCTTAGCCTCTTCTCATCTCCTGGGGGTTTTGGGATCCAGGACCCTGGGCTCAGGCTGGTGTACTTTAATGCCAGGTCCGTGGTTAATAAGGCACCACTCCTCCGTGTTGTGATTGAGGAGGAGGCCGCGGACCTGGCTTGCATCACCAAGACCTGGTTGGGGCTGGAGGGTGAAGTCCCTCTGGTTGACATTTGCCCCCCAGGTTTTCGGGTGTTGCACCAGTCACGACCCCAGGGAAGGGGTGGTGGGGTGGCTATTGTTATTCAGGAGACCCTGTTTCCAAGGGAGGTCCCTGCCCCGGAGATAGGCGGGTGTGAATCCCTCCTCCTGAGGTGTGGGCCTGCAGGTCAGATGGGCGTGCTGCTTACATACCTGTCCCCCAGCTATGTCTCAGCTGCCCTGCCTGGGCTCCTTGATGCCGTCTTGGGGGTGGCGGTGGAGTTTCCAGAACTCATAGTTCTGGGTGACTTCAACCTGCCCTCCTTGGGACTGGCGTCGGGTTTGGCCCAGGAATTCATGGCCTCCATGGAGGCCATGGGTCTGACCCAGATAATAGATGGCCCGACTCATGAGGGGGGTAACATGCTCGACCTGTTTTTTGTCTCGGAGCAGTGGCAGAGTGGTCTGGGTGGTGGTGACATCGTTACCCACCCTGTTTCATGGTCAGTCCACTATCTCCTGCGGCTGGTCTTCCATCAAGCTGCCCCATACCGCTGGGATGAGGAGCCACCCAGATGGTTCCGCCCCAGACGCCTGATGGACCCTGAGAGGTTCCAGGCAGAGCTGGGGTTTTTTCCTGCATCCCTTACCCACAGCCCTGCCGAGGTCCTTGCGGCTACCTGGCAACAGTCAGCCATGGGGGCTCTCGACAGGGTTGTCCCCATGCGTCCCCTTACTTGACGCAGATCCCGGTCAGCTCCCTGGTATACCAAGGAGCTCCGGGAGATGAAGCGTCGCAGAAGGGGACTAGAGAGCAGGTAGAGGGCGACCCGCTCCGGATCTGACCAAGCCCAGTTAAGAGCCCATATTAGGACTGGTAGCGGTGAGGGCAGCAAGGAGATCTTATTTCTCCGCCCTCATAGCATCTGCAGATAACTGCCCAGCCGCCCTGTTTGGGGTTGCCCGCTCCCTCCTGCAGCTGGGGGTGGTGGTGGACCCTTTGCAAGGCAGAGCTGAGGAATTTGGCCAGTATCTGCAGGATAAAATCGCTCAGATCCGGGAAGGGTTGCGCTCGGACTTGCAGTGGCCTGAGGATGGGGATGTGAGTGGTCTGGCCAATGTGATCTGGACTGAGTTCGATCCTGTTTCTGAGGATGAAGTGGCCAGGATTATGTGGCAGCTGAGCTCCACCACATGTTTATTGGACCCGTGCCCTTCCTGGTTGGTTTATGCCTCCAGGGAGGTCACGTGTGGCTGGCTCCGGGCAGTGGTCAACACTTCGTTAAGGGAGGGGCTGTTCCCTGCCGCTCTGAAAGAAGCGGTGGTGAGGCCCCTTCTGAAGAAGCCTGACCTTGACCCAGCCGCGTTGAACAACTTTTGTCTGGTCTCCAACCTTCGCTTTTTAGCGAAGGTTGTTGAGAGTGTGGTGGCCCAGCAATTGCCACTTTTCCTGGAGGAAGCAGACTACCTGGATCCGTACCAATCGGGCTTCCGGCCCGGGTACAGCACGGAGACAGCATTGGTTGTGCTGATTGATGATCTCTCTAGGGCTCGGGACAGGGGTTCTTCCTCTGTCCTGGTCCTGTTAGATCTCTCAGCGGCTTTCGATACCATCGACCATGGTATCCTGTTGCGACGTCTCGGGGGGTTGGGAGTGGGAGGCACTGTTTTACGGTGGTTCTCCTCCTACCTCTCGGGACGTTCACAAACAGTGTTGGCAGGGGGGCAGAGGTCAACTCCAAGGTATCTCACTTGTGGGGTGCCCCAGGGGTCGGTTCTCTCACCCCTTCTGTTCAACATTTATATGAAGCCGCTGGGTGAGATCATCCGTGGCTTTGGGGTGAGTTATCATCAGTATGCTGATGATACACAGTTATACATCTCCACCCCAGGCCACATCAGTGATGCTCTCTCCATGATGTCCTGTTGTCTGGAAGCGGTGCGGATCTGGATGGACAGGAACATGCTTCGACTCAATCTGGCCAAGACAGAGTGGCTGTGCATACCGACATCTCGGTCCAGTTTGGATATTCCATCTTTGGTCATGGGGGAGGAGGTGTTGCCCCCCGTGGACAGGGCACAGAATCTGGGGGTCCTCCTGGACTCACGGCTCAAATTGGAGGAGCAGGTGGGGGCCGTGGCCAGGGGGGCCTTTGCCCAGATCTGGCTGGTTCGCCAGTTGCGCCCATTCCTGGACCGAGATGCCCTGCGCACAGTCACTCAGGCACTCGTCATTTCCCGACTCGACTACTGTAACGCTCTCTACCTAGGACTGCCCTTGCATACCACTCGGAGGCTTCAACTGGTGCAGAATGTGGCTGCGCGGGTAGTGATGGGAGCCTCCCGATACTCCCATATTACACCCCTCCTGCACGACCTACATTGGCTTCCGGTTGCCCTCCGGGTGAGATTCAAGGTTTTGGTGTTAACATTCAAAGTCCAGCATGGCATGGGTCCAGGTTATTTACAAGAACGACTCCTCCCAGCATCAAATACCAACCGCCCTGTAGGCGAGGCAGACGGGTCTCCTCGGGGTGCCGTCTGCGACTCAATGTCGCTTGGCGGCGACCCAGGGGAGGGCCTACTCTGTGGCAGCTCCCACTCTGTGGAATCTTCTTCCGCTGGAGCTCCGGTTGGCCCCCGATCTCCGCACCTTCCACCACGATTTGAAGACCTGGCTCTTTTCTGGGCTATGCTGATTCTCTGGGGGTCAGTTTTATTTTAACTATGGGGTTTTAACTTTAATTCAGCTTGAATCTGTTTAATATGTTTTTAACTAATTTATTTATTGTTGTATTTTTTAGCTGTGAGCCGCCCCGAGTCCTTTTTGGAGAGGGGGCGGCATATAAGTCAAATTAATAAATAAAATAATAAATAAATAAATCACATTTGTGATTGAGTACTATATTCACTATAATACCAACAGTGTATGTAAAGGAAGAAAAGCATACAGGAAAAGAGAATCTTCAATTTAATAAAGCTATGCTAAAAATAACTACCGTATGCACCCATCTCCTACTTAAGAGCATCCAGTCAACTTCATACTAAGTACTGATCTTCATTAGTCCAGGACCATCTTAAGACTCTAGTTGGCAGCACAATCATTTTAGTAGAATGCTGCTCAGTTTGATATCTGCTGTACATATACTTGTATGCACAGATATAGATTGAATTCCCCCCCCCCCATATTATTATCAGTGCTAAAACAAAGAACTAGCCACAGGATGTAGCTTCTGCAAGTTTTGTGTTGGCAGTAACTGAAAGTTTTGTTCCCTTTTTATGGGAATCAGTAATAAATCCAAAAGCACCAAGAACCTCTTGTTTCCTTCCTGAAAAGCACCTGAAAACAGTTCCCCCACCCAACAATTTGGTTTCTGAAATACAAACAATGACATATCATTATCCTTAATGATCTTATATTAAACATATATGAACCAGTTAAATTTCAAGCAATCATGCTTGGAAATGCATATTTAATTCCTGTTTAAGTTTCTCTTATGCAAAAGCCTTCTGTTCACATAACCATAGAAGTCAAACAATGTTGAACAGGGTGTAACTAATTTTGGAAGTTATCTCATTCTGATATCATTAATCCCACATACTATGAACTTCCTGTTCTGTCCTTCCTGACTTCCTAGAAGAACATATCCTTTAAATTTCTGAATACCCTCTGCAATCCTTTCCAACTTGGTTACCTCCAGAAGTTTTAGAGTAAAACCCATCATACCCACTAGCACAGTAAATGATTGCAGATTAAGGATGATGGTATCTGTATTCTAACACATCCAGATCATATCAGATTGAAGAAGAGTGTTGTGGAGGAGGCACATGACATAACTCCTAAAACGTTCTCTTTCCATGTAACTTCTTACCATGGGACAGTTGTCCTTCAACTTTATAGAGTTAAAAGTTGAAGACTTGCTTGTGGTCAGGACATTATGACCTATAGCTGTCTTTCATGTACCCTGGACAACCAATAACCCTTAGTAATAATGAGGATCTTTAAAAGCAGAAACTCACTAGTTATACAGTCCATGGACATCTAGAAAGGCGGCTAGTTCGATAAGCAGCAGGGCTTGTGAAAGGATAGCCATGACCAAGTGGGCAGATTAATGTCAATCCATAATCAAAGTTACTGACAATGAGAATAATCTTCATTTATTCCCAAGGCTACTGGAGACCATGAGCAATTAAACACACATCTTTTAGAACTTGGAGTTAAGAGCTAAGAGAACCTTTATATTTTCCTTGGCCAAGATTATCCCTGCTACTCATTCCTTGGACAAAGAATGGAGAATCTTAAAGACTTGACACTGCATATTCTATTACCACATCATCAGTTTGTAAACTTTTGATTTGTTCAACTTCTTTATCTTTATGTATGAGTTAAACATGGGGTTTATATGGTGCAGAATACAGTTGGTGCGGGCCCCAGAGTGCCACATATAACACTGTTGTTGCACAAGCTACACTGATTACCAATTTGCTTCCAGGCCCAGTTCAAAGTGTTAGTTATTACCTTTAAAGCTTTATATAGCAAAGCAATAAGTAATTTTTTATTTGCTTTGGACTTAAGAAACACATTTGTTTTGGCCACATGAAAGCTGACAGTGTAAAAGCTTTTCCTTGGTAGTGAAAATAATCTGATTTGATTTACATCTACATAGGACTACTGCAAGGACTTTGTGTTTTACTAGTTTTTAAAAGAACTTTGTGGCTTTATTTTTGTATTTTTGGTCTCTTTTTTCTAAAGAGATGGGAATTCCATCTTTCTTTTCTGTTTATTCTCTATCATGGGAAATATTATCTTAATTTTTCCTGCAGACGTTTTGTTACACAACATCTACTTCCTTTTGTCCTTGAGAGGAATTGCTTACACTTTGTTGTGAAAGTCCACCTATAAAAGAATTTTGGACCACATTAAAAATGAAAGCAACAGTAAATGACTTAATGGAAAGGTTTGCTTGAACTTGGCTCTTCCAGTCTAGACCAATACTAGCTACTACACACTTTTTATGAACGTATCCTGTTGAATTCTTTATTCTTCCCTACTAACTTACGCTACCAATGAATTCAGGGATGTGTTTAGGAATCAGCATCTTTGGGTATTTGTTAAGGCCCATGTTAATTTTGGCATGTTAGGCTGCATCAGAGGAAATATATTTTGAATACTGTTCCGTATAATCCAGATACATAAATGCAACTATAAAAAGACTGATTTTCTGATTGCTAAAGATTCTTGTACTTGAAGAAGGTCATTCACCATATATCTTTCATACATTCATTCCTATTATCTCAACAGGCAAAGGAAATTAAATACCCATTTTGGAGGGGAGAGGTATTTTCACAATTAATCTTGCTGAAAAAGAAAAGGACAATTCCACAAAGAAACATCACTGAAGAGCCATAACATGACAACATAATTAACACAGAAGAAGAAGAAATAAAGAATAAAGGTCAATTCAAGAATGCTCAATTTTCTTGTCATAGGAGCTCATTATGCCACAAGACAAAAAACCCCAAAGAGCTAGAAAAATACTTTCCATCAAAAGAATGGTGATTAAGTTTTAATACTAAGGCAATTCATCCCCTTTGGTTGCTGAAAGATAAAATATATGAGGAAAAAAAATCAGCGATAATATACTCTGATATTGTTTCATGACTCTTGCTTTCCACTAGGCTGGGGATTACACTAATTGATTAACTGAATTCCTAAATACTAAGGAGTTTTCTGTTAAATTCAGCTTAATTACCGTGTTTCCCCGAAAATAAGACCTACCCCGAAAATAAGACCTACCCCAAAAATAAGACCTACCCCCAAAATAAGATCTAGTGTGTTTTTGGGAGCCAAAAAAATATAAGACAGTGTCTTATTTTTGGGGAAACACGGTATGCGATTTGTTCGTGGTTTTGTACATGAATAAATGTACATTGTTCTACATGAATATGGTGTTTTTTTTCATTAAAAAATATATATATAAGACCTACCCCGAAAATAAGACCTAGTGTGTTTTTGGGAGCCAAAAAAAAATAAGACAGTGTCTTATTTTTGGGGAAACACGGTATTAGCGGTGTTGGAAGGAAATTCAAAAGGGAAATAAGGACTTGTTCACTAATAGGTCCAGGGAAGTAGGGTGATGACTAATTCTGTATTATTTTACTGAATTGTGAACTTTATAGAAATCTAAAAGTGATATTCAAGAAAATATTTCACTTTTTTGAGGTTAAGGGCTTAAGATACTTTTGAAATAGAACTAAATTTGTGTGGATGTTAAATTATTATCTCCACATAGGCAATATATGTTGTTTTCCTGATCATTAGTAGAATTTGGTGGTAATGCTTAGACCACTTAATTAGTAGTGGCAACACTGTTGGGTGGAAAAATTGTGCTAAGAACTTCAACTGTTCTGCCTTATCTGCATCATCCAAAGACAAACTCACCTAGAGAAGATGAGTTAGAGAAGGTCTGACTGTCACCAGACATGTTTGTAAAGTCTGTTAAATACACAGTTCCATCCTCTGCAAAATAAAAAAGGACAAGTAAGAAAAACAAGAATATTCAAATGCCTATTGCAGAGAAACAAAATAAAGCTAACCACTAAAGCCCAATACGGCTAATAGTCCCTCATGAGAAGACTCTTATAGTTGTTTGTTCACAAATAATTTTTTAACTTACAAATATGTTTCCTCAGGAAATATCATATTAATAAACAGCAATTAAAAGAAATCAATACCAGAGTATCTAAAGTTCAAGTTTAAACTATAGTTTTAAGTCTGACTAGCTTTAGAGTAGATTTTGGGATAAAGCAGCCTTTTGTTAAGGGATGGAAGGAGAGAATATGATGACGTTTGATCATTTGAATCTCTTACTGGGCTTTGAATATCATTGATCAAGGGAGTCTTCTAGATCAGGGGTCGCCAACCTTTTGGACCTCCGGGACCACCAACTCATAATTTTAAATCCTGCGGACCACTAATATGAACCCAACATGCCACTCACTGAAGCGCCTGAACTCCTACTGATGGGATGGGGTCCTTCAGGCACTTAGCTTGGCTGCCTGTTTCTGCAACCTTAAATACTCAGAGTCATTTGGACCATTCCCACAGAAAACAAAACACCAGGATCTCTCATCTCTCTCTCTCTCTGTCTCTCCTCCCCCTCTCTTTCTCCCTTTCTCCCTCTTTCTCTCTCTCTCTTTCCCTCAACCGCTCTCTTTTTCCATTTCTCTCTCTTCCCCACCTCTCTCTGTTCCTGGGGATGGGGGAAAGGAACCTCTGAATTGGTGCTGGGTAGTGAGAATCTGATGTCCGGAGACCGACAAGCCACATGCTGAAGACCAGGTGGCTTGCGGGGTGGTGGGGCAACAGGGGTGATAGGGGTGATAGGTGCGTGGAAGATCACATTGGAGCCTTTCCCGGGTGCTATCTGGCCTGCAAGGGGGTGGGGGGAAAGGAACCTCTCAACTGGTGTTACCTCCTGCCTCCGCACATTGAGGAGGACAAGTGGCTGCCAGCGATGCCCTCAGGGGAAGATGTTGCAAGGGGGAGACTTGACCCCCTCCCCTTAGGAGCTTCTCTTCCTCCTTGCCAGAAACACTCACACACAAAGCGCTCACTGCCCCTCTGGCACCCGACAAGCCTCCTCCTTCCCACTGGGTGTGTGAGCACTTCTGGTGAGGAGGAAGAGCGGGTTGAGCTTCCCCCTCACAACATCTTCACCTGAGGGCATCGCTGGCAGCCGCTTCTGCGCCTCAGGAGGTCCACGCTACTTGGCCTCCTCGATATGCTGAGGCAGGAGGCAGCAGCCACAACACGGGTTTGCTAGGGAGACTGCAGGATTGCCCCACCTCCCCGACATCCATCTGGTCTTCAGCACGCTGCGGCCCACCAAAATTTTCTCACGGACCACCAGTGGACCGTGACCTACCAGTTGGCGACCACTGCTCTAGATCACCTGAGTAGTTTAGAGATAAAGAGTATTTGAATTGCAGTGGTTCACTCCAGAGTCTTAAAAAGTAATATTATGTGTTTGGTTAACTGTTGTATGAAGTTTCTCAGAGATTTGTTCTGTCACTGGCATTTTCTGTGATTGAGATTAAACTGCTGGGTGAGATCATCAGGAAATTTGAGATTTATGTAAATTACCACAACTTAATAATAATAGTTATCAAGGTACATTCTTAAAGACTTACACTGATGTAATTAATATTGATTTCTGGAAGCTCACTAGCTGTTTCATAAAGCTTCCTGAAGAAGTTTTGAAAATGAGAGTGATACTGGCTAGAACATATTTACTCACAATATTCTGCCTGTACAAGACATAGAGCAAGCACCATATTGGACCATAGATGGAATCTGAGAATAACTTGGTCTCTCAATTCCATTAGAATGGTAAACAGATGTGGCATATTACCAAAAACTATGAATAATTAAACACCTAGACTTTCTATGCAACATAATAATATAATTTTTTTGGGGGGGAAGATGAGTTTTAAAAAATGGCAATTACATTTGTCTAATGAGTTCAGAACAACAAGATACTTTTACCATTAAACTTAGTCATCTTCAACATACCCTGCTCTTCTTCTGTGGTTAGGGAGGTGTCTGTTTTTCCCAAGGTATTGTCCGAGCTGCTAATATCCTCTAGTTCTTCTTTAGTTAAAAACAGTAATTAGCATTAATTTTTCCAGAAATAATCTATTATTTCAGAAATAATCCCAGTAGCTGTTCATTTTATCATAGCAATATTTATCATCCCAACTTTGCAGATGGAGAACTGATATAACAACAATGCAGAAAACTGGGCAATAAGGTTATATTGAGCTAAAATTTTAACCAAGGCCTCTCTCTGCCTAGCTATATCTAGCCAAACCTGGTAAATCACAAAAAAGAAACGTGGTCTGATCTCATTAGAGACAATAAGAAAAATCAAGGGAAATATAAATCATTATCAAGAAAAAAAAGGCAAGCCACTTCTGTATTTTTGCCCCAAACCTGACATGGAAGTGTTTTTCCCCTTTCCTTTTTCTTTACTATCAACAGTAAATCTTGTATCTGCTAAGTCAGCAGCTCAGTAGGTTTGTCCCTAGCATGTCTACATAAGACTTTTTTGCCTTTTTTTAATCTGACTCACTTTGGTTATCTTAAGATACCTGCAGTCCCCATGAAGTTATTTTTTAATGTCCTTTTCTACAGTTGGCTCTTCTATCATAATCAAACAGGCTTTAGCCCCAATGCATCTGCTTGACTTATGAGAACTCCAAACTTCATTTCAATATTTATCTGTTGCCTTCTCATTATTTCCAGAAAGACTTAAAACTCACCTTGACTACTGAGGAGATCATCAACAGCCCACATAAAGTCCTTCAAATTCACAGTCATATCCTCTATAATTTTTTTTAAAAAAAATAGACAGTATAAATGCTTCCAGGAAGTTGTTTGTATCTTAATAATTGATAATCATTTCAACATTAATCTCATTTTGTTTACAGCTCCTTTCTTCTCTGGAAAATTTCATTGCTCTCTATCAATATGTCAGCAGCATAAAAATACTGGGGACACTATCTTTCAGTATGGATAGTTGAGTAGGAGTAAGAGTGTCTGCAGGGTTTGGTAAAATAACTCAAGATGGCAGCCACAATATTCTAATAGAAATTCCACCTGTTTTTTTTAAAATGTATGTTGATTCCCTGAACTGGTTGCTGGTGAGTGAAGCTTTTCACTAGGTTGGTTAACCCAGAAATTTATTTATTTATTTATTATTTTATTTTATTAGACTTGTATGCCGCCCTTCTCCCGAGGGACTCAGGGCTGAACATATAAAAGACCCATATATACAATAAAAAGATATTAAATAAAGACAAGTCTAAGTTGCAAAAACTACATTAAAAACAATTAAAATTACAATTATAAACAATGCTATAAAACCTCAGAAATAACTCAGAAAAATTCTAGATAGCTGGTATACAGCATTAAGGTTCAAATTATATACCAAATAAAATCCACCCATTTCCCCCCATGTATTTATAACATTTCAGAATAACCCTGGCTGGACAGTGCATCAGAGATATGAAAACAGTAGGTTAAGAGTCAATTAATTTTCCTCTTTTTGTGGGTTTCTTAGAGGTTCAAGATAATTATTTGCATGCTGCTTTTCTACATGGGAGAAAAGATAGGATGATTTATTTTTATTATTTATTTGTCAAGCATGTATTAAATAACAGATATAATTAGAACATGATTATGATTACATGAAATGGGTACAAATAAAAGGGGACATTAGGACAGGGGCGATAGGCATGTTAGTGCACTTATGCACGCTGGAAGCTTAGAAAGGGGATGAGACGTTGGCTTCTCTATATGTCTGGCACTCACTGTTAATGGTTGTCCTTTTTAGAGCCTCCTTAATCACTTGGTCTGATAGGTTAAGGCCCATATTGGCTAGGACAGAGGCCAATGTATCGACATCTACTCGTTTGTCTGTTAGAAGAGAAATATTTTGTGGGCATGTATTGAATCCCAAATAATGTCATTAATTTAATTAAACATATTCCCTTAAATTTTGCTATTAATTCTTACACCATTTTAATGCAATTTCCATTTATTTATTTTGATTCAATTTGGATGCCTCCCAACTCCAAATCAGGCCTGGGCAGCTCTTAATATAGCGAACAAAATAAAGGCAGGGTAGAAACAAACAAACAAAACACAATAGAAACAAACAAGAGAGGATCTAGCCACTCAGTATAGAAACATAAACAAAAAGCAGGTCCAAGAGATTCCATCCACCCTTCTCCAAGACCTCTGACAAGATCTGGGAGAACAGCCAGGTCTTCAAGCAACAGGATCTAAGCCACATCAATCTCATTCCAGAGAGCAGATTCAGAGAAAGGAGGTTTTCTGGGTCCTGATAGATGGCACTGTTTAATCAATAGGACACAGAACATATAAATTCTCCCAGTTTGTACTGGTTGGGCAGAAACCATGAGAGATAGATTATCTCTCAAGTAACTTGGTCCTGTACCATGTAATGTTGTATAGATGATGTTGTGCCCAAGTTCAGACTCTGACAAAGCTGCTTCAGCTGAACCAATGGAATGTCAATTTCAGAAGCCCCCAAGCCAGAAATCACCCCAGGCTGATCAAATACAAGGACCATTGGAATAGTTGGAGCAGCCCATTGGTGAAGCATAGTCTCCAAGCTCCTGGACTCAGTGAACTGACCACAGAGCAGAGCAAAGATACTCAAGGGGATTCCTTGCCAAGCAAGGAAGTAGTTCAGTAGTTCCCTTAATTAAAGACAGCTGGCTACAGCCTGATTTAAGAAGGCAGCCCTGATTTGTGCTTCTGTGTTGGAAACAACTGTCTGATCTCTTGCTCTGCTATGTCATTCCTGTGCATTCTGCTCATAAATCTTGAAATGCAAACCTTTGGACTGGATGATAAATCTGACTTGGCTCTCTCAATTTTGGATTAGATTTTGACTCCCCACCCCACATGTTTCTGTTGAAAGCAAAACTACCCAGGCAAACTGCCTTTCCTAGAGTCTCTGTTTTGATTTATATTTCTTTTCTAGTCTGCAAGTGATCTACTCAACCTTGGGTAAGTTCTATTTTCACTTAGCAACTGTTTGTATATGAATTTGAAACCTGAAACAGAACAGGTAATAACCAGCACCTTGAATTGCACATGGAAGTCTGCTGATCACCAGTGGATGCCCCTACCCATGCCCCTTATTGAAGTTTTCTAGGTCTTAAAAGATAGATCACATTGCAATAGTGGAACTGTACAGTGACAATGGCATGAATCAAGCAATTCAGTCAAATCTTTGGCTTTCTGGATTGAATTATAAAGTTAGTTCAAAGAACTGAATTGAGTTTCATGTCTCCAAATTGATCTGGGTAGTTTTGGTGCTCTTCTATACCTAAAGAAATGACTTCCTAATTGATTTACAAACACAAATCAAATTGACCTATTTTAAAAAGTGAGTTTGACTGCCCAAATTGGATCAGATTTGTTTTCTAAATCCGACCTGGATTGTTTTTCTAAGTCAAATCAACTACTGAAATGAATTTTACATTATTTGCCCATTATTGACCCCCACAGGAGTAATTAGCCCATATTCTTTCTCTTCTAGGAAAGGCATCAAGAATTTACTCTTTATTTATTTATTTATTTATTTATTTGTTTGTTTGTTTATTTATTTTGTCAATCGCTTACAAGGATAAAAATAGTTGTGAATATATGAAATGAATACATATAAGAAAAATAAAAGAAACAATAGAACAGGGACGGTAGGCATGTTGATGCACTTATGCACGCCCCCTACAGACCTCTTAGGAAAGGAGTGAGGTCAATAGTAGACAATCTAAGGTTAAAGTTTTGGGGGTTTGGGGAAGAAACCACAGAGTCAGGTAGAGTATTCCAGACATTGACCACTCTGTTGCTGAAGTCGTATTTCCTGCAATCAAGTTTGGTGCGGTTAACCTTGAGTTTGTATCTATTGTGTGTTCTTGTATTGTTATGGTTGAAGCTGAAGTATTCATTGACCGGAAGGACATTGCAATGTATGATTTTATATACTATACTTAGATCAGACTGAAGGCGGCGTAGTTCTAGGTTTTCTAGGTCTAGAATTTCAAGTATGGTGTTGAGTAGAGAAGTGTAGAACTCTTCTTGTGAAATATTTCTGGACTTTCTCAACTGTGTTAATATCAGATCCGTGATGTGGGTTCCAGGCTGATGAGCTGTATTCGAGTATTGGTCTAGCAAATGTTTTGTATGCCCTAGTTAGTAGTGTGATAGAAGAAAAAGCTACGTAGTTAGCTTTTACTAATTACGTAATTACATAATTGAGCCATTTCAATTAGCTGCAATTGCAACAATATAGACACTGAAGAAACTATGATAAAGGATAAGAAGAACCTGTGTTTGGTGTTTTCTAGCTCCTTCCCCAAAAATCCCATTAGTATGGTAGAGGCAATCCCCTCCCCCTTTTTTTACCTGGAGAGTTATATTTAGGGACTTGTTTGGGATGTAATTTAGGCAGCATAGATGGATTATTGCAATGTGTTCTTTACAGAACTGCCTTTGGAGAAGATGCAGAGGCCATAGTTGGTACAAAGCAAAGGGGCAAGAGTACTGCTGAATTGACAGCACCAATGTGGTAACACTCATTTTACATTGGTTACCAGCAGGCTGTTGAGACCAGTTTAAAATGCTGGTCTTTAGTTTTAAAACATACATGGTATAGCACCAGGTTATTTCAGACAATGGCATGGCAGAATAGAATCTGGCCACCTGATTCAGTGAATGCAAGAGATCTGCATCCCACTTTATAAATCTCTGCCCCACAGAGGTAAATGCAGCTCCATCTTCCTGGCTTTTCACAAACAGATTAGAACACTTTGAAGACTTTTACTTATCTTGACTGAGGGCAGCATAATAGGCTTTAAAAGAAATCCTATTGCATAAATTGCAGTTTGTCCTAACTGTATTGGTTTGCTTGCAATGTTAATTGCCCAGAGTTGTCTGGGAGAGGGCTGACTTAGAAATGTTAACAAACACAGTATTTCTGTATAGTCAATGGCAACAACTTAAAGCACTTTTGTATTTGTTGTGGGTTTTGCAGAGCTTAGGGGCAAAATTTGATATCTCTATTGCTTCTCTGAAACACAGAACAATAATGAAACTAAAAGTTAGCTATTTTGCCAGGGGCATCATGATTGTGGGTATTTGGGGAGTTAGAACATGCAGCCTGAGAGGGTTGTCTGATTCTTGCCAATTTCATGTTGCCTATAACACTGGAACATTCATAATACAGAAGCATTTTAAACACAAAGTAAGCCAGCATGAGAACAAAACTAATTTTTTCCTTCCATCCTTTTGATTCTAATTTCGACTTCTTGTGGGTTCTTTAAAGAGCCCGCACAGAGAAAAGAGAAACAATAACTTTGTGGAAAATTAGAAAATAAAATATAGTTTGGGTATAGATAACTTGTTTCCTGCTTCCAATCTTCAACATGATCCCTGAAATTTTAGACTCATCATATTATATATAGTATCATAAAATTATTATTTGTTTTAATTGAAATGGTTATGCAAAACATATTAATATATCTGTACTGTTATGATTCTTCATTCAGTTAAATGCTTCAGCTTACCTTTTTTCTGGTTCTTCAAAATGGCATTTACACTTCTCATGAATGCATTCTTGTCCACCATCCCATCATCTGCAACCAAGAAACCGAAAGAAGGGATAAAATTAAACAGTCCTGGATTGAATTCTAAGATCAAAGCACCAAGAGGCAAGACAAGAAACAATGGTTGGAAACTAACCAAGGTGAGAAGCAACTTAGAACTAAGGACAACTTTTCTAAAGTTTTCGCTCGGATCCGGGAAGGGTTGCACTCAGACTGGCAGTGGCCTGAGGATGGGGATGCAAGAGGTTTGGCTAATGTGATCTGGACTGAGTTTGATCCTGTTTCTGAGGATGAAGTGGACAGGATTATGCGGCGGCTGAGTTCCACCACATGTTTATTGGACCCGTGCCCTTCCTGGTTGGTTTATACCTCCAGGGAGGTTACGTGCGGCTGGCTCTGGGCAGTGGTCAACGCTTCGTTAAGGGAGGGGTCATTCCCTGCCACTTTGAAAGAGGTGGTGGTGAGGCCCCTCCTGAAGAAGCCTGCCCTTGACCCAGCCGTGTTGAACAACTTTCGTCCGGTCTCCAACCTTCGCTTTTTAGCGAAGGTTGTTGAGAGTGTGGTGGCTCAGCAATTGCCACTTTTCCTGGAGGAAGCGGACTACCTGGATCTGTACCAATCGGGCTTCCGGCCCGGGTACAGCACGGAGACAGCATTGGTCACGCTGATTGATGATCTCTCTAGGGCTTGGGACAGGGGCTCGTCCTCTGTCCTGGTCCTGTTAGATCTCTCAGCGGCTTTTGATACCATCGACCATGGTATCCTATTGCGACGTCTCGGGGGGTTGGGAGTGGGAGGCACAGTTTTACAGTGGTTCTCCTCCTATCTCTTGGGACGTTCGCAAACAGTGTTGGCAGGGGGGCAGAGGTCGACTCCAAGGTACCTCACTTGTGGGGTGCCCCAGGGCTCAGTCCTCTCACCCCTCCTGTTCAACATTTACATGAAGCTGCTGGGTGAGATCATCCGTGGCTTTGGGATGAGTTATCATCAGTATGCTGATGATACTCAGCTATACATTTCCACCCCAGGCCACATCAGTGATGCTCTGTCCGTGATGTCCCGTTGTCTGGAAGCGGTACGGATCTGGATGGACAGGAACATGCTTCGACTCAATCCAGCCAAGACAGAGTGGCTGTGCATACCGACATCTCGGTCCAGATTGGAGGTTCCATCTTTGGTCATGGGGAGGAGGTGTTGCCCCGTGGAGAAGGCACGAATCTGGGGTCCTCCTGGACTCATGGCTCAAATTGGAGGAGCAGGTGGGGGCTGTGGCCAGGGGACCTTGCCCAGATCCGGCTGGTTCGCCAGTTACGCCCATTCCTGGACCGAGATGCCCTGCGCAGTCACTCAGGCCCTCGTCATTTCCCGCCTCAACTACTGCAACGCTTCTACCTTGGACTGCCCTTGCGTACCACTCGGAGGCTCCCGCCTGCATTTGGCTTCCCTTGCCCTCAGGTGAGATTCAAGGTTTTGGTATTAACATTCAAAGTCCAACAGGGCATGGGTCCAGGCTATCTATGAGAACGGCTCCTCCCAATATCAAATACTAACCGCCCTGTACGGGCGCACAGGCGGGACCTCCTCGGGGTGCCGTCTGCGACACAATGTCGCTTGGTGGCGACCCGGGAGAGGGCCTACTCTGTGGCGGCTCCCACTTTGTGGAATCTTCTTCCGCTGGAGCTCCGTTTGGCCCCCGATCTTCGCACCTTCCACCACGATTTGAAAACTTGGCTCTTTTTACAATCTGGGCTGTGCTGATTCTCTTGGGTTGGGGTTATTTTAACTAGGGGTTTTTAAATTTTAATTTGGCTTAATTTGTTTAATATTCTTTTAATTAATTAATTTATTGTTGTATTTTAGTTGTGAGCCGCCTCGAGTCCTTTTGGAGAGGGGGCGGCATATAAGTCGAATAAATAAATAAATAAATAAATAAATAAATAAATAATAATAAAGGTGACAGGAATTAACCAATGGAATAAGTTGCCTTCAGAAGTTGTGGATTTTTCATCACTGAAGGCTTTCAAAAGGAGAGTGGATAACCATTTTTCTGAAATGATATAAAATTTCTTGCTTGGGATGGGACTAGAAGACCTTTTAGAACCCTTCCAACTCTATTATTTCATGTTCAATCAACTGACTTATCTGCAGTTTCAGGTGAGAACAATAAAACGGAGTGAAGAGAAGGAGAGAGGTGAAAGTAGACCTATGTGTTTGAGATGAGAAAGAATAAAGCTTTAATACAAATTGCTAAGTGTCTAAGAAGAGGATAGGCAGAAACAGAAATAGTTCCTTATAGAAAAGGATCTGTGCTATTTTAGCACACAGTAAATTCTTTAGCTGAACACAACAATATGGTAATGTAAATCACATTTTTGTTCCCAAATGGAAACAAACAATTGGGAATAAGTGTAGCACCATAAATGTCTCTGGAGATCCTCAGTCATCCAGGTCACGGTTGTCCCAAAAGTGCTTTTTCAAGAGATTAGGGTTAGGAAGCTGAAGAAGCTTCTTGGATAAGAAGCAAAACATCTTCAAAGAAAAACCAGAAAGTCTAGTTGCCTCTTGAAAAATGTAGGACCAAGTGAAAACAAGCAAACAATAATAGATACTATACCAAAAAGATGAAGGATAGAGTAAGCAATTCTTGAATTGAATTAATGACCCCTCTGTACTCACCTACCCTTAAATAAAATTCAAACTTAGTCTGAAGGAATATTTTCACAATCCTTACTTGGAGCTTGACAGTTGTCATGCAAATAAATGTAAAATGGTCCTCCATCGTGATTTTCTCCCCTTAGTCATAATGGACCATGGATTTATATTTTCATTTTGTGCGTTTCCATACTTCGTTTCAGAAGATTGCATTTAGCTCCTAAAGATAGTGGCTGAATTATATACATTGCAAATTCTCAAATAGGCATAAATTGTTTCATTTTCTTGCAAGGATTTAGTTGTTTACCTGGGTGAGTTACAGCACAGGTACTTTAGCTACCCTCTAAAGTCTTCTCTTTTTGTAAAACCATAAGAATTATTTTGTGGAATAAAAACTAAAGGTTAGATACCAATTACTCTGTTTAAATGAACCAAGGAACCAACCATCTATTGAAATGTGTTTAAATGCTTCGTATAGTTGTCTGTTGGTTAAATAGATTCCCATTTCTTCCAAGACGTCATCCAAGCTCTCAATATCAACTTTAGTTTCTGTAAAAGAAAAATATATATAAAAGAAAGAAGCAATAAAAGAAAACATCTTATTAATGTTTTATTTGAGACTTCTGGCTTGTACTTCTGTAAATGAGGAAGCTTTTCTTCCTGGAGTGCTTACTGTAAACAAAACGTTTGTGAAACACTGCATCTGAACAGCTCCCATTAAGGGTAGCAGAGCTGACTGTGATTCCAGTCCTGACTCTGACACCAGATCAGATTATAGCTACTCAGAAGATAGAACTGCTGTTCCTTAAAAGAAAAATAAAGGTACCATTTCCTGATAATTACAGAGGAAATGAAAATTAATGAAATTCTGAAAACTTTGAACACCATTGTTCATGGGAAAGAAATAAGAAAATTTGGAAATGGAAGTTATTTGCTTGTGTGTGTGTGTGTGTGCATGTGTGTGCATGTGTGTGCGTGTGCAGGAACATAAATAATTGATACATTATTTTAAAAGCATTATTTACTACAAAAAAAGTATTTATTTTCAAATTCTGTTGGAATAGTAGGTTATTTTCACAAGGCTTTTTTTCCTCAGAATGACAAATTTTTGAGAGAAAAGATGAGGCATTGGTTTGCTCAGAAGATGTACCTGAGGTTGGGTAGTTTGAGTCAGTGACAATCTTCAAGAGCAGCCTTCAAGAGAAAGCCTCAGGAGATGATCAGGCATGAGTGAATGAGAGCAGAGCCTCTTGTTATGGCTCTAGATATGGGCTCAGCTGGCACACAGCATGAAGAGAATATACTTGATGGATAGATAGGAAAACAAATCAATTATAGAAACAGATCAGTCAAATCAGAATCCACTCAGAAATCTATGTGGCTCCTGCTTTGATTATGTTAAGGACTTAAAATGTCTTTGGAAATCTAGCTTTCTCCTCAGTCATGGATTCGGGTAGAATTCTTGTTCTTGCTTTATTATTTATGTATTATTCTGGTTAAAGAAACATTACTGTACTGTGTGCTCCACTTTTTGATTGAAATTTACCACAAAGAGAACTGTTGGTTTATGTGAGTCTGAATGTGTGCATGAATGTGGAGACTCCATGTTATTTCCGTCTCTCAACTTGCTCCTTTTTAATCAGCCTTATTTTTACTACCTTTTGTCCACCCATTTACTATTATTTGAGAGATCATTGGAGCTGTTTTCTCTCTCTCTTTGTAGCTCTTCTAAGCCTTCATTCTCTTTGGCTGCTATAAGAAAGAAGGAAAACGTTTCCACCCTCTTTGAGTTTTAATCCCAGTTCCAGCTAGAAGTTAATGGAGTTAGGTTGAAGTACCCCAGAAATGTGCAAGGAAGTATGACATGAAAAGAAAAGTCATAGATCTTCCCACTCACATATCCTATTAGATGTCAAAATAGTCACAAATCCCATACAACATTGCAGGCACATTAATCTATAATTATTGTTTTGGCTCATTTTTTCATATTCATGAAATGGCTCACATTTTACCATGCAAGTGCACATTTGGGACCAGTTTACATGTGCCTGTAGATTTCTTCCTTACATGAATTGATTTAACTGAAAAACATTGTGTCAGCCTCCAATGGCTTGTCTACTTAAACAATTGTTACTGTAGTCATTGAGCCATAACATATTCTAGGGAGGAAATCAATATTTGGAGTAAAAAGTTTACAGGCAGCATAAAGCCCTTTGCTGTTTGAGTCAAAGGCAACATAAAAGTGTAAAAAGAGTTTAAGGGTGTGTCTAGAAAAAAACATATTTGTATGTTGTCTTTCAGCTTACCTTCTGGAGGTGACCTTTGAATCTCATGAACTGCCTTTAAAAAGTCACAGAGGTTCACTGTCCCATCAACTGTAAGGGGGAAAAAAAGTAACAGCTGCAAAATGTTGTTCTCACAATTTTTGCAGTGATTTGTAATGGCTGACAATAAAAAGAAATGTAGAAACCTTTTATAAATGCAACTATTCATATATTATCCAATCTAGTTAAAATATCTTCAGAAACAGTTTTGTCTGAAAGCAATTAGGAGGCCAAATTGATCTCTGTATGAGATTGTTTCAGAGATCCAGTACTATTATTGAAAAGTAGCCCTGCGTAGCTTCAACTCCTTTTTTTCCTTTTTCTGCCTGAAAGTGCAACACTAGAAATGATTTCTACCTAGGTAATCTAATAAGACAGGCTGATTTTAGGTGAAGGAGGCAGTCCTCTGTGTGTGTGTGTTTGTGTGTGTATACAAACATACATAGCCATCCTTAGGGAGAGAGGGCAGCATACAAGTCTAATAAATTATTATAATTAATTATTTACTTATATTTCTATTTTTGTGGCCCCTGAGCTTCACAAGTGACATGACACTGGTGGTCTGATATAATTGGAATAGAAAATTTCAGCCGGTTCCTTTTTTATTGTTTTGGATTTTTAAAGTATGAAAGCAAAAAGTGATATTACTGAAACCAGAAATTTGTTTTCAAATGGCAATAGAGATCGCTTTGGGAGTACTAGGATTACAAAACAGTTGGGAAGGGCTGTTTTTATATTTAAAGTACCCTTTCCATCACTGAGATGATGGGAGCCATAATCCAACAGATTTGGGAGAATGTAAAATTGCTTTGTAATTTATCTTGCTAGCAATTTGAATACCTCTGAACCAAAAGTCAAAATATAAATACTAACCATTTACTTTTGACTTTATCAAGACCTCTTCCAGCTCTTTGTCCCTCAAAGAAATGCCCTTATTGGCTAAAATTGCACCCAGTTCTTCAACAGGAACCTTTTCTTCCTGGGCAGCCATTTTCTCTTTCTCTTTACCTTCCTCTTCCTGAGCAGCAGCACTTTTCTCATCTTTAATAGATATCTTCTCTTTCTCTTCCTCAGCAGCAGCAACTTTCTCTCCCTCAACAGGAATCTTCTCTTCCTTTTCCTCAGCAGCAGCAGCTTTCTCTTCTTTAACAGGAATTTTTTCTTCCTCTTCCTCAGCGGCAGCAACTTTCTCTTCTTTAACAGGAATTTTCTCTTCCTCTTCCTCAGCAGCAGCAATTTTCTCTCCCTCAACAGGAATCTTCTCTTCCTCTTCCTCAGCGGCAGCAACCTTCTCTTCCTCAGCAGGAATCTCCTCACCCTCTTCCTCAGCGGCAGCAACTTTCTCTCCCTCAACAGGAATCATCTCTTCTTCTTCCTCAGCGGTAGCAACTTTCTCTTCCTCAACAAGAATCGACTCTTCCTCTTCCACAGCGGCAGCAACTTTCTCTCCCTCAACAGGAATCGTCTCTTCCTCTTCCTCAGAGGCAGCAACTTTTTCGTCTTTAACAGGAATAGTCTCTTCCTCTCCCGCAGCGGCAGCAACTTTCTCTTCCTCAAAAGGAATCTCTTCATCCTCTTCCTCAGCGGCAGCAACTTTCTCTCCCTCAAAAGGAATCTCCTCATCCTCTTCCTCAGCGGCAGCAGCTTTCTCTTCCTCAGCAGGAATCTCCTCTTCCTCTTCCTCAGCGGCAGCAACTTTCTCTTCCTCAGCAGGAATCTCCTCTTCCTCTTCTTGAGTAACAATCTTCTCTTCTAGAAAAGCAATGGTTTCTTCTTCTAAAGGCCAACAGGAAAAATAGTGATGAAATAAAAAGTAAACAATACAGCATTTTAATAACTGTGCTTTCATTTAATAGGGGAGATCCAGAATGGAGAGTTTTAGTTTAGTTCAGTTTATTGTCATTGCACCTCACACAACAAAATTTAATGCCATCTTCAATGTACATTATTTTCAAGGTTTTGGTACTAACATTCAAAGTCCTACAAGGCATGGGTCCGGGATGTTTACGGGAGCGTCTCCTGCCGGCATCGAATGCCAACTGCCCTGTACGAGTGCACAGGCAGGGGCTCCTCGGGGTGCCATCTGCGTCCCGGTGTCATTTGGCGGTGCCCCGGGGGAGGGCCTACTCTGTGGCGGCTCCCGCCTTATGGAATCAATTACCCCTGGGGCTCCGTTTGGCCCCTGACCTTTGCACCTTCCACCACGATTTGAAAACCTGGCTATTTGGACAGGCCGAGCTGTGCTGACCTCTTGGGGGGGGTCGTTTTATATTTTAAATTTTTAAGGGTTTTTAGATTAATTGGCTTGTATTATTTAATAGTGTTTTAGATAATTAATTTATTGTTTGTTTTTAGTTGTGAGCCGCCCTGAGTCCTTTTGGAGAGGGGCTGCACAGAAATAAATAATATTCATAAAATTACCAGGATGAAGCTATGGATTATCCTGTTGTCTGCCAGATGTTTTGAACTTTCTTAAGGCAGCAGGAGCTATAAAGCTCTTCCAAAGAGGGGAGAGGGCAACCAATGAACCTCTGGGCAATGACATTAGCCCTCTGGAATGCTGTACTACCTGCCACTGTGCAATTGGCAAACCATACAGAGGTGCAGTAAGTTAGGATACTCTCTGTGGTGCAGCGGTAGAAGGTCACCTGCAGTTTTTCATTCAGTTGTTGTTTTCTGAGAAGTCTCAGGTAGTATAATCTCTGCTGGGCCCTTTTGACCAGGGCTGCAATGTGAGCACTCCAGGTCAGGTTCTCTTTTATGATAACACCCAGAAACTGTTCCTTCTATAATCCACTATAAGCTCCTTGGTCTTATTGGTGTTGAGGACCAAGTTATTGTCTCCACACCACGAAAGCAACTGGTCCACCTCATATCGATAGGGAGACTCATCCCCCTCCGGAGATGAGTCCCACCATTGTTGTATCATCTGCAAATTTAATAATAATATTACTGGCGTGAGTGGGAATGCAGCCTTGCACATAAAGAGTATATATATATATACTCTATATATAAAGAGTACAGAGTATATATAAATAGTACAGTATATCCTAAAAAAGGAGGGAGAGCTAACTTTGAAACCACTAAATTACCATTTTATCTGGCATAATGTCCGTAGGTACAAAATCTCTGAATTCTATTTTATTTTTTAAAAAATCTATATAACTATACCTACATCTATACCTATCATATATATTAAAGATTGTTGGACAAGCCCTGCATTCTATTTCCACACAGGACTTGATGGAGGACCTTCAGGAGCACATTGTTTCATACACGAACCAAAGTCTATTAGTTGTATAATTCAAAGTTGTCACATGAGGCACAATAGCAACAAAAATACACAATTACTTTTGTGTTCTTTTACCTCTCTCAGTACATTGTTAACCAGTTTATTAACTTACCAGGCTGAGGATATGGCTGGAGTGCCCTCATTGACTTCATAAATTCTCCTAAGTTTACTTTCCCTTCAACTAAGAGGAAACAAAAACCCAAAAGAGGTGTTGCTGAGAAAGTCCATTTATAGCAATACACAGTTCGAGTCTGTTATTTTATGAGATAGTAGATTAAAAAAATAGAAAAATGGATATATAAAAAGAAATATGTTATATTTTAATATTTTAATGAACTTTTGAAAGCACAGAGTACTACTTCCCAAGTGACTTAAGTAGGCATTAGGAATTAAAAGACTCATAATGCTTTTTTTCTAGTCATCAAGAATGTTCCATATAATGTTACCTTCTTTACTGTAGGACCCATGGGATCTTGATATTTCAAATTAAATCAAATCAAATCTTTATTAAAGACCAGAGTAGATCTTGAAAGTTTGAAGTACCCCAGCTAACTTATCCCTGAAATGTTAATTGCTGTGGGTCATGGGGCTCAAGGGCAATGTATCCAAAGAAAGAATATCCTGAGGAAGACTGCTATACTGCAGCATACAACACATAAGCACTGGATATATAAATTCCTCAAACTAAACATGTCTTTTAAATGTTATAAACTTCTGAAAACTTATACAAATAGCATGTGACAAATAGCTTCCTGCTGGTCAGGTCAAATTTGCAGCTGTGCATCAATTTCAAGCAAAGCATTTGGCCATTCTGTCAGTGAGCTAACCAATCAGAGCCTTGCCTTTGGAGTCTGCTGCCAATTGACTCATTGTCGGTGCCCCCAAATGATAGTATCTGATAGGTTGATAGTGTCTGATAGGTTCACAAGTGAAACATAGCCACTGACCTATCTCTACTAATATTAAGGCAGGACTTAGTAACTCCTTTCTGGCTAAGAAATATTCTTAAAATTCAGTGGTATAATACTGATACGCTTGAATCAGATGGAACTATAATTTTTGCATGTTCCTTTTTCATAGGGCTGTGGGTGTTGGCAGATAATTAAAATTACTTCATTAAGTAAAGCAGGAATGTAAATACCCATTTGCTTCTTTCTTTTAAAAATAACTTACATTGCTGAATTTTGATTTTTTTTGCCATCGTATTTCAGTGGTATAATGTTATCTGTACTGATGTTTCTGAGCTTGCAAATGGTGGGACACATCACACAGGAATTGAAAATAGATGCTTTAATCTCAAACAGAGTGTTTCTCTCACTAGCCTACCTATATCATCTATTTCAACTTTATGGTTCTATCATTTTGTAAGCATTCAGAAAAGTAATAGCAAAATAAATACTAACTATCTATTGGGGTAGTTGCCAAGGCTTCCTGGAATTCTGCTTCTGTGAGTTGAATGCCTGCAGAGGTCAGAATCCTGTTCAGATCTTGAATATCAATCCTGTCTCCTGCATGTGCAGATAAAGGAGACCAAAGATAGGTTCAACTCCTACTTATTTCAAGCACAGAAAAAGAGTAATAAACTTGTTGTTAACCTTGTTGTTTAAAATACCTATTCTAAAAAGAAAATGAATATAATTTAACTACCACGACTCTGGGCAGAATATGGTTTGGTCTACTTCTATATAACTAAATGTCTATGGAGATTCTCAGTCATACAGGTCATGGTTGCCCCAAAAGTGCTTCACCTGAAGAAGCTTCTAGAATAAGAAGCAAAGAAAAACAGAAAGTTCAGTTGTTTCTGGAAAAAGCACCTTTGGGTCTACTCCTGTATGTTATTATGTGCACCATAGATTCAATTCTTTATGCACATTCTAAAAGGTGCTTTACAAAGGCAACTGGACTTTCTTGGTTTTTTTCCCTTGAAAACCTTTCACTTCTCATCCAAGTAGTTTCTTTAGTCCATTTCAATGTTTGCTTTAAAAGAATTTCATTACATTTAGTCCATCACTTTATTCTCTTATTCTCAAAAGCAAAACAGAAAAAAAAGAGAAGGAAGAAATAGATTTGCAGCAAAGCATAGGCTCAATTTCCATAACATGAACAAAAATAGGTTTAAAAAAATTAGAAGATAGTACCACTGGGGTTAACTCCTAAAACAACAGTATATAATCTTTGTGAGAGGGAGGCTATCACTTGACCTTCAATTGCCAAACGGGGGCCATACTACAAAAATGCACAGTGTCAGGACCAGAGTACTACCTCATTTAGGATAAAAATGAAATTACTTTTAATATTATTCAGCAATATTTGCTTCCTCGCCCATCTTTTTATAAAATGATTTTTTTCAACTACAAATTTTCAAGATAAAAATATAAATTTAAAATTAATTACAGTATTTTGCATAAAGTATATAAGCAGATGAAGTATATGATGTTCAGGTTTTCAAAAGTTGCGTGTATCATATTTTCAGCTCCAAGTTAAAACAATTTTTTAAGAAAATGGCTCTTTAGTTTTTGAACTTTAAAAGCTTCACATGCTTTGTCTCTGCTGAGGACTATTTTAATGCTTTTAACTTTTGCATTTTTTTTACACTAGAGTTATCATTTTATTAAATCAATTACTTCACAAGACTGGAATTATTAAGTGATGGAATGCTTCTCCATAATTTACAAAGAGAAACATTTTTAAAAAAAGGAAATAAGGAAATGTAAAGGAGACCAGATAGATAAACCACCCATTCCAACCTCCTGATTCAACTTACTTTCCAGCTTAAAAGGCCGTTTCATGAGCATAATGTTTTGTAAAACATTCTTCATATCCACTTTGTCATTACCTGCACACAAAATGTAAATAGCATGAGGAGCATCAAGGAAATTGGAATAGGGGAGGAAGGAAGAAGGAGTGAAAAAATAGTTCTTCAGTTCATATTGACTTGGTGCCTTGGTGGTGCAGGCTGCTAAATGCCTAGCACTTAAGTTCCAGCTGCCTGCAATTATTGTAGGCTCGAATCCAACCAGGCTCAAGGTTGACTCAGCCTTCCATCCTCTCGGGGTAGGTAAATTGAGGACCCATGATTGTTGGGGGCAATAAGCTGACTTTGTAAAAATGCCGCTTAGTAATAAGCAGGCACATACAATGGAATGAAGGCTATTGCTGAGTGCATTGGGTTGTATCCCCAAAATTGTAAGCCGCCCTGAGTCTTCGGAGAAGGGCGGCATATAAATCTAATTTTTTTTAAAAAAACGTATAAACTTATAAATTATTGGTTTGTTGGCAGAAAATATAAGGTGGAAATATAGGGTGCCATTAGCAGCTCCTATCTGATGAGTGGTACATGTGAAATATCAGAGACAAAAGGAATGTTCTCATTAATCTCAGATCAGGGCCTTCTTAACAGTATTATGGACCCCTGGGCAAAGCAGAGTGTATCTTCAGATACCAAGAAGTCCAGAGGGAGTTGGAAACAAAAAGTGGATTAGTTGTCATGTTAGTAAGGATAGTGTTGGAAGCTTGGAAGCTGAGTAGTTTCCTGGCTCATTCATTAATTCTGGGCCAGGCATGTTGTTTCTGGTTTTGAAATCCTTGGAGAGTTTGGAATGGATCTACAAAGGGATAAGTTTGAAAGGATCAGATTGTTTTTCTCAATGTGGGAATTCCTGTTAATATATTCATTAACTGAGTAACACAATAATTTTGCTGATAATTTTATTTAAAAAAACTGGGCTGAAAAATTTGGGATTAAAAAGTCTTGGGTGTGTGTGTGTGATCTCCAGGGCCAGTATCTGGCAGGTGCATACAACCTTCAAAGTGTTCGTCCTTATTATAACTGCCTTTTCCATTCAACTTACCATCAAGTGTAAGGGGTTTCAGAGCCGCTTGAGTTTCTTCTTCTGTTATATTGAGGCCCATTCCTGTCAGACTGGAACTCAAATCACCAGTTTCAACCATTTGCCCTGATATCAATTTACAAAAACCATCCAATGTCACAATCCAAGATTCTTATTTCATAAGCATCAGTATATCATTGCCAACTGGCCTGGTGGTTTCTGCCACCCTTCAACTCCCCAAACTCACCGCCTTGGGATGAGAAAACAAACAATTTCACTAGATGGTTTCCTACTTTTAGCCATTAAGGATTAAAACTGGTAGTAGATAGATGGGTGAGTATCCTTCTACATGGACTTATTTTCACGGTTGTGTTGCAGCTACTAATATTGTACCAAACATGATATCCTGACTAATAGTTAATTATGTGTCATATATATTACAATGTCAATCAGAATAAAGTTTAAAAAGCATACTATTAACCTATGCTTATAGGTTAATATAGGATCATTAATAATCCCATCATAATCAGAAGTATATAGCATATTCTTCCTTCCTAGTAAGGTTTCTACCTACTGCTGTATTCAAATTCATCTATAAAGTGAATTTATTTCTGTTCCTGCTGGTGATTGGAATCAATAATCTTAAAGTTTAGCACCATTATTTCAAGATCAGGGTGATAAAAACCTGAATTATTTTTTCTAATATGCATCTGTTAAGAATTAATTTCTACATTAAAAAGAATCCAGCATCAACTCTTTGAATAAAATCCAGGAGAAAAGAAAGCAACAAGACATGACACATTATAATGATTGCAAAGAGCAGTTCAGCAAGAGGCATAGATTGGGCAACAGGTACCCAAAGACCTGAACTGCAGGCAGCTTATCTTAACAACAGCTGCTGAAGCACAAGAGAAGAGGATAATTACTGCCACCTGTTCGTCTTTGTGAGCTTCCCAAATATATTGGATACAATAGAATGCTTGATTCTATGGGCTGCAGCCAGAAGTCTCTTAAAGTTACATTAGTAAAAGCAGAGATTATTTTTATTGTGATTGTTTATATTTTTACTTGTATTCTTTATTATATTATAAATTATTATAATTAGGATGTTTCCATGGAAAATATGCTGCATAAGGAGTTTTTTTAAAGTTACCTCTCTAGTAATTTAAATTCTACACCTATTCTGCAAGAACAGGAGTAGACAACATTGTCTTTATGCTGCCAGCCCACTAGGAAAGACCCACTTCCTGCCTTTTGAGTCTACTTTGGAGCAGGAGGGGAGGGGAGCAAAGGAAGTGCCCAGTTTGCCTAATGACTCAGAGTGGAACTTGAAAAAGGCAAACATCCAATTCTTACAACAATAAAAAATCATCCTGTTTTCCACAGTGGCAGTAACCACAATTATAACATTTTTATTTTGGTCATAAATCAGAAAATAAAGTATAAAATTTACACCAGTTGCTACATCGATCAAAGCTATAAAAATATTTTACTCGTTGGCCGGCAAATGTAAGAATATCAACTCCAGACTATCCTTCAGATTATTGTAATTTGAATTATAATTTCAAATTGCCCTGAGACTTACCTCCTGCACTTAATATGAGCTTCATATTCTTCAACCCTTCCATCAAATCACTCAGATTAACTTTTCCATCCTCTGCAAGACAGAGGACAAAGTAATTAACCCAGCTGAACAGGAAAGCCTAACTGAGGCTGCTGTTACTTACATCTCAAGAAATATGCATAAAAATAATAGAACTATTTCTGAAACTGGAATTCTCCAGATATGTTAGAAATGCACATTTATAGCAAATGTTAGGAATTATAGCCCTAATACATCTTGGAAAAGTGGGCATATGTGTGGAAATGTGCAGAAGACTGAATGAACAAATAGCATTTTTATTTTTATTTTTATTTTCATTTACAGATTACAGATTAACAGAATTGTAGATCATCTAGTCCAACACCCCACCCAAGCAGGAGACCCTTCACCATTTCTGACAAGTGGCAGTCCAACCTTTTCTTGAAAGCTTCCAGTGACGAAGCTCCCACAACATCCAAAGGCAAGCTGTTATATTTGTATGTTCCTTTCAGTTTATTATGTACTTATTTATTTATATCCTGTCTTTATTATTTTTTATAAATAATTCAAGGCAGTGAACATATCCAATACATTTTTCCTCCTATTTTTCCTAGTTCCCATGTCTCCTTATGATCCATATCTGTTTTTTGTTTATCATCCCAGTCATTGAACTTTCTAAGTTGGAAACTAATTTTCTACTCTAAGTTCCATGCCTGTATTCTAATGACTTCTTAAGAATGATTCTAAATTCTAAAACTGCTGCTGACTGATATTCTTTGACCCTCTATTTTTTCCTGAAGTAGGAATGTCCACAGATAGGTGAGGGCAAAAAAGATGCCAGCTTCACTCCCTTTTTACATGTGTTACACATAAAATAGGCACATCACTCCATATGCATGGTCATGGCCGTCATCTTGACTTTTTTGATCCTCCTTATGGACATCCATGCTCCTAAACTTTCAAACTCTCCACCCTTTTTGAGTAATGGCTTTTAAAAGACCTAGAGGTCATCAGGCTACCTTCTTCCTGTAAATGTTATGATGCATCAATTCAGCTTTCGCCACACCAAAGAACCTTAAGCAAAATATGAACCTCCCCCATTCCCTAAGGGGGATATAGTGGGGGAATTCAGTGTTAACAATCAGAGATACTAACAACTAGCCTTTTTTTTCATCTCCAGTCCTTTGAATTCACTTGAAAATGCAGTGAGAATTGATCTGGATTGGTTTTGTTATGTTTGCATGAAGAGGCAGACGCGGAGTACTTCAGCTCTTAAGTTTATTAGTGACTTCAGCTCAGAACGGACCCAACTGGCTTTGCTGCGGCTGCTACTTATAGCCGGCAGCCGCAGCTGACAGCCAATCAGAGTGCAGGGTTTTCCCGCACTTTTTAAACCAATCATCTCCAACACTTTACAAGAACAATTCAAACTAAACCAATGATTTCAAACACTGCATACATAACAGTTTTGATTAAATTTGGGTTTTTCACCCAGTGTTGCTTTTTTTTTACGAGATAGTAGAAAAAGGAGTCCCTGGGATTTCACTCTGCTAGTTGTTACTGATTATAGGGGGTAGTGCTCATCTCCATTTCAAGGCCATTGAGCCAGCACCATCTGAAGACAATTCTGTGATCATGTGGCCAGCATAACTTCACAAAGTACTGTTACCTTCCCAACAGTGGTACCTATTTATCTATTTGCATTTGCATGCTTTCGAACATCTAGTTTGGCAGAAGCTGGGGCGAGGACTGGAGCTCACCCTGTCACATGGCACTCAGGTCTCGAACCTTGACTGCCAGCTTTTCCAGCCAACAAACCCAGCATCTTAACTGCTGAGCCACCACCCCTGATGAGATGGACAGCATGTAAATTTAATTTAATGAACAAATAAATAGGCGCTCTGGTGGCACAATGGTTAGAATGCAGTATTGCAGGCTAACTCTGCCCGCACTCTGGCATTTGATCCTGAAAGTGTTCAAGGTTGGCTCAACCTCCAAGGTCAGTAAAATGAGGACCCAGATTGCTGGGGGCAATATGTGATATTATAAACTGCTCAGAGAGTGCTGTAAAGCACCATGGAGCAGTATATAAGTCTAAGTGCTCTTGCTCTTGCTCTTGCTGAATACACAATCAATATTTGACATACTTGCAGGTTCTTAGCACTTGCAGAAAACCAAGAAGCAACCAATACTTTTCTTTCTGGGTCTAAAGGTTTTGCCCAGAGAACTCTGAGCATACTAGCCAGAAGGAGTGTATGCACAGTGTAGGGCTTAAAATACACCCCTTCCCTTTATGAAAACAATTACAGGTAGCCTTGACACAGAACTATTCATTTAGCAACCATTCAAAGTTATAACGGCATTAAAAAATGACTTAACAGATCCTTGCACTTATGTCCATTGCAGCATCCCCACAGTCACGTAAACAAAATTTGGATGCTTGGCAACCAGCATGCATTTACAATGGTTGCAGTATCCTGGAGGATCACATGATCACCATTTGTGACCTTCTTGGCCAGCTTCCAACAAACAAAGTCAATGGGGAAAGTCAGATTTGCTTAATGATTGAAGGATTCACAACTGCAGTGATTTCTTTAACAACTATGGCAAAAAGGTTGTAAAATTAGGTATGACTCACTTAACAGCAATGGAGATTCTGCTCCCACTTGTCAGAAATTGAGGTACTGTACACAGATTATATGGTTAGTGTCTGTGTGCTCATCAGAGAGGTCCATTGGCCTTTCTTTCCAATTTCAATTCTTGTTTCAGAATCTTTATTCAGCCATTCAGCAAAATCAAGGGAAGATGGGCACCACACTGTTTTTCCCCTAGCTATTAAGCCCTTAACTCTTTCACTATCACACTTGACTTCAGTCAATCCACCCCCCGAGTTATCTGTCATTTTTAACTTTAGTCTGCATTGTTAAAACAGAAGAGTTTTCTTTAGCATACTGAATGACTAAAGTTTAAAAATTTGGTTTTATTTATAAAAAAAATATATGGCTGCCCAACTCATTTCCAGTGACACCAACAACAATCTGTCAATCAAATAAATCACTTGATTATCTCACTCTGGGTTCCCCAGGTCCATTGGCAAAACCAGATCTTCAGGGCCTTGTGAAAGATTGTCAAAATGGAGGATCCAGTCTTATCTCCATGGGGATGATATTTCATAGAGAAGGAGCTACAGATTAGTCTAATTTAACACAATCCAATCATAAATTACCCTTAATACAACTAATTTAAGTATCCAAAAAACTCACCATCTGGAGCTGTAGAATTCAGAACTTCCTTGATTTCATCATCTGTTAGGTAAATGCCCATATTGATTAGGTCATTATCCAGATTATTGACATAAATCCGATCCACTGAGAAAAAATAATAATAATCAGCAAATATTCCCAGAACCTTGGCATTCCATATGTAGTTAGCAAAGCTCATAAGGTAACTTTGCAAGTCTTCCATTCAAAAATCAGACAAGCAACCTCTTAAGAATGGAAATCTGGATTCTATACAAGTTTTATAAATATGCATACTTTTTCTTCATTTGATATTATTGGTGCATTTTTAATATTTTGCTTAATTTATTCAACTCATTGAATGAGCAAACACCATATGTCTCACTCTTTTGCCCTTTAGTTTTATATCTAGTCAAAACCTTGATTTTTGAAAAATCAGCAAAGATTAGCAAATCGCTATTGCCAATATCATCATTGTAACATCTAAATGTAAAAAAAAACTGTTTCCGCTCAAGCTATTCTAATTTCTCCCTCATCTGTCAATTGCTCCTTTTTTTTCAACCCCAGTAGGCCCATCTGTTTTTTTCCCAAACAGCATGCTTGAAGGATTTTAATCCAACCATGCAAATTCACTTACTCTCTGCTTGGGATTGTCCCTGGATTTTAGCCACACTTTCAATCAGTTCATTCATCTTCACCTTTTCATTTTCTGCAGAGGCATTTAAAAGTGAGTTTAGCATGCAGGCAGCAAATGCAGGAAGAAGAATTGACTGCAACATTTTGCAAATCAGCTTAATTGCATTTAAATTATTAAATGTATATTAATAATTAAATTTGACAGATATTAATATTTTACCACTCAAAGTTGCTATCAAAAGTAATTGAAATATAATGCACATTTAAAATCTTAATTAAAAAAACATAACGTTCTGATTTAACTCAATCAGAAGACAAAGGGCTTATTAGCAAGAGTCTGGTTGAAAGACTTTCTCCCCTTATGTCTGAAAATTGCGCTACAGCTAGACAAAACTCAGTCAGAAAGGAATTATACGAAATAGGAGCAGCAACTAAATATCTACATTTTAGAAATACTAGCCTGGCTTGAAGAGAAGAAGACTCAGAGGGAAATCTTTATAGCATCTTAGAGGCTAAACAGATTCATGTAAGATAAGAAGATGATATTTTGTTTTATTTTATTATTTTATTTATCTCTTTTCCTACTCACCGTCCACAGTCACATTCTTCAATGCTTCTTGGAGCTGCTGTTTGGTTAATTGCACCCCCATGTTGGACAAAAGAGACTCTGCATCTTCCACAGCAACTTTTTCTTCTATGTCACCTAAAGAGCAAAATAAATTGGCAAAAGGACACATTTTTCAGAAAATTAATCAGCCAACATAGATATGTTCCCTCCCTTTTCCTTCTTTAGTTTTGGACAGGGTAGCATTTCCCCACAGACAAATGAGCAATTGGGTTATTTGCAGCTTCTGCTTGAAGAGCAGGGGACAGATGGCACTTGTGGCCCAGAGGTTCTCTCACAGATGTGTCGGTTTTGCTTGTTCTAGGATTGGGAGGCTGCTCTATAAATTGCACTGTTTGTCAAATGACCTCAGGTAACACTTCAAGGTGTAGCAAGATGTGATTACCACATATAAAATCTTTTGTAGTGTAAAGTCAGATTGACTGCCTGTCTCTAATAATTTCTATGTAGGCATGTTCCAGGCCCCATCAATTAAATAATGTTATCTATTAAAATCCAATAAACATGCCTTTTCTAGTAGAGTACAATTTTTTGGATCAGACGCTCTCCAAAGATCTATGCGGCTCCCATCCTGATTATGTTTAAAATGTCTTTGAAAATTTGGCTTCCTTCTTAGGCATGGGCAACAAATAGGAATTTATAGGTTACTGTGTTTTATTTTCTGGACTTTTATATAGGTATTTTCTTTGTCTTATTGAGCTTACTTTTTAAATAGTGTACATCTCCCTCTAAATTTGGCAATTAAATAAATAATCCTTATATCTGTGGAGCCCTTGCTGCTCTCTGGTGGTTTTCTTGCAGACATTTCATTACCAAGTTAGGTAACACCATCACTACTAGCTTTGTATCCAAGCCACCACTCACCAGTAGGTCGAGGTAACTCCTGCAAGACTCTAAGATTCCTTGTGAATTCATTTAGGTTTACCATTCCATCTAATTTAAGATTACAGAAATGATAAATTAGAAGACCTGGACACCACAAATGGAAAATGCATTTTAAACATTTGTTCTTACATTAACAAACACTAAAATTTTAAAAAGGGACAATTAAGAAAGAGGAAACACCACTTCCAATGTGAGGCATTACTACTGTATTGGAGGACACAGTGTTGGAGGAGCAGAGAGAGATGCTATGTTGCTCTCCAGTTTTGGGACACAGGAAAAAGACAGGTGTGGAAAGAGAGCTCCTATAAGTACCCCTGATTGAGTACTTACATCTAACCTACATCTGATTAAAATATGGTGTAACCAGACTTCCGGTTTGTTCCTCGTCGGTGTCGATGCGGAATCCGCGATCGTGCGCAATTTTGCCCGAGCTCTCTTGCTGGAGGGTCCCGATCAGGACCGGAACCACCCTGGTGGAGTGGTGAAGAAGGGGGAAATTGTCTGGAGGGTCGGGGGGAGCCGCAACTCCCCTCCCTGACAGGAAAATCCCTCCTGAAGGCAAGTTGCAGCAGTGGTCCTAAAATGGCCACCACGAAGATGAAGAACATTCTGGGAAACATTTTGTGCTGGAGAGAGAAGTAGCGGGCAGAGTGTGAACCAGGCAAAGGACATCACTTTTGAGGTACCCCGATATCAAATTAAAGGGCTATTTTGGAGGAAAGTGTGTAGAAGCAGTGACCAGAGAAAATGAGAAAGAAAATGGGTTTTTAAATTTGGATTTGATTATTTTACTGGACTAATCTGGAGGAGAAATTTAAAGGAAAATACATTAACAGAACAAAGGTTTAAAAATTAAACTGGACAGATATTGAATTGTGGGCACTTAAAAGGCATAACTAAATGCTGGAATTGAGTGTGTTGAAAAGAATAGCTAATGATTGAAATTAGTGAACTTAATAAAAATATCATATTCAACAAAGAAAGTTAAAAAGAAAAAGACTCAAGAGCGCCACCTGATGGTACAGGAAAACTTTAATATGTTTCAAAAATAAGCGTCTGGTCTTTTTGGGACTTCGGATCTTGGAATTTGAAAGAAAATAAAAGGAACTTTATTATTGTCATAGAACCACCTGGTAATTTGGGAAATAGTTGGGAGGCCAATTAGAAGATTTGGAATAAAGATTCAAGAGTATGAATTGTTGAAAATAAACTTAAAAGATATTGGCTGAAATAAGATACTGGACTCTGGATTGAATATATCTATCAAAGAAGAGGATTTCAACTATTAAGGAAGAAGAAAAAAGGAGAAGATATAATGGAGGAGCTACTTGTTGATATAAGACTGGACTTACAAACGTAAGATCGGATATGCAGGATACAAGGGATATGATAAAAATTAAACTTGAAATGTGTACTTATGTATTACAGAAATTAGAAATAGTGACTTAGCATACACAAGAACACAATAAAGCAGAGGGGGAGGAGTTCTATAAAGAAGAAGCCAATTTGAAGAACAAAGCAAACAACAATTATTCAAGCAGGGGGGAAAGGAATTAGAATTAAAAATTTGTGGTCTGATGGGATGATAAAAGGGAGAATGGTTCGGAAAATGGTTAAAGAGAGAAGGGAAAAGTAGAAAAAGGAAGTGCAAAAAAAATCAAAGAGGAGACAGAAAAAGTTTAATAACTGGAATGAGATAAGGAGGAATAAGAATGGGGGAAAGGAATTAAGAGAAAGGACCAGAAAATAAAGAGGAAACAAACAAGATTAAAAGAAGGTACATTGTTCAAAGAGTGAGAGATAGTGGTTAAAAAAAAAAAGAGATAAGGAAGGGGATTCCAAGGTAATCGTTGGGATGTATAAGAATATATTGAAAATAGTATTTTGTAATGTATAGATGATTCAAGAGAAATATAATCGGAATCTGAGAAAATATATATATTTGTGTTTTATACTAGATAGGGAGATTGATATTAAGGAAGAATGAAGGTGCCAACTCAGATGTTAAAGCAGTTGCTAATTGGAACCATGATTTTTAGTCTGGCATTCATTTGCTTTACAGACCTGATAGGTCATAAATATGAGGACTGATTGCAAAGTTTTTTCCCCATCACTGTTGTAATTGTGAATGGTTGCTGTACAAGGCAGTCACTAAACAAGGATTCCTGTCATCTTTATTTCTTGCTGATCTAAATAGCTGAGAACAAGGAATGAAAATTACTGCCATAGGTTCTCTCATCTTCCATAGTACACAAAGGGGAGGGAAGAATGGCCAGTTTCAGGGTATTTTGCCAGCCTGTTCTTTTGAAGAGAAAAAAGAAATTGATAGAACACTTCCCAATTTCTATTCTGTTTGTTTGGTCTAGGTTAATGAGGATTTGCTGCTGAACCTCAGAAGCTGGGAGAAGTGTTCCCTCTAATAAGGAAAGAGAACCTTCAATATCTAGCTTTGTAGTTGGGTCATTTACATTGCAGTTGAGCTGGAAATCAGGTTTCCCTACAGTAGAAGAAAGCCATATCAAACTTCTGTATCCCTACAGCAGAAGAACTGTAGGGATACAGAAGTTTGGTATGGCTTTCAGACTGATGCTGCAATATCCTTAGGCAGAAGTGTCCTTAACATTTCTATAATTTGCTTCATTAAATATAAAGGGAAGAGAAACATCAAATTATTATTTATGTGTGTAGAATTGAGAATGTTCTTTATTGCTTTGAAATGAAAGATCAAGATCTCACCAAATTTAACAGAGCTACATAAAAAAGAAGAGTTTGTATCAACATATAATCTTTGAAAAGCTCCTGTAGCTCTCAATTCTTTATCAATCTCTTCCCCCCAATTCTATTGATCCATGATCTAATTCCTTGTTCTTATCCTCAATTACTCCAATTTTTATAGCTCAATAATGTTTAGTACTAAAGCCATAGCAGCTTTCAAGTTTGAAAGTAAGCTGTCTCATGAAAGCAATTTGCTTGTGTGGAGGTGGTTTTGGCAGAAGCTATCATCAATCAGACAAGGTGCCACCATCATTATGCCCTTCACATGGAATCAGTTTTGCCCCCGTGTTTTAGCACAATGGGGGGGTTTCTCTGTTTTCCTTAGAGTGAGTAATTTCCCCATGTTTAGTTTGAAACCACTATCGAAGATCACACTAGCCAGAGCATAGAACCACTCAAAGTAGTACTGCCCTCCCTGGGGGAGGCATCGGGTTTGGCTCGAGAGTTCATGGCTTCCATGGTGGCCATGGACCTGACCTAAGTTATTCAGGGCCCTTCTCACAAGGGGGGGAACATGCTTGACCTTGTTTTCATCTTGGGGCAGTGGTATAATGGTCTGGGGGGGCTCACCGACTAGTCAGCCCCTGTCATGGACAGATCATTATCTCCTGTGGCTGGTCTTCCAGCAGGCCGTCCCACCCTGCTGGGATGAGGAGCCAACTAGATGGTTCTTCCCCAGGCGCCTGATGGACCCTGAGAGGTTCCAGATGGCACTGGGGTTCTTGCTCACTTTCCTTGTCCACAGCTCGGCCGAGGTCTTGGTATCTGCCTGTCAACAGGCGGCCTTCCCTTGGCTCCTGGCTCCCTGGTTTTCAGAGGAGTTCCAGGAGATGAAACATCGAAGGAGGAGCCTAGAGAGAATGTGGAGGGCGAGCCGCTCCGGATCTGACCATGCCCAGCTAAGAGCCTATATTAGGACTTATCTGGTGGCAATGAGAGCGGCGAGGTGTGCATACTTCTCTGCTCTCATTGCATCCGCGGATGATCGTCCGGCTGCCCTGTTTAGGGTCACTCATTCCCTCCTACATCGAGAGGTGAGGGAGGATCCTTTGCAGGGTAGAGCAGAGGACTTTAGCCAACATCTGATGGATAAGGTCTCAGATCGGGCGGCTTGGACTCAGACTGTCAGGGGTCGGAGGACTGGGTGATGGTGAGTCTGGCCGATACCATCTGGGTTGAGTTTGATCCTGTTTCTCTGGATGAAGTGGACAGGATCATGCAGAGGCTGAGCTCCACCACGTGTTTATTGGACCTGTGTCCTTCCTGGTTGGTTTATGCCTCCAGGAGGTTACAGGCTGGCTCAGGCAGTTGTCAAGCTTCTCTAGGGAGGGTTCCTTCCCTGCCTTGAAAAGAGCTGTGGTGAGGTCCCTCCTCAAGAAGCCTGCCTTGGACCCAGTCATTTTGAATAACTATCGTCCAGTCTCCAACCTTCGCTTTTTAGGGAAGGTTGTTGAGAGCGTGGTGGTTCAACAGCAACTGACGTTCCTGCAGGAAGCTGATTACCTGGATCCATACCAATCGGGCTTCCGACCCGGGCACAGCACAGAGACAGCATTGGTCACACTGATTGATGATCTCTGGAGGGCTCGGGACAGGGGTTTTTCCTCTGTCCTAGTCCTATTAGACCTCGTGGTGGCTTTCAATACCATCGACCATGGTATCCTATTGCGGTGGCTTGGGGGGTTGGGAGTGGGAGGCACCATTTTATGGTGGTTCTCACCTCTGCTGCTTGCAATCGTGTTGGCAGGGGCAGAGGTCAGCCCAAGGCCCCTCACTTGTGGGGTGCCCCAGGGTGTGGGTCCTCTTGCCTCTCCTGTTTAACACCTATATGAAGCTGCTGGGTGAGATCATCTGGTTTGGGGTGAGGTATCACCAATATGGATGATACCCAGCTTTACATCTCCACCCTGGACTACACCAGTGATGCTCTCTCCATGATGTCCCATTGTCTGGATGCGTGCGGATCTGGATGGGGAGGAACAGGCTCGACTCAACCCGCAAAGACTGAGTGGCTGTATGCGTACGGCATCTCGGATTACTCAGGATATACCATCTTTGGTCATGAGGGGAGAGGTGTTGCCCCCTGTGGACAGGGCGCACAATCTGGTTGTCCTCCTGGATGCATAGCTCAGTTTGGAGGAGCAGGTGGGAGCTGTGTCCAGGGGGGCATTTGCCCAGGTGTGACTGGTTCGCCAGCTGTGCCCTTACCTGAGCCGAGATTGCCCTACGGACAGTCACTCATGCACTCGTCACCTCCCGACTCGACTACTGCAACGGTCTCTACATGGGACTTCCCTTGCGGACCACTCGGAGGTTGTAGCTCGTGCAGAATGTGGCTGTGTGGGCTGTGATGGGAGTGTCCTGATACTCCCATATTACACCCCTCCTGTGCGACCTGCATTGGTTGCCGGTTGCCTTCCAGGCGAGATTCAAGGTATTGGTAACAACTTATAAAGTCCTACATGGCTTGGGTCCGGGGTACTTGTGGGAGCATTTCCTGCTGGCATCACGCTCTGATCGCCCGGTACGCTCCCACAGACAGGGCCTCCTTGGGATACCATCGGCCAGACATTGTCGGTTGGTGGTGCCCAGGGGTAGGGCCTTCTCTGTGGGAGCACCCACCCTGTGGAAACAACTCCCCTTGAGCCTTAGTTTGGCCCCCGATCTCTGCTCCTTCTGCTGTGACCTTAAGACCTGGCTTTTTCAACAGGCCAGTCTGGACTAACCAAGGGGAGGGGTGGGTCTGTTTTAGAGGGTGTCTAAATTTTAATTGATTTTAATTCTTAGGCTTGTATTTGGTTTAATTTCTTTTTATTGTAAATTTTTGTAAGGAGTTTTATATTGTTAGTCGCCCTGAGTCATTAGGGAGAGAGGGCGGCATACAAGTCTAATAAATTATTATTATTATTATTATTATTATTGTGCAAGATTGGAAGATGTAGAGAGACCTGGCCCGAAGAATTGCCAAGAGTCAATTCATTCATATTCATAATTGAAAATGTTCTAATTTTAAATCACAATTTGCAAATATAGAAAGAATTTATTTGAAATGCCAAGGGAACATTAAGAAAAATGTTTGTAATCTTTTCAATCAATAACGAGAGCTAAAATTGTAACCAGATCTACAAGTTGTTTGAAACTTACTATCAGCTTCAGAAAATCTTCGATTGTTGGTCAATGCAAACATAAAATCTTTCATACTCAGTATCCCATCAGCTGCAAGGAAGTAAACAAATTAATGAAAATTATTGAAAGTTGGCAACACAGTAATATTATATATCAATTAATAAATAGTTTAATCATTTAATACGTTTCAAAATAAATTGTCAGTTGATTGTTAGAAAAAAGTTCATCTGAACATTTTTCTTCCCCTTTATTTATCATGTCCTAAAAAGTGGTACCACTTGGCCAATATGCTGAGTAAAAAAAGCTAAGCAAGATTGAACCTGGATGGAGATGACCAGGGCATTTTAATGATCAAAGTTAAACCAAGAAATAAACAAAAGACTGGAAAAAGTAACTGCTTCCATCTTGTTGTGAAGAAAACTACATGGATATTTTAGAAGTTGAATTTCATTCAAGAGAATCTTTATGTTCTTCTAGTGCTTTGAAAGTAAAATAGATTTTAAAAGACACAAGAATGTTAAATATTATTTAATATGCCACAGGTTTAGTTCTTGAATCTTTTACTAAATTAAAGCTTGTAAGAGATTATGATTTAACTTGTAATTTCAATTTGCTAATAATTTTGATATATTTAGATTATGCATGCTGGAGACCAACTATTCTGGAAAAGTCTTACCATTTATGGTAACATATTTCAGTGCTTTCTGGATTTCATCTTGAGATAACTGAAGGCCCAGAGCACACATGATGGAATCCAACTCTTCATATTCTATTTTATCTTGTCTGATGTTCTTCAGTGTTTTCACTGCTTTTTCCATGTCTAAGATAAGAAGTAACACAATGAGGCATCCAAAAGCAACAATCTATAATAAAACATGTAAGATTTATGAAGAGGGATATTCTTGCCTACAGCTGAAGAGTATCGTTGTGTGAGTAATAACATCTTCATAAATTCTTTCAAATTCACCATCCCATTATCTGTAAGGGAAAGTAAATCTTATCAGAGAAAAGAAAAATGAAAAATAATACATAGACATTTATACATGCAATCAATTTTGTATCAATTTGTATTGACCAACAAAAATATTAACATTTTCCAACTACCAGGATTGAGAAACATGAATCTAGATAAAATTCAGATACGGATGGGACTAACGAGTTAATAGTATGGTTACTTAGTTGACACCTAATTACCACTGGAGCAAGATTTTATTTTAAATGCTTGCTTCTCACCATAAATACACAACCCACGATTCACTGTACAATGCACTGTGTCCTATTTGATTTAGGTGTAGGAAAGGTACAGGTGACCTAGAAAACTAAATTCTCAGTTGCCCTGATATTTCACAGTTACAGAGAAGAATAGTGTTTGGTTTATATTTTGAACACATAATTACTCATAGAAAATACAGCTTGATAGGTATTATGTTTGAGCACTAGAAATGTTCAATACACAAAAGTACACATATAGATTACCAGTACATACATTACCAGGAACTGAAAATGTGCAAATAACATAATTTGGTTCTTAAGAATCTGGTTTAAATAATGCCAAAAAATATCAAACATTGTTCCATGTTTTCTGGAGTGTCATATTCAGGATGCTTGAGAATATATTGGGAGAAAACTATCCAAATTTTTATTACTTTAAAACGTGCGTTCATAGACATTCAAAGGGAATGGTTCTAATACTTTATCAGAAAAAAAATGGAATATGTAGACCACAAGCATTTGAGTAGAGTAAGTCCTTACTATCTACTGTCATGTTCTTCAGTGCCTCCATCATGTCCTCCTTGGTTAAGGTGATGCCAATAGCAGCCAGCAGATCTTTCATCTGAGAAATCTCAACTTTATCTCTATTCATTCTACAGAGAATGCTATAGATGCCATGAACTGTTGGAAATAGAAAAGTTGTTTAATTAATTTCAGAAATAAGTAAAAACTTCATTTGCTTCTTACATGATTTGTGCATCAATGCACTGCTGCTAATAGATACTCTCTGATTGCATCACACTTGTATTGAAAGCATGGAGGTGCTTCCAGATTAGATGGTGACATCATCATTGCCTGGGGGAATGACTGGTTGCGGCTTCTTTCATGTCCTTGTTAGTATGCCTACCAAAAGAGTATCTATCTACTTGTGTTTGCACACTTTCGAACTGTTAGGTTAGCAGGAGCTGGAGTGAATGACAGGAGCTCATCCCATCACACAGCAGCCCTCAGGTCTCAACCCAGGCTTGCAAATTGTCAACTCAGCTTTCTCACTGCATGAGCCACCATGCTCCTTACTTTCTGAATAGTCTGCCCTTCTCTGCCTGTAGCACCATCTATGAAATGGCTAGCCTGGAAGGACGTACAACAGATTGTCAATGAGATCTGAAAAGCCAATAGAGTTTTACTGTATATTGCAGGTCATCAATGTTACTATATTTAACTGTTCAACAACAAGATTACACACAGGACAATTGCATATTTGTTGATTCTGTTATTTGAGGGTAAATTTCTTCCTATTACCAAACAATCTACTTAATTTAACTATAATTAACTTAGTAAATGATTTAAATTATTTCCAGTTTTGAAAACATAAAGCTTGCCCATATAAGAATCTTCTGATTTTCACAAACAGGGAACCTATTTTTCTCATACAAAGTGGAAACAGCTTTAATTTTAGCGGTAGAATTGAGGTTTTCAGAAAATGGGAAAATAAAATTATTTATTTACTACTGCATACATTGGGAACTCTGTTATCTTTTGATAGCTCTTTTTATTGTTCGCTTGCTGCTTTTGACTATATGTGTGCATTTGACTCTTGTCACTAATTACTTGCAGAGCTCATAGTGGCTTCCACTTACGTGAGTTTTCAGAAAAGCGCTCATTCGTTGTCACATTGACTAAGAAGTCCTTGAAACCAAACTTTCCAGTTCCTGAAAAACCAAGTTTTTCTATGCTTGAAAGAAATCAACAATGCTAACCTTTTGTTGCATCCTATAATATAATCCCTAGACAATTTCTCAAACTTTTAAGAAATTGCTAATCATAATACAGAACATGGAAGAGGCCACATATATCTTGAGATTAACAAGCAAGAGATTCAAATAGAGGATCCAAGAGGCTGGGTTTTCATACCAAATATAAACAAGAACTAGCCAATCACGTTTTAGGCTAACAATGTGCGCAAATATTGATACATTTATGATCCATGTGATTCTAAAAAACTGAGTTAAATGAATAAACTATGGTGGGCATGTTTGGAAAGTTTAAATAAATATGTTTGGAAACACAAGCTGATGAAAACGACCCCTTTAAACTATTGGGTGATGTATCAGCATAATAGTTGGCCTCCCTCTCCCAAAATGGATGTCCTCCAAAAATTCTGTATGTGGACTCAAATTCCTCAAATTCTCAGGACTGGGCACGATGGCTGAAATTTTCTGAAGTTGATTCTGAAATCTGAAGGGTGCCCAGAGATCTATTTTTAGACACTTGAAATGGTACAGTCACAGCAATTGAAATTAACAACAAGTTTTCCAATTAACAATTGGAAAACTTGACTATGTTAAGTTTTCTATGAACTTTATACTGGGGAATATAATATTTGCTACATTTTGTGCCATGTGGTTTAATCTTTTTTTAAATTTTTTATTCACATTTATATGCCGCCCTTCTCCGGAGACTCAGGGCGGCTTACAATTTTTGGAGCACAACCCAATGTGCTCAGCAATAGCCTTCATTCTATTGTATATGCCTGCTTATTACTAGGGCTTTTTGGCCCCCCCAAGCGGCATTTTTACAAAGTCAACTTATTGCCCCCAACAGTCATGGGTCCTCAATTTACCTACCCCGGGAGGATGGAAGGCTGAGTCAACCTTGAACCTGGTGGGATTTGAGCCTGCACTAATTGCAGGCAGCTGGAGCTAAGTGCTAGGTGTTTAACAGCCTGCACTGCCAAGGCTCTTTCCTGTTGAAACCTTGTTGTTGCCTACTTTCTGTTGGATTTTTGCCGCAGGCAGGCTTTATTAGCATTTCACAGCTCACAGCTTTGCTGAAACTGAATGCTACAGAATTTTAAAGTGAATTTCTTTCTTATTTGAGATGGTTGGAGGATGTAGAATGAACGGCAACTTACCAGGTATGGAAGTACCCTTTAATGCATTTTGGAACTCTGTGGTGTCCAACTTAACTCCCAGAAAGTCTAAAATGGACTCCAATTCTCCAGGATCAACAGTCCCATTCTTTATCTTGCTGAAGGCCACAACAGCAGATTGAAATGCTATCGTAAGAAAGATCAAGCACAAGCTTTGAAGAAAACCAAAGTACTTTGAAGGATGACTGAAATGGAAATTGCACGAAGTCACAAAGACCTCTGATTCAAATATATTTACAAATGGCAACGTTCTGGTTCTACCATTCAAACTCATTACAAAATTTGCATTTCTAAACAAACAAAACATTACAAGCCCCTGTGTGTTATAGCTGCCCACTTAATTACAAGGTGTGCTGAATTTTAGGACAGAGAGTGATGAAACAAAAAGAATAAAGAGAGGAAAGTAATAAAATACTTTTTCAACTGAACTATTTTCTATATGAAATATTCTTCCTGGTACTTGGACATATCTCTCTTTAGTTTTGCAAGGAAAAAAATATTGTTATGATGCTAAATACCTGAATTTCCTCCCTGCTGATATTCCATTATTCTGATTTTCACATTTTTAATTTCTGAAAAAATTACATTGCTTTGGGACTTAGAAATAAATAAATATTTATTTAAATATTTATTAAATAATATACAATAAAATATAATTAAGATGTAATGTGGTAAAGCAATAAAAATAAAAATATATATTTTTAAAAGTGAGAAGACTCATAACAATAATTTATTATTGCATTTCAGCTAATCTGAGATTATACTTTGGAAGCTATCAAAACATTTAGTTCAACTTTTAATGTTTTTATAGTTCTGTTTTGCAAAAATAGATCATTCCACTGTTGTCTAGAAGTGTTATAATTTTCTCAAAAGGTAAACTTAAATTAAAATTTGCCTATGTGACTTTGCCTATTTGACTTTGAGGTGACCGTGAATTTGCTAAATATAGAAGTTAATTGGCTGCTACAGTTATGGCTTAGAATGGACAATAAAGTCACTAAAGTGGTAGATAGGTTTTGCTTTTTAAAATCAGGTATCAACAGTAAAGGAACCAGAAGTCAAGAAATAAGCATACTACAGTCTAACATAACGTAGGATAGCAGTGAAGGCCTTGGAAAAGACATTTGGATCCTGTGATGTATCTATACTTTCAAAAATCAAAATCATGCTGTTAATGTTTTTCTCCTGGAACATTCTATGGAAAACAATGTTAAAAAACAGTATATAACAGTATTGACACTTTTAGTTGTGAGAGAATACTATGGACAGATAGGAAAACAAATCAATCATAGAAACCAACCAACCTAGATTTCTAACTTGAGGCACAAATGACCAGGCTCTAATTATTATGCATAATGGAAAGACCCAGCTCCCTTGGGAAGTCCATAATGGTTGGAAGAAAAGGGCAGAACTGAATGACAAGTAGCAAAGTGGTTGGACTCAATTATAACAGTCATGCACCCATTTTGGTTGATCCATAGGGCCAGACTAAAAACAAACCATCCTGGGGAAGGTCTGTTTATGTGGTTTACTTATGCTTAAAACTCACAATCAAACCACATGCACATTGCAAATTTCTGGGTTAAAATTGTTCAGGTATAATAGATTCTTTATTACAAATCTTTCACAAATATAAGGTTTCCAGATGTAAATTTCTTCTGTCCAATTTTTTAAAAAATGTAACCACCTTGTTTTCTACCTAATCTTCTGAGATGCTTATTATTTTTCTGTTCAATTTTTCATAGCTCAGTGCTATTTTGCGAGGCGGGGGTAGATTCTGTTTAATGCTGCAAAATATTCTGTTTGGATGATACCACTTTCAAAGACTTCAACACACAGTAGATTATTTTTAACATCCTGAGACAAACGTTCATCTCCTACCAAAAGTAATGGCTGTGCTTTTAACAACCTCACCTAAAGAGTCCCTGAAGTAATGTATCTTAGGAAGAGTCATCAGAAAGTCTTTTAGATTTACAGTCCCATCAGCTGGTAGAAAAAGAAGATACATGAAAAATCCATTAAATCACAAAAATTCTGGTCATAAAAATATTCCTAGATAAGAGAAAGTTGGATTGTTAAAGAACAATTGTTATGAGGTCTTGAGCAAATTTACCTGCCTAGTTCTTCAAACTCATAAAGGACTTTCTATGTAATCAATAAAATGCTTTTTGATTAAAAATAATGTTTTTTTAAATCACATTTGTGGCTATGGAGTTTTTTTCTATCAGGTGTTTTTCATAAATAGTACTATGATCAAAAGTTAACATGCTCAAGTTCTTGAAGAATATCTACAAATATAAATCTTTATTGATTTTTTGGAAAGGAATTTCAAAATACATAGTGTGATATTCTTAACCACCACCACAGCTTGCTATAATATATTTCCTAATAACCCAGATATTGAACTTGCAGGAGCGTCTCCTGCCAATATCGAATACCGATCGCCCTGTGCGTGCACACAGACGGGGACTCCTCGGGGTGCCATCTGCGAGACAATGTCAGCTGGCGGTTGCTCGGGGAAGGGCCTATTCTGTTGCAGCTCCCACCTTGTGGAACCAACTTCCTTTGGAGCTCTGTCTGGCTCCTGATCTTCACTCTTTCCACCATGATTTGAAGACCTGGTTGTTTGAACAGGCTGGGCTGGGTGACCTCTCGGGGGGGGGGTTTAAAATTTATTTTAAATTAATTTTAGTGATTGGGCTTGTTTGGTTTAATTCTTTTTTAAATATTTATTGTTGTTTTTTAATTGTTAGCTGCCCCGAGTCCTCTCGGAGAAGGAGCGGCATACAAGTCCAATTATAAATAAATAAATAAATAAAATAAACTTACCAAACCAAAATATGGGCTTAGTTTCACTTTATTAAAAACAAAACAACTTACCATCCACATCAATATCATGAAAAATTTCTTGGATTTTTTCCTCTGTCAAATGAAGACCCAACTTGTCCATAGTGTCCTGCAGTTCATTTGTATGTAGCTGGTCGCCATGCATTTTATCAACAATGGTAATGACATGCTGTAAAGCTAGAGAAAGATGAGGAAAAAAACAATGTTTCAAGGAAACATACTGTACTGTAAAGAAGAGGCCGAAATATCCTAAAGGAATTTCATCCACCTTATATCTGCTCTCTAATCTCAAGAGGAAAGTAGAGAAATGATTAATTCTAGAGGAATGTAGTAAAATGAACACAAAATCTGATGCCATCCACAGTATTTAATAAGCCTGAGTCTACTTGGTAAAAGACATGAACAAATGATAACAACCGACCCCAAGACCTTTAAACCAGGGGTCTCCAACCTTGGCAACTTTAAGACCTGTGGACTTCAACTCCCAGGGAGTTGAAGTCCACAGTTCTTAAAGTTGCCAAGGTTGGAGACCCTTGGTTTAAACTATGCTTTAAAGTTCATTAGACTTCCACAAAGGAGGGGAAAGGAGGGATTCCGGGGTCATAGGGCCAGATCCTTAAAGTCCTAGAACCTGAATACTATGGAACCCAGAGTGAGGAACCAAAATAAGGCCCAACTCAAAAGAATGCAAAGAACTAATGGAATTTTAGGGAAAAATAAGGTCATACAAATAAGGTCATGCTGTGGAGTTAGTAACTGAGGGACTCTAATATAAATCCTAATACTTTAAACTGGGCTCTGACTATATGTTTTTTACACATACCTGCTAATTAAAAAAAATCAGATTTATTTGAACTTACCTTCCATTTCAGTAAAATCTTTTGTTTCACCCAGTGCTAGCAAAAACTCTTTGAAATCTATTTCATCATTTTCTGAAAAACATTTTGTTTTTGTTTTTTATTTAATTCACAAGACACTTCTCGGACACAGGAAAACACATGCAGGAAAGTACTCCTTACTGTTTGGTGGGAATTGCACATACTTTAATGACTACATAAAAATGAAAGAAAACTTTAAGCTGGTACTAATATTTTTATATTCCCTTTTCTATTAGCAAGGTATTTGTCATATTATATATTTCTTTGTGGATTCTAAAATAATCTTACTTAGTTAAGGATGTGATTTACAATGCTTTCAACCAAACCTGTGATTGTTTTCACCCTCAACTTTTGTGCATCTTGGAGGAGACTGTTGAAACTTAAATTATGTAAAATAAAGTTTATCTCTTAATTCTTACTTTAAAAAAAAGACAGCAAAGAGCAAGAGAGAAAAGATAAGGCCACAGAGATAAATCGGAATTACTGGATAAATGTTTGAATGTTAAGGTGTGTATGTGGCTTGTTGAAGAAGTAGTTGCATAACTTATTGAAAGACTGTTGTCAACCTTGGAAAGTAATTCAGAGAAGAAGCTCTAACTTCATTGTAAGATTATATTAACATTATCTTCCAATCTGAAAGTGCATCTCTTTGCTCTTGTCTTTATGGTCCAAGAAACTAAAAAAGGTCATTTATGAGATGTTTGCCATGCCCCCATTTCTTCTGTGAATTCAGCTGCCCCTATCTTACCATTGTCTAATCTGCAGCTCTTCATCTTTTCTATGGTCATTCCCACATACCATTACATCTAACTATATAAAACAAGGCTTCTTAAAATGAGAATTGGGTATGTGAGGAGAAACTTATGAAGTTTAATTTTATGGATATGGGAAACTTACGGAATGTGTAAAACAAGAAGTAGTAGGAGCAAGAATAAAGAGTTGACAAATAAATGTGGAATGAATGAACAATTATGCGATCATCACCAAAGAAGCATGTTGAAGTGTTTGGGTGATATAAAAAGAATGAATGAGGATTGAATTATAAAACATAAAGGAAGAGCAAACAGGTCATAAATAAGAAAACTGGGAAATTTTTTTTGGAAAATGGTTGATGAGATCTTTATCACAAAGATAAAGCTGAGGTTTAAAAAGGCAAATATGAAATAGCACAGATTTTCCAGGACAGGAAGGTATGGAATGAATAATATTGTGAGCAATATAGTCAGTGACCACAACTGAGCAATTTCATTGCTCAGCACTGTAATTGTTAAGTGGAAAATCACATGAAGGCAATAGAGTTATGATGTCACTTTTCAAACAGTCCTTAATCAAGACACTACATGACCACACCTTGTGATTTTTAATTCCATGTTCTCTATTAATTATACTTGTCAAAAGCCAGTTGAAAAGCATGCAGTGATCATGTGATCATGGGCACTACAATGGTTGTAAATGTGTGGCAATTATAATATGCCCAAATGACAATTACTTGATTGCATGATCTTGTGGCAATTGTAAATGTGAGGTTAAGTTGCAAAACTGGTGTTTTTTTTTACACCATTGCAAGTTCAAACAGTCACTAAATAAAGCAGTTAGTAGGTGAGGTCTATCTGCATTGATATCTGTGAGATTTCATTACATTTCCTGTTCTTTGTCTGACATGATGTTTTAATTTCTTTGGCTTATTTTTCCTTGTTCTTTTTCAGTACTTCCATAATACTGATTTCCCCAAAATATGTAGCTATGTATTATACATGCCAGTGGGTAACCAAATTCCAGTTTGTGATTTGCATGACACTACAACTGAAAAATTCACATTTCTTGATGAGGAGAAGATGTGTCATTTTTCATGCACAATATGAAAAAGAAGATGGCCTTCATTGACTGCCTAGAGAGGCAACCTTTTTTTCCTCTGCAGATGTAGACAGTAAAGAAGATGCAAGGAATATCAAAAATAAAATGTAACATTTATCTATTGTCGGCTGTTAAGATACAGCTATTCACTGAATTATGTATTCCTTCCTTCGTCATTAATTAATTAATTAATTAATTCATTTATTCATTCTGCAACTCAATGTTCAATTCTATACAGATTTTGACTTTTTAATTTTAGCACAGCCCAGAAATAGAGAGACAAAGAATAAGGCTTTGTCTTACCATCAATGTTGAGAGTTTGAATTATCTCATTGAATCTTGAACTAGGTAAGTCTACTCCCATATTCTCTAGAGTATCTTCCAGCTGTTTGATAGTCATCTTCTCTTCATTGGGGTTTTCAAAAATCTTTGTGGCATTCTGCAAAGCTGGAGAACATGAATTGTTAGATGAAAGACAAGGCTGCTGTAATTCTCAGATTGCCCAGTGCTTTGCGGAGAGAAGAGGTTGCAAAGCAGTTGGATCTGCCAAGCCAGGACATGACTGTTGAGTAACCAACAAAGGGAAGAGAGAAAGGAAAAATTGGCCCTGGGAACCGACTCTCCTCTTTTTTTATCTATTTCCATTTCATTTTATATTTGGAGAACTTCTGTCCTCTGCCTTCCATGCACAATCTGAATTTTCTTCATTCAAACTTCAATTACTTACCTCTGATGTCAGAAATGCTGGTGGGACTAGACAAAATCTTGAGGAATTCCATGCCATGCACTTTCCCTGATTCTTCAATGGTTTGAGCAAAAAAGAAAAAAATGAACAAACAGGAGATCAACAACTGGACAAAGACTGTTGAGCTGTGATGCCTTCCTAAGAGCCAGCGGAATCACTCCCTGTCTCAAAGCAGCAAGGTATGCCATTTTAAGAGGCCCAATATCTCTGTGAAAGAAAGTGGTGCCAGAGAATTGGGTCCAGGGTACTTGCGGGAACGCCTCCTGCCAGCATCACTTTCCGACGCCCTGTTCGCTCCTCTAGGAGGGGCCTTGGGGTGCCGTCAGTCAGACATTGTCGGCTGGCGGTCCCCAGGGCTAGGGCCTTCTCTGTGGGAGCACCTGCCTTGGAATCAGCTCCCGTGGATCTCCGCTTGGCCCCTGACCTCCTCCTTCCGCTGGGACCTGGTTGTTTCAACGGGCGCCTGGAATGACCCGGGGGGGGGTGGGTTTTATTCTAACTCCATTCGGCTTGTTTAGTTGTTTAATTCTGTTTTATTGTAAATTTTTCTCTGTTTTAATGTTCACGCCCGAGTCCTTAGGGAGTAGGGCATACACAAGTCGAATAAATAAATAAATAAATAAATTGGAAGCTCACACTGGAGTGATTCAACCATGACAAGAGGGAATCCACTGTCTTCCCCAAATTTGGAAGACTGTGCTACTGTTCTATGCCAGGTGTATTATCAATTTTATGTGTAGGGCCTGGATGATTCGGAATAGGTCCATAGCTGCCATGGTGGACCTAAACTCTTGAGCTATCTCTGACCTCAGGCTCAGAGAAGGCAAATTAAAGTTCCCCAAGATCATAAACCCAGGGAATTCTACCACCATCCCAGCCAAAAAGGTTAGGCATAGAAGTGTCGTCAAGATGGCTGCCTAAGTATTCTAGGGCATCCAGCAAGTCTTCCTTTGCAATGTCCTCTTTTACAATCTTGTGGATAGTATGGAAAGTATTCTGTAAAGCTTTAGGAGACAAATTTCAAATGAGCTCAGCCTTATGCCAGCTGACATTTCTGAATAAAGTTTGAAGCAAAGTAATCTTGTAAAGCTATATTTAATGTTAATAGAATGGATCCTTTCAATGAAAACATGGAAACTTCTTCCCAATTGGACAAATCAAAGATGGTAATTACTGGAGTTTATCAAATGAGGTGAAATAATTTTGAAATATAGGGAAGCTTTGCCTGATGGGGCAGTTGATGATAATAGCATTTCAAAGTGTTATGTATGTAGGTTTAAAGTCATTGGTTTAGTTTGAACTGTTCTTGTAAAATGTTGGAAATGATTGGTTTAAAAGTGGGAAAACTCTGCACTCTGATTGGCTGGCAACTGTGGCTGCTGGCTATAAGTAGCAGCTGCAGCCCAGCCAAATTGGGTCCGTTCTGAGCTGTAGTCACTAATAAACTAAGAGCTTGAAGCACTCCGCATCTCTCTCTTCATGCAAACTTAACACTGGCGGCGAAGGTGGGATTCCCCTGAAGAAGGCGAAACTTCTTCCCAATTGGACAAATCAAAGATGGTAATTACTTCTGCCTTTATCTGGCGTTGTAAGGCTTTTGTAACATTTTTTTAAAGAAGGTTATTAGCCAGTTTTGTTTTCACCAAATGGATTTTTTTTTTATTCTAAGTTTCTATTATGGGTGTTATGTATGTAGGTTTGAAGTCATTGGTTTAGTTTGAACTGTTCTTGTAAAATGTTGGAAATGATTGGTTTAAAAGTGGGAAAACCCTGCACTCTGATTGGCTGGCAACTGCGGCTGCTGGCTATAAGTAGCAGCCGCAGCCCAGCCAAATTGGGTCCGTTCTGAGCTGTAGTCACTAATAAACTAAGAGCTTGAAGCACTCCACGTCTGTCTCTTCATGCAAACTTAACACTGGCAACGAAGGTGGGATTCCCCTGAAGAAGACGGCAACACAGAACAGAAGGAGAGCGAGATGGCTGCACTGAACACACCCCCAGCCCCGTTCGATCCGACGGCAGAAGACTGGGAGTCGTATGCAGATCGTTTCCAAATGTATCTGGAGGGAAACGATCTTGCCGACATTTCCGAGAAGCAGAAGAGGGCGGTCTTTCTCATGCACTGCAGTCCGGCAGTTTTCAAGATGGCGAAGGCATTGCGGAGCTGCAGACGGAAGGTAATGGACTGCCTGACTAGAAAAAACTGTTAAGAGCCCATTACGCCGCACAAGTATCGTGCCTCATTAAGAGACACGAGTTTTACCCGTGATCAAGGGGAAGCGAAACGTAAACGACTTGTGGCAAGTTTAGAGACATTGGGGTGCATGCAAATTTAACAATTTAGAAGAGGCCATGCGCGATCAATTTGTTCTGGGCCTTAAAGACAAGGTGCTACAGAGCAAGTTATTACTGAAACCTAAGATCACGCTGAAGGAAGCAATAGAAGAGGCCTCTTCAGCAGAAGCTACCAAGTCCTCAGCAGCAGCCATGAAGATAATCAACAAGGCCACAAGCCATCCTGATGTGGAAAAGTCCACACAACAACTCATTGTGAGCAAATAGATTCTGAGTCAGACTGTAGTGAGGTGGAGGAAGGAATTTACAGACTCAGAATGGAGGAAAAGAAAGACCTGGGAAGAAAGAGGCAAGATTTCTACTGCAGAGGTTGTGGGGAAGCCACCCCACACTGAATGCAAGTTTTAGACACCATTTGCCTCCATTGTGATAAAAAAGGACACCTAGCAAGAATCTGCAAATCATCCAGAACTCCACCCAACAGAAGAAAGTTTGCTACAAGCAAAGACAAAGAATTCAGGCCCAACAATCTCAGTGAGAAAATGGGGCGCAGCACAGAAGCAAATGGGAAGAATGAACTCATCAAACAAAACATTGGTCATTCATCACCTTTAAGAAGCAGAAAAGTGCATGTCAAGGTACTTATTGAAGGAAGATTCCCAAATGGAAGTGGACTCAGGCTCATACCTATCTATGGTGTCATGGGACACTATTCACAGACTTCTTCCCAACATCCAGAAGAAGCACTTCAAGAAGCAAGCATTGACTCTTAAAGACTACCAAGGGAACAAGATTCCAGTAGTTGGAACAAGAGAATTCAACCTGAAATTCAAGGGCCACACCAAGCGCCTACCACTGACCATCGTGACAAGGACCGCCCAAGTCTGCTGGGACTTGAGTGGTTCAACCCGCTGGGCATCTAGGTGACTGGCATCAATCACGGAGCAACACTGAGTGGGAAGAGGCCTTGAAGTCTGAGTTTCAGAGGTCTTCAGCGACGGATTAGGCAAGTACTTGGGACCCCCATCACATTTAACCTAGATCCCAAGGTACAACCAATCCTTTAAACCAGAAGGGTCCCATTTGCCATAAAGGAAAAATTGATGCACAATTAGATAAACTAATAGCCCAAGGGTTTTAGAGCCCACTGATCACTCCAGGTGGGAGACACCCATAGTCACACCAGTCAAGGCTGATGGGTCTGTGAGAATTCATGAGACTACAAGGGGACATTGAACCATGCCAACAGAGCATATCCAGTTCCTGTAGTGCATCATTTATTACACTCTCTTGAGGGGGCACAGTTTTTGCCAAGTTGGACCTGGCACAGGCATATCAAACAACAGTTGATGATGCCACTGCTGAAGCTCAAACCATTGTGACCTTAAAACATCTGAACCACGAGGTCTCAACGCATCGCATTTAAGAGCCCCACCTATTTAAAAGAATACATTAGATAGGTTGGGGTTTGAGTATGACTGAACCTAGTGGGAGGGGTGTTATGTATGTAGGTTTGAAGTCATTGGTTTAGTTTGAACTGTTTTTGTAAAAAGAAATGATTGGTTTAAAAAGGGAAAATCCTGCACTCTGATTGGCTGGCAACCGCGGCTGCTGGCTATAAGTATAAAGCAGCCCAGCCAAATTGGGTCCATTCTGAGCTGTAGTCACTAATAAACTAAGAGCTTGAAGCACTCCAGCCTGTCTCTTCATGCAAACTTAACAATGGGTAATTTGGTTTTGGGTTTTTTTTCCTTTAGGGTTATTTTTGGAAATATAGGTCAATGACTCTTGACTTTGAGCAAAAGGTCTTCTGCAGTATTACAACCTGGAACAAATGGTGTCAATCAAGAGATGAGGTCGGCAGCTATTGGATCATAGTTGGCTTTTTTTAAATTATAATTTGGAGTCATAACATCTCTTTGCAAGGACACAAGTTGAGACAAAATCAATCATGCAGTGATCACTGTTGAAAAAGGTTTTTAACTTGTAGGCCATAAATTGAGTTTAAGCTATTGCAGAAGATGAGATCTAAACAATTGTTGAGCCTAATGTTGTTGTTACCAACTGCTCCAGCCCCAGAGTCGTAACAGCATTGTACAGGGTTGCATGTATAGGTTCTGGTTGTATGCTTCGTTAGGGTCCAATTAATAAGAGGCAAATTGAAGTCACCAGAAAGATAAAGGATGTGGGCAGGAAGCTGCCCACGTTAGTAGTCCAATTGACTTGTTCATATGACCAAAGTCATAATCAGGGCTCTCTATAACATAGCAAGAAACGAACTGTGGTATTTAGGACAGTTCACAGACAGTGGTCTCAAGAAGAGCAACCTGCTGTGTAACATTAATCTTTTCAGACCTAGGACTTTTTATAGAAGATATCAACACTACCCCCTCTACTTTTCACAGTCAGACTAGAAAATGTGATAGTCACTTACTGTAATAAGGAAGTCTGAAAGGATACATTCAACCATGTCTCCCAGACAAAAATAAGGCCAAATAGGGCATCATTTAGAAGCAGGAGGAAGTCAGGTATTTTGTTTATGAGGCTTCTTGCATTATTAAGTAGTTTGAATTTAGGCCTGTAGGGTGGACCTGGAAGAAGTTGGGGGCGCAGCATGCCTAGTTTAAGTTGTTGGGGGTTGTTGGGACACGGCCACTGGCCTTGTATTTAATGGTTGTACATACCCCATCCTCCCATTCCAGCTTAGAATGTCCATCGTTGACCATAGGGGGAGTGGTGTTGCCCCTGTGGATAGGGCGAGGAACCTGGGGGTCCTCCTGGATGCACACTCGGTTGGAGGAGCAGGTGGGAGCCGCCGCCAGGGGGGCCTTTGCCCAGGTCCAGCTGGTTCGCCAGTCACTGCTCCTGGACTGGGATGCCCTTGCGTACAGTCACTCATGCCCTTGTTACTCAGCATCTCACTACTGCAACGCTCTCTATTTAGGACTGCCCTTGCATACCATCCGAGAGACTGCAAAGCAAATGCAAGGCGCCAGGCGGTGATGGGAGTTTCGTTCTCCCATGTTAGCCCCTCCGCGCTGCCTGCATTGGTTGCCGTTGCCCTCCGGGTGAGATTCAAGGTTTAACTTTAACATAAAGTCCTACATGACATGGGTCCTTATTATTTAAGGAGAGACTGCTGCCGACATCGAATACTAACCGCTCTGTACTAAGTCACAGACAGGGACTTGGGGTCCCATCAGCTGGGCAATGCGGCTGGCGGTCTCCCCGACGACGGCCTACTCTGTCGCGGTCCCTGAACTCTGGAACCAACTTCCCTGGGGCTCGGCCCCTGACCTCCACCTTCCGCCATGACCTGAAGACCTGGTTATTTGACCAATCCGGGCTGTGACCCATGGGTGGGGTGTTTTAGATTTTGGTGGTTTTTAAGTTTTGTATTAATTGGGACCATTAATTTAATTCTTTTTTAAATATTTATTGTGTTTGTTTTTATTGTAAGCCGCCCCGAGTCTTCAGAGATGGGGTGGCATATAAGTCCCATTAATAAATAAATAATAAATAAATAATACAGTTAGTGCGGTAGTCTATGTACAGGTCAGTCTCTCCTTGGTCCTGGTGTCTTTTGAACTCCGAGCAAAGCTCGCAGGGGTGGGCATATTGTAGTATGGATAAGTCGGGCCGTGAATGAAATTTCTTATGATCCGTTCAGTTTTTGGCGAGTGAGTTTATTGAGATGAATTTGCGTTTGCTAGTTTCACTCTTGCAAACAAGTCTGCAGAAGCTTGGGGCCACCAAGCCATCGCTGTTCTTGAACACAGGGCCATTGCGGGAAATGTTGAAGGTTTCATCAGGAGACATGGCTGATGCCTGGAAGTTGCTGATGATGTTGTGAACCTTTGCGATGTCGTTGGATTCATTGGTGTCCTCCAGTCCAATTAAGATTGTGTTGAGATGCTTCAGTTCGTTCGATTGCATTTTGACAAGGATGGAGATGTTTCTAGGATTAGTAGTTTCCTGCAGCTGGGGTAGTTAGATTGGGATAGGATTTTGGGATATTGGTGCTGCGCTTTTCTGTGTTTTTTCTTTTTCTTCAAGGGATGCTAATTGCGCTTCTATGGTGTCCACCTGTTCAAGCAGAACAATAAATTTGTCCAGTCTGGGCTTGCATAATGGGCAGAATGGTGGAAACACAAACTGGGAGGTTTTAAGTGAAGCTGATTGCAGGAACTGGTGCTCATAGTCTCGGCTTTGTATCTATAACCCATCTAGGATCCTTTTCTGGCCAGAGGCCCTTCTTTAGACAAGGAGGCTCCTAAAGCAGGCACAGATCAGCTGTTTTGCATTAGGCAAGACAGCTGTCAGGGTTCCAAGTAACAGCCCAGATAAAATCAAAACTCCAAGGCCAAAGGCTTCCTCAAGCTATTGATTTATTAGGCATGTCATATTGGCACATCTGAAGACCCTGGGTTTTCCCCACCCAATTCAGAGTCCAAAGACCTTCCCCACATTACACATAAGCATCACATGCCCCAATCAGGTCCCTTCCCCCCACCTGGAGTCCTCTGTCCACTTCCCTCCAGGTGCTGATGAGAACGTCCTTGGTTCACAGAGGAAAGGATGTTATTTTGGCTACATGCTCCCCCACTTATCTCTACTCTCCCCTCCCTTTCCCATCCAGCCTCACTGTGGCAACTCTGAAGATGCTTAAAGATGGCTCCAGGATTGACAGGCTGCCCCTCCTCACACAAAAAGGTTGTCCTGCAAAAGGACAGAAAGCCCATAGAGAATTAAACTAACCTTGCCTCAGCCTCCCCAACCTCCCCCAGGCAGCTCCTTAGACTTCTCCAGGTACTTGTTGTGAAGCTCCCTGACTACCCTGTCAGCCGTCACATCCCAACTTTTAACCCAGGTGGCCTCAAACAAGAGGTAACCCTTTCAGTGGACTAAGCATTGCAATCAATCCTGATGCAAGCACAAGTCCAAAATTTTCTTCACTTCATAGTGGGTCTCTCCCTGCACAACCATAGGCTTCAGGGCTGCCTGGTCAATCAACCTTAGCTGGAAGCCTATCACTGGCTTTAACAGGCTACTATGAAAAACCAGGTGCACTTTCCCTAGCAAGCGTGGGAGGCTAAGTTACATGATTTATCGCTTTCACTATCGGAAATGGTCCCAGAAATTTTGGCCCTAGTTTTTACTTGGCAACTTCAACTTCAGGTACTTTGTGGACAGATACACCTTATTGCCAACTTGGAAAGGAGGCTGGGGGGAAGTGGTGCTTGTTGGCTTGCGCTTTATAGGTCCTTGCCACTTCCACCAGGGCCCACCACTGCTTCAAGGATTCCATCCAGTTGTTCAAGGACACGGATGATGGTGGCTTCGTGGGCAGTTCCGGCATGAGGACAAATTCCATGCCGCTAGTAATCTGGAATGGGGTCAGGCCAGTGCTGCTGTGCACCGCATTATTGTAGGCTACCCATGAAAGGCAACAAGTCTGCCAGTTAAATTGCTGATAGTCCACAAAGCACCTCAAATACTGCTCCACCATGGTGTTTTCTCATTCCACTGCCCCATTCATGCTTAGATGAAAAGCCAAGTAAGGCCCTGGGCAGAACCTATGGCTTTCAGGAACTCCCTCCAGAAGTTTGCTGTAAACTGGACCCTCCCCCTGTCAGAAATAATCCTGTGGGGGACTCCATGCAGCCTATAGATCTGTTTTATAAACATCCTGGCCAATTTCTTGGCAGAGGATAACTCCTTGCAGGCAATGAAATGGTCTTGTTTTGAGAATAAGTCAATCACAGTCCAAATGACCATGTTTCCACCACTCTCTGGGACTTCAACTATGAAATCCATGGCAATTTCGGGGGGGAAATTATGGTCACTGGCCTCATCTGGATTTCCCAGAGTGCAGCATAGGAAAACACAGCGCCATATCTCCTCCCTGGATCAGCCCCCCAGGCCTTCTGCCTCCCCGCCTCCTCTGGTGCGTGAGCAGCAGAGACCTCTAAACGCCTCGGTATAACAAGGCTGGTTTGCAGACTAAAATGCACCAACTTCTTTCATGGATCAGGACCGCTTGCAAAGCAAGTTACAGGTAGTTCTCAGATTATGACCCTTTGTACAATGACTGTTCAACGTTGACACTGAACAAAGGGGCTTAACAAGCTCTGGCCACCTCAGTGCCCCCGCTCATGTCATTGGGATCCAACCACTCAGCCCCAGCTCACAATTATGGCTTTGCAGGAGCTGCATGACATGACTGCCATTTCCGATGTTCCCAAACAATGACAATGGTGAAGCCAGCAGGAAGTCAGAAGCCTCAGTCATGTGAGGTCTTCATTTAATGACCCATGTAGTCCTCATTTAATGATGGCAATGGGATTGCCATCACACTTTATGGCTGCATGGCTTAGCAACAGAGTCTTGGTTCCAATTGCCTTTATAACCTAAGCAACAGCATAGCCCTTAGACTTATATACCACTTCACAGTGCTTTCCAGCCCTCTCTGAGCAGTTTTACAGAGTGAGCCTCTGCCCCCCCCCCACAACAATCTGGGTCCTCATTTTACTGACCTTGGAAGGACGGAAGGCTGAGTCAACCTTGAGCTGGTCAGGACTGAACTCCTGACAGTGGACAGAGTCAGCCTACAATGCTGCACTCTAACCACTGTGCCACCATGGCAGTGGTAGAGTAGAGTAGGGTAGGGTAGGGTAGGGCAGAATCTTGAAAATCACCTCTCCAAATCCTCAGAAATGTTATCTAGAGTATTCTCCTCTCAATTTTTCCTCTTCCAAGATGTATGCTGTCTTTGGGTTCCCTTATAATGCTGTAAAAACACTGGCCCACATTTTAGTTGTCTGGGTCATGAACTCCATTTAGGAGTCTTAAAGTCTTTTTCCATGAATTCTGTTGATATCATATGGGCCTTCAAGGACTTCCAGGAACACCATGCCACATCTAATTTTCATGGAGAAGCAACTGGAATCATGCCAGGCCACTGTTTTGCAAGTTGTGTGGCTCTTATTACCTACATCCCACTTTGAAATTAATGCACCCCTGGGATTATAGCATTTTGCATTCAATGCAGGAGTTCGTTTGTGGTGGATAATAACAATTGTGAGGAACCTTTGAATACCTGAGTCTGTGGCGTGGCAGCAGGATGAAAACTGCAATTGTTATTATCCACCACAAATAAACTCTTGCTAACATCATGATTTTTCTGGTGTGTCAGAATCCCACATTATTAAGTGCAAAATGCTATAATCCCAGTGGTGTATTAACTCCGAAGTGGGATGTCAGTAACAAGAACCACAGAACTTGGGTGTCAAGCTTGTTAAGCTCCAGTTAATCTAATTTATTGCTTATGCCCATTCACAAGAATCCAGTCAACTAACGGTCAGCAATAAATGGGCGCTAGATCAGTCAACAGAATTCACGAGGTTGGACTTTGAATGCTTGTGGGAACATGCGACTCTAGGCTAATTCCTTTCTTGACTCCACCCTCAAGCTCTGCCTGTCCTTCTCCTACAGCCCGTTTCTTACATGCTTTGCACTGATGCATTCATTGCAGTGCAACCTCCTAGCCACACACCCCAAGGGCTTATAGGGGATATATGTGGATGTATGGGGCCAGAGTCCCAAAATTCTCACTGCTTCAAAGTGCCAACATTTTTCTGGCTCATACACCGGATTCCTCAGCTTCTCAAAAGGATAATAGCTTTATTTAGTGGAGTTGGGGAGGAAAGCTTAAATTTTGGAGCAGTGTGTTTTCATACAGAAGGTCAGGAAAGATTTAAGCAGATTTTTTCATAACTTTGATGAGGAATCTACCATCTTCAAAGGTTGGTATTTTCTTTGTAAACTGGAGCCTTGCTGCTAATAAAGTTAAATCCAAACATTTCACAAACACCCCTCTTTGTGGGTGTGGGTGTGGGTGTGTACGCATGTGTGTGTGTGTTGTTTGAAGTCTTAAGGAGGTAAAGGTGCAAAATGTTACATCTTATTTGCTCGCCTTTGTTTAAACAGATACAGCTCTTCCATTTATTTTGTCTCAGCCAGAAATTACTATTGGAAAATTGTGCTGCAAGGATTGCCTGCTGTCTGTACCTTTTAGATTTGCCCTCTTGATGTAGTTAGCTATGGCTGGACCTTCTTTTGAAACATTTCCAAAATAAATTGTGGGGAAACAATTACTGGAAGCAATAATTAAAATAAAATATCACACAATACAGTATAACTTAAAAGCACATTTGGGAGTACAGTGCAGTTTTGGAACTTGAGCTTAGTGGTTCCTCATCAGGAAACGCCTGAAAGGCTGGGATCACAATTTCTCTCCTCCTCCTCCACCCCCATGGAATGCAGGGCTCAGCCCCTGGAGGGAGCAGTCACACACCCAGCCTTTGGGGTCCTTTTACAGACCTTCTACACACACGGAGGGGGGCGGTTCAAATAGAAAGTGACACATTAACCCAGCAACTCATGGTACAGGCTGTTAAACACTTAGCACTTAGCTCCAGCTGCCTGCAATTAGTGCGGGCTCAAATCCCACCAGGCTCAAGGTTGACTCAGCCTTCCATCCTCTCGGGGTAGGTAAATTGAGGACTCAAGATTGTTGGGGGCAATAAGCTGACTTTGTAAAAATGCCGCTTAGTAATAAGCAGGCATATACAATGGAAGGAAGGCTATTGCTGAGCACATCGGGTTGTGCTCAAAAATTATAAGCCACCCTGAGTCTCCGGAGAAGGGCGCATATAAATGTGAATTAAAAAAAAAAAAACTCTCCACCTACTTGCAGGGGTGAAATAGCGGCCCTCTCTTGACACCATGGCTTCAGCTGGTCCTCATTCAACAGAGGAACAAAGAAGAGAATTTGCCAATCATTTGCTAATCTACGGAGACTCTCCATCCTCCAGGCCAGGGCTGTCCCCAAGGTGTTTTTCAAAAGGCAATGGGACTTTCTTTGAAGAGGTTTCTCTTCTCATCCAAGAGGCTTCTTCAGTTCCCCATGAAGAAAGACTGAAGAAGCTTCTTGGATGACAAACGAAACATCTTCAGGCAAAAAACAAAAACAAAAAAGTCCAGTTGTCTTTGAAAAAGCGCCTTTGGGAAAACAATTTGGTCAAGCTTTGAGTTGTTTTGCCCAGCGTTAGATACTCACATCTGTCCTGTTTGCATTTACTTTTTCAGTTTTGATCACTGTACATGGTTGGATAGAATCTCAGATACCGAACTTGATATGAGCATCTATCAGAAGGGAAGAAGGCGTGGGGTTTGCACAGAAGCAGCCATGAGCCCCAGCAGCCCTCCAGCCGGCTCTTATCATGATTGCTAAAAACTGGCCACGCGGTTTCCTGTCCCTTTGAGGCAGGGATTTAAAAACAAAAACAAAAAACGCCCCTGGAAACACCTTCCTTCCTTCCCTCTGCAGCTCCTTTCCTGCGCCCTTCCTCCCCACGTACAGAAGGGGCCAGGAAGGCGAGTTTGGAAGGACGCAAAGAAGCTTTCTCCTTAGGCCAAGAGGACGGCGGCATTTCCTTCTGCTGGGATTAAAACTGTCAAAGCCACGCAGCAGCCCGGACAGAATTTTAAAAAAACCAAGAGACACCAGCGTTCCTCCAGGATCCTGCACAGCCACGCTGGTTCCCGCCACTAGGGGTCAGGCGCGGACGCTCTGGGACGCAGCACGGAGATGGGTTTCCGATTCGGTTGGCGCTTCTTTAAAAAAACAAAAAGCCTCCAAGGCACGAAGGCGCCATAAGATCTTGGAGCTTCTGGGCTGTTTCCTTGCAGGCGTCTCATGGCCAAACCAGGCAACACCATCAGTGCAAGGAAGAGGTGTGGGGTTACGGCTGTCGGTTCTATAGCCAGTGGGGCTTGCCCTTTGGGCGTTGGAGGCGGGGGGGGTGTTTTAAGAACCTCCAGGACCCCCATTGCAGGGGGGGTCCAGCCAAGGGCACCTTTGGCTTGGGACTTCAACTCCCAGAGTTCCTCAGCCAGCTTTGCTGGGAGCCATTGATCAGCTTTGCTGGCTGAGGAACTCTGGGAGTTGAAGTCCACAAGCCTTAAAGGGGCCAGGTTGGAGACCCATGCACTAGAATATGGAACTGGCAGCAAACCCACCCACCGACTTGCACTGATGTTGTTACCTAGTTTGGGTCAGGAAACGTCCGCAACCAAACCACCAAGCTCAGAGAGCACCAAGGACATTTCAGCCCTGAGCTGCAAATATTCTCCTGTTGGTGTTTAACGATTTCCCTGCTTGAAGAATCAATGTCCATCCAGCCCCGCCCCCAGTTGCGATTTGCACTCATCTTCAAAGCAAATCTACCCACGCATAGTGGTAGCAGGCAAACCAGACTAGCTTCTCAGTATTCCTGAGCAGGGAAAACCTAGTTATGTCTCGATTCAGTTGCTTCAGTTATGAATCCACTGGTTTCATAGTTTCTCAGCACTCAGATTATGAGTGCAACATTTATTCCTGCAATACATATTTGTATTGCATTGCCAGTTTTAGAACTCTGCTGGCTACCTATTTTGTTTCTTAGTGTTTAAAGTGCTAATCTAGATACTTCTAAATACTCCTGTACCAAAGTATCTGCTCTGACATATAATCTACTGATATTCGATGCCTTCTCCCTCTGAGATAAGAGAGAAGTTGCTATAGCCTGGTGATGAAATATCATGTTAGTAAGGCTTATCAGTGTTACTGGCTGGACACATTGTCTGCAAAACAACATTTGCATGGATTCAAATCTATTAATGAAAAGTAGGAATCTTTGTATGTTAGCTAAGCTTCCCTAGAGTGTGTGATATATCACTGACATGACAGCAGTCTTCCATATTTGAGGGCTGCCCCAAAGAAGAGGGGTCATCCTATTCTCCAAAGCATCTGAAGGCAGGACAAGAAGCAATAAGGGTAGAAACTAATCAAGGAGAGAAGCAACCTAGAATTAACAAGAAAATTCCTGACAGAGCAATTAAATCAGTGGAACAGAAGTTGCCTTCAGAAGTTGTGGCGATTCATCACAAGGTTTTCTTAAGAAGAGACTGGCCAGCCACTTGTCTGAAATGGCAGAGGGTCTTGTGCTTGAGCAGATGGCTTCCAGGGTCTCTTGCAGCTCTGTCGTTCTGTTTCTACCTTTTAAACATATTTGCCCACTCATTTGAATCAAGTTAATAGAGTTGGAAGGGACCTTGGAGGTCTTCCAGTCTAACCCCCTGCTTAGGCAGAAAACCCTGTAGCATTTCAGGCAAATAATTGTCCAATCTCCTCTTAAAACTTCCAGTCTTGGAGCCTTTACAACTTCTGGAAGCAAGCTGTGCCATTGATTAATTGTGTAACGATTAATTTTAATAGGATAACCTGTATTGTCACTTTTGTGAACACACCAGCACACATTAAAAATGGAATTCTAATGCCAGGTCTCGAAAGAAACACACATGCACATAAATACATATGCTAATCAAGTCCATTTTGAGTACATCACCTGGTTTGTTCATTAGGGTTCCAACTCTTGGCTTCAGGTGGTCTCAAACTGGCTCATCCATAACCTAACCCCTTAATTTAGTTATGTATGTTGTTTTTTTAAAATTCTAAAAGGCTTCTGCCTAAGGGATGGATACATCAAGCCCATTTTGGGCTGGACTCCTTTCCTTCCCCAAATCAGAAAGAGCCAGCTGGCATCTTTTTCCATATAACAAATTTGGCTGAGTTGAAAGCTGGTTCCCTTTAATAAGATTCTGTCAAAATTCTCCCAATTTTGACTTTCGATACACTAGGATGGCTCCCTCTCCCTTCCAAGGATGATCTGGGAATCTTCTGGTTAGATCTTGCTTTAAATTCTTAGTTGTAGCTCTTTTAACTTCTTACATCCCACATTCTTTGTATTACTTTATTTCCTAAGTTTACTGTTATTTTACTGCATTTTGTGGTACATTATGTTATGACCTTATGACAATAAACAATATACTAACAAACCAACTTGCCATATGGTGGAAACTGTGATCAGAAAAGTCACAGTGCAGACAGCCTAAACTCTACCATGAAGAGTCCTTGGTGCTCTCTGAGCTGGGTGGGTTTTCTTGTAGACGTTCACGACCCAAGCCAGGCAACATCATCAGTGCTAGTCACCTAGTTGGGGTCTTAAAAGCCTGCAAGAACACAATGCTCTCCGGGACTCACAATTTAGGCTCTATGGACTGACTTGGTCCAAAATGCTCTGAGAAATGAACTTCTTTAGTAAAGGGAATCCGTCCACTCCCATTCATCAGGCTGACATTTCAATGCACCAATGGATATCCGTTGTTCAGAGGATGACTCAGTTAAGCAACCCCGAAGGCTGGTGGATGTCTTGGCTGGGCTGCTCCTTTTGCCCTAGGAAGCAGAATAAACGGATGCAGAGGCGCCCAGGATCACGCTTTTTAGTTTAGTTTTATTAGACTTGTTTTATTAGACTTAGCAAAGTTGAACCAGCAGCTCTTTATCGCCCGCACAATCGCCTCTGGTTCAGCTCGGCGCTCTCCGTGGCGTAAGGGCAGGAGGTTGAGAGGCAGAGGGCAACCTTGAGGGTGATGCCGGTCAAACCAGCAGAGCCGAGTTTTCGTGGCTTCAGAAGGGAGCCGGGCTCTGGCCGGCCTGGCCCGGAGCTGCTTCCTGGGCCTCTCCTCTTCCCTCCAGTCGCTGGATGCCAACTTTCCCATGTTGGACTGAGGGAGGAAGCATAGCAACAGACCGATTAGCGCCAACAGGTAAAGAGGCCCAGGTGCCCCTCCCCCAGTCTCACTGAAGCGTGCATGCGCCCCGGGCACCAACCTAAGAGCGCAGCCCTTTCTCCCACAGAAACCCAGCTTTCCCACGGATCTGAACCACCACCCTCAGTGCTGGGGTGTTTGTGACTAGCTTTGGGGAATACCAATGTGCAGAGTGGGGCAGGGAGCTTCGCTGTGGGCCAGATTTGAGCAGCTGGCATTTCGTGAGGCTGGAAAGAGGTTTCCTTCCCTGAATAATCGCAGGGGCATCTTGAGAATCCAGGCTGATGGACAGATTAAAACTTAAAGTGGCATTTTTTTTATCTGCAGCCCAACTAACAGACCAATAAGATTACAGGGAATTACTTAAGTCATTTTAGGAG